>CM053623.1:325973882-326018012 GCA_028646595.1 Phalanger gymnotis | reverse complement strand
ATGTATATATAAATATTTTATTTTTATTTTTCCCCAATTACATGTGAAAATGTTAACATTTAAAAAAAAAATTTTGAGTTTCCAATTGTCTCCCTCCATCCCTCCTCTCTCCCTCTCATTGAGAAAGCAAGTGATTTATTATAGGTTACACATGTTCAGGCATGTAAAACATTTCCATGTTAGTCATGTTGTGATAGAAAACACAGACAAAAAATAAAGATAAAGAAAGTAAAGAAAAAGTGTGCTTTGATCTGCATTCGGACTCCATCAGTTCTTTCCCTGGAGGTGGATAACATTTTTCACCAGAAGTCCTTCAGAATTGTGTCTTATTCCTTGTATTGCTGAGAGTAGCTAAGTCATTCACAATTCAGTCATCATACCATATTGCTATTACAATATACAACGTTCTCCTGGTCCTGCTCATTTCACTTGTGGCAAGTGTATTTTGAGGGAATGATGTGCTGTCTGAGCTGTGAGCAGGGTGGACCACCCAGGACCTTGGCCCAAGAGCACCAAATTTTAGAGGGTACTGAAACCACTTTCAGTACTTCAGAAGTCTAGATAAAATAAAGCTTTAGTGCTTAATTCGCAAAAATGACTAATAAAAATAGGAAAGCACCAGATGACAGCCAGGATGGAGTGCTTTCTACCCCCAACCTCTAGTCCCCACTACCTCAAAGCACCTCCAGCATTGACCTAAAAACAATGTCCTAGGGTCTCTGTTGGCTTCCCATCTTAGTACCCCTCCCCTTCCTCTCTTAAAAGTCTACTGCATCCTGCTTTCATGAGCAAAGATTGTGGCATTTGTCCTGGGAGTAAAATATCCTAGTTATGACTGCTTGCTGCAGAGGAGCCTGATTTACCAAATACTTCTCAGACCCAGCATTTAAAGCTAGGGTACCAGCTGGAGACCACATCACTTGACAGAAAATAAATACCATTATAAGGAAGCAGCATGGTGCAATGGCGGAAAAATGTGGAGTCAGATGACCTGAGTTTGAATCCTGGTTCTGCTGTTTTTATTAACAGTAATGGTAGCTAACATTTTTATAGTGCTTTAAGGGTGGCAAAGAGCTTTTACAGAAATCACCTCTTTTAATCCTCACAACAATATGAGGTAAGTGATACTATTGTCCCCATTTTATAGTTGAGAAAACTGAGTCTGAAAGCGGTCAAGTGACTTGCCCACAGTCACACAGCTAGTGAGTGCCTCTAAGGCAGGATGGGAACTCAGTTCTTCCTGATTCCAGATCTAGGGCTGTCTCTACTACTGCAGAGGTGTCAAACACAGCCGAATCAGGTTGAAAAGTAATCGGAAAATACTTAGCAAGATAAAAATACAACAGGACACAGACAATGTAAATATTGGGTTTCCTAAGTCAATATGCAGTTTGCAGGGATGCTTTTGTATAGTTTAGTGGCCTCATTTCTATCTGAGATTGACACCACTGCCCTACCCCTGAGCTGTATGATCTTAGGGGAGTCACCTTCAGGCCACTGCTTTCACATATGTCAGTGAGGAAGGGCTGGATTCAATTGCCTCTGAGGTGTCTTTTAAACTCAATCTATGGAACTCTAGAATTCTGGAGCTGGTAAGAACATTAAAGACCATGTGGTCTCTCCTTTTACATAAAGGTGAAGGAGGTAGCCAAGTGTAATTAATAGGGCACTGAATTGGCAGAAGACAGGGGTTTGAATTGTTTCCTTGTAGGTCTAAATACTATGCTGCCCCACTTTGTTTCAAGGTATGTTCCACACACCAAAATAATTTTCAGTATTCTGGTGTCATTCTAATGGACTTGGCTTCATCTATGCAAATTCATAGGTAATTGCGATTATCTACTTTTTTTTTAAGAGTTCTCTTAAATGAGGATTTTTTTTTCAAACTCGAGTGTCAGTTTACAGTTTATATTTTGTGTCGTTTCTTGTTAGTAGAGAGAAGGTGCAACCTGGGCTGTGGCCAGTGAGGAG
The DNA here is from genome assembly GCA_028646595.1 of Phalanger gymnotis. NCBI lineage: Eukaryota > Metazoa > Chordata > Mammalia > Diprotodontia > Phalangeridae > Phalanger > Phalanger gymnotis. The sequence continues at coordinate 326,016,041 of CM053623.1, read as the reverse complement.
AGAAAGCAAACTCTGGGCACCCCAAAGATTCTTTCTGGCTGTAAGTGCAGCCTCTGAGGGAAGAAGGCTGCTGATGAAAAAGGCTGGTCCAGCTGCCAGCCGGGGAGGGTGGGGAAAAGGATGAAGAGTTCCCAGGAAGGTATTATCCTCCCCTTTTGGTTTCTCACCCTGGGACAAAGCCACAGCTGCCTCACCCTAGTGAATGCAAGGCTGTAAGGTGTGATGAAATAAATAAAAGAAAGACAAAACAGTCTAATTACAAACAGTGCCTGCTGTGGGCATCTTCTTTAGTTCTACTTTATTAGCTGCATTTCCACACTCTTAATTTGTAAAAGGCAATCAAAAAAAAAGTGTTCCTCCAGCAGCCTGCCCTGTGCTCACTCCACCCACAGCCAAGCAGCAAAGACCACTGCCAGCTGGGGCTCCTTTGAGGCTCTGAGAACATCCATCACTTTCCCAGCTGGAAGTAGAGATAAGAGGTGACTTCAAATGCTTTCCTACTGTTTCAGTACAACTTAGGATTTCCATCAGGAAGCACTTCTCACATAAAACTGAATGTGCTTTGTTCATTTGATAGTGTAGCAAAATGCATTGGTTTCAAGACAAATAATAACATGACTCAATGGTGTCTTTCTATAAACATGATTTAGTCAATAGTCAAGAATCTATAAGACAAATTCCACCTTTAGGTGGAATGAATTAAAAAAAAATTTCTATTTAGGCCTTCAATGAGTGATGGATGTGTAGTGAAAGGACCTGGGTTTGAATCTTGGCTTCTATAGGATCTTGGGCAGGCCACTCACCAGTTTTTTCATCCATCCATTGAGTAATAATTATAGCTAGCATATATATATGTATATATACATACACACACACATATATGGGCATGTATGTATTTGTATATCACTTTAACATTTAAAAGCTCTTTACAAATATCTCATTTTATCCTTACAATACTCCTGTGATATAGGTACCATTATCTCCACTGTAAAGATGAGGAAACTGAGGCTGACAGAAGTTAAATGTCATGCCCAGGGTCTCACAGCTAGTAAGTGTCTCAGGTCACATTCAAACTCAGGTCTTGCAGACTCCAGGTGCAAGTGCTCTGTCCATTGTGCCACCTGGGCTAGATAGTCACAAAAGACCCCTCCAGCACTAAATCTATGATCTTACAAACTTATTCTCTTTGTCTTAGATTGAGGTCGAACAATTTTGGCTTCTGGCATTCATTAGATAAACTAGAAACAGAGCTATTGCCCAAACTTTTGGAAACGGGGAACTGCAATAGGGACTTCCCTGGCTCTAAGGAAATTATAAACCAGTCAAATTTCTTCTCTGCTCCCAAGTGGTCTCCTGATCAAGTTCCCTCCTGATCAGGGCTCTGGAAATTAAGCTTTTAAAATAGGGCATTACAAAAATTGACATTGAAATCTCCTTAATGTTCCTAATGGATTTTTTAAAAATACAAAACGAAACTAACCAGCTGAACTTCTTATTGAAGAAATTTTTTAAAAAATGTACTTCTCCTGCCAAAATATAGCAGCATTTTCACTCAGTCATCTTTTTATTGGTTTCATTCCAGAGGCAGGAGCCAGCCCTGCTTTTACTCAGTAACCTTCATTCTGATTGAAAGGTTATTTCCCTGGAACTGGGCCCTCAGTCGAGTACGGTAGTATATATTCTCTCTTAATGACGGCAAGAGCTGGGGCAGGATCCTTTACTAAATTAGGAGGCAGAAGTGCATAGAGTGTTAGGCCTGGAGTCAGGAAGGGGTGAGTTCAAATATAGCTTAAAACACTTATTAGCTGTGACCCTGGGCCAGTCACTTAACCTCTGTCTGCCTGGTTTTCTCTTCTGTAAAGTGGGGGTTAAAAAGGGGAATTTAATTCAATTTGACAAATGCTTATTTGTCATTCATTTTTTGCAAGGCATTGGATGAGGAAAAGCAATTTCTCCAATGGGGAACATGGAATTCAACCCTTACACATGTTAATACAAGTTACCCTTGCTTCTAGTGCATAGGTTCCTAAAGTGGATGATACTGCCCCCGGTGGGGTGCTGGAACAATCACTGTGGGGGAGTGATGAGGGGGTAGTAGCCTGGGGTGCAATTGGAGGGTGTTGAATAAAAATAAGGGGACAATGCAAGCAAAAGGAAAGAAGAAAAGAGAAGGAAAATTCAAAAAACCTTTTGTATATGTTTCATCTGTTATGTAACAGAATTAAAGTCATAGTGATTCCATTTTTTTCCAAATTAACACACAAAATGCTAGTTCTAACCAATCAATGGTCAAGTCCACCAACAGGTCTTAACAAACAAGTGTTGGCAGGTGAGCACGTCACTCATTGTCCAGGAAGTCCAGCATGCACTGTCAGGAATATGTGTGTGTGATGACTTGTTTATAATATAATACTATACGGTTATATTTTGCAATATTTTGTCTTCAAAATTTCAGTGCAGGAAAAAACCCACAAATTTACAATAAATTATTAAATTTAAGATGTGTCATTTTTTAAAAAATATTTTATTTTTTTTGAAATGACACAGATTTTTTAAAAAAACATTAAAGGGTTAAAAAAGTAGATTTCCAGGGGGTCACTGAGTAATTTTCTTTTTGAAAAGGGGGTCCTGGGCCAAATAAGTTTGGGAACCTCTGCTCTAGTGCCTGAAAGCCAAGTATGTTGGAGTTTGCCCCACCCCCCAAGGTCTTCAGTATCCTTTAGGAGATCAGAGATTTAGATTCTCTGATGATGGCTTCAGCTCCCACCAGTGGTGTCCCCCCAAGTGTAGTGGGTTTAGACCCATGCAGTCCAGTCCTATTAGTCACTAACTGTCAAATTAGCTTTTACACAGAAATATTTTCTTCAGAAGGTATTATCACAAATATAGAAATGTTCTCCCAAAATGTGGGAAGCATACTTCCCTCCCCTTCTTGCACTACCTTGGTTTCTGAGGAGGGGAAGGGGATTAGGCTCAAATTCTAGCTTAGTTCTCATAAAACACAGTTCCAGGGAGTCAAGTTCCAGACACCTTGACTACTCAGAGCTTCCATTCCCAGCTGGCTGACTGTATCATCCCTGCTGCAATCCTGGATCTGAGGGTGCCATGGCTTGAACTCCCCATCTATGATGATCCCCTCTGGCACCTGAAACTGAGGAAGACCAACAACAGAGAACAGAGAACAGAAACCCATTTCTCAGAGCCAGGTAACAGAGAAGGAGCAAAGAAGGAAAGAAGGAAGGTCTCATCAGTTTAGTTCATGTGCTATGAGTGAGCTGGGATCTTCATCCTTGGGCACAGTTGATAAGAGGGCAGCAGAAAGAGAGTAGTGGAAAAGAGTGATCGGCTTGGTCTTGCCAATTTTAAAGATAAGGGCAGCCAATCAAAGGATGCTCCTCCGCCCCCATCATACAGTAGAGGATGCAGTGGGCACCATGTTAGGTGAACTAGGCATGCCAGAGAAACCCAGGTTATACAGATAAGTAAATATCATGTAAATTGAGGAAGGCACGAGTAATAACTATGGAGGAATCAAGAAAGAACCCTCAGGGAGGAAGCCCCAACAGAGCTGTGAATGCTTGGAAAGAAATGTCTTGAGTAAATTTAGTAAAGGTAGACTGAGGTACAGACTCTAAGCAAGATCAGTTTATTAACAGTGACATGTATGATGAATAACAGAGCAGGTCAGATTGGCAACCTTAGCAAAGCCAGGGATTCCAAAAGAAGCAGGGGGACCTCTTTACTGACATACAACAAAGAAAGGGGGTAGGCATGAAAAAAGGTGATAGATTATAAGGGGCAGGAGCATTACAATTGGCTATCCTGAGAAAGGTGGACTGGCATTCAGGTGAAGCTAATCAGTCCCATCCTTAAAAATTAAAGAATGTTAATTGTTTTATAGGACTCCTCTGCATCTTGTAGTCTTTGCTAGGGAATCCCAACTGCCAGACTCGCTGTATCCTTGGAAGAGATAAAAATCCCCTAACTGTACCAAGATGGGTAAGGACAGACGATGTATCTTTTGGGGATGGTAATTTGTGGGGCATAACAAACAGATATCTAGGAAGTATCCCAGGGGATAACAGCATGAGAATAATAAATTTTCTTTTAAAACTAACTCAAAGGCAAAGCTAAATTCCTAAATTCAACTCAAGGATATAGAAAGGTAGCTTTAGGCACATGCAAACTCAATTATAAAAACTAATACAGCTTAAAATCAATTACATTGTAGATACAATAGAAATCCATACAGTAGAAACTAGATGTAATATTAATTTTTATCTTTTCAAAGCTAAAAATTGAGAAAGGATGGAGTGAGGAGCAAGTACATTCTAGGCATGGATGACAGAACTGTTTGACTTTATAGAAGTGGGCAGTGGACTGTTGAGTTTAAGAAATAATTAGTAATCAAGTTTGGCTGGAACACAGAGTGTATAAAGACGGGAAATTGGAAAGGGGGCAGGAAAGGTGGGTTAAAGGCGTATTATTGAGGCCCTTGAACCCTAGGCTAGATTTTTGTATCTTATGTGAAGAGAAAGGAGTCATGAGATATTTTTTAAGCAGAGGGTGCTTTAGGAAGATTATTCTGAGAAAGTAAAGGAGAACTGATATGCCAGCAACCAGAGCAGTGCTATCCAAAAATACGTGAAGATCATAGAATTTCAGAGCTAGAAGGTTAGGTTTGAATCCTGGTGTGACCTTGGGTAAGTCACTTCCCTGTTTCCCCTCTATTTTCTCATCTATAAGTAGATGATGAGCTCTAAGTTTTCTTTCAATTCTAAATCTATGAACCTGTGGATTTCAACCCACTCACCTTAGAAGAGAGTAGTACACAGGCTTAGGACTCTCATGATGCTTACTTTTCACTCCCCCCCACCCCCACGCCAGGCCCAAAGCCTTTTCTGTCCCTCTTGTCCTTCTCCCTTTCCCTCTTCCTACTGATGCTTTCAGGAGACAAATACTTATTATCTGATCTTTCTGTTCTATTGTATCCAGTGGTTTAAATTAGATAAAGTAACAAAAATACATAAACCAGCACAAATGAGGTTGGTATAAAATTTCTCTGGCATCGGTTGACAAAACATAATTAAGACTTTCAAAACGTTCTCTTTCAAAACCACAGGTTTAAATATAGATGTGGGTTAGGTTATTTTAAGAGAATCAACAACATTGGCTCCTTCCCATTCAAAGGTTGCTGCACGACAATCATTATTACCAGAAAGGAATATGGATTTGTGCCAACCCTGAGAACCTAGAGCACCTCACAGACTTTTAGAGTTAAAAGGAAGGAAATTGGGAGGTCATATAGACCAATCGGTTTATAGATGAGGAAATTGAGGCTCAGTGAAGTACCCTTTGAGATAAAATTAGGACAACTGAAACTTTGTCTCTAGGGTGCCAAAATTTAGAGGGACAATGAGCGTTTTCAGTACTTCGGCAGCATAAACAACTGAGCTTAGCAGCACTAATTAGTTAAAATAAGAAGCTGACGAATGGCTTCCAAATACCATTCCCCCTCAACCACTGCCCTGCCAAACAGCTGTTTTTGCAATATTCTGAAGTCTCCTCCCATCTCTTAGCTGAACTGAGGGTTTATTTCATGCCATTAGTTTCAGGTACAAAAATTGCTGGTTCTCTCTTAGACTCTTGGTTCTCAACTGGTTTGTATGGAATTGATGGAAAACCCAAATTCAGTAGGTCCAAGCACTACCAAACTTTGGTGAAACCCTACATCTTCAAGGAAATCTACACCTAAAAAAAAAGCGAAGTTGTATAGTAGATTTCCCAACATCATGGTTCAAAGCTCTGGCCAGATTTGGTAGTTTTACCCAGTAAGCCTGGGCATTTGCACACCTAGGCACACATAGGCACATAGGATGCAAGGCTACAGCATACATTATACAGAAATGAAGCTTAGTCCCCTCTCAAGGAAGGACCTTTTAGAGTACAAATAATGTGCTTTTTTCAAAGAATAAGTCAAAGGATTAAGAGCCCAAGGGAACCTCAGAAACTTTATTAGAACCCCCTCATTTTAACTGAAAGAAATAGGCTTCACCCTGCATTTTGTCAGAGTCACTTTTATTCAAGTTACAAACAATTTGGGGGAGAGAGACTGGAATTTCTCCCTGTCAGACCAGGGACTCGGCATCAAGTAACTTACAAATAATATTTCAATGTATAATATTTATATTTATATGTATAATAACCTTGAATGAAGGGTAAAGAAAAATAGCTGACCAAATGCCAAAAGTGCTGTGGTTTTGTTATAGTTTTGTAACATGCAACACAAAGGGAAGAATGATAGCATAATTACTTGCTTGGAAAGATCTGCTCATCAGGTTCTGTCCTTCTGGTGATGCAGGACACCTCTCTGCTTTAAAGACACTAATCCCAAACTCTAGCAACATTTAGGTCTCAGGGTCTGTAGTTTTCCAAATGATAAAGAAGGAAATTGAAGCTCAGATAGGACAAGTGACTTGCCTAAAGTAAGGAGCAAGAGCTGAGACTGGTACCCTGGTCTTCAGAATACAAATACAGTGCTCTAGGATTACGCAAACATCAACTTGTTCCATGCTACTATATACACATATTTTCTAGATTTCATCATACTTGATTAAAAATGAATGTTCATAGACTGTTTTATTTTTATGAACAATATTGTTCAATCGTTTCATTCTTTGTGACTCCATCTGGAGTTTTCTTGGCAAAGATACTAGAGTGGTTTGCCTTTTCCTTTTCTGGCTGATTTTGCAAATAAGGAAACTGTGGCAAACAGGGTTAAGTGATTTGCCCAGGGTCACATAGATACTAAGTGTCTGAGCTCACATTTGAACTCAAGACTTCATGAATTTTGGTCCATTTCTCTACCCACTGCATCACCTAGCTGTCCTTTTGTAGACAATAAATGTACTGTCATTTATGGAATGAATTAGTGAATAAATGACTCATGTCATCAATCACGTCAAAAGAAATAAATTGCATCATAGCAGACACACCAATACCTTTGCTTCCAAGTGCAAACTTCAATTCCACAACTTCAAAACTCTATAATTTCATTAGTGGAAGAAAATACTCCTTCCACCAATCCGTCAGCTCCTGCTTGCCTTTTATGAGCTTCACGGCTAAAAAAAATTCATCATCTTGCAGACAGCCCCAATAAAAAGCCTCTCTAAACTTACCTAGGGCTGGTTCTCAGAAAACAGATATTCAAGCAGGAAGGACTTGAGGACCTTCCCCCTTCCTTTGTGCCCTCCCACCTGCCAGAGCTCATACTGGGCGCACAATGACTTTCGAGGGCCCAACATCACCTCCATCCCATGATGAAGCTACAGTATTTTACTAGAGCCTTACGTCCTGGGTCTCTTTTCAGGGAAGTGTTGCATGGTACATAGTGAGCTAAACTTGGAGATGGGAAAACCTGAATCTGACTCCCACTACTGACAGTAGCTATGTGATCCAGGGCAAATCCATTAATCTGTAAACCTCAGGTTCCACAACCTGTAAGGTAGAGATAATCATACCTGTATTACCTACTTTTCAGGGTCGTTGTGAGGCTCAAACTCTTAGATAATATAAGTAAAATACTTTGCAAACTTTGAAATGTTTCATAGTTAAGATTGTGGTCATTTCTCATAAACAATCATTGTTACTGTTTCTTTCATAAGATCATACCTTAAAGCTGGAAGAAAGCTTAGAGTTCATGTAATTCAACTCAAGAAGCATTTAATAAGTACCTAGACATGGCAGGTACTGTGCTAAGCTCTGGAGATTCAAAGAAAGGAGGGGAAAGTCCCTGCCTTTAAGGAAGTTCACAACCTAATTGAGAGGCAGGAAGGAAGGGAAAGAAAACATTCAAACAACTGTGTACAAACAAGATACAAAGAGGACAGATTGGAGGTACGATGAGGGAAGGCACTAACATTAAGAACTGGAAAATGGTCCATCTTGCAGAAGGGGAAATTTGAACTGAAACTTGAAGGGAGCCAAGTAGAACAAGAAGGAATGAAAAAGGAAAGAATTCTAGGCATGGAATACAGCCAGTCAAGATACCCAGAGTTGGGAGATGGTGTAGTCTGAGGAGTGGCAAGAAAGGCAGAATCACTCCACTGTAGAATACATAGAGGGGAGTAAGTTGTATGGTAGGAAGGGTTCTCAAAACTCTAACATTACAGATGAGGAAACAGGACCAAAGATTGGCTTAATGAAAATCACTCAGATGGTTAAGTGGTTATCCTATTTACTGAGAAAGTAGTTGTGCTTTTTTGTTCTTTTGTCATTCTGGGTTATGTAGAAGAGTAGGGAAATGGTCCTTGACCAATCCCTGAGCCCAGTGTATAATCACGGGGAAGTAAGAAACAAATAATGAGGTATTAAATTAACGCTTTATGAAATATGAGAAAGTTCCTAGATTGAATTGGAAGGACCAACAACCATTGTGGTGTCTTGAAGTTTCAACAAGTCCCTGGTCCTCTTGAAAAAAAAGAAGCTTGCTAGCTCAATAATCAGTCTAGGCAGGAGTAAACCATCAATCTAGCCATTGAAAGAATCACTTTTCACTAGAGATTTTTCTCTCCTTTCCCCTCCATTAGCCATGGCATCTTGTACTAGAGCTATTAGCTCAGCAAGAGATAGTGCTTCCAACAGAGTCAGCTAAAGTAAAACAATGAAGCTGCTTCAAGGACCAAGACCTCTGGCAGCAAAGAAGAGAACCAACTATGGATTCAAGTAAGAACTAGCCCTGGCTGTCAACAGCTGGGCTGCTCAAAGGAGTAGGCTTATGGAAGCCAGCTTAATAACCTGGATGAAATGTTGCACCCACACAGGGTGCAAAAGAACATCAGGGACCTACAGAACTTAAGTTATAAGTTGCCCTGTCCATACCTGTGAGCCTCACCAGCATGTATTCTAAGTTTTTCTCTTCCCACTGGCACTGGTGATATTTGTGGGAGAATGTACCAAAGGTTCATTTGGGGAACATTTTGAAGGTACTATCTTCACTGTGCCATTTTAGTAAATGCTTTTGCCTTGAGCATATTGTAAATACTGATTTAATATTAAAGATAAACCACCAATGGGGGCTTGTGAACTATAGTTTTAGGAATGGATACCCACCGACTATACCTTTAAACCTGAGGGTATTAGTCACTTCCTGGGGAGGTAAACCAGAGGAGATACTACAAATAAAACATGGCAGGCATTTAGTTTGTTGAAGACTTTAGAGATACAGAGTATAATGGTCCCTCAATTGTTTTATAATTAAAGAAGGTAAAAGTAAGGAAATGAGAAATCATATATATTATATATATGTACATATATATATGCATATATATATGTGGAGAAAGGTGTGGTGTTTTAAAACATTCAAGAGATATAATTTCTGGGTAATTTGATTATTTTATTAATAATGCCAGCATTTTAATAAGAGACTGGTCACTTGGCTGTCTTTCTCTTAGAACAAAGACAATCCTGGTTCATGGCTTATATGCCCTTTTGGAAGAGGAGTGTTCCCAAGGACTGCCATCAACACTGACTGGTTAACAATTAATGAAAGAATGAATGTTAGAGGGGCTGGACCTGAACTTTCATTAGGTCCTTTACTTCTTGAGTTAACTCCAGCCTTGAGCAATCTATTCAAAGAATTTATCCCCTCCCAAACAGAGAGCAGAACACAGTGGCTGCCCAGTTAGTTCAACCTTCGGAGACTGAGGTCTTGAAATGAAGATAAAAGAAAGAGGGAAATCTGAATCTCCCCAATTCATTGGTTATTAGTAATAATTTCTCTCACAGGTATAATTTTAAAAGGACTAATGACATCTTTGGGGAAATTAGGGGAGTTGTCACCTTTTAAGTGAAAGGTAAGTCACTGAGATTTGATTTAAGGCTCTGATTTAACACATTTACAGGTATAAGAAATTAAAGAGATGAGGAAAGGAAGCTGACACTGAAGACTGTATAACCTGAGAAAAAAGGGAAGAGGAAAAACAGCAGAGGGAACCAAGAGAACATTGTACATGGTAACGGCAATATGGTAAAGATAATTAACTATAAGACTTAGCTATTCTGATCAATACAAAGATTCACAACAATTCCAAAGGACTTACAATAAAAAGTGCTACCTACCTCCAGAGAGAGACCTGATGAATTCTAAGTGGAGGTTGGAGCTTCTTTTTTTTTTTTTTTACTTTTATTTCTCTTGCCTTTTTTTTTTTTGGCAACATGCCTAACATGGAAATATGTTTTGCATTACTTCCCATATGTAATGGGCATCATATTGTTGTTTTCTCAATGAATGTGATAGGGGTTGGTAGAAGGCAGAGAATTTGGGGGAAAAATAGGTTTACAAAATAAAAAAAAGAAACATCAGAGAGTCAAAAGCAGTTTGTTGGAGCTGTTTGAAGAGACTAACAGCAAAATCAGTCTGCTTTGGCTGTTAGTTCCTGATTGGTTAACTAAAGGCCTATCAGAGATAATACCTAAAGGTAATACCTAAAGCTTGAGAGGTGAAGCTTCTCAGAAGTGTACGCTGCTCTCTTCTGCCCCCCTCTGTTCCAAGAGAAAAAGCAGAAGGTGGAATAACAGGTACTGTTGCTTTGATGTATAAGAAAATCAGGTTAGGCTTTTTTTGCTTGGCTCAATCTACCTGAATTATTTGCCACAAACTCTACTCTGATTGGCCAACACAGCATCCTGGTTAGTGGAAAGCTGACTGGTTTGGTCCATATACCAAGGAGCTTTGCTGTTTTCTGGCTTAAAGGAAACCACTATTTATACTATAAGGTAACACTTCCTTAATGCCATTTAAAGAGTGATTTTAAGTTGAACGAGCATGTCAAAGCTACATTAGAGCTGAGAAGAGAAGAGGATTCGTCTAGCTGGAGAGCAGTGAAGACTAAGAGACAAGCAGTTAGCAAAGACATGATTTCAAGGAGTACAGATATTCCTGAACTGGTCAATGACATCAAAGTCTGCAAGCCTGAGTTGTAAGTTACCCTGAGCACATGGGTTTCCTTCATGTGCTTCTCTATCAGGTTTCCCTAAATGTGTGCTCACTCTCCACTACAAGAAACTGACCACATTGATGGGAAAGTGTGGATTGTAATGTATTTTATCATTTATACATTTCTGTTAATATGTGAGTATTGCTATTTCTTTTGTCAGTTATTATTTCTGATTTTGTTATTATTTCTTTCGTCTTATTATTAAGTAAATGATTGTGCCAAAAATCTCAAAGTTCATAATTGTGATTGGCTGGTTTATGTAACTTGAAATACGTCCAAGGGAATGCAAGACCTAGAGTTGTGAGTAGAGGGAATGTATTCCCACTCAACAGAATTAACCCTAAAGCCCTGAGAAAATTTGAATGCAACAGCCTGGTGATGATCAATCTGGGAGCATAGACCTGTTAGTGTGAGCAGGCTGAAGTGATCACAACAACCCAGATACCAACAAGAAGTCTACAGATCCACGTGAGAGGTGTGAGGCCCCTACACAATGTAGGTGGTTACACCCCCTGTAACAAATGTAAAGGTTCATCTTTTTAACACTATTATTTTCCCAGTGTTGGTAGATGGCAATGAGACATGAATACCACTACCTCCTAAAACTAAAGATGAATACTAGCCTCTATCTGTCACATAACCACTGAGGATGCTGAAGAATAACAATAAAGGTCATCATGAGGGAATAGTGACAAGAGGAACATGGCCTGGACACTCACACACTGGGTGGCCTCTTCTGGCCTACTTTTGGGCAGGTATGGATGGGTTGTGATATATGCGTTGTTGGAGAGAATGTTGAGATCCCAGATCCATATGAGTATCTGAGATTAGAGGAATCAGGCAAAGATGGGAAAGAGAAAAGAAAGGGAAGAGAGGAGGATCCAGAAAGAAAAGGGATGTATAAATGTTATAGGGTAAGGGGCAAGGGACAAGCATTTATTAAGTGCCTACTATGTGCCAGGCTCTGTGCTAAGCACTTTACAAATATCTCATTCTATAGAATGGAGTCCTGCACTGAGCCGGGAGTAACTAGAAGGGATAGGGTTTTTTCATTTCAGAGTCAGAGGCCAGGAGACTTCCATAAAACTCAGAGAAAAGCCAGGACTCATCAGCTTAAAGAAGGAGAGACACTAGACAGAAAGACTCAGTCTCCTGATTTCTCTAATCCCTATAATGGAAGGGAAAGAGACAAGACCAGAAACATCACAGAAACAGTCAGAGAAAGGAGAGGTATAGAGACAGAAACGTAGAGGAGACAGGCAGGGAAAGAAGAGACAGGGAAAGAACCAGAAATAGGAGTCAGGGGAAGAGACAGGAGAATCAAAGAGACAGACACACACAGAGGGAGGGACAGGCGGTGGTAAGAAATAAAGGAGATAGAACAGACTTGGACAAAGTTGAGCAGAGTTAACAGAGGATGGAGGAAAGAGAAGAGACAGAGACAGAGAGATACAGAAAACATATGGAGAGAGAAGAGCTGGTGCAGACAAGAGAGGAGAGAAGTCAGAGGCTGATGCAGAAACAAGAGAGGGCCACAGAGAACTTTTGCGTGCCCCGCCGCCCTTTGGCAGTCTGGAGCGGCCTGCGCACCCCTTCTTAGGATAATGTTTTGTCGCTTACGTTCATAATTGAAGGAAAAGAGCAATTCCAGTTAGACGTTAGTGACACTAAAGATGGGATTCCCCGCCCCCATCCCCATTTAAAGGATGCCCTGAAAACTCTATCCAAGGACCCCAGGTTAAGAGTCCCGGAGGGGAAAGAAGCAGAAGGGATGGGAGGAAGAGGGAGAGAGAGACAGAGAGACACAGTCAGAGAGAGAGAGGGAGAGAGGGGGAGGGAGAGAGACAGAGAGATACAGAGAGAGGGAGAGAGACAGAGAAAGAGAGACAGACAGACAGAGAGACAGAAAGGGGTGGGGGGAGAGAGAGACAGAGAGACACAGAGGGAGGAAGAGAGACACAGAGACAGAGAGTGTGGTTGGACTGTAAGCTCTTTTTCATTCTTTGTACCCGCAGCTCTTGGCGCAGCACCTGGAACACAGTAGGCGTTTAATGATCGTTGTTCACTGACAGTCATAGAGAAGCCGGGATCAGGGGCCGGGAACAGAGGAGCGGGACCTACCGGGGCTCGTGCTCCTCTGCTCCGCTCTCCCCGGGGGCCACCAGGGGTCGCTGCTCCCCCCGGTCCCGGGACCTCCCCCGCCTCCTCCGGGCAGCTCCTCTGCGGGGGTGGGGGCGGCGCCGGCGCCAAAATCAAACCCGCGCCTCCGTCCTCCGCTCCGCCTCCCGCCGCCGCTTCTCCAGCCCGGCAGCCCCTCCGCCCCAGCCATGGTAAGCGCTGAGGGGGGTAGGGGGACACGTGGGCGGCCCCACCCCCAGTTGCCCGGGCCCGGAAGGGCACTCGGCTGTGCCTCCCCCCGGGCTGGTGCCCCTCGCCAGCCTGTCCTCCTCCTCCTCCTCCTGAGGCAGCTGCTGCGCCCCGCCCCGCTTTCCTTCGCCTTTTCCTCCTGCTGCTGCCCCCCTTCCGTCTCCTCCCCTTCCTCCTCCTCCCCTCCTCCATCTCTTCCTCTTCCTCCTACTCTTTCCTTTCTTCCCCTTCTCTCCTCCCCCCGCCCCGTTCTCCCTTCTCCCCCTCCACTCCAACTTCCCCTTTCCCTCCTCCCACTTCCTTCACTTCCCTTCCTGCTTCTCCTGCTCCACCTCCTCCCCCTTTCCTCCTCCCCTTTCTCTTCCACCGTCCCCTGCTTCGCGTGTTTTCCCTCCTCCTTCCCTTCTTCTTCATCTCCCACTTCTTTCCCGTCCTCCCCATCCTTGCCATCTCTTCCTCCTTGCCCCATCTCTTGCTCTCCCTCCTCCCACCTCCCCCTTCCTCCCTCACTTATTTTTCTCCCCCTCCTCTCCTCATCCTCTTTCCCCTGATCCTTTGCTCTCCCTCCTCCCTCTCTCTTTTCCTTCCCCTTACACAACCTACTCTCCCTCCCCCTCCTCTGCTTCCCCTCTATCTCCTCCCCTTCTCTTTCTCTTCCTTTCTCCCCTGGTCTTTCCCCTGTCCCCAAAACACCTTTTTGGGGTTGTATTTTGTCTCATTTGTTTTTCACGATAGAACAGCTAGGCACTACAGTCTGTTAGCTGGCGCTTATTAAGTGCCTGCTATGTGCATTTTACATATTAAGTAAAGGAAGACTCAAATTGTGATTTTCCAGCTGTCACATGTATGTGTAGACATGCTGGATCTGAATACATTTCTCCTGGTAATTTCAGGCCTTCCCCCCTATACCAGGGCTACATGGGGTTTCCTACTTTCTAACTTAACAAGCTTTCTTGCCTCATTTAAAATTCGACACAACAAACATTTATTAAAGTATCTACTGTGTGCTGTGTACCAGGTGCTGAGGAGTCACAGATGAAAAGGGTGTCTGCCCCCCAGGTGTTTACATTCTAGAAGTGGGTAAAATTTTCCAGAATATAAGCTCCTTGAGGGTAGGGACTGTTTCATTTCTTGTGTTTCAGTTTGCAGTGAGTATTAATTAGTATGTAGTAGGTGCTTAATAAATGTTGATTGATCCTACTAGTAAAGGAATACTACACATTTGCATATAAATGTAATGCAAGGTTGAGTGGGATGGGACACTGGAGAGACCTGGACGAAATACTGTAGGACAGGGTTGTTCTTAACCTGGAGTTCCTGAACTTGCTTGTTGACAATTTTTTGTAACTAGATTTCAATGCACTTGGCTTTCTCTGAAACACAATTTATATATTTAAAAACATTATTCCGAGAAGGCTTCATCAGACTGTCACAAGGGGCCATAACACAAAAAAGTCCTGCCTTGGAACTTTTTGAGGAAGAGTCTAGAAGATGGGAGAGACTGAAAGATGGAGATAATGCCTGAGCTTCTTTCCTTGAAAAGCAGAGTTAGAGAAATACATCCTAGGCCTCCTGGGCAGATGCTTATGTCAATTCTCACCGATGGTTTGTACCAGAAAATGAGGAGCCTTAAATACTAGGCTGAGTAACTTGTACTTTATTCAGACACTGACATTTTTTTGAGCAGAGATCAAGGGTTTGGTCAGACGTAGGTGTTAGGAAGGATATTTTGGTAGTTGTGTGAAGGGTGAAGAAATTACTATGCAACTGTTGTAATTCTGGGCCCCAAAGTCTCCTAGAAATACTATTGTTAAAAATAATTTACTGTCCCTGGCAATGTGCCTGGCAAATAGGTGCTTAATAAATGATCATTGAGTAAATGAATGGAGGGCTGGGGCTGCAGCTGCCCTGGTGAAAGAAGGGCAATGGACATGAAATTGTCAAAGAATTAGCAAGTGAGTAAAACTTGCCATAGTTCAAAAGGCCAAGAGAGGAATGGCATTTATCTTGTTTATTTAGTAGCTTTTATGTTTTGCAAGCATTTATGAAATATTAAAGCCACCATAAAGGAAAAGTGGAGAAGTCAGCCACCACTTGGTATTCTATTGGGCAAGGAGTGAGAGGTGAGAGATTGTTTTGCATATACCTAGAACAGAAAAAGGACTGAGTTGCAAACTGTAGTTTTCTATTAGGTACGGCATTCCTTTCTCCTTAATTATATAATAAGACCAACCTGTAGCTTTCCAAGATGCGTCTCTGGCTTGCTTCCTGTTCAAGAGATTATTTTTTTTATGCCTAATGTCATAGGGGTTTAGTAGTGGGTTCCAGGCAGAGCAGCTAAATCCAGGTAGGATTTCAAACCTCATTCTGTTTCTCGTGCATTCTCACTACTCATCCATCAAACTTATTTTCAGTGAACTTCACTTGAATTTTTTTAAACCTCTGTTTGTTTAGATTAGCAATATTAACTAATTTGAGGCCCTTTGTTTTTTTAAGCTGAATGGTCAGTATTTTTGCTGAAATTATGGTGCAGACAGGCAGTCCAGGGTACTTAAGTGTGAAGTTACTGCTGCTCCAGATGTAATTTTAACTGATAACGGCTTC
Organism: Phalanger gymnotis; assembly: GCA_028646595.1. NCBI lineage: Eukaryota > Metazoa > Chordata > Mammalia > Diprotodontia > Phalangeridae > Phalanger > Phalanger gymnotis. Next base: position 326,000,073 of record CM053623.1, on the reverse strand, counting down.
TTTGTGGTTAGACTAACCCAGCCACCTGGGTATAAGTAAATTGGTGTAAATGAACCACCCCCAGCTCAAATAAGCTTTAAAAAAAAAATTGTCACTAATGCAGGTTGATGCTGTCACCCTTTTCCTGGTAATTTGGTAGCTCTTGTCCTCAGTTAACTGATTGCCTAAATCTGTCTAGCACAGGTTTAAAGCTTTTCCTTTTCCTTTTAGGTGAGAAGTCTGTTCCTCACACCTGGGCTCTTTATAGAAGTTAAATCCAGTACTAAAACTGTTTTGATTGTTATCTCTGATAAAAAAACATCCTACTGGATGAATGGGGATAGTTTTTCTAAACCATTTTCTCATGATGGTGGGGGTTGGAAATATGAAGTTCTATATCATCTTAGTATATTTTTGATCTAGGCAAAGCTTAGCAGATTGTGAGCTAATTAATGGCTGTTTAATTTGAAGTAGCAGGGGTTGTCATAGAAACAATATTTGTAAAACTAAGCATATATTTGCATAGTTAAAGAACAGTACAAGTTATCTCTGTAACTTCTGCACATATCAGTCTTCTGTTGGTACGTCTAATGGTAAGTATTCTTTAACGTATGATAGAACATCACTTATTAGAGCCCCTGATTTTATAAAAAGATGAAACTACCTTTCAAAGAAATCATCCAAGAGGGAACTTGGAAGGTCTCAGGTAACATGTGCCCCTCCATTTCTTATTTTTCAGCCATCCTCGCCCCTCTTTCTATTTTGCAGAGAAAAATTTTCGGCTCACAAATAATGAATTGGTCTTTTATGCCTCCTTAGGAGATTTTTTTTAATGGAGGTTATTCACCTGGTATCCTTTTCTATTGATCATTTAATATCCAAAAAAGCTATAATTGTCTGTAATCATTGCCTCCTTTTCCTTTCTTCTCACTTCTCACTGACTTCTGACCTCATCACTGAAACTGTTCTCTCCAAAGTTATCAGTGCTATTTTAATTGCCAGCCTGGAATGCTATCTACCTCCTGACAGAGGTGACAGACTCAATATGCAGAATGAGACATAGATTTTTTGACCTGGCTAATTAGAGAATTTTTGTTTGGCTACCAATGTTTGTCAAAGTGGTCGTATTTTTCTTTTTCTTTTTTTCCAAGTTGGTGCTTAGGAGGGAGAGAACTAAATGCTTGTTAAATGTGGGGGTAGGGGAGAGTTGATTTTTTTAAAAATCTTTTCAAAATTTTTTTAAAATTTTTAAAGAATTTTTTTTTTTTAAATTGCCAATCTGATAGCTTTTTATCATTTCTCATTCTTGATTTGCTCTTCAGTTGACATGGTCTCTCCTCCTGAATATTCTTTGTTTGAGTTTTTGTTAATACTTCCTCTCTTTTGGTTGTCCTGCCTATTTGGTTGTGCCCTCTCAGTTTCCTTTGCTGTTCCTCATCTATATGCCTCCTAAATGTGAGTCTTTCATTTTGGGCCTTTTCTCTATAGTCTTTCACATGGTGACCTCATCAGCTTCCACAGCTTATCACCTTTATCTATGCAGATCACTCCCAGGTTGACAAGTCCAGTTCTCAAGGTCTTGTCCTCCCTCACCAAATTCCTAGACTTGAAACCGGAAGATCACATATGCTTCTCAAATTAGGCATGACCAAAACGGAACTCATTATCCTTCTACCCCAAACTCATCCCTCTTCTAAACTTCTTATTTCTGTTGAGGGAACCATCATCCTTCTAGACTCCTCATTTCACATATCCAAATTGGTTGCCAATCTTGCTGGTTTTACCTTCCTATCTCCCCAGTTTCCTAATTCCAGGTCTTCTGGCCTTTCATCAGGACTGCTGTAATAGCATTTTGTTTGGCCACCCCTCTCTAATCTATCTTCTGTACAACTGCCAAAATGATTTTCTTTTTTTAGATTTTTTATGTCTTTTTTTTTGCATTACTATAATTTTCCTCAGCATCCGCCCTCTTTCAGAGAGCCATTCCATATATACCCAAGTAGTGTTTTAAAAAAAAATAAAAGGGAAAATGGAAAAGAATTCAGAAAACTGATCAATACATTGAAAATAATCTAAAAATATAGTCAGTATACCACATTTATGGACCTCCCATCTTTGCAAAAGCGTTAGGGGGAGGTATCTTCTCATATTTTTTCTTTGGAGCCTACTTCTTTGTAATTTTGCAACATTTACTTTTGATTTTTTGTGGTTCTTTTCCGATTACATTGTTATAATTATAGTGCCAGTAAACCGGAAGTTTATTGGCTAGATTTCTTTCTCAAAAACAAAGACTTAAACCCAATTTACTCTGGAGTGCCTAGATTGAACAATAGGTCCCTGCCCTCCCTGCACAGAGTGAATGTAAATGCTAAATAGTAACATTTTCTCTTCTGGCTAGGAGCCCTGAGTGTCTTCCCCTCCCAGTTTGATTTTTTTTTTTTTTTGAGTTTTGATTAAAGGGGCCATCCCTTGAATTAACTTCCTAAAGAGGCCTATTCACTGAATGGGCATTATCTCCCTCAGAGTGAGAACCTGAAAAGGCCTTAGCCTAAAAGGGCCAGAGTCTTCCAGTAGATCCTGGGCCATCTCCAGTCCTCCTGGTGAATATCAGGCCACTGGACCCAGATGGCTCTGGAGGAGAAAGTGAAGCCATTGACCTTGCTCAAATGCAAGTCAGGTCATCATGTCCCTGGTGTCATGGTCCTCTTCGAGAACGAAGGACAAACACAACAATTATTGTGCATGTTGCTTTCTTGATTCTGCATACTTACCTCTGCATTTGTTCTTATAGATCTTTCTATGCTTCTATGTAATGATCATATTCATCATTTCTCATTCCATGACATTTATGTACCACAATATGTTTAACCATTCTCCAATCAATGTACATCTGCTTTGTTTCAAATTCTCTATGCTCACAAAAAACGTTGCTATAAATATTTTGGTATATTTGGAGACTTTCTTCTTATTAATGGCCTCCTTGGGGTATAAACCTTATAGTGGAATCTTGAGTCTAAAAGAATGGACGTTTAGTCATTTTATTTCCATGATTCCAAATTGCTTTCCAAAATGATTGTACTGATTCACAACTCCACCAACAATGTACTAATGTCCCTATCTTCCCATAACCCTTCTGACATTAACTATTCCCCTCTTTTGTCATTGTTGCCAGTTTTCAGAGTGAGAAGTGAAATCTCAGGGTTGGTTTGATTTGCATTTCTTGATTTGGAGCTTTCTTTCAAATGGTTGTTAATAGTTTGCAATTGTTTCAAATAATAGTGAGAAGAATGGACACCCTTACTTTGCTGTTGTATTTATTGAGAAAGATTCTAGTTGTATCCTCATTTTATATAGATTTTTTTTGTTTTAGATGCTTCTTATGATATTAAAAAATTCTCTCTATAGCTAGATTTTGTAGGATTTTTTTGTTAGTGCAAATGAATGTTATACCTTGTCAAAAGCTTTTCCTACATGTGTTGAAATAATCATGTAGTTTTTGATGCTTTATTTTTATAGTGATTAATTATGTTTATTTTCCTTATGTTGAACCATCCTTGGTATAAATCCAGCTTGGTCATAGTGGATCATTTCTTGGTCGAGTTGCTGTACTTTGCTTGACAGAATTTTATTTTAAAATGTTTTACATTAGATATTCATTAATGATATTGGTCAATAGTCCTGTGCTGTATCCTTCACTGGTTCAAGTATTAGAACTAATTTGTCTCATAAAAGGATTATGGTAGAGTGCTTTCTTTCTTGATTTTTGAGAATAATTTGTGTAGTATAGTTACTAATTAATCTTTATAAGTTTCATAGTTTTCTTAGGACTAGAGTTTTTTTTTCCTTTAGTTCCTTTACAATTAGCTCTGTTTCCTTTTTAAGATTAGATTATTTGATGGAATTCTATTGTGCTATAAGAAATGATGAACAGGTGAACTTCAGAAAAACCTGGAAAGACTCATATGAACTGATGATGATTGAAGTGGGCAGAACCAGAACACTGTACACAGTAACAGCCACACTGTGCATTGACTGATTTTGATAGACTTAGCCTTTCCCATCAGTGCCAGGACCTAAAACAGTTCCAAAGGACTCATGATGGAAAATGCCATCCACATCCAGAGAAAGAACTATGGAGTCTGGATGCAGAGCAAAGCAGACTATTTTCTTTTTTGTTTGTTTGTTTTGTTTTTTCACTTTCTCAAGGTTTTTTCCATTTGTTTTAATTCTTCTATACAACATGACTAATGTGAAAATACATTTAATAAGAATGTGTATGTAGAGCCTATCTCAGATTGCAGGCTGTCTTGGGGAAGGAAAGGAGAGGGAGGGGGAGAAAATTTAAAATTTATGGAAGTGAATGTTGAAAACTGAAAATAAATAAATTAATTTTTAAAAAAGATTAGATTATTTAAGATCTCTATTTGGTCTTCTGTTAGTTTGGGTATTTTATACTTTTGAAGGTATGATAGTTATATTCCTTTATTTCTTTTGTGTTCTCAGTTTTGTTAGCATATGGTTGTGCATAATAGATTCTGATTATTCTTTTTATTTCTTCTGATTTTGTTGTGATTTTACAATCAAAATTATTTTCATTAAAAAAAAAAAAAGAAAACACATTACTTTCCTACTCCCTAAATTCCATTGGTTCCCTGTTGCCTTCTAGATTAAATATAAATTCCTGCTTGGCATTCACAACCTGCTTCCAACCAACCTTTGTATCCTCATTACATGAGGATACATGATGATGGTAGAGTAGAATCTAAGTTCAGCTGATAGAAATGACTGGATTGTGAGCCCTCTTTAGTGGCTTTGGGAGTGTTTTGTTTTGCTCTCTAGAGCTATACCCAGAAGCTAATATCTTCCTCTCAAAAAAAACCTTCCTTGTCTTTATTTTATATCCATCTTGTATCTATGTACATGTTGTCTCCCCTGATAAAATATAAGCTCCTTGAATGCAGTGCCTGGCACTTAGGATCCACTAAATAAATCTCGTTAATTAATATTTACTTAGTGAGTTTAATTTCTGTATATTCTTAATTACAACACTTCAATAATCAAAGACCTATTTTTCCTTAAGTGTTGATACTCCTTTCACTGATGCAAATCATAGTATCTCGGTGTCTTAATAGTTGGCCTCCAAGAGTTACTGTGGCCTTGTGATAGGACCACTTCCTACAAGACATTTCTCCTCCGACATAATCAATAAAGGTATTCCTGGGACTCACTGGGTCCAGGGTCCAAGGCTCAAGCTGTGCCTTTCTTAATATGCTTTCTGGTAGCCTCTGGCTGTATTGACAGGATTCCTGATTACCCAAGGACATAAAAAGGCCTACCCAGGTGGAATTGGAGCCCATTGGACTTGGTGGATGCCCAGAACTTTAATGGCCCCTATATAACAGCCTATGGCCTACCAATGTTTGCTAACAATAAATTATACTTAATAATATAAAACTGGAAAAAATACAGATGATTGACCTTGAAGTCAATTTTTAAATTAATTATATTTCCCCATAATCAGTCAACAGGCATTTATTAAGTACCCACTATGTGCCAGATCCCATGCTAAGCCTTGGGGATACAAAGACAAGATAGTGCTCTCAAGGAGCTTATTCTTAAATGTGGGAGGCAAGATATACATGTGTGTGTGTGTGTATATGCACATACACACACATGTGGATTTACTTAGCAATGAATGTGGTTGCAGAAATAAATTGGGACTAAGGCTCTGGGTAGCTAACAGTCTTGACCATTGATTTCTAGGGAGTTAATATACAATTTGGAGGGAGGGAAAAATAGGATTATAGTGATATCATTTCAATTGAAAGCTTTTCCAAATTATCTTACATAGAAAATCATTTATTTTTATCACTTTTGCCATTCTATGCCAATCACATGTAAACCCAGTCTAAAGTAATCCAATATGGTGTAATTGTGTTCAGTCATGATAATAATAACAGTTAACATTTATATAGTGCTTATTAAAGTCCAGGCACAGTGCTGAGCACTCTATAATCATCTGATCCTCACAATAACCCTGGGAGGTGGGTGCTGTTATTATTGACCCCTCTACAAGTTGGGAAACTAAAGTAAACAGAGTAACTTGTTTAATGTCGCACAGATTTTTGCATTGGGTTCTGATTCACTACAATTATCCTAATAGGAGTAGGTATCTTACATTATGATTTAGTTTCAGAACAAAATTTCAACCAAATCAAATCTGGATTTAAAATCACTGATGGTAACATTTAAATCTCAATTTTCCCAAGGGCCGTCCTGCCAGCAATTCAAATTTCAAGGTCCACTGTTTTCAATTAGCCAATGTTCAGAGAGAGAAAAAAAAATATTTTGTGTGGTGGCACTTCCTCCTCCCCATAACTTTTCTTTTTCTTATTTTAAAATCACCCAGTGAGCCAACTCAGTTCCTTTTGGGTTAATCATTTCCTTTTGGATTAAACTAACCCTACCTGACTTAATTCCTCCAGTCTTTATTTCCCAATCATATCTAGACTACCTCTAGAACTAATCTTCACTGAATTTTTCCTTTACAATTTAGCACAAATTTTTATTGTACAAAACCACTTAATTGCAAGACTATTGCTATAAGAGTTCTTAAAAGCTTATAAATACATGGTTTATTCCAATACCTTTTGGTGACTTTGCTTCTAATTTACCTAAACAATTAAGTTCTATTGTATCATTCAGAGAACAAATACAGTGGTAACACAAAACATTCTTCCAAATTAAATTTTATTTACTGTTAAGCTGCTTCCTGATTTAAATAAGCTTCTCACTTTTCAGAGTCAAGAGAGAGTTAATAGTAGGTAATTCTTAAATTTAAACTGCAAACCCCATTTTTTTCCTCCAGTCAGTAAAATTACCTTCCTTCCTTGCACTAAAACAATCAATCTTTAATTTTTCAGGGAAAGAGTGATAAAAGGTCTAAGTGCTGTTTGCATGTAACTTTCACAGAGTTCTATTCTTATATTTCCTTAAAATGAATTGTACAGAATGTGCCCCACAGCATTTATAGATCATTCAAACCATAATTTGGAAATTCACAGTAGAGAAATTTTAGTCTCTAATTAGTTTACAATGTCATAAATTCCTGCAGACTGGGAACAAAGATTCCCTTCCTTTTTGTCTGTGTCTCTCTCTCCAAACCAGGGAGAAACAAATTGGGACCAAGTCTCTGGGTAGCCAAGAACCTTGACCATTGTTTTCTACCCACCTAATATACAATTTGGAGATAGTGGAAAACAGGAAAAACAAGATTGTAAGGATTGAGATACTTGGTTTCTGATTGGTAGAGGGGATAGGTTTCACTAAGGTGACAGGGAGAGATTTTATGACATTCCTTAAGTCAGGTGACCTTTGGGAGGGGGAGTAATTTTGTGACTTCTCCAAAATCATGTCACTTACAAGCAGCTGAAACTTGGCTTCACAGAATGATGGATAAAGGCAAAATGGAATCGCTAATATGAATTTTTAAAATTTATTTATTTATTTTTAGTTTGCAACATTCACTTCCATAAGGTTTTGAGTTTTAAATGTTCTCTACCACCCTCTCGTGCCCCTCCCCCAAGATGGCATACAATCTGATATAGGCTCTACTTATAGATTCATATTAAACTTATTTTCACATTAGTCATGATATAAAGAAGAATTAGAATTAATGGGAGGAACCACAAAAAAGAAGAAACCAAAAACAAAAGAAAAAGAGAGCAAATAGTATGTATGCTTCCATCTGCATTCAGACTCCAAAGTTCTTTCTCTGGACGTGGATAGCATTTTCTATCGTGAGTCTTTTGGAGTGGTCTTAGATCCTTGCATTGCTGAGAAGAGCTAAGTCTACTAAAGTTAGTCATTGCACATTGTGGCTGTTACTGTGTACAATGTTCTCCTGCTTCTGCTCATTTCACTCAGCATCAGTTCTTGCCGGGTTTTTCTGAAGTTCACCTGCTCATCATTTTTTATAGCACAGTAGTATTCCGTTACATTCATATACCACAACTTGTTCAGCCATTCCCTAATTGATGAACATCTCCTCAATTTCCAGTTCTTGGCCACCACAAACATAGCTGCTACAAATATTTTTGTACATGTGGGTCTTTTTTCCATTTTTATGATCTCTTTTAACATATCAGTAGTGAGCCTCTGAAGTTTGAATGCGGGGAGGATGGTGACATAGTCAGACCTGCACTATAGAAAATTACTTGGCTAGATTGTGAAGAATGGTTTTGGAATGAAGAGAGGTTTGAGATAGGCCAAATAGGAAGTTATTAGGATGGCAACCAATTGGCTGAAGTTTGGGTATGTCAGAGCAACTCAGTGTAGGGCTTTCCATCTGTTACAAAGGAGAGAATGAAGATCTGTGCCAGGGAAATTAAAAACCTAGCCAGGAGATATTTGAAGTAAAGACATCATATAGAGGTGATTTTTTTCCTTCACTTTTTTCTTCCTCTGAGGAATATGCCTGCTTTTTAAAAACAATGCAAGCCTTGCTATGGATATATTTATGTTGATTGGTATAACATAGCATTATACATTATATATTTGAAATTTATATGTTATATAAAGGTTCAAGTATCAGGTTCACTGAATAAATACTTAATTGAATCCAGCCAGTGAATATGTTAGCATTCCTTGTGTTTCTGCTGCAAACAATGGTCTTAAAAAGTTGAATCCATAAAAAACTGCCATTTGGACATCTGGAACTGGATGTCCTGTACACATCTTAAGTTCAACATGTCCAAAACTGAACTCATTATCTTTGCCCACCAGTCTCCCCTATTTTCTGACTTTCCTGTTATTTTTGAGAGTACCCATCCTCCCAGTTATCCAGGCCTGAAACCTAAATGCCACCTTCCACTCCTCTCACTCCCCGTATCCAATTTTTTACCAAGTCCTGTTGATTTAACTTTGCAATATCTCTAGATAATACCACCTTTTCTCTTCTGACACTACCACCTTCCTGACTAGATTGTGGTAGTAGCCTGCTGGTCTACCTGCCACAAGCCTCTCCTCATTCCAGTTCTTCTGTTCAGCTGCCAAAATGATCTTCTTAAAGCACAGGATGCAACCATATCATCTCCCCACCGAATGAACTCCAGTGGCTCCCTATCACCTCCTATAGGGTCAAATATAAAACCCTCTGTTTGGCATTCAAAACCCTTCATAACCTCTCCCTCTCCTCCCTACCCCACTTACAGTGTTCTTACACTTTACACTGCCCCCCTCACCCCTCCCCCACCTCCCGGCCGCCTTCACCCCCACATACTCTGGTCTCCTTGCTGCTCCTGACTCTGGGCATTTTCACTGGCTGTCCTCCATGCCTAGAATTCCCTCCCCTACCCTGGATTCCTGATAAAATCTCTCCTTCCACAGGAAGTCTTTTTAAACGTTGATTTATTTCCTATTTATCCCACTTACCGTGTTTGTACATTGGTGTTTGCATGTCCTCCCCCTGTGAGGGAGTAGACTGTGAGTTCCTTGAGAGCAGGGACTGTCTTTTGCCTTTATTTGTATCTATCCCTCTGTGCTTAGCACAGTGCCTGGCACATACCAGGCATTTATTTATTAAATTTTTATTGACTAACTGACTCTGAAGGTCACCAATCTAGACCATAACTGAGGAGAGGAATGTCCTGTGTACCTACTAGTATATGTATGAAAATGTGTAACATTTTAGAATAGGCTACTTGCCAGATTGTTTGAAAATGAAATGTATGTACTCTTTCTTTAGTCGAAGAAAAAAGGATTGAGTGCAGAAGAGAAGAGAACTCGTATGATGGAGATCTTTTTTGAGACAGTGAGTAAATTTTCTTCACATTTTTATTATTTTCAATAGATTTTCTGTTGGCATGATATTAGGTAAAGTAAGAGCGAGGGAGAGTGGCTTAGTTCATGAGAAGGCTGACCTTGGAGTCAGGAACACATAAGTCCTTGTCCTGTCTTCTTACACGTACTGACTGTATGATCAGGGACAAGTTGCCTGACCTCCCAGGGCTCCAGTCTGTTCTCCCACACTGAGAGTTCTTTAGACAATCACAGGTCTGGACTTTCTGCCAAAGCCTCCTCTCCCAAAAGGAGAAGAATTATTAGTAATAATTCAGGCAATTATTGGTATTGTTAATGGCAGATTTTTATATAGGATCCTCATAGATTTAGAGCTAGACAGGACTTGAAAGGTTATATATAAGTTTACATGTGAGTGTACTGAGGCCATTAAATGACTTCCTAAGGTCATAGAAGTAGGAAGGAGCCAAGTCTTTCAGACCAAACTGGCAAGCTTCCCGAACAGCAGGTGCCATTTGGCAAAATTTTATGGTTTCTCTGAGCCTTTTTTCTTCTTGACATCATCCATTCAATGCATATGAACAAATCATGCCTTCTCATTAGTAGAAAATGAAATCTCAGTCCATTAAAAAATTATGTCATCTATGGAAATCGGAGGAGAAGACTAGGAAGCATCTGTTTTCAAATATCTGATAATATGTTTGGAAAAAAATGACAAATAATTTAGTACAATTGAAAAACCTTTTTTTTTGTTTTTATTAATTTGAAGTACTTTGATTAGACTATATTTTACATTTTTATTTTGACGAGTATTCTTTAAGTATAGCTTAATATTGCTAAAAGTTCTTGGTGATTAGGGGGAGAGAGATTGTGCTACTTTCCTTGTCACCATTGCTTATTCTCTCACTTCATATGTGTAATGATCCTCCCATATGGTCTTGGACCAAATAAAATGGTGATGGTCCTTGAAAAGGCAAAAGGGAAGGAAAAATCCAGATTATATCACCCATCTATATCAACTGTATAGATATTCTTTTTTTTTTTCATGTAATAGGTTTATTTACAAAGATATATACTATGGTAAATAGTTTGCTTACTCCATTCTTCAAAACTGCTTTTATAAGTGGTTGTTCTTCAAGTCTGATTCCTACATAGGAGAATCTTATTTCTTAAGCAGCTGATGTCTTAATATAAAGAAAGGTGCAGCAAATCCAGGTCCAAAGAATACAATCATTGCCAACAACCGCCATTTGTTTTCCATCAAAAAGGGCAGGTTCTTCCCTGGGCCCTCCTCATAGTGGCTCCTGCGAACCAAGGACGTGGAGAATCTGCCCAAGCTCTGCCCCAGCGTGGCACTGCCAAGGCTCCATGATGACCACAGAGGGGGCTGCAAGGGAGGAGGAAGAGATGGCTGCCGAGGACCCTTTTCCCTACTGACCTTGCTCCTTCCTGGGTGGACGACAACGCAAGGAGCTAGATATTCTTAAGAATCTTTTGACTTCTCAAGAAATTTCCTCAACCTACACATTTTTTCTCTAGCTGCCCTGCCACCTCCCATGTGCTATCCCAGTGAAGCAACATGGTGCTATAAAAAGAAGGCTGAAGCCTTCCCTGTCCTCCCTTAATGCTATTCTCTTCTCACCAAGATTATCTCCAGTTTACTCTGTATATGTCTTGTTTGTCCATAGTCATTTGTTGTTTCCTCTATTAGAATGTGAGCTCCTGGAGAGCAGGGGACTGTTTTTGCCCTTTTTTGCATCCCCAGCTTGTAGCATGGTACCTAACACAGTTAGCACCCAATTAATGCTAACTGATTTAACTTGGGTTCAAATTCTTGCTTTGCTATGTATTGCCCCGAGACTTTGGGCAGATCTTCTGTTGGCCTGTTTCTGCATCTCTAAAATGAAGGACATGGACTAGATGGCCTTTGGGGGCCCTCCCAGCTCTAACTCTCTGTGATCCTCGAAAGGAGCCATGCAACTCAAGAAATGAATTTAGTCCTAGAGTGTAAGTCCCTTGTAAATAGAGATTATCGCTTTCATTGTACTTACAGCTTCAGTGCCAGGCTTGTAGTATGAGGTCTTTAATAAATACTTGTTGATTGATTCATAAATATAAAGATCAAGTGGAGAGTAAATATATGCTTTTGATTTGTATCTTTTAAACAGAAAGATGTATTTCAGTTGAAAGATATGGAGAAGATTGCTCCCAGAGAGAAAGGAATTAGTAAGTATCAGAATTACTTCATTTTTTGTATCTTTAAAGATTTAATGAGGTTATTGTCGGTTTTTGCTTTGGGTTTTTTGGTACATTGGCCTTTTTCTTTTCTACAACTGTAATATTGTGTTTGTTTCCTTATATTTTGCATTCAAAGGACATTAGAGTAGGAGTCAAGAAGACCTATATTTAAATCCTCTTTCTCTTCATTTACTAGTGGAGGGATCTTGGGCAAGTCTCTTGACCTCTCTGAGACTCAGTTTACTCATCTAAAATGGGTATAATAATAATATTTGCCTCACAAGGTCGTGAGGATAAGCGATACTGTATGTAAAGCATTTTGCAAATCTTAAAGCAATATTAAATCCTAGGTATGATTGTCGTCCTTGTCATTTTTGTGCTTCCATCCATGTGGAGATCTCCCCAGTGGAAAACTCCCTCCACTGATGTAGGTCTGAAGCATCTCTGTAACACAGAGACAAAGAGAGATGCCTGGAACACTGAGAGGCTGAGTGATTTGTCCATAGTCACACGTGTGAGACAGGATTAAACCCTAGTCTTCAGGAAGCCAAGGCTGGCTTTCCATCCATTACAGCAGCACTGCTTCTTTTGACAGTAGTTATAGAGAAGATAAAGCAAATCCAAAGGGAAAAGGAGCTAAGGATGATTTTTAAAAATTCAAAGTAAAATTAATAACCATTTGAAAATGACAGTTTTGCATTTGAATTACATCTTCCAGACTCCATTTCAAAGTTGACATCTCAGCTTCTCAATGATATAGTATCTTTAGGCCTCTCAGTGACAGATTTGTTTAGTTTCTTTGTGTCTTAGCATTTGTTTTATAGAACAGTTTTTTGGTGCTGTCCTTTCTGTTTGACTTATGGAAGGATATAGCTATTACAGCTTGATCAAATATATGTTTTAAAATGTATTGTTTAAAGCCAGTGCTGTTATTTTTGAGTTGTTTTTAATACCACAAAAGAGCATTTCCATAACACAGAACACAAAAAAGAGGATTTTTATAGGAAACTGTGGACCTTCTCTTTCCCTTCTCCTTCCCTTCAGCTTCAGGATGCTTGATTTACTTGTGGCTATTTTCTCCATAGTATTATCCTCCTTTTTAATCCTTGCTTATTTCCCTATTAAGCTTTATATATTTCTACATCCGACTCTGTGAGTGTTTGTGTGTTTATATGTGTTTGTTCAGCCCTCCTTTGTCATCTCAGATAAGAGTGAGATTCATCTTGTTGAATGTGAATTTTGGGGAGAATGTAATTCCATTTTGTTCTGTTTTCACCAGTTTGCTGTGTATGACCCTTCCACGAACCTCAGGACCATTTGGAATAGCTGGTGTCCTTCATTGTCTTTTTTTGTCCTCTCATTTGTACAAAAAGACTTAATTGCTAAAAATAAATAAAAGGGAGGATTTCAGAGCCTCTAGAATGTCCCTTTCCTTCATCTAACTTGACAGATGGTTCTTTTTGATTTAGTTAAACTACCTATACTATAAAGGAAACCTCCTTTATCTATGTGCTGTAGCTAATGATATACCTTCTTTTTAACAAGTATACTTAAAAAAAACCTGTACTATAACAAGCAATCATCTTTGTTTGTTTTATGTAATATACAAATACTACTAGCAGAATTGTGAGTGATACACATTCTCCATCAACTACTAGTGGTGTGTTTTATATTCTGAGTAATAAAACCTCTTCCTCTGGTTCATGCTGGCTTACTGGCATTAACTAGTCAAATCAATAAGAAAATTCATGCAACAGTCTGATGCCTACTCCCTCCCCTTCTTCCATGTTTGTACGCTTTTCTTAAACACCTCAGTTATAAGAAATAGCAAATTCCAACCATTTCTCCTTTTTTTCTATACTAATGTATTCCTTTTACCCACCCTTCTTTTTCCTTAACATCCTCAAAACAAAATCAATCTGTTCCCCAAACCATTCTTTTTCCTTTTTTATCTCTCTTTGAAGACATTAAGTTTCTAAAGGACACTTATTTCTTTGTCCCTTAATAGAATGTCAGCACTCTATCATATCGGTCCTTTCAGTCGTTCAAATAAATTTACCTTTCTAGGTTTCTCTGTACCTTTATGTTTGCAATTCAAAGTTCCTGCTTACCTCTAGACTTTTGCAGTAGAAATGCTTGAAAGTCCTTTACTAAAGATTTATTTTTTTTCTCTTGTTGGATTATACTCAGCTTTGCTGGTTATTAATTTTGGTTGTAATCCTATATCTTTTGCCTTTTAGAATATTGCTTTCTAAGATCTCCTCTATTCATACTTGAAGCTGTCGGGTTTTATGTATTCCTAACTGTATTTCCTTGATCTTTGAATTGCTTCTGTTTGGTTGTTTATAGTATTTCTTTCACATAGGGAGTCTGTATCTTGGCGATGCCTTTCCTGGGAATTTTCCTTTGAAGATTCATTTCAAGGAGGTGATCAGATTTTTTCCCTGTCTTTACTTTGCCCTCTTTTTCTTATAGATCTGGGCATTTTTTCATACATGATTTCTTGCAGTAGTGTCCAGGCTTTTTTTTTTTTAAAAATCATGGAATTAATTGATTCATAAATGATTTTTCTTTGACATCTTTTCCAGTTCACTTGTTTTTTATATCAAATGTCTTAATTTTCTCTGTTTTTTTTCAGTCTATAGATTTTATTTACTCTCGTAGAGTCTTTGATTTTGTTGTTTTCAAGTTTTCTGGGAATCTACTTTCTGGTTAAAATTTACCATTTTCTTTTCTAAGTTACTTATTATCCTTCTGATTCTTTCTCCCAGAGATTTTATTTCATTTTTTATCTCTCGTTTCATATATTTCAAGGATTCATTGTAATCCCTGCAGAAAATCCCTTTTTTTCTTTGAGTCTGAGCTTGAAGTTATAGACTTACTCTTTTGGAGGAGTGTGGTCTCTAGATTTGAAATAATAGTTGATATCAGTGAGTGTTTTCTTCGATTCACTCCTTTCCATCTTTGCTTGCTGAATGGAGGCTATGTACCAAACCAAGGCCCGGCTTTGCCTCTTTCTGTGCTTCAGGTGAGGTCTTCAGCCCTAGTTGAGAGCTAGTTGTTGAGCTAACTTCTACCCCTCAGGGTTCATCTTCCTTTCTGTGCTTACTCCAGCATCTCAGGACACAATGTTAGAGACCTCAGAGATCCTGGCCTGGGGTGTCTTGGTCTGAGTGCTGCAGTCAGATGTTGGTGGCTACCTGCTGCTGCCCCCCCTAGGCTTCCAAGGTCCTCACCCTGGGGATTTCTGATAGTCCTAGAGCTTTCTTAGGGGAGCCTTCCACTCTTGCTTAGCCTGAATACAGAGACACACTGGCTGGTTATGCTAGGATGAGCTTTGTTGGCTCACGGCCCCTTTTCCTATTGCTCATGGGCTTCTGGAATAACTTTTTGTGCCTTTTGGGAGTGGGAAAAGTCACTTATTACAGTTTTTCTTTCAATTTCTTTATCCGGTTTTCAGTCAAGTGTGGACTTCAGGGGTTTGCTGGAATTGGTTTGTAGGAGCTGGATAGTCTTGTTTGTTCAGGCAGTCATCTTGGCCAGATTTTTGAAAGTTTTAAAAATCTCCCTTATCTCCTATGAGCCTCCCAACAACTCTCTGAAGTAGATTCTCCCACTATTATTATTCTAATTTTAAGGAAGCAGAATCTACAGGATACTAAGTGACTCGATATGAATCCAGGTCTTCTGACTACAAGTCCTGTACACTAGAGCTTGGTTGAAATCTTTGTCACAAATTCATTTTAATTCCAAAAATTTATAGAGAAAGAGTTAGTTCTAAATTATATACTGATTAATAATAGCTAGCATTTATGTATCACTTTAAGGTCTTCAAAGCACTTTAAAGATTTTAATTCATTTGATCTTTACAACAGCAACAGTAATAGCAAGTATTTATATAACACCTACTCTGTGCCAGAGTATTTATCTTATTATGCTTATTATATCTTATTTATACTCATCAGACATTTATAAACATCTCACAACAGCCTCCATGAGGTAGGAGCTATTATCATCCCCAATTTTACAGTTGAGGAAACTGAGGCAAATATATATGAAGTGACTTACCCAGGGTGACACAATCAGTGAGTGTTTGAGGTTGGATTTGAATTCAGGTCTTCCTGACTGCAAGCCTTGCATTCTTTTGATTATGCCAATTAGCTACTTTATAACATTTTCATAATTATATATTTTCAATAAATCATTACACACGGGTAAACTTTTACTTCCCTGGTCAATTAAGTAAGTAACATGGTTCAGCAACTCTAATTTCTTTTCAAGGTTAGAAAAATTTAAGTCTTTTGCACAGAGATACATTCATCACTGGTAATACATAACGAATGGCCCGAGTGCTTACACTGGTATAGTAGCATCACGGTGTCAAGAGAAAACAAGGAAAGTCCCAGCCTCCTGGGGACCCTCCATAGATGAAGCTTATGGGGGAACAGGGACAAAAGATGCCATGAGGTGAGTGAGTATAGATTGGTTACAGTCTTTGTAGATGGAAGGAGTTACCACATGGAAGAGAGCACTGGTCCATTGGAGTATTCGTGAGAGACGCTCACTTCATGTTTTATGTTGTTTTATAAGCTTAAATATTAGTATTTGTTTGTATTGAACTTGAATATTTTGTTTTCATAAATGTGTAGTCGTTTATAAAAATGGATGAAAGTCCTATAAGCCTATTTGACTATGCAGCCTCTTTACTATTGAGATGTTTAGGTTATTCTGTTGTGTGTTGGCTTTTCTATCTATTTATTTCAAATGCCTAAGTCAGTTTGCATGTGCCTGTATTTAACATGGGGAATGACATTATTACAAATGCCTTTGATTTTCATGAGAGACAGCATGGTATAATAGGTAGAGGAAGTCAAGAGAAACTGGGTTCAAGTCTAGTCCCTGATACATGCTAGCTGTGTGATCCTGTTCAAGTCACTTAATTCCCAGGCAACTCTCTCAGGTAAATTACAGAAGCCCTAATCCAGGGAGTCTCTACCATCTCTCCCCCATCCTCCTCTCCAACCATTCTGACACAGTGAGACAGTGAATAAAGAGCTGGACTCAGAGTCAATGAGGCCTGGGTTCAAGTTGCCACCTTTGACCTATAGATGGACTGTGTAACTTTGTAAAACTAGCCAGCCTGGTATAAACTAGCAATTAGGCAGGCCAACGAAAGTTCTGAGAAATGTCTAGGAAATGCATGAATTTCAAAAGAAATAAATTTCAAAATTTCAGAAATTCAGAATGAATAAAAAGATATTAAAAATATATACATCAAAAGCAAGAATCCAGTTAAAGAAAGTAAATGTGAGTATGTGATGACACTGGGACAAAGGACTGCTTTGAGAAGGGGTCACCAACACTCTCAGTGTGGCATGTTCGGCATCCTTAACAGTGTGCTGCCTTGGCCTGTACTTAAAGGATCTGGATAATTTTACAAGGTTGTTCCCCATGCATCTTCTAAATCTCACCTGGTCTTCTTTATATAACTGCTTTTTTTTTTGATCCAGACCAATGGTTTCATTGATGTAGTAAGCTCCCACGGTTGAGCCTCCATGGAGTAGTGCTTCTGTAATTTATCTTAGAGAATTGCCTAGGGGTTGAATGACCTGCCCAGTATGACACAGGTAGCATGTATCAGGAACTGGACTTGAATTCAGTTCCTCCTGACTCCTCCTATTCACGGCACCATGCTGTCTCATGAAAATGAAAGGCAGTAATGTCAAAGGTAATCATTTTATTCCCTGTCTTAAATACAGGCACACGCAAACTGACTTAGGCCTTAGGCTCTCCCCAGTATACCTTTTGGGCCCTAGGTTCTTTTCAATAAAGTCCGGACCTTAAGAAGATTAAAAAGAGTATTGAGACATATCTCTTTCTAGGGGCATTTTAACTCTTTATACAGCAAGTGCCATTAATGGAGTTTTCCATTCATGGGTCATCTTTGTGTGATTCTAATTTAAGTTTGTACTATTGTTTCCCTTTCTTGTAGCTGCTATGTCAGTAAAGGAAGTCCTTCAAAGCCTCGTTGATGATGGTATGGTGGACTCTGAGAGAATTGGGACATCTAATTATTTCTGGGCTTTTCCAAGCAAAGCATTGCATGCCAGGAAACGAAAACTGGAGACGTTGTCAACTCAGGTAAGCAAGAGTTAGGGAAAAAGAATAGGCCTTTTCTTCACGAAAGGAGAATAGATTTTTTTAATGGCTTTCAGCGATAGCAATAGGAGGCAGAATAGTTAGCATATCAGGCTTAGTGTCAGGAAGACCTAATTCAAATCCTACCCCCGACTTGCGACTTGCTACTTGCTACCTCCAAGTGACTCTGGGTAAAGACTAAACCAGTAAGGCATAGACACCTTCCAATCTCTGGAAGGAGGGAATTTCTATGCCTAGAGTCTCCTCTTTTGACTTAATTGTTCAAAATCCTTTTTAATAGAAAAAAAAATACAGTATATACCATTATAATAAAGAGAGGAGTCCTATAGTATATATATCATTAATTCATCATTAGCAGTATAATAAATTGCTAAAAATCTTACTCAAAATGTTTTGGCTTTTTATCCTCCTGGAGCTATAAGTTCAATGATGTGGGAAATTCTATGAAGAAACTCTCTCTAGCAGTGAAGATCGGGCAACTTTTTTCAGCGATTTATAGTCTTAAAGTGTTAACATTGAGTGTCTATCCTTGGTTACACAGCCCACGTATGGGTCAAAGATGGCAACTTGAACCCAGGTCCCCTTGACTCTGAGTCTGGCTCTTTCTTTATCCACTGCCCTTCACTGCCTCAGAATGCTTCAGTATGGGGATGGAGGAGAGGAATATGGCGTATTTGTTTTTGTTAGAAACTGACATCCACAACAAATCAGTAGGATTTTACTACATATTTTATTGTGATGGTTTGGAACAAAATATCTGGATTGTAACCTACATTGTTTTTCATACTTTGTGTGGTGAAGTTATTGGAATAGACTGCAACATGTTGTCATACTACTTAGGGAGAATTGAGCAGATGTTGGGTAGAAGATTGTCCTAGAGGTGTATGACATGAGAAGGAGGCAGGTTGGCCAAAGATAGTGAGTGATAATGGAGAGTGAGAGATGATTGATGTATAACCTACTATATTATCAAGGCAATAATCATAATATAGATGATAATTATAAATATACCTATGCAGTTTTATATCACAAAATATGAGACTCTTCATACATAAGGTGGAAGTAAACTATTTATTCAGACACCAAAGAACCAGATCCCAAAATCAGTAAGTCCAATCCATCATAGCAACAAAGAAATAAATACACATTATCACAGCATTATCCATCTCAAAACCATTCCCACCCCCTGCTGGGGCCTTGCCACCAACAGTCACTCACAGCATAGCCAGCACAGGTCTGCTCTCTCCCTCAGCTCTAACCCCTCTGAGCATTTCCTGCTCCACATTTCCAATTCCTGTAGTTCAGTAAGCTCCTCCTACCACATGGGACTTAGGTTTCCTGTGACATAAGCAGGTCATATGGGCCTATTAATGGGTGGAAAAGATCTTCAAATTTAAATTACCATTACACCTATACAAACCATTGATACCCAGATAATGAATATCAGGAGATCTCAGGGAAGACCACCAGTATCAGGAAAGGATTATGAGAAGTCCATCCATCTGCATGAGAAAAGTTTTTAACTTTTCGGAGGGGTATAGTTTCACATTAATCAAAATTTTATGGCACTGTGTTTAATCTTATCAGGACTTTTTTTAAAGTCTTTCTTTTTGCTAACTAATTTAGTGTCTTATATCATTACCTACCTTGTCAATAGTAACATTGTTCGTGCTTATAACTGATTCTCATTCTTGAAATAGTCTAATGTTAATGTATCTACTCTGAATGTCATCCATTCATGAAATGCCCTCAGACTTAAATAGAATTTGTTTCTAATCATATCTATAAATCACCTGATATTTTTGAAGGTGAGAGCTAAGACTTTTCAGTGTTCATGTTTTTTCTAATTAAAAATGCTTTTGATAGAGAAAAATTCAGTTTTTATCTTAGACAAATATCTCAAGTTGTTTAGCACTAAATCAAGCTTTGTATTAATGGGCCAATGGTAGACAGAAATTTATTTTAATATAATGCTTCAGCAACACAATATAAACCTCCAAATTTGCAGCCAATTAGTATCATTTAAGCCAATTTCATTACCATTGATTTATGAGCTCACAAGAAATTTACTGAACTGTTTCTTTCAATCACATCTAATTATTTTTAATGAGCTTGCCATGTTTGGAGCCCTCTGCTACCATTTGTTTCCAAAAATGTTCTGTGAATTTTTAAATACCCTGAGCTGAACATTCACATTATGATTCTGCTAGCCTAGCAGCCTAACAGTGATGACAACATTAGTCTTCTGGGTCCAAAGTCCTTTCTTTCCTTTATTGGGTTAGTTCCAAGCATTACACTCTTTTCTGGGTATTTGTTTCTACCCTTGGCCAGATGCTGCAAACTTTAAAAAAAAAAACCCCCTTCAGCTTTTCATCATGGAAGACATCTTCTTTTCATCTCATTTGGGGCAGCTGTCAGAAAATGGATTTTGTCTCTTTTTAATTCTTCTCACTATTAATTTCTGGGACTTGACCTAGAAATTTTTTTCCCCCAGAAATATAGATAAACTTCATCTTGAGCGCCTTTGGGTTTAAAACATATAAGCAGCTAGTTGACTAACTTTAAGAAAGTATAGGAATTTGTTGTGTTTCAAGTTCTCTCATACGTAGTAGCTATTTAGTAGTATACAAAATGAAACTTAAAATGACTTTTTTAATAAAATGAATCTCGACTAAACCTTTCTGGCACAGTTTCCTCAAATTCTAGTAAAACGAAAGGGCTAGATAAAATGATTCCGGATGTCCCATTTTTGAACATGTGGATCTCCTCACAGAGTTTCCCATTGGAGGTGGAGTATGCTAGGTAAACTAAGCCTGCTTTATCTTGTTATAGCAAAAATGATGATTTTCAACTAATAACCTAAGTAACTGAAGGAGAGATCCACTGAATGCTGAAGAAAGGAACTAGTCCTGTTTATAAAATTTAGGGGGCTATAATGAAATTTTGTATGGAAAGAAGTACTTTTAATAAATATATAGAGACTTCTTTTTCATAATATACCTTTCTTAATTGGGGTAGTAGTCACTAGCAACAGTATTACACTGTTGATTGCTTTATAGATTCTAATTTTATCCTAATAATCATTTTGTTCTTGCTTTATGTAGCCAGACTTAAACATTGCCTTTCATAAAAAACTCATAACTCCCTCAGCATTTCCAACCAACACAGAAAAAACAAACCCTGGTATAATGGAGAATATTAATGTCTGACTCTTTGCTTTCTATCACTGTCAGTACTCCTCCCCTCCCCCAACCCTCAATACAATCTGCCTTGACTATAGCTATCACAAATAAAACCGACCAAGCAAAAAAAAAAGCCACCAAACCCAGTCCTTCTCTCTAAATCCTTTGTGGATTGAGGATAACCACAAATCTGCCTGGGGGCTAGAGTAATTGAAAAGTGATTTGGTTTTGATATGCTAATGCATTCATTAGCATATACATTAAGTATGGTATTCAAATTAGCATTGAGATGTGCCTATTCACAGTTGACCTTGCAGTAATTGCACTGAGTTTGGAATCTACAAAAAGTCTCCTAGACAAAAATCCATGGTTCATTCTATAGATCGTAGGATTGATCATATGTCTAGAACTGGGAGGGAACCCAGAGACCGTCTATTCCAGCTCCAGATTTGTGTTGATGACTGAATTTAGACGCAGAAAGATTAAACGACTTTCTTTTTCCATACTATTTGAAAAACTGTTAAATGTTTTAATGATTATTTTCAGTCACTTTACCAAAATCATCCCTATAACTTTTTAGAGAAAAATAGTTAAGCCAAAATAAAAGGATACACCAGCCGTGTCTGACAGTGTATATAACGTTTCTATGCCAGGAGTTCACCACCTTTTTTGTTATTATTCAGTCATGTCTGACTCTTTGGGGTTTTCTTGGCAAACATACTTGAGTGGTTTGTCATTTCCTTCTCTAGCTCATTTTACGGATGAGGAAACTGAGGCAAACAGGGTTAAGACACTTGCCCAGAGTCACGTAGCTACTGTGTGAGGCTAGATTTGAACTCATGTCTTCCTGACTCCAGGCCTGGCACTCTATCCACTGCACTACCTAGCTGTTCTTATTGAGAAGAGGGAATAATATAATAATAATAAAGTATAATATAATATATAATAATAGCTATGGTTGATATTCCACTTTCATGTTTGCTCATTGGGCCTCACAACAACTGTGAGAGGGGTACTACAGATACGATTATCTCCATTTTACAGACCAGAAAAGTGAAGTGACTTGCCCATGGCCGCATAATTTGTAATTGTCAGATTTGAATTCAAGCTTTCCAGTCTCTAAGGCCAGGTTTCTGTTTACTATACCAGAGGTTCTCAGGCTTTAGGGCTTTGAGATGTGAGAGATGGGTAAAAGTTAGGGAAAGTTAGGTTTCCACAGAAGAGTTAATTGAGTTCCACAGAATAATTAATTGTCAGCTTGAACAAAGATGGAGTAAAAATTAACCACGATGAGGGTCCCCAGCCAATGGGAATAGTTTGTGGTTTTGCAGAAACCACAGATCTAGGATGTTAGGAAAACTGGTCTAAACTGGCCAGACAGTAGTCTGGGTTGAAGAGAAAACTGGGTCAAATGACTATCATGCATGCTTAATTGGCTAATTGAATATTACCTTACACACCTACAGGAGGAGTTTTCTGCCATTTTTGAACATGGGATGTTTGATGAGGAGGGGGGAACATGCTAAGGAGTTGCATGTTGGGGGCGTATAGGGAAGATTGTGATGCAGAAGGGAGCCGACCAATCAGTTTTCTGAAGGGAGATACTGAGCTGATGGTGCCTCAGTCTATGTCATTCTAACAGAATAAAGTTGGTCTTACTCCTATACTCTCCATTCCCCCTTCCTAAAGAAGGGTGGAGTCAGTTCCTGGCCAGGAACATTTACCAATTCCTTTGAATTCCTCGATAATAATAAATTGCCCTTGATATCTGAATTTCAGTGTCAAGTGTATTTCTAACACATATAGGGTTTTCAGGAGAGTTGAGGTGATTCACCAGGGGTCACATTAGTAGTGATGGGGATGGGATCTGAACTTTTCCAGGTGGCTCAGGTCGCTGATATTCAACTGGGGAAATCTGCCCTTCCTAGTTAATTAATTGCCCTTTCATTGTCTGCACCTGGCCCCACCCTAGACCGCCACTCCCTTAATTCCATCTTGACCCCTCCTCAGTTCCCACTATCTTCTGTATAAAAGATCTACCTGGCCTCCATGAAAGTGCTCTAGCCTATGCTCAGATTCCTTAAGAGTCTAGCCAATATGGTGGATTTTTAGAATCATGCCCACCTTTTGTCAGTATTCTAATAAACCTTTTCTTCAGCTGAAAGAAAGCTTGGTCTAATTCATTTGGGCAGGACCCACCTGTTGCTATTTCAGTGTCCCAGCACTCCTAAACCTCAACAGTAGGGTGAAGAGACACATTAGAGCCAAAGTCTCCTAAATTCCCATTTTCAGGTTTTCACCATATCTCACCGACTCTCATGATTGCAGATGTTAAAATTTTTATTTTAGAGCAAAGCTTCCTTCCTAGTCCCAGGTTTCATGAGCTTGTTTTTTTGTTTTTTTTGTTTTTTGTTTTTTGTTTTTAATATGGGAGGGAGGGAAGGAGATAGAGAGAGGGAGAAGGAGAATTATTTCAACATAATTGTTTTTTTTTTTGTAATCCTAGTACTTTATTTTATGCATTTAAGTACCTTATTCTAACCCATTCCAATCCAATAAACATTTGAGATCCTGAGGCACTGTGCTAAACCCTGGGTTTACAACAATAGAAAGTCTCTACCCTGGAATAGCTTACAATTTAATGGGAGAGAAGGGAGAACCACAAACAAAGGAAGGCTGGAAATGTCTGGGAGTGAGGGGAATACAGAATAAACTCCATGGGATAGGGAGGTGTAAGATAATCTTGTTCCATGGTGTTGAAACCAAGCAAATCAATGGATACAAAATGGTGTGATCTGGGGTCCAGCTCCTGCCCTCTATAAAGGAAGGCTTTGGGAGGAATTTGGTACTCTACCTTCCAGCCCTCCAAACTGAGGGAAGAGGAGACTGGGGGAGGAGGTGCCAGTCTAGTCTTGAGTTAGCAACATAGGGGTTCATTGCACAAAAAAAGTTAAGAACCTCTAGTTTAGAGTGTTTTTTTGAAGAGCAAGTTGATAAAATTTATTTATTGTGCTTACTAGGCAACAAGATGTTAAAAGTTGTCTTTAGAAGATGGTCATTTTGTTATTTTGTTTTTGAATCTTATGACTGAGCACAGAATGATAAATTTGGAAAGTTATGTAGGGGACTGTTTCATTTGTATGGCTAGATGAGATTCATTCTACTGAGAAATTATTTAGCTTGGCTTTGTAAGTGGGCAAAATGTTTTTTTTTCCTTTTCCATATTTGACTAGTATTAAAGTCCATGGAAATGACTATTGATATAAACAAGTACAGAGCAGATGAGACAGTTATGAAAGAGCTCAGTACTTTTAAAAAAATTCCAATCTATTTTTATTTATTGATTTTTTTAATGCTTTAAAAAACATCCTCCTTTTCACCTCCCAATTGTCCTCCATTGTAGCAAAGAAAAAGTTAAAGCAAATCAATAATGGTCATTTTGTGCTACCAGTATGGAGTAAAGATAAATATGTTTTATCATCAAGTTTCTAGAAGAGATTGGTCATTACATTAATCTAAATTCTGGTGTTTTTAGTGTTATTTTGTACAAGTCTTTCCATGTTTCTCTTAATTCTTCATATTTACTATTTCTTACATAGATAGATCAGAGATCCAAGACATCAGAGGTCATCCACTATAGTAATATTCCATCACATTCATATTTTGGGGCCACAAAAAATGCTGCATGAATATTTTGTTATGGTAATTTTTTTTTCTCGGTAGTTGACCTCATTCGGGTATATGCCAAGGAGAAGGATTGCTGGGTCAGTTTAGTAAATTTTCTTTCATTAAACTGTTTTCAGAAAACATTTGGACAAATTCACAGCTTTGCCAACAATGTAAGAGTGTGCCTGTCTTTCCCCAACATTGACTATTTCCATTTTATATCATCTTTGCCAGTATGCCGGGTGTGAAGCAAAACCAGAGATGTTTTAATTATGCATTCTCTTATTAGTTATTTGGAGCCTATTCCATACGGTCCTTTTAAATTTGCAAACTGATTGAAAATCTATCGTATCGTTTGAACATTTATCTATTAGGAAACGGCTTCTGGCTTTGTATATTTATGTCATTTTCATATTTATCTTTGATATCAGACTTTTGACAGACATTTGATGTAAAAATTGTTTTCCCATTTGATGATGTCTTTTTATTATATTATAGTGATTTTATTCTTAAAAAACCTTTATACTTTTACGTGATCAAAATTGTTATTGGATTTTAGCTTTTAGAACCGGCAGAGACCTGAGATGCCTTTGAGTTCAACCCCATCATTTTATATATATATATATATATATATATATATATATATATATATATATATATAAAGAAACTAACGAGCAAGGAAGTTAAATTATTTGCCTAGGGTCCCACAGCTATTAAGTGTCTTCTGAGGCAGGATTTGAATCCACATCTTCATAACCCTACATCTTTCACAAGGAGATTTAAGCCTTTATATTTATGCCATGGGACAGCTAGGTGGCCAGTAAATAGAGTACCTGATCTGAAGTCAGGAAGATCAGGAATACCTGAATTCAAATCTGGCCTCTTCCTAGTTGTGTGACCTTGGACAAGTCACTTCACCCTGTTTGCCTCTGTTCCTCATCTATAAAAGAAGCTGGAGAAGGAAACATCAAACTGCTCTAGTACCTTTGCCAAGAAACCCTAACTGGGGTTTTGAAGAAATGAAAATGACTGAACAACATTTATGTCACAGTTCATTTTCTGTGCAAAACTACTCAAATGTCATCTGAAAACTGTTTCCTCATTTGCCCCGTCCAGCAGGGCCAGTTAACGTGGGGTTCGAGGAGGACCCAGCCTGAAAGGGGATGGGT
>CM053623.1:325951203-325973382 GCA_028646595.1 Phalanger gymnotis | reverse complement strand
CCAATACTCTTCCAGTGAGTGAGAGCCCCAAACAAAATGCTAACCTCTTAGTCTATATACCCTGTTCAGGGCCTGAAGACTTCACATGTAATCAGCAAAAGGGTGTGGGCCTGGGGCTTACCACCTAGTAAGACTTAATCAAAGATACTTGATTACTTTAGCATTCTCAAAGAGAAAACAGTAAAAGTCCCACCTTAATGAGTATTATATGTATAGACATATACTATCCCTAACTAATTTTACTCCTGATCTTTGTTTTTATATTGGTGCATATCTCTTGTTTCCTATCCCTCCTGACTACTCTACTTTACTTCTACCTACTACCTTGCCCTCCTATTACTTAGCCTATCCTCCTCCAAGGATCTCTGCCGTATCTTCCCATTGCTATACATCTAAGCACCCTTGTGTAGCTCCCTATAACCTATTCTCTCATCCTCCTCTCTAGAGATCTCTCCCTTATCCTCTCCCCTGTCCCTATCCCCTTACTGTTTTATTTCTTCCGAATTTAGAAGACTTCTAGATATATATGTATTGTTTCCTCTTAAACCTATTCCCAATGAAAGTAGGTTACCAGAACTACCAGCCCCCCTCACCCATCTAATTCTTCTGTATCAATTCTTCCTCTTGCACTTTATTTGTATGAAATAATTACTCTTTTTGGCTGTTCCTAAATAGGTTTACTCTTTAAAGTCATATCATATTCAGGTCTACCCCAATCTTTCTTATGAACTACTTAATTAGTAATGACAATCTTAAACACATATGCATTTTGCATATATAAAAAGTAAACAGTCCATCCTTATTGAATCCTTTGTAATCAATCTTTGGTATGTATGTACTTTATCTTTCTCATGGCTCTTTTATGTCAAATCTTCTATTAAGTGCAGGTTGTTTTTTGGTTTTTTTTTTAACAAAGTCTTGAAAGTCTGACAGTTGATCAAATGTCCATTTTTTTTTTCATTCAGGATTGTGCTTAACTTCCCTGGACATGATATTTTTGGATAAAGCCCCAATTCTTTTATTCTTCTATATGTAGTGTTCCAAGGCCTGCGGTCTTTTAGTGACTCCACTGCTAGGTCTTGTGTGATTCTAATTGTGGCACCATCATATTTAAATTGTTTTTTTTCTTGTTGCTTTTAATATTTTGTCCTCTAGCTGGGGGTTTCAGAATTTGACTATAATATTCCTCAGTTTTCCTCAAAAGATCTCTTTTAAGTGGTGTTCAATGGATTTTTTCTGTTTCTACTTTCCCCCCTTGTTCTAATGCTTCAGAACAATTTTCTTGAATTATTTCTTATATTACTATATCAAAATTCTTTTTTTTATCATAACTTTCAGGTAGTCCAATTATTTTTATGTTTTCTCTTCTTGAACTGTTCTCTAGATTATATCAGTAAGGCAAAATTCATGACCTTGGAGAGGACCATAGGCATGCCTGAATGGTTTGGAATTGCAAAGTATAAGGAATTCTCCAGGTAGAAGGCAGAGGAAGTATAACATTTATTTAGACTCTAAAGGATCAGATTCAAGGACCAATGCCCCTAATTTGATATTGTGGCAATAATATTCCAAAACTGATAAGCCCACCTCACTATATTAACAAGGAGATTATAACAAAATATTATTGCAGGAAACCAAGCCATATCTGTGCTTCCCCTCAATGCTAGGACCCTCCTATAAGAAGATCACTCACAAATCCTAACTCTCTGCTCAGCACTCTTTCCTTCAGCTCTGCTGACTCCAAGTTCCTTGATCTCTGAAACTCCCTCTTGTGTTCAGCACTCTCTGCTCTGCACACTCTGGTTGCTGGCCCTCTGCTTCTGAATTCTGCTGCTCCCTACTCAGCTGCTTCCAGCTCCGTTGTGTCCAATTCTACTCTCAGTCCGCAGTTTCTGCTCAGCTCCAAGTTCTGTTCTTTTTATACAGTCCTAGACATCATCTGATTGACTAGAACTCAGGCACACACACCATTGGCTCTGGTCTTAGCAACTTCTCTTAGGGCCCTTAGGGCACTAGTTTGATAGCTAGCCTGGGGCCTCACGTCTAATTAGTGAAAGGGTGTGGGCCTGTCTCTAATCAGACCTCCCTTTGTTGGCCCCACCTGAAGCCTATTCAATGGGTGGGACAGATCTTTCATTTACTGATTGGCTTTACACAGATCATTTCTTTTTAAATAAGCTATTTCAATTTCTCTTCTATTTTTTCATTTTTCATATTTTGTTTAATTGTTTCTTGATCTCTTATAACTTCACTGGCTTCACCTTGCTCAATTTTAATTTTCAAGGTGTCATTTTCTTCCTTAAGATTCTGGCTGTCCTTTTCTAATTGGTTGACTTTTGTTTCATAATCTTATTTTTCTTGGATTATTCTTATTTTTTCTTTAGTTTTTACTCCATCTTATTTGATTTTTAAAATCTTTTTTAAGCTTGTCTCTGAATTCTTTTGGGGCAGATGACAATTTGATGCTACTCTTTGGGGTAGAAGAGGGTTTTTTTTGCTTCAGTATCCTCCTCTGAAGATGAACCCTGGTCTTCTCTATTCCCATAATAACTTTCTATGCTTGGATTTTCTCCTTTGCCTGTGCATTTTTTTTGTAATAATAGTTTAATTTTTGTAATCACTTCTAGCCCTGGGGTATAGGAGATGGTACCTCTTACCCCAGACCTTCAGTTCTCTCCTCTAGCCTGGAACCAAAGCCAAACCTCCAACCTCCTGTAAGTGCCCTGCACTCACTGGGAATGCGCTGATTCCTTCTGTCCCCCTCTGCTCTCTGTAACACGGCTGGGTCTGGCTTTGTGTGTCAGCAGAGGTTTGTATCTAAGTACTAAGGATTTGATCAGCATGTGCCCTATCTTAAAGCTTCCTGCCAAAATTCTGTCTCTCTTTTGATCCGTGTTTGACTGATAGATGACAGGTTTTTAAAATTTGTTTCTTAATGGCTGTGGCCCAGGTAAAGAAGAAAGAAAATCAGAAGCAGAATTTTTTTTTTCCTAGAGTCATCCTTATTAGTTTATAAAGAGCTTTTCAGCAGCCCTACATGAAGCCACTAGCTGGGGAAGAGCAGCATTTTACTGGGAAAGTAACAAGAATATTGTTAATTCATTGCCTTCTCCAATGTTTAGTGTGGGTTGTTTGCAAGGCAGGATTGTCAATTATGGTGGTAGTATTTAATATGTGGAAAAAAGATAAATTTTTCAGTTATTTCTAAAACTTTGAGAAAACATAAATACTACAATGTAACTTAAGTTCAGCATTTAGTTGTTTCCTCCTGGACTCCTGGAACAATGTATTGAATTATACTCTTGATTATATAGTAACTGAATGTCGAATATTAGTATATCTGTTGTTCTTTTGTCTAAAGCTGTTTGTGTGCTTTGTATATGTATTGTTCTAGGTGTTTGGGAATAGCTAGCATTCAGAAAAAAATTATATTATTATTCATACAAAATATGTAATCATAATAACTACAGAATCCAAAAAGTATGATGGTTTTCTTGTGGATAAATAACAGTGGGTGTGTTTTAGGGGTATTTCCCAAAATAGCATCTCTTTTTTTCTACTTTTGCTTTCTGTTTCCTATAGTCAAGACAATTATTAAATTAGGCATAGGCCTTGATATTCTAAAGTCAAAATCTGAAATCATTTATCGTTAAATGTAAGTGGCTCAGGTGTACTTTTCCTATAATCCTTGTTAGGTTGATTTGGATATACTTTGAGTATAAATTATGTTTTCTTCTCTCCCTCCTTGCCTTGATATGGTAGAGCGAGAAATTATATGTAACGAATAAAAGTCGATATAGTGCAATAGAGAGTTAGTGGTAGGTGCCATGTGGGGCTATGACAGGAGTGTTGGAATACTTCTGTCCAGTATTGTACAATATAAAAGCTCAGCATTATTTATCATTTGACTTACAATTTTTGTATCTCCACCAGAGTCTTCTGTTTACTTAAAAGATTTAATTAGAGTGTTAAGAAAGGAGGTGGTAGTATCCGTAGCCCCAGGTCTGGCCACTGGTTTTTTAGCTCTGATCCTATTAGAACCTGAGAGCCAGTACTGTTACTTTTGAGCCCACTTTGGAGGGAAGGAATGTTTCTGAATCCTAACCTCATCCCCTTGACCAGGTCCTTGGAACTATGGGAAAACTCTGACATCAACCCAGAGGATTCGCTTCTATTTTCAGTTATAGGACTATGATGTTTGCTGTCACTTTGTAGCCTTTTTTACAAGAGGTTCATTAACCCCTCAGAAAATCTGCAATCTTAACCTGCAGCCACCAGGTGGTAGTGGTGGTGTCTCCGTCACATGGTCCATACTCTAAGGCCTGTCTGTACCTTTTCTGAGATTCAGTATAGACTGTCCAAGCTCTGACAAGTTTATAACCATGCATCTCCCACATTTATAAAGAATTTTTTTAAAAATTAAAAATAAACTTTTTTTACCCTTTATGAAACCATTGGAACTTAGCAATCATATTTTTTTGACCTTGCTCATTGAGAGTAATTTAAAAGAAAAAACAATATCTAATTTACTCTTTTGAAATAATCATATTGATAAACTAACTCAACAGGTCCAGCTACATGTGGTAGTTTGCTCAACATGTATTTTCCATCCATTTTATTTTTCTCACGTGGATGGTTAGACTCAGCTCTTCCATCTTGGTATGGATTTCACCAAACAGGCTTTGTAATGAATGCTCTGAGGCTCAGGGCAGTTAATAGGATGGCTTAATTCAGTCAGTAAACCTTTATTAAGCACCTACTATGTGCCTGACTCTATGGTAAGCATTTTGGAGTACCTCACTGTAGCATAGTGTCTAGGACACTGGAATTAGAGCCAGGAAGATCTGGATGTGAATCCTACCTCAGACCCTTTAATAACTGTATGACTGGGCAAAACCACTTAACCCATCTCTGCCTCAGTTTCCTTATCTATAAAATGAGGATAATACCACATATCTCACAGGGTTGTTGTGAGGCTCAAATAAGGTAATTATGTGTATGAAGGGCATATAAGCAGGAGTTATTATTATCATGATCAGTCATAGGGAATGCTTAATTTGTTTTGACTATACACCAGGTGTGTCATGACATTGATAAAAATAACAATAGCTGGCATTTCAAAAGTGCTCTACTTTTACTATTTATTGAATCCCCCAAGTAGCCCTGCGTAGTAGATGCTCTTACTAGCCACATTTTACAGATGGGAAACTGAGACTCTCAGAAGTTGTGTTGACCTTCCTCATGTCAGAGGTGAGATTTAAACCATGGTTTCCCAGGTGCTGATTCCAAATCCAGCTTCTCAAAAGACCTCTGTTGAATAAGTTTTTCACTTTCTTTATTTGTCTCGCTTATTTTTTCTTGAAACAGGCTGATATATAAATATGCTTTCCATGATTTCACATGTATAATTAATATCATGGAGCTTGCCTTCTCAGTGGGTAAAAGAGGGGTGGGAGGGAAAGAGAGAATTCAGAACTCAAAATTTTTTAAAAATGTATATTTAAAGTAAATACTGCAGTTATCCCTTCCGCATTGTGACTTTCCCCATCGCAGTTTTGATATTTTGCCAGTCGGCGTAAGAAATTAAGTGGGAATTTTGGGGGAGTTTTCCGGAAGCCACAAACAACACGTGAAGATCAACAGACAACACAGAGCCTATGACCAAATACTTAACCCAAATTTTACTCTAAGTTACTATATAAACATCCCATAAAAGAAAAAGAAAAAAAATCAGACTTCTTCTCTGGTACAATGGGAGGGCCAAAAAATTTTACACAGATTTTCCAGATCATGGGGCCAGGGGAAGGGGGAGAACACATGCCCCTCACTCCTATGATGTGGAAGGGGTAATTGTAAATTTACTAAAAAACACTTTGCTGAAAATAATACCTTCTCATTTTACTCCTCACTTGAGGAGAGTCAAGTGCTTTTTATAATGATTATCTCATGTCTTTCATAGATGACTGTACAACTTTTATATATACAAAGGAGAAAAATTTAGAAGGAGCTTTCAGGGTTGCATTTTATTTTATCAAGCCATGGGCTTTAAAAAATAATCAATAAACTAATCCTAGTAGCATCTTAGGGGCAGCTAGATGGTACAGTAGATAGGGTGCTAGACCTGTAATCAGGAAGACTTAGGTTCAAATCCAGACTCAGACACTAGCTGTGTGACCCTGGGCAAGTCACTTAACCCTGTTTGCCTCAGTTTCCTTACCTGTAAAATGAGCTGGAGAAGAGAGTAGCAAACTACTTCAGTATCTCTGCCAAGAAAACCTCAAGTGGGATCCCGAAGAGTTGGACACAACTGAAAAATGACTGAAGAGCCCTAGCATCTCATACCCTACAACACTCAATGTCTCTGCTGTAGAAAATCATCCACAAAGCTGACCTTTTCCTTCTTCGTGTCTCATTCCAGTACACCCTTGCTGCATACTGTTTTTCACTTTACGCTGAACCCTACATTTCAGTGGCTGTTCCTAGTGGTTTGCCCTCAGCCTTCTCCCTGACCTGGGATTAAAAGACCCCGGGCTGCTTGTTTCTCTTTGTCTGGCTGTGTTCTCTGTCTCTTTCACAGGTGGTCTAGGCACCCTGCCTAAGCTGTTTGAGCTAATTAAAGGGAAGACCTTAGTCATCAAGAAAGGGAAAGCTGAAAAGACAAGCTAATGGTCATCATTAGGAGCATCAATTATCATACCATGATGTAATAAACGAATGTCCTCAGAGACAACCGAGGTTATTTACTCCTACGCTAAATCACTCCAGACAGTTGTGCTTTTGAATTCTTGGGTCTTTCTCTTGTTCCTCTGTTACCATCGTGGCTGTCTGCCATTACATCTTACTGTCCTTGATGTCCTTCAAGGTTCAGTTCTGGTGCCTCCTCATCTGTCAAGCCTTCCCTGTTCGCTCCTGCAGTTGCTGCTTACCTTTTCCTTGTACTATACTTAGACATATGTGTCTTCCCAGTAGAATGGAAACTCCTGAGAGTAAGGTCCCTTTTATCTCCAGTGCCTATGGTAGTGACTGGTTCATAGAAGGTTAATAAATTGGTATTTAATTTTATAACTTACCTGTAGCCAAGGTTTTCATCTCACCATCCCATCTAATTCTGCTTTACCGGAAAACCTCATGATCAAGATTTTCAGATTTGTATGAAAGGCAGTGGGGGCCAGATAGTCTTTCCTGTAGAATAAAGCATGTAAGCTGTATGACAGCTAGTTAGGCCACTCAGAGGCCTTTCTCACTTATGTAAGGATTTAATGATGTTCCAGATGACTGAGGTCGATTTAAATTTGACCTCTACATGAGAGGAATATTCATTGCTTACGTTTTTAGTAATTTCATAAAGGAATCTTTTTTTCTTTTAAAATTATTATTTTTTATTTTTAACATTCATTTTTTTAAAAAATGTCAAGTTCCAAACTCTCTTCTTCTCTCCAGCCCCTCCCCCACCCGTTGAAAAGGCAAACTGTATGTGAGTTATACATGTGAAGTCATGCACAACATTTTCAGATTAGCCATGTTGCAAAAAATAAAAAATTTTTAAAAAGCAAAAAAAAGGATGCTTCAACCTGCACTCAGAGTTTAGATGAATCTATCTTAATGAATATCATTAGAAGAAGAAAAACAGTTAACTCAAGGCTTTAAAAGGGAGAAAATAGTAAGCATGGATCTGTAATTGTGGTACAACATATGACTACATATGATGTATGACAGCATATTGAACTTTGGGTAAGGAGGTTTAATTGTATTTTATTTTAATTTTTTTTCAGTTGTTTCAGCCTTGTTTCAACCTCTTCATAACCCCATGTGGGGTTTTCTTGGTAAAGATACTGGAGAGGGTTGCCATTTCTTTCTCCAGTTCACTTTGCAGATGAGGAAACTGAGGGAAACAAGTGACTTGCCCAGGGTCACATAACTAGTATGTGCCTGAGGCCCAGATTCGAACTCAGCTCAGCACTTTATATACTGCACCACCTAGGACCTAGGTTCTCATCCTGCCTCTTGCACTAATTATTAGTTGTGTGACCAGAGTCAAGTCATGTGACCTCCATAAACGTCAGCTTCCTCATCTGAAAAATAAAAGATAATAATCCTTTTAATACTTACCTCAAAGGGTTGTTGTAAGGCTTAAATGAGATAATGCACGTAAAGCAATTTGCAGACTTTAAAGTTAGCCATGATCATCATTATTCAACAAATGCTTACAGAATAAAAAAAGTTAATATCATGGCCCATTTTGATCTGCCCCCTCCCATGGCTCACACTTTAGCTGTGTGTGCCCAGTTAGGAGGAAAGCAATGTTTAACACTTTGTATCTTCCAGAATTTTCTACAGTTTGGATTTGGTTGTGGCAGGCCTACTTTGGGATGGATCCTTGGAACTACTTTGTTGACCAGACTTCTCTCACATTATTCAAACAGCTTCCATACCTTGTCTCTGAGGACTCCTTCCTAGACTCATTGGAAAAGTATGCTTTTCACAAGTCCCACTCCATCTTCCCACAAAATTGCTATGGTTATCTCTTTTCTTACTACCTCCCAAAACACAGTCACATTTGACCCCGTGTAATATAAATTCTTATATTATGGAAGTATTAGAACATTTTATTCAATTTTTTCATGTTATTTATATATGATTTGAAGCCCTATTCAACAGTGTGACATAACAGGGTTGGCCTTGGAGTCAGAAAAACATGGATTCAAATCCAGCTTTAGTGACACAGTGGATAGAGCATGGGGTCTGGAGTCAGAAAGCTCTGAGTTCAGATTCAACCTCAGATGCTTACTGTGTGACCTTGGGCAAGTCACTTCATGTCTTTTGCTTCAGTTTACTTATCTGTAAAATGGGGGTAGTAATGGCACCTATCTTCCAGGGTTGTTGTGAGGATAAAATGAGATAAAAATAATCATTGTAAATCGCTTAGCACTCAGTACATAGTAGGCAATATGTAAATGTTAACTATTGTTATTAGTGGCATGACTTTAGGCCAGTCACTTAAACTCTCCGAGCCTCAGTTTCCTCATTTGTAAAGTGTAAGGATTGGGCTCTGTGGCCCTGCTGAGGTCCCTTCCAGTTCTAAATGTAGCATCCCGTTTTCAGATCACTCTCTATCAAGCCTAGCACAGCAGGCTGACTATTAGAACAGTCCGAAAGCGGAGGGAGAAGCTTTGGGAGGGAATTGGGTTCCCTTTCACAAGAGATCTTGAGTCAAAGCCTGTTGTAATCAGGATTCCTGTCCAGATAAGGGTTGGGCCACGCGGCTGCTGAGGTATGTCTCAACTACCTTCAAGTATTTGAAGGGTTTTTACCTAGGCCACGGATTAGACTTGTTCTGTTGGCTCCCCACTACAGAGCCAGGGACAGTGGATACAAGATGCAGAAGGACAAAATAGGCACTATGTAAGGAAACTTCCTCAGATTTAGAGCTCTGCAAAAATGGCCCTGCCTGCCCTGGGAGGCGGGGAGGTTCTTCTTCCCTTGAGGTCTTTAGGCAAAGGCCAAATGACCTCTCCTTGGCTATTCAGTGAGTTTTTATTCCATTCCTGTCGTGTACAAGACACTGGGCATTCATAGATGCACTTGTATAGGAGAGTTTGTTAGTATTAGAGGAGGCATAGACTAGATGAAAAGCAAGGCCCCTTCCAAGTCTGATATTCTGGGATGCCCTTCCAACTTGAATTTGGAGCATCTGGTGGTAGTAGTAGTTGTGGTGGTGGTGGTGGTGGATGTGGTGTGTGTGTGTGTGTGTGTTTTGTTTTCAACTAAACCATAAGAAATTATAATACATGAACTTAGCTGGTGTCATAGCAGAATCCATTCATTCTGGATTATAAAAGAGTTTGAAAGACCAAAATCTTAGAAAAACTAAATCTTCTGAAAATAATTTCCTTCAGTTCAGAAATGTTAAACTGATTTATTTTTGTGCTTTTGCTGTTCTTTTCCCTTGTACTTCTCCCTTCTAAAATTTTTCATCATTCTCTCCTACCTTTTGGCTTTGTGATCCTTTCATGTCAGGAAAGTAGCTCAGGACCCCTGGCCCGTACAGCTTGGTTCAATCATTTCTGCGTCTGTACTGAGCAGGCAGTTAGTTCCTTGAGGCAGTGATTGATTTGCACTTTAAAAAACATTTGGCACTATTTTTCTCAACCCTTTTTTGTCAAATGTACAGGTAAATGTCAAATGTACCAGTAAACTTCAGTGTACTGGATTTGCAGATCTTCAGATGAGAATGCCTATCCTATGGCTAGAATTATTTACCCCACAGAAAGATCTTGTGAGTATAACAAAATTTGGGTTGGTTTTGTGGCATTCCCCCTCCGTTTAATTGTATTGTCTTGTATAGGTGTCCCTGACTTCACACAATAGAAAATTTTTATATACGTAGTAATTTAATAAGTCACATTTCATGTAGACTAGGGAAGCTTATAATTTAGAAGAAACTTACTGTGACTTTATTTTTAAAGAAAATAATGATCTTTAATTACTTTCCTTTTTGAAACCAGAATTTCATATTCTTGGCTCTCTTAAATGAACATAGCTTTATATTTTTGTCTAGTCCGGGATTAATCTATCCAGCAGTCTGGTTTTTGTAGTGCATCCATTCTTGTATCATCCTGTGTGTCTTGGCTGGTTTCTTACTGCAAGAAAACAGGTTTTAGAAGCTAGTTAGATCATATCATCACAGGAGCTAAGAGCCATCTTAGCCATTGTCACGTGAGGCCTCGATCTGATTTAGGTCCAAAGTACTGGCCAGAACTGTGGCAGAATTACTTCCAAGAGAAGTGTAGATCCCTCTCTGTGATAGGAAAGCTAGTCACACAGGAGTTAAGTATTGTGGCTTTGAGTGGTTGTGACTTTATGATCTAAGCAGAATACTGAGAATTACTCGGCAGTCAGCGAGACCAAATTGTTTTGGTACTTACTGGTACAAGAGGTAGTGAGTGGAAGTCTTCTGTTCCTCTTACATCATGTGGATTACCGAGTGGCCTACGTGACAGACCTTGAATGTTCCTCCTTTAAGGCCAGGTTATTTTATTCATTACTGAGCTTCCTGTTTCGGAATACATCTTTCATTTGCCTTTTCTACTTCCTCAACAAACTGATTGGTACAAAACCTCCAACAGATGTCATTTAAGTAATTGAATTATGAAGCTGTTTCAGTTAATTACTGGTTCATTTTATGGCCTTTCTTTAAGAGAGGGAGAGAGGGGGAGTGGGGAGAGAGAGAGTAAGAGGGAGAGAGCGAGAGAGGAGAGAAAGACACAGAGACACAGAGAGAGAGAGGAGAGAGAATCTAGCAAGGATTTTTTAAGCACTTATTCTGTATAAGGCACTGTGGTGGGTGCTGGGCAATAAATGTAGAAATGAAACTGTCCCTACAGTGAAAGAGCTTATATTCAAATGGGAGGTGGTTAAGACATATGCTTAGATTAGTGTATACTGGACAATCTAAGGAGGAGGCACTTAAGACTAAGGGGACTGGTAAAGGCCACCTGAGTGGAGCCTCTGCTAAGGACTATAAAAAGTACAAGTCAGGAAGAAGAATTTGGGTAACAGCGAACAGGCCAGTTTTTCCAAACTGGCAAGAACATCGAATCTATAAAGGGGAGAAATTCAGTAATCCTAGGAAGAAAGACTGAAGGGAATAGTGAAGGGATTTAAATGCCTGGCTGAGTTTGTATTTTTTCCTAGACCTAATTGGGAACCAGGAATATTTCTTGAGTGGCATGGCCCCATTTGTGCTTTAGGATGATTATTTCTTCTGGTGATAGTGATTAGGCAATTTTAAATATAATTTCAAATCAAACCATTGTGTTAACCTATAATGTCTGTATGTGACAAATACAATATTTCTGGTTACTTCAAGTGGGTCCGTGAGGACGAGCATATTAGCTTTCTTTTGGGCCATTTCTGAGGGGAAACTCATGCTTTTGCAGTAATATTAGCATTCTTTTGCTACAGTTAAGGTCTTAAACCTATGCTCTGCTTTGAATTTGTTGTGAATCCCAAGCCTTCTAGCAGAATGTGTCCCAGCTGCTCCCCCCGCCCCCACTTCCTTTGAGATGATTCCTCTCATAAAGAGGTATAACTGGTTTGGTTATGCCATCAGGACGTTACTGATTGGTCTTATTCATGATGGAGATTAGAATTAATGACCAGGGAAATGTTAAATGGAAGCTTACAATGCTTTCTTTATATGTACATTAGGAGCAGGGACACATCGTATAGCTCCCTACTTCTTAAGGATATTACTCCTTATTCTCAGCAAAGAACACTCAGACCCCTTTCGTCATCCAGGTATTGCTAGTTCGTACGTGAAAACGACAGTTTCACAAGAGTTTAATTATTTCCTTCATGTCAGTACCCCATGTGGACTATGATATTTTACAGAAATAAAATAAGATGTCTGCTTTTACCCAGGTGTTTGCTTCCTAAGCTTCTATCTATAGAAAACAATGCAACAGAGAGTTTTTCACACGAAAATTCCATATAATAATTTAGTTAAGTAGTATATGGAAGGCCAGTCTCTGGCCCATCCTAGTTTTGGTGACCCAGGGAAAGTCAGTTAGTTAACCTGTGAAGTTTACATAGCAACATTCTAAGATTATAAATTTAGACATGAGGAGTTGCAGGGGCATTAGTGGAGTGAGTTTCCACAATGAGAGTTCCCTTTGATGATCTAGACCCCCCAAAAGTTACAGAAAAAGGCCAAGTGAGATAAATAAAAGGGGAAAGAGGAGCAGTCTTGTGAAATTATCTAACTACTTTTGGTATGGTCCAAGGCTGCATACAGATGAGTGTGCTAAACTTATAGTAGGTTTAGGCTAATGATATTTAATTCATTTCCACATGCAGCTTCTTAGCAAATTAGTGAACTAAGTGAAATGTTTAGACCAGAGGTTCCCAAACTTATTTGGCCTACTGCCCCCTTTAAAAAAAATTTCTTAGTGCCTCCCTGGAAATCTACTTTCTTTAATCCTTGAACATTTTTTTGAAATTTGTGTCATTTCAAAAAATATAGATATTTTTTAAAAAGGTGCATTTTAAATTTAATAATTTATTGTAAACTTGTGAGGTTTTTTCCTGCATTAAAATTTTTGATAACACAATATTATATCATGTAACCATACGGTGTAGTATTGTATTGTAAACAAGTTATTACACACATATATTCCTGCCTATACGTGCTGGACTTCCCAGACAATGAGTGACACACTCACTTGCCAACACTTGCTTTTTAAGACCTATTGGCAGACTTGACCACTGATCTGATTATAACCTCCATTTTGTGTGTTTATTTGGAAAATAATGTAATCACTATGACTTTAACCCAGTTACACAACAGATGAAACATGTATAAATGGTTTTTCAAAATTTTCTTCTCTTCTTATGCTTCTACTGCCCCCCTTATTTTATTAAATGCCCCACCAATTGCATCTGAGGCTACTACCACCTCCCCCTCATCATTCTAATATCCTCCAAGGGGCTGTATCACCCACTTTGAGAACCTCTGGTTTGGACCGATCACTGTGGTGATAAAGAAAATACTTAAATAACCTAAATAGATGTGTAACAGACTAAAGAAGTTTGGCACCCAATTTGACCAATTCCAAGTACTGAGCATATAAATGTGAAATGTCCTTTACCATATAGTTTTTTCCAAGCAATGAGGACTTCCTTCACTGCTCATTCTGTGTACTGGTGAAGTAGCCACACACTCATAGAATTACTAGTCTCCAGGATTGCTACAATATAGGAAACTAACTTCCAAGCAGAATTGAATTGAGCTCTTATTTCACTATCTGAGGTGTTGGTGTTTATTGAATTGCTGTTGTTTCATTTTCAGTCATATCTGACCATTTGGAGTTTCTTAGCAAAAATACTGGAGTGATTTTCCACTTCCTTCTCCAGCTCATTTTACAGATGAGGAAATTGAGGCAAGGGTTAAGTGACTTGCCCAGGGTCACACAGCTAGGAAGTATCTGAGGCCAGATTTGAATTCAGGAAGATGAGTTTTCCTGACTCTAGGCCCAGCACTCTATCCATTGTGCCATCTAGCTGCCCGTTTATTGAATGCTAGGGTTTTGAATATATTTGCTTCTTTATGCTGTATAATCTATTCCACTGATCAGT
This sequence comes from Phalanger gymnotis, assembly GCA_028646595.1. NCBI lineage: Eukaryota > Metazoa > Chordata > Mammalia > Diprotodontia > Phalangeridae > Phalanger > Phalanger gymnotis. The sequence goes on along the minus strand of CM053623.1, from coordinate 325,959,246 downwards.
TTAATCAATACCAAATTATTTTAATAATTATTGCTTTGTAGTATAGCTTAAGACTTGCCATTAGTAGGCTCCCTTCCTTCCCATTTCTTTTTATTACTTCTCTTGAGATTCTTGACCTTTTTTCTTCCATATGAATTTCTTTTCTCTTTCTGTAAAGTAATCCATTGATAGTTTTATCGGTATGACATTGAATAAGTAAATCAATTTAGGTAGCACTACCATTATTATTATATTGGCTCATCCTGCCTGTGAGCACTTAATATTTTCCCAGTTATTTAGATCTATCTTTATTTTAATAAACAGTTGTTTATATAGGTAGGTAGTTGGTACAGTAGATAGAATACCAGACCTGAAAAAGTCAGGAAGACCTGAGTTCAAATGCAGCCTTAGATGCTTACTAGCTCTGTGACTCTGGGCAAGTCATTTAACCTCTGTTTGCTTCAGCATTGTCATCTGGAAAATGAGGATACTAATAGCACCCACCTCCCAGGGTTGTGAGGACCAAATGAGATAATAGTAATAACTGTGAATCGCTTAGCACTGGGCCTGGTACATAGTAAATGCGACATAAATGTTAGCTATTTTTATTGTTGTTACTATATTTAAATAGCAATTGTATGCATCTCAAATGAAGTGTTTTATACATTCTGTAGTAATTTTAAATGAAATATCTCTTCCTGCTGGGTTTTATCAGTATTCTGTAGAGGTGCTAATGGTTTTTGTGGAATGTGATGGAGTACTGTTGTAGTGTAAGGAAGTAGACGATTTCAGAAAGATGAGAAGACTTAGATGAACTGACGCAAAGTGAAGTGAGCAAAATCAGAACAACGTGTTTTGACATCAATGACATTTTTAAAAATGAACTGTTTTAAAGAATGTTGTAATTTGACAAAGAATAGAATAAACAGAACCAGGAGAACAGTTTACATGATAAAACATGACAAATAAAGAATTTAGCAAGCTCTCAGAACTACGATCAGTACAATGACCATTCACTATCCATTGACAATAAAACATAAGATCCGTTATACAAAGGTGAGAGACATGATGCTGTCCACCGTAGAAAGGTAGAATGAGATATAAATGAGTACACAGATAGATGACAGACATGTATATATACTCCATAGATAGGCAGCTAGGTAGATAATGTACATACACATGGATACATACATGCACATGTCTACCTCCTACCTCCCCATGTAGCGTGCAATCATTGAAGGAGTTGGCTTTGCTTTACTCTGCATATTTGTTCCAAGAAATTGCTCTATTTCTTTTGCCAAGGGGACAAGGGAAGGAAGGAGAGAAAATGGATTTTTAAAAAAAATGTTCTTGAGCTAGAGAAGTAGGGGGCAGAGGAGTCTCCTATATATGTAAAACATTGCATGCACTTTCAGACAAGGTTACTGTATTAGCTTTATAGTTTTATTTTGTTTCAAGAAACCTCATGAAGTGGGAGCAACCTGTTAATGTAATAGCAAAACAAAATACATTAAAAATTTAAAAATAAAACAAATTGAAACTGTCAAAGACATCAGAATTCAAACAAGCTGATCCCAGAGGACATTAATAGGGTCATTGCTCGATCATAGATTTAGGGCTGAAAATGACAGTAGTCAATATCTAATCCAACACCGTCATCATATAAATGAGGAAACTGAGTCACAGGGGTGTTACCTGTCTTACCCAAAGTTCTGAAGTCTATGTAAGTAGCAGAGCGAGAATCTGAACCCAGATCCATCTGCCATGCTTTACCTTGTAGCAGATGCTGGAAGTTACTTCTCTCCTCTCCATACAGAGAGAGTAGGCTGTGGATAAAGCATGCTTACATATGCCATCCAACAGGACTGATGTGTCATGTTTGTTTTATTTAATCATTTCTTGGTTTTACAGGAGAAGGCTCTGATGTGTGGAGAAAGGTATTGGTCATGGCATGGTCATTGGTGATGAATGCAAAAACAACAAAAAAGCAATCAATTAAATATTTTTTTTAAAAAAACAGATAAAATGAGGTTGTTGGACAAGATAAGTTCCCTTCCAGCTCCAGATTCTTGATCTGCTTCTCTTGGCCCTCTTCCTGTTAGCTTACTTGCTGCAAGATCTGGTAACTCTTAGAAACACATACATTTTTGCTTCATTTGCCTGTGTGCCTTTGTATTCTTATATCTATAGGCCAGCATAGTAATGGAACTAAGAGGAAAGAAAAGAGCCTGGGGCTACCAGTACACAGTCGTTAATAATAATAATAATAATAAAATATCATACTTTAAGATTTATAAAACACCACGTATGTTTTCTTAACTGATCCTCACAACAATCCCGTGAAATAGGTGCTATTATTATCCTTATTTTACAGATGAGTAAACTGAGGCAGACAGCTAAAGTGACTTGTCATACTGCTAGTTCATGTCTGAGGTAGGATTGAAACTCAGGTCTTCCTCACTGTAGGTTCATCATTCTATCCACTTACTTTGTGAATGCTTGTTGTTTGATGTCAGTGACCACAGCATCCTGGTTCTAAGCATCAGCTAACTATCGTGAATGACAGATATAGAGTTCTTCTTTATCTAAATCAATTCAAGGTGTTTTTTTTTAAAGGCATTCCATAGCCCTGTCTGACCTGAGAAAGGATGGCAACTATATTAGCAATATTGGTGTTCAGTCAGGCTTATCATTTTATTAACTGGTTATTCCACTTTATAAATAGTTGAGATAGAAGGTCCAACTTCATTATTATGTTATGGGTGAAGTGGCTAATTGTCCCTAAACTCACTGAAAGTAAATTGAAGAAAGTAAATTTAGTCTTTCAAAACCAGAGGAAAAAAGACATGAATTGAAGTTGCATAAAAATTTCTTCCCCCCAAATCATCACAATTTGTATAAACATCGAATTGGAATAATAGACCATCTCAAGTTACTTGAAGAAATCTGCTAATTGAAGATTCATAGAAAAGACTGAAAGTGGTAAGAGAAGAATATATTTTAAAACATTTGTTTTTTGTTCTTCTCCACTAAAATCTTCCTTTATTATCTCCTTGTGGCAGAGAAGTAACCCTGGGATCATGAAAGCTTAAGAAGTGAAATACATGTTCTAGCAAGTCACAGAATCATAAATTTAGAACTCTAAGAAACATTAGATATCATCTAGTTTTGCTGAGTCATTTTACAGAGGAGGACACTGAGGCTCAGAAAAGTGAATGGATTGCTAGTAGTTGGCTGTTGGTAGGCTGTGTCTTTCCATGGACCATTATAGCTAAGCATTGAACAGCTTATCATAAGACTATCCACAAGGTGATAGGATCATGAGGTCATCTACTCCAATATCTCATTTTACTGATGAGGAAACCAAAGTCCATAGAGTGGTGAAGTGATTCCCCCAAGGTCATACAGATAGGAAGCAGCAAAGCAGATTCAAACCCAGCTCCTCTGATGCCACTTCTAGCTCTCCTTGCATGGTGCCCCTGTGAATTTTGCAACTACAGAACCTTTTGGATACCATTAATCTACTGAGACACAGAGGGGAGATTGGGATCTGGATTGGTGGAAGGAATAGCCATGTTGACAAGAATCATAGAGCCTTGAAGTGGATATATTCAGGAAGCCTCAAGAAGCCATGCTTCCTCACCTTTGCTTAATGATAGGAGGGCCCATTGCCATCTTTGATTTTACTGGGCCATGGATGCAGCAAAATCCTTGTAAGCTGATGCTACATGGTTCCATTGGTAAGATACCCTTGTTTATGTTTTGTTTTATTTCCTCTTCCAGTTTTCAGAGGGGAATCAGAAGAAAGAGAATCTGCAACAAAGCCTCAAGAGAGCCAAAATTGGCCGGGAAGATACGGTAAGCTCTCCCATCTTTAGTTTCTTTGACAACAATGCCCCAGTATTGACCAAAGACAAAGAGGATCTTGGAGAAAGAAATGTATATCACACCCGGCAGGCTTCTGTAATCATGAAGCTGGGTTTTGGCTTGGTCTAATTCTCTTTGATGTGGTTTTCTATTAATCTTCCATTTCTGAATGCCCTCTATACACCATCCTTTGTGTGCTCATGAGAAATTTAAATAACTTAAAGGATCCTTGCAGAAAAAAAAAATGTTCATTTTCTTTGATCCATCATTACGGATAAAAAAATCATCAATTTTACTACATTTCTTAATCCAAGAAAACAGTGAAGAGCAAATTAAAAGCACATTCTACCTGGATGATAGCAATAAAAGGTTCCGGTGGCCTATGGTTTAGCAGTAATGTTTGAACTTCCCTTCTAATGACAAAAAAGGACCCTGATACTTTGAGCAAATGAGAAAGAAACAGTAACAGTACTACACAATTGTAGTGTTTACTTTTCAAAGTATTTTCTTGCTTTCTTATTGTGAGCAGTCTGCGCAGTCATGGATAAGAATAGGACAGCAGCAGCTTCTTTTCTTAAAAGAAGCTTATTAGTGCATTTTATTTTCATTACCTAGTCATCTCCTCAACTCTGCCCCATCCTACACAGAGCCCTTCCTTTTAACAAAGAAAAAAAATTAAGCAAAGCTAGGGAACATCATGATAGTGTATATCCGGCATTCCATATACCTAGACCCACTTCTCTACTGGGAGGAGGAAGATAGATGTGTTTCATTATGAATTCTCTAAAACTGAACTTGTTCATTATAGTTCATGAGAGTTGATCACAAAAGATAAAGTAGATTTTGATCACATGAAATTGGAAACCTTTTGCATAAACAAAATCAATGCAACTAGGGTAAGAAAGGAAGCAGCCAATTTTGGGGGGAAAATATTTGTATAAGATATGTCTAATTAGGACCAAATATCCAAGATATGTAAGAAACTAACACAAATACATAAAACCAAGAGCCTTTTCCCAATGGATAAGGATATGAACAAATGACTCTCAAACTAATTTATAAACTCTACTTGAATATATGAAAGATTGCTCAAATCATTATTAGAGAAATACACATCAAAATGACTCTGAGGTTCCACTGCATGCTTAGTAAATTAGCAAAAGTGACAAAAGATGGAATTAGTTCAGGGGTGGGGAACCTGCTGCTTCAAAGCCACATGTGGCCCTCTAGGCCCTCAAGTGCAGCCCTTTGACTGAATCCAAATTTCATGGAACAAATCCCTGTAATAAAAGGATTTGTTCTGTAAAACTTGGACTTAGTCAAAAGGCTGCACCCAAGGACCTAGAAGGCCTCAAAGCCACAGGTTTCCTACTCCTGAACTACTCAGTCTTGAAAGGACTGTGGAAAAGAAGGCATATGTTATTAGTGGAGCTGTGAATTGGTCCAATCATTCTAGAAAGCGATTTGGAATTGTGAAGGGCACTAAAAGATCCATACCCTTCTGACGCAGTAATCTCACTGCTAGGCATAGACCCCTAAAGAGGACAAAGATAGAAAAGAAAGACGCTTATTCTAAAATATTTATGGCAGCACTTTTTGTTGTAGCAAAGAACTGGAAACAAAATAGAAACCCATCAATTGGGGAAAGGCTAAACAAATTGTGGTAGATGAATGGGAAAGAAGGAAGGCAGGGAGAAAGGAAGGAAAGGAAGGGAGGAAAAAAGAGAAGGAAGGAAGGAAAGATGGAAGGAAAGAAAGAAAAGAGTGAGGAAGAAAGAAGGGGAGGGAGGAAGGGAGGATGGAAGGAAGGAAAGGAAGTTGTTATTTATTTCCTGTGTGCCAGGTACTATGCGATTCACTGGGGATACAAATACAACTCAAAAGAAATACAGTCAAATACAGTCTACTGTCAAAGAACTTACATTCTAGTAGGTGAGGATAACATACAATAAGGAGCTGAATAGATGCCTCGCAATGAAGGTATGATTTTGAAGTCCAGAAGGTCAGAAACAGAGTCAGGAGGGGAATGAAGGAAGAAGACTGGCCTGCGTCCCTTCATAATCCAGGAGGAACTTACTTGAAGTTCTTGGGAGAAGAGGGGCAGACTTTATGGAGGAAACAATGTTGGTAGTATGTTCCAGGGCAGGGAATAATGGAATATTATTATGCTGAAAGAAATTATGAAGATAATAAATAAGTATGAACTGATGCAGAGCTAAATAAGTAGAACCCAGAACCTGTACAATGACTCTAGCAGTATAAACGGAAAGAACAATATCAACAACAACAAAACTTGTAATTTAATGACCAAACTTGAAGGCAGGAAGAGAAAATGCATCCTCCCTTCCCTTCTTTGCAGAAGTAGGAAACCCTGGGTGTGAATCATCACACATACCATTGAACTCAGTTGATCTGTTAACTAATTCTGCTGACCTGGGTTTGTTCCTTTCTCTCTTTCATTCTTTGTTCCATGAGATGTCTATCTGGGGAGTAAGGGCTATATCTGAAAATGAAGGTGATGCCAAAACAAAAAAAAAATGTCAAACACTAAAAAAAACCCAAAACAGTTTATTAGAATTCAGTTGCTTTTGGAGTGTTATATTATTGTAGTCATTGTGCATATTCTTTGGTTCTGCTTTCTTCATTCTGAATCAGATCATAAAAACCTTGCCACATTTTTCTGGATTCCTCTTAATTGATCTTTTCTTCTGATTACAATAGCATTTCAGTCTCAGAAACTTCTCAAGGGATGACATTTTCTGAACAGCTGCTGCAAATGACCCAGAATTGTTTTGTTGTTTCTTCAGTAGGCAAGCCGCAGTGGTCACTTTTTGACTCTGCTTCCCCTTCAACCTTGGCAATTCCAAGTAGAAACACCTTCAAGCTAACGGGAAGCACTGGTACTAAGGTTGGCAGCCTGGCTGCTGAATATTAGCTATTGCTTTGGGGTGCTTCCTAAACAGGAAACAGTTGTAACCAGGTGAGAAAAGGAGTGGGTGTTGTTTTTAGCTAGGAATAGAAAGTAGTTGTGCAAGAATCTCTCTGGGACAAAGACTTTCTTTGACTTCCTTGTCTTAGGTTTTTTGAGGGAACTTTTACCAGCCTGTCTGCTCCTCTTGCTGCTCATTCCACCATCACCAAAGAGTCTTTCTCATCTTTTCCCTTCTCCTTAATTTTCACTCTACTACTTACAGAGTGGAAGTGGAGGGGACATCATGCCATGGCATTCAGTTACACTTAAATAGATGGAAAAGCCCTTGGTATAAACACATAGGACATTCTCTGATGACACTCAGAAGTCTTCACATTCTTTTTTTAAAATTATTATATATTTAATATTTTTAGTTTACAGCATTGATTTCCACAAGAGTTTAATTACAAATTTTCTCCCCATTTCTACCCTCTCCCCTACTCTAAGATAGCACATATTCTGATTGCCCCATTCCCAGTCAGCCCTCCCTTCTGTCACCCCACTCCCCCCCATCCCCTTTTTCCTTACTTTCTTGTAGGGCAAGATAGATTTCTATGCCCCATTGCCTGTATATCTTATTTCCCAGTTGCATGCAGAAACGACTTTTTATTTTTTGAACATCTGCTTCTAAAATTTTGGGTTCCAAATTCTCTGCCTTCTTCCCTCCCCACCCACCCTCCCTAAGAAGGCAAGCAATTTAACATAGGCCACATGTGTATCGTTTTGTAAAACCCTTCCACAATACTCATGTTGTGAAAGACTAACTCTTTTTTGCTCCTTCCTTTCCTATCCCCCTTTATCCAGTTTTCTCCCTTGACCCTGTCCCTTTTCAAATGTGTTTGCTTTTGATTACCTCTTCCCCCATCTGCCCTCCCTTCTATTGTCCTCCCATTTTATCTCCTTCCTCCTTCTTTCCTATGGGGTAAGATACCCAATTGAGTGTGTATGTTATTCCCTCCTCAGGTCAAATCCAGTGAGAGCAAGATTCTCTCCTTCCCCCTCACCTGTCCCCTCTTCCCTTCCAACAGAATTGCTTTTTCTTGTCACTTTTATGCAAGATAATTTACCCCATTCTATATCTCCGTTTCTCCCTCTCTCAATATATTCCTCTCGCATCTTAATTTGATTTTATTTTTTTAGATATCATCCCTTCATATTCAACTCTCTATCTATAGATATAGATATAGACATAGATATAGGTATAGATATAGGTATAGATATATTCC
>CM053623.1:325912163-325950703 GCA_028646595.1 Phalanger gymnotis | reverse complement strand
TTTCACTGCCTGTTCATGTTCCCAGCCAACTACTTGACCCTTGAGCTTTTTGTTGGGGTATGACTGCTTGTAGAATATAGAGTACTTTTTCCCAAGCTTGAGGGGCTACGCTGTTGTTTTCAGAGCTATTTCTACGCAGCAAGCTCTGTCACCACAGCGCTTCTCCTCCCCCAAGAACCGCCAACCTGGACCACGACTCAGATCTAAGTAGGCTCTGCACTCCTGCTCTGATCCACCACTTAATTCCTCCCACCAGGTGGGCCTGGGGCCAGAAGCAACTGCAGCTGTAGTTCTGTAGCTGCCCCACCTCCACTGCCCCAGGGGTGGTGGCTGAACCGCAAACTCCCTGTCCCCAGCAGCTTTTCCCACTAACCTTCTCTGTTGTCTTTGGTGTTTGTGGGTTGAGAAGTCTGGTAACTGCCACAGCTCACTGATTCAGGGCGCTGAGGCCTGTTCCGCCCGGCTCCTGGTCTGGTTAGTCTGGGTACAGCCAATGCTGTGCTCTGCTCCACCTGGCTCCCAGCACGGTGCAATAGACCTTACCCAGTGACCATCCAGGATGTCCTGGGCTGGAGCCCTGCTTTGCTCTGCTATTTCATGGATTCTGCAGTTCTAGAATTTGTTCAGAGCCATTTTTATAGGTCCTGGGGGGAGAGTTTTAGGCAAGTCCCTGCTTTCCAGCAGCCATCTTGGCTCTGGCCCCCAAGTCTTGACATTCTTTTCACCAGAACCTGGAACTGTGGTAAGAAACAGGCTGAGAACAAAACATTAGACAAGTCTTATTAGGCAAATTGGGTTTTACAACTTTTTGTCACAGATTTGTGATCCAATATAGTGCCTGGCATATTGTAGACACTTAATAAATGCTTGTGGACTTGACAAGTGAGTTTTAAATTTTTTTATTCCTGCTTTCTTAAAAATTTTAATCATCTTTATTATTTAAGCATTCATTTTTAATTAATTAATTGATTGATTGATTAATTAAATTAATAATTCATCTTTCTAATGCCAGTCAGGCGGCATACTGCGCTACTGTCAATGCATTGAAGTCACTGTTGGTCACTGCATTGATCAGAGTTCCTAAGTCTTACTTAGTTCTTTTCTTGTACATTATCGTTTAAATTGTTATCCTGGTTCTGCTTATTTTGATTTTCATCAGTTCATACAAGTCTTCTTGAGTTTCTTAGAATTCTTCATATATTCAGTTATCTGTATGCCATAGTTTCTTCAACCCTCAATTGATGGGCACTCACCTTGTTTCCAGTTCTATGCTACTATACATAATTTTGTATATGTACAACCTTTCTTCCTCTGACCAGTTTGGAATATATGCCTTAGTAGCTGTACCGTAGAGTCTTCCAGTGTTTGGCAATTTCATGTCTTCTAGCCTGCTACTATATTCTTATGGTCATGAACAGAGCATTTCTTCCTCCTACTTTGATCTTCTTAGAGGGTCTAGAGATAGAAGTGCATTCAGGGTGGTTTGGGAAAGGGATGTGGGTCCCTAGTCTAGCCCTTACCTAATTCATCCTCCATATCCTTGTCTAAATGTTCCCTTAATACACATCTCTATGGTGGTTGCTCTTCTACATATATATTTTCTGTGGCTTTCCATTATCTGCCAAATAAAGTATCAACTGGTGATCCTGGAATTCAAGGTCATCAAGAATCTGGTTCCAATCTATGCTTCCAATATTATTTCACATATTTGATATACTCAATGCTTCAGCCAGATTGTATACCTCTCTGCCCTTCCTCACCCTCTCCACCCTTGATCTGTCCTGCTCCTCTTCCCTCTGCACATACCATTCTCCCTGTCTGGAATGTACTGACCTGCTCCTCCCTGCCTTCCTTCAAGGTTTACCTCAGGTACCACCTCCTTCATGAAGCCTTCTGACTTTCCCTGTTCCAAACTGAAAGCAAGTCTGCGTTTCATAGTGGATAAAGCGTTAAACTTTGAGTCAGAAAGACCTGAGTTTGAACATGGCCGCAGTTACCAACTCCCTCTGTGCCCCATGGCTTGCTGTGCTCAGCCTCACTTTCCTCATCTGTAAAATAAGAACAACAGCTAGCTTCTACTGTACAGGATCACTGTGAGAATCAAATGATATATTTCATGCACAGTGCCTCTTAAGCCTTAAGGCTCCATATAAATGTTAGCTGTTATTAATCCTCATGTTTCTCACGCCTGGACCTTTGCTTTGTGCTTAGCATAACTGTGCACCTGTCTTTCCCCTGATTAGATTATAAGCTTCTCAATGAGAGCAAGTGCTGTTTATTTTTGTACCCCTAACATAATGACTCTCACACAATAGAAACATATAATAAGGGTTTGTTGAATTGCATACTTGAAACTTTCTACCTGTTAGGAAAAACTGAGACTAGAACGTTCAGTTGCTGTTTATTGGATCACATTTCCACTTAAAACTTAGATTTGACCTTCTATGAAAGAAAGGTGGTGCAGTGAGTTAAGATTAACTCTGTCCTTGTCTTCACCTTCCTCAGTCTCTACCACACTACCTTAAATGTGTGTAACTTTAGAGCTTTTAACAGTAAGCACATAATACATACTTGTCAAATTGAATTAAGTGAGAAATACAGGAGAGTTGGAAGGATAGAAAGTATAGTGCTAAGAAGTGAAATTTTGAAATTTGGGATCTGAAGAGATGTTTCAGTGAGTTCCATAGATCTGGAATTAGTCCTGACTATCACTTATAATTGAGTATCTGCCAACTTTAACTTCTTGGAAAAGAATATTCTTTGAATCAGTCATCCATGACTTAAAAAGCTGTTCTTCCAATGCCAGAGGTGGTGGTGAAGAATGTAGGAAGATTAGGATAGTGATGATAAAAATAAATAAACTATCTTTATTTGAATTGAATGAATTGTGTTAAGGACACAGTTATGGTCTACACAAGTTTTTTGTACAAGTCAAATTTTGAGGGAATCATGAAGCCAATATTTGGACTAACGTTGTTTTGAAGAGAAATTTAGAAAGGTGTTCCCTCTGCAAAACCACGTAGACACACACACACAATTGCTCTGAGAAAAATTTATGTTAGGACGTGAACAGGAATCATACAGGATGAGAAAGCACTGATGACTTATAGTCTGCATTATTGGAGAGACAGTAGTAGATCTGTTTGAATACTGGAGTATTTTTAAACATATGTAAGTTGGCCATTCATAGGCAGTTTTCCTAGCACAGCGCTTGGCACATAAAAGGTGCTTAATAAATATTTATTGATTGATCTGTAGTTTGAGCAGTAACCACACTGTCTACTCATGAATGCTCATTTCATCATATCCTTATTTCCTACATCTATGAAAGAAATTTGAGGTTTTCAGCAGAGAGATATAAGAATTGTGACTGTTTTATTTATACTTAACTGTGCTTTGTGGATAAGAACACTAAAAGACATTGAGGATGTGAATGGCTGAAAAAAGAGAAAGGATGTTTGGTCAGTCTTGTAGCAAGAATGATATTTGCATTCAAGTACCTCCAAGATTCTCAAGGACCAAGGTCAAATCCCCCTTCACATTGGATAGCTCCTCTGAGAATAATTTATGTGAAAACATGGACAAAAGTCATTGGAGATGAGAAGACACTGGGGGGTTGTAATCTGCATCAGAAAGGGGGAAAGCTCAAACTGTTAAAAACCAAGGATTTTTCAGAGCAAAAGGGAATTAAGGAGATAAATTTGTCTCCAGCTTCACCTCCTTGTCATGGTATGAGAAAATCAATCTATAATCATTAACTAAGCCCATTAAGTGTTGGGCAGTGCAAAGAAATAAAATAAGGGACAGCATGATGTAGAGAGCAGAGGGAGAAGGAGTCAGGAAGGTCTGGATTGAAATAATACTTGAGGCACTTGCCAGCTGTGAAACCCCAGGGGAAAAAAAATTGAACCACTCTGGGCCTCAGTTTCTTCATTTATAAAATGAAGGGAATGGATTTGATCTCTGAGGTCCTTTTCAGCTTTATGTCTTTGATGAAATCCTGTGGAAATGCGTATTCAATTTGAGCTTTTTCTTAAACCAGATTTTCTTTGTGATGATTGTGGCCCATGCCATTATTTTGAACACAGGAAGAACGTGCCTCACTTTTGAAGGAGATTGCTTCCCTCCAGCAGCAGAAGGAGCAGCTAAAGGCTGAATTAGAAAAATACAAAGAATGTGATCCTGAAGTTGTAGAAGAAATACGTAAGTTTGCTTTCTGGCTTGAGTGTGCTTAATGTCTACAGTGAATAGAACCTTAAACCCTGAAGCCTTTTGTAAGTAAATCAGTGAAAGAATGGTGCTCTGTTTACTCTGATAGTTTCAGTCTCTTTTTGCTGATATTTTAAATGTTAAGCCAGAGTGAATCGTGGTCCTACCCGTGTAGCAAATGCTTAGTAAATCTTATCGACAACTTCAGCAAAGTTGCCGGTTACAAAATAAATCCACATAAATCATCAGCATTTCTATATATTACCAGCAAAGTCCAGGACCAAGAGATAGAAAGAGAAATTCCATTTAAAATAACTGTAGACAATATAAAATACTTGGGTGTCTACCTGCCAAGACAAACTCAATAACTATATGGACGCAACTATAAAACACTCTTCACACAAATAAAGTCAGATCTAAACAATTGGAAAAATATTAATTGCACATGGGTAGGCCCAGTTAATATAATAAAAATGACAATTCTATCTAAACTAATCTGTTTATTCGGTGCCATACCAGTCAAACTGTCAAAAAATTATTTTATAGAATTTGAAAAAATAATAAAATTCATCTGGAAGAACGAAAGCTCAAGGCTATCAAAGGGATCAGTGAACAAAATGCAAAAGAAGGTGGTCTAGACATATCAGATCTAAATCACTGTATCGTAAAGCAGTAATTATCAAAATAATCTAGTACTGGCTATGAAATAGAGTGATAGATCAGTGGAATAGATTAGGTACAAATTACGCTGTAGTAAATGACCATAGTAATCTAGTATACATTAACCTAAATAAGCTTTTGGAACAAAAACTCACTATTTGACAAAAATTGATGGGAAAATTGGGAAACAGCATGGCAGAAACTAGATATAGACAAACATCTCACACTATATACCAAGATAAGGTCAAAATGGGTACATGATTTATACATAAAGGGTGATACCATAAGCAAATTAAGAGAGGATAGAATAGTTTATCTGTCAGATTTGTGGGTAAGGGAAGAATTGAGGACCAAAGAAAATATAGAGAGCATTACAAAATATAAAATGGATTATTTTGATTATATAAAATTAAAAAACTTTTGCACAAACAAAACCAATGCAACCAAAATTATAAAGAAAGCAGAAAACTTGGGGTTGGGGGCAGAATTTTGCAATAAGTATCTCTGATAAAGGCCTCATTTCTCAAATATATAGAGAATTGAGTCAAATTTATAAAATTACAAGTCATTCCCCAATTGATATATGGTCAAATAATATGAATAGGCAGTTTCCAAAGAAATCAAAGCTATCTATAGTCATATGAAAAAATTCTCTAAATCACTATTGATCAGAAAAATGCAAATTAACACAACTCTGAGGTACCACTTCACACCTATCAGAGTGGTTAACATGACAAAAAAAGAGAAATATTGGATGTTGGAGAGGATGGGAGAAAACTGGGACACTAATACACTGTTAGTAGAATTGTAAACTGATCCAGCCATTCTGGAGATCAATTTGGAACCGTGCTATAAAACTATGCATATCCTTTGATCCAGCAATACCATTGCTAGATCTGTGTCCCGGAGACATTCTCCAAAAAAGGGAAAAGGACTTCTTTGTATAAAAATATTTGTAACAGCACTTTCTGTGGTCACTAAGAATTGGCAATCAAAGGGGTGCCCATCAAGTGGGGAATGACTAAAAAAGTTTTGGTATATTGTTGTAATAGAATATTATTGTGCTATAATGACAAATGACGACGGAATGATTTCAGAAAAACCTAGACTTACATGAACTGATGCATAGTGAAGTGAACCGAACCAGGAGAACATTGTACACAGTAACAGCAATATTGTTTGATGAAGAATTGTGAATGACTTAGCTATTCTCAGTGATACAATGATCCAAGACAATCCCAAAGGACTAATGATGAAGCATACTATTCACTTTGAGAGAAAGAACTGATATTGTTTGAATATAGACTGAAGCATGCTGTTTTTCACTTTCTTTTTCTTTCTCTTTTTCCTTTTATTTGAGTCTTCTTGTACAAAATGACTAATATGGAAATGTTTTACATAATTGCATATGTATAACCTATATGTGATTGCTCACTGTCAGAGGGAAGGGAGGGGAGGATAGAATTTGGAACTCAAAACTTTAAATAAAAAGGTTAAAAAATTAGAAAAAAATTAATGCTTATGGAATGTAAATAATGAATATAATGCATCACTTTCATCTGCAAGCCTAAATAAGAGAAAAAAGAAGGTATTTGATGGCTTCTCAGATTTAGGGGAAAGGAAGAGATTGGCTATTAAAGTTTAACTACTTAATTATAGAAGAAATTACCATTTGTCTTGTATTAAAAGGATTTATTTTAGTTCATTCAGTTGTGCCACTCCTACTTTGGAACTTTCTCTGAAAGTATACTAGATGCTTAGAATGGATCACTTAAACATTCAACTTATGAAACCTCTTCTCTCCATTATTCAAACAACTCTTGAAAACTTATATCTTTGATGAATCCTACCTAGACTGATTAGAGGAAAGTTAAACTTTTTGCAAGCCTCACTTTGTCTATGAACAAGATTCTAGTAGATGTCTTCTCTTACTACCCTTCCAAAATATGTAAAAATTAGTGTAATGTAGAGACTTAATCAGCTTAGTTACATATGTATTCAAAGGTGGTTTTTTGTTTGCTTTTTATTTTTTAATTAATTTTTTTTTTTAGTTTTCAACATTTCAGAAGGTTTTGTTCAGTGTTTTCATATTATTTATATGTAAGTTGTAAACCCTATTAGTTATATCACTCTCTGCAGGGTACTCAGTAATTAAAACTGGAATTCAATGTCTCTGGAGATAGTGGGGTTCTCTTCACTGCCTATCTTTAAGCAGAGCATGGATTTTACCAGATAATGTCTTGTTGGGGGGCAGGGTTCTATTCCAGTTACTGGTTGAGCAAGATAACTTCTGTGATGTCGCTCCAACTGTTCATTACTTCTCTCTCTACACCCACCATTGTCCTGAGCATCTCTTCTTCCTGTGAATAAGAAAATGAAACTAACCTTTGTTCAATATTATCCCAGTTATATTTTTAACATTTTTTTTTGTGGAGGACTTAATATTAGGAAAATACACCTTATAGAAATTCTTCCATTTTTATGGCACATTGGAGTTGTTTCAAGGAATGTTGAAATATTTAATAATAACTGTTCACAGAAATTATAAGCATTTTGAAATCTAAGGGGGCAGAAAACACAAGATTCAAAGTTAAACTTGACAAAAGGGTTATATAAGAAACTAATTTGTCACTGAGTATCTTGATTCTAGCAAGAGATCTGCTGCTACCATCAAGAGGACATCATGATAGCACCATCAGAAGTCAGTAAGAGAAAGTACCAGAGGGAAGTCAGTAAGAAGCAGAAGAAAGTTCTGCATTTTTCCCCTTTGCCTTTATCTATCTTAATGGCAGTTAATTATGGTTATGCCTAAAAAGCAAAGAACTCAAAGTTATGGTATGTACCACAGCGATATTTCTGGATTCTATGGTTCTACCTATGTTTCTGCCCTTGAGTATATATTATGTAAAGGTGGACATTTGATAGTATTTGAGGAAATTAAAAACATCATCTTTCAGATGAAAAAGATACATTGTTTTCATGTTTAGAGCACCTCATTATTAGGTAACGTAACTAAGTTAGACAAATATTTTAAACATTGTTTTCAGGATTATTCTAACTGTAGATGGTAGGAGGAAAGCTTTGAGAGAATTTAGAAGGGTATCATTTAAAGAATAGATTTTTATGCTACTATGCCCAACAATTTCTTTGGAATAAAGCTGAGTTGGCACTTGATAGCATATTAAATAGATATAAATTACATTGCATATTAAATACCATAGTTAAGTTGGATTAAATCTGACAGGCTTCATTTATTTTCTTTTTAAATTTTTTGATACTTTTATGTTGATCAACAGATGCTTCCCAGCCATTATTCAAATAAACCCCATTGTGAAATGCATGCCCTCTAAACAGTTAAGCAAATAGCACCTGGCTGGATGGCTGTTGACAGTACCTGTCACTTTCCTTTTTGGTAGTTTCCTGATCATTAACAGAAAGGAGAATGTGTGCTTTAATTTGGGGAGCTAGTATGCTATTGATCTTATCCACCATTTTTTTATTGTTGCTGTTGTTTAGTCCTTTTTCAGTCGTGTCTGACTCCTCGTGACTCCTTTTGGGGTTTTCTTGGCAAAGATACTGTAGTAGTTTGCCATTTCCTTCTCTAGCTCCTTTATAGAAGAGGAAACTAAGGCAAACAGGGTTAAGTGACTTGCCTAGGGTTGCACAGCTAGTAAGTGTCTGAGGCTAGATTTGAACTCATAAAGATGCCCAGTGCTCTATCCACTGTGCCACCTAACTGCCCCATCCACTGTACTTGACCTAGGGGGTGTGTGTGTGTGTGTGTGTGTGTGTGTGTGTGTGTGTGTGTGTGTGTGTTTTGTTTTGCCTCTTATTCCTGTCTTTATTTACTTTGTTAAAATCACTGTGTATATAATTCTTTGGGCTCCCTTTTTTTCCCTTTAAATCTTGTCATGTTTCTCTGAATTCTTCATATTTACCATTCTTTATGGTACAGTAATTTTCCATACAGAGGTAACAATGGGGTGTATGGATTCCTCATTCAGAAGAATCTAGGTCTGACGCATACTGGCTTTGTCACCCTGGGCAAGTTACTGTTAGTGCTTCAGACAAGTCTCTCTGAGTTGTAGATCTGCATTGATAGAGGAAGTTTCTTCACTGGGAGTACCTTGTGCCGCCTATGAAATCACAGAATTGGACCAAAAAAAAAACCCCCAAACCCAACTACTAGCCCAGCTATTGGGTACATGTTTTGTTTCCAGCTTTTTTTATCTCTGATAATGCTTCTATGAAACTCTTTACACACTTTTCTCTCTTTTTTAAAAAAAACAATGAACAACTTTATTTTTTAATTTATTATTTATTTTTATTATTAATATTTTTAAAATTTTGAATTCCAAATTCTTTCCCCCTTCCAAACCTTCCCCCACCTGTTGAGAAGTGAAGCAATATCACAATCAATAGGCAAAGCATGTTTCCATATTAGCCATATTGAAAAAAATCAAAGGAAAAAAAGTAAACTTCAATTTGCCCTCAAATTTCATCAGTTCTGTCTCTGGAGATGGAGAGCATTTCTCATCATGAGTCCTTTGGAGTTATCTTGGATCATTGTCTTGATCAAGACTAGCCAAGTCTTTCACAGTTGATCATCATTGCCATGTGGCTGTTAACTGTGTACAGTGTTTTCCTGGTTCTGCTCACTTCATTTTGCATCAGTTCATGTAAGTCTTTCCAGGTTTTTCAGAAACCATCCGGATCGTTATTTCTTATAACACAATACTATTCTATCACAATCATATATCATCTTATTCAGCCATTCCCCCTTTAGTGGACATCCCCTCAATTTTCATGGGTCTTTTCTTACTGTCAGTAACCTCTTTAGGGTATGGCCCAAGTAGTAGAGTCTCTGAGTGAAAGAGTATAAATTCTTTTAGTAACTTTTCTTACAGAATTCCAAATTGTGTAACCAATTCAGTGAGCTCCACCAACAGTGGATGAGTCTGCTTGTCTTTCCACTGCTCTAAAGTATTTAACTTAAGTAAAAGATCAAAGCTGCATTTTTATAGGATCCTCCTCAGAGAGAATGAAAATGTTCCCCCGCCCCAAAAGATAATTTTGAATGTAGGAAAGATTTCCCATCCTTTGTAAAAAATAAATTTTATTGCTTTTTTTATATTGCCTAACTTTCCCCTGTATTCTTCCCTCTCCTCTGTCCAGAGAGCCATCAAATATAAAAAATATTTTTAGAATATTTTAGTGATCAGTTCTTTGAAAAAAACTGAAAATATATCCAATGTCTCACAATAAGTTTTTTTTCCCCCAAATGTGTGATTGCATAAGTGTAAGGCACTTCAGTGAGGAAGAGGTGGATCTCTTACGTGTGTGTGTGTGTGTGTGTGTGTGTGTGTGTGTGTGTGTGTGTGTAGGGGGGGTATGTTAGAAGGATCTTCTATCTCTTCTTTGGGGCCATGCTTGAAGAACATCCCATCTTAAAGAAAGAGGTTCCTTTGCTGCTAGAGTGTGGAAGGGCCTAGGTAACTGACTGAGGATATCACTCCCTGACATGTAAGTGATAGTGTCAGGAGAGCTACAGACCACTAGTGGACCTAATGAGTGGGCACACTAAGAATGTGTTCCCTCAGAAAAAAGTACTCCCTGGATTGCACTAAAAGGGGTTATTATAAATTAGTTTAATGGAGATCCGTAAATCAAATGTAGCTAGTTACAAGGCAATCACCAAACAGGATCACATCAAAGCAAGAGTGGGTGAAGTTATTCCTGGGAATCTGGACCCACTGGTGACTCACCTTCATGAAGAAACGCAGGCAGCTCGTTAAAGAACACATCAAAGGTTGCCTGTCTTGTCCAGAGCTACTTCTCACAGATTAATTCACTGTAATAAGTGACGACCTCTTTGCTGTTCTGATAACCTCCCTCTCCCCAAACTGTAAGTCAATTTTTCAAGGGGGGAAATGTCTTAATTCCATCTAGGATCTTCCTAGATCTTTATACAAGGGGAAAGAGCATTAATTTGGAGTAGAGGTCCCAGGTTCAAATCATGCTTCTGGCACTTACTACCTTTGTGGTTCTGGGCACCTTCCTTACCTGTTCAAAGCGATTGGGACTGGGTGACATCTCCAGTCTCTTCTAACCTCAATCCATGATTCTATAATTCCTCTGACTGACTCAAAGCAAATACCTTCCTGTGTCCATCTTTTTCAGAAGCTGAATGTGTGTAAATAAAGATTGATAATCAGTTAAACAAATTCTTATGATGTTCCAATTTTTTTCATTTTTATTAGTAAAAACCATTTTTTGCCAGCTTCTTTGTAGCAAAGTAGACCTGTTTTGTTGTACTGTTATGTTAATGAGACATGTAATGAAAGGGAGAATAGAGTTTTATGATTTTTAGTGGAATAAGATTTTATTATTCTCAATTATCATGAGAGCTAAATTACCTTTTTAAAAAATTAACATTTTATTTTTTAATTTATTTTTTATTTTTAGGTTACAACACTCAGTTCCACAAGTTTTTGATTTCCAAATTTTCTCTCCCTTCTTCTTCTTCCCCCTTCCCCCAAGACGGCATGTGATCCAATTTAGGTTCTATGTATACCTTCACCTTAAACTTATTTTCACAATAGTTAAGTTATAAAGAAGAATTATAACCAATGGAATGAATCATGAGAAAGAAGAAACAGAACCAAAAAAGAAGGAGAAAAAAAGAGCAAATAGTTTGCTTCAATCTGCATTCAGACTCTGTAATTCTTTCCCTGGATGTGGATAGCTTTTTCCATCATGAGTGTTTTGGAACTGTCTTTGAACTTTATATTGATGGGAGGAGTCAAGTCTATCTAAGTTAGTCCTTACAGAGACCTTGTGTCTGTAATTGTGTATAATGTTTTCCTGGTTCTGCTCCCCTGACCCAGCATCAGTTCATATATGTCTTTCCAAGTTATAATGAAGTCCATCCGCTCATCATTTCTTATAACACAATAGTGTTCCAGTACATTCATATACAACTTGTTCAGCCATTCCCTAATTGATGGGCATCCCTTTGATTTCCAATTCTTTGCTACCACGAAAAGAGCTGCTATAAATATTTTTGTGCATATGGGTCCTTTCCTCACTTGTATGATCTCTTTGGGGTACAGCCCTAGAAGTGGTATTGCTGGGTCAAAGGGTATGCACATTTTTATAGCCCTTTGGGCATAGTTCCAAATTGCTCTCCAGAATGGCTGGATCAGTTCACAACTCCACCAACAGTGTAACAGTGTTCCTAAAAAGAAAAATAACATTTTAGCCATGCTTTTCCTTTATCACAGTAATTTCCACCTATACCATTCTACCCGTTCAGTGAACCTTCCTTTGTGAAAAAGAGGAAGAGAAAGAGAAAGGAATAAACATTTATATAGGGCCTACTGTGTAAGAAAATCAGTTCATCAAAAGAAATGGATGTGGAAAATGCGTGACAATGTATGTATCATTCTACACTTATTTCCCCCTCCAAGGAAAAGAGAAAAGTACATTTCCTAATATTATTGTCTATGTTGTATGTCAGTACAGCTAGGTGGCGCCATAGTGAACAGAGTGCCAGGCCTGGAGTCAGGAAGACTCATTTACATGAGTTCAAATCACTTACTGGCTGGGCAGGTCACTTGACCCCATTTGCCTCAGTTTCCATATCTATAAAATGAGCTGGAGAAAGAAAGGGAAAATCACTCCAGTATCTTTTCCAGGAAGCCCCCAAGTCAGATCTTGAAGAGTCAGACACCACTGAAGAATGACAGTGCAGCATACAAGGGGGGGCACGTGTTCTGATTTCTACTGAGTGCTTTCTGCAGCGATTCATAGAGGTCTGCCTACATTTCTCTAAACTCTTTAAATGTATCATTTGTTGTAAGCACAGCAATCTTTCATTGTATTCATATATGTTTGTTTAGCTAGTATCCAGTCAGTGGGCAATTGCTTTGTTTTCAATTTTTTTTGCTACCACAAAAAATGTTGCTATCAATATTTCAGTGAATATGAGACCTCTTGGAACATCCACCCGACGATTGAACTTCAGGGCCAACGGCTATGAACAGTTTCATGACCTTTCTCACGTAATTCCAAATGGGTTTCCAAAACATTAAACCAGTTTCCAGCTGTCCCAACAGTGTGCTACTGTTCCTGGCTTCCTAAGAGTCTCTCCAGCATAGACAATCTTCACATTTTTTCATCATTGACAGTGTGTTAAGTATCACGGGAAACCTCAGTGGATTTGTTTCTGTTGGAATTTCCTTCCTTGGTTATTTTGGAGTAATCTTTTGTGTAGCTGCTGATAGTTTGCAGTTCTTTGGGAAACTGTATTCATGTTCTTTGCCCAGTTGTCCACTGGGGACAGAGTTGTCTTTAAAAAATTACACAGCGAAGTAAGGCTGGGTTAGTATTTGTAATAGTAAAGCCTGACTATTTAAAATCTTTTTTTTAAAGTAAGGAATTTAATTAGTAGCAATGTTCATAATTAGGTAATTCTGGTCTTCACTGTAGGAAGAAAATGGTTACATTTTGAAATTCAAAGTAGTCTGGCAGTATGTGCTCACTCTATTAAAGTCATGACTTTAAGGACCTCTCTATCACTTCATATCACAGTCCCACCAGGCAGGCATGGTGTAGCAGAATGAGTGTTAGTTTTGGAGTCTGGGCCCTGGGTTCAAATCTTTTGCTTGCTGCCTTCCCATGTGATACTCAACAAGGTATTTAAATTCACTGAGCTTCAGTGTTCTCTCACCTATTAAATCCTAAGTGGGTTAATCTCCATGGCCTCTGAAGTCCCTTCCAGCCCTCAATCTATGAACAATGTAATAATTTCTGTGAGTTACTATGGCCTGAAAGACTTTTAGCCAGACTTGTTGGTATCCTTTGAGATCATCGTCCATCGATTCTGTGTATTCCTTGTATGTACCTAGTTCTTTACATGTTGTCTCCTCTTATTAGAATCAAGGCCAGGAAATGTTTCTGCCTATCTTTGTTTCCTTAGCACTTAGTATAGCAGCATATAGTAAGCTGGAGCAATTCTTTATCTGGGGTCTACAGACTCCCAAGGGGTGAATATATAGATTTGGAATGCATGTCCTTGAACTTGGGTGGGAAAAAAATACATCTTTATTTCAATATAATTGGTTTCTTTGTAACCATATGTATTTTATTTTGTGCTTTTAAAAACATTTTAAGAAGAGTTCTATAGGCTTTACCAGACTGCCCAAAGAGTCTGTGATACAAAAAGAGTTTTAAGAACCTCTGTGGTTGACTGACTAGAGATGAGCCTCTGTGAACTTATCTAGGTTGGTCATCTCTAGGACTTTCCTCAAAGAGCAATTTAATGTAAGGCAAAGACAATATGTCTCTAGGTCTTTCCTCAAAGAGCAATTTAATATAAGGCAAAGACAATATATAAATAAGCACAATACAAGTTAAAATTTCAACATGTAGGAGAGGTCAAATGTTAGCAAGACAGATTTGAGTAGGAAAGTATTAGGCCCAAGGCTACACGGAGGAGGTGATTCCTAACATAAACATAATCCTTTATCAGCAAATACAATAAATAATAAAATCATACTTCATTTCTATATTTTAGTCAGTAAATTAATCAACAAGTATTTATTAAGCACCCAGTGTGTATATCTAAGAGAAACAACTGGGTATCATCAATAGAGCGATTGTCTCAAAGCCAAGAAGAGTTAGTTCAGACATGTACTGGCTATGTGACTGTGGGCAAGCTATTCAAGCCATCAGTGCCCTAGACAGCTTTCTAAGGGTAAAGTTGCAAAGAAGGTACTGAGTACTCTCCCTCCTTTCCCCTCTCCCTCCACCCCTCCTCTGTTCCTCCCTCCCTTTCTTCTTTCCTCCCTCCCTTCCTTCTTTCCTTCCTTCCTTCTTTCTCCTCTCTTCCTCCCCACCTTCCTTCCTTTCTGGTTTTTTAAGGTTTTAAAAGAACTTTATTGAATAAAAAGTTACTTGCATTTGAATTTTCTTCTTGACTGTCTTAACCAGACCATCCACACAAGTTTCTCTAAATACTCTTTACTTGGGAATCCCCTCTGCCAATAAACTCATAGATCCAGTCTCAGTTCCAATATGGCAGGCTTAGCACAGTGCCTGGCATACAGTGTGCATATTGACTGACCAATAAATACTATGATGAGGATGGAAAGGCATTGAAGAAAACAAAAAAACCAAGCAGAAGAAAAAAAATGGTTAGAGGTTAACCTTTTCTGCTCTAATTACCTCTCTCCTTTCTAAACCCTGACCCTGCTTTGAAATTACTGCCCCTTAAAGATATTAATCCCCCTCCTCCTGGTTATTATGTTCCTCCTACTGGCCTAGTGATCTAACATCTTCATAAGTCCCTGTGTCCTTTATCCTGGCAGTGCCAGGCATTCACCTTCACCAGGACACTGGAGACATCTCTAAGCCTTCAAAGCCACAAGGGTACTATTTAGTGCTCCAGACTAGAAATTTAGGAGATTGTGATCAGGAACAGTATGATAGTATTTCTAGATAGTATCTAATAATGTATTTACTAGGCAGTAATTACTGCATGGCCATTAGCTTTAAGCTGTTTTCATGGCATTTTTATTATAGTGTAAATAGGTATGTCACAGAGAAGCTAAAAATGCTTTATTGCACAGTTATCCTTCATATGATATTCCATTTCTCTTGAGTCACTTGGAATTATTATTCTATAACAGTTTTCACATGATATAAAGAACCATAAAAGTTAATAAATACTATGTCATAAATAGGGAACACATGGATTTATATTTCATTTTTCTAATCTAACTCCACCTTTCTTCCTTCCTCCCTCCCACCCTCTTTTCCTTCCTTCCTTCCATCTCCTACCTTTCTCCCTTCTTTCTCTTCCCTCTCTCTTTTCCTTCCTTCCTTCCATCTCCTACCTTTCTCCCTTCTTTCTCTTCCCTCTCTCTTTTCCTTCCTTCCTCCCTCCTTCCGTCCCTCCTTTCCTTCTCCTTCCTTCCTCCTTCCCTCCCTCCCTCCATCTCTCCCTTCCTTTTCCCCCTCCCTTCTTCCCTTCCTCCCTTTATCTCTTCCTTTCCTCTCCTCCCTCCCTCCCTCCCTTTCTCCCTCCCTTCCTTCCTTCCTTCCTTCCTGGTTTTTTAAGGTTTTAAAAGATCTTTATTGAATAAAAAGTTACTTGCATTTAATTTTCTTCTTGACTGTCTTAACCAGACTATCCACACAAGTTTCTTTAAACAATTATAAATCATAACTTAGAACTAACACCCTGTCATAGAATGGTCTTCAGTATACAAAGAGTTTTAATCAAGTGTGACACAAGTTCACAAATCACTATGGGTTACCATCAAATATGATGCTTTTAAGGAGAAAAAAAATCTAGTTCAACTGCACTCGTGACTTACTTGTCACCTAGCTACATTTTCAAAAGTTGCTTTGCTTTCCATTGTAGGGTAGGGATACCTGTGATGTCATTGGTATGAGGATAAGGAAACTGCATCATTGCAGGTCAGCACTTTGCTGAAACTATAGTTTCAGACAGTCGCCTAGAGCCCTGACAGTTTATGACTTGCCTAGGGTCACACAGCCAGGGTGTGTCAGAGACAGGACTTGAACCTGGGTCTTCGTAGTTCCGAGGCCTGATTCTGTACCCACCACTTCATTGTTCAGTCATTTTTCAGTTGTGTCCGACTCATCATGACCCCATTTAGGGTTTTCTTGGCAGAGATACTGGAGTGGTTTGCAATTTCCTTCTCTAGCTCATTTTACAGATGAAGAAACTGAGGCAAACAGGGTTAAGTGACTTGCCCAGAGTCATACAGCAATAAGTATCTGAGGCCAGATTTGAACTCAGGTCTTCCTGACTCTTAGCCTGACCCTCTATCCACCATGCCATTATTCCTATATTAATCTAATATTTTTGTGCCTATTCCATGCCTTCAGGGAATGTTTTACTAACTTGTAGTGTGTCCTCGTTATTTCCTAGGGCCCTTTTCCTCTGGAAGTAAATTTGACTAACTAATATTACATCTTCATTTTCTGGGTAAAATTAGGTAGAGGGTAACTAAAGCCAGACAGCAAATCATCCTGAAACAGACATTTTTATTCTATCTCGCAGTATTTATTCTTCCCCCATTCTCTACCCAATTTCATAGTCACTGAAATTTTGCTTTTACAAATACATTTCCATTTTTGTGAAAAAGAAACTATTTTTAGAAATTAACATTGAAATCAATTCAGAATTATATTTTAAGGAATAAATTATTCCACTGATAAAGAGTCAAAGGATATGAATAGGAAGTTTTCAAAGCTTGAAATCCAACTATGAATAACCATAGGGAAAAATGCTCCAAATCACTAATGACGAGAGAAATTAAATTAAAACAGATATGAGATTCCTTCCCACATTTGTCATATGGACAAAAATAACAAAAAAGGAAAATGACAGACATTGACTTGAATTTATGCCCTACCACTTTACAGCTTAATCAGGCCAACAAAGTCCCTAGTATTTGCCAAATCCTTACTAAGTGATGGAGTTACAAAGAAAGTCAAGTCTTTGTAGTCCAGCTTCTGACCTCATCATTCAACCAAAACTGCTGTCTTCAAGGTGCCAGTAAGTGCCTTAAGGGTAGAAACTTTCTTTTGCCTCTTTTTGTATCCCCAGAGCTGAGCATAGTGCCTGGCATGTAGTAGTAGCATGCAGGTGCTTAATAAATGTTGATTGATTGACAAATCAATCCTCATCCTTTCTGATCTCCCTGCAGCCTTTGACACTGCTGATCACCCTCTTGATACTCTTTTGTCTTTAGATTCTTATGATACCACTCTCTCCTGTTTCTCTTCTTATGTCTGACCACTTCTTTGTTTCCTTTGTTGAATCTTCATCTTCATAACATTGGAGATCCTTCAAGGCCCTGTCCTGAGTCCTCTTCTTTTCTCCCTCTGTACTATTTCACTTAGTGATCTCATCAGTTCCCATGGTTTCGAGTATCATCTCTATACAGATGATTTTCAGATCTGCTTGTCCAGCCTTAACCTCTGTCCTGATCCCCAGTCTCATATCTCCACCTGTCTATCGGACACCTTGAACTAGGTGTTTCATGGACATCTTAAACTGAACATGTCCAAAACTGAACTCATTGTCTTTTTTTTTAAGTTAATTGAATTTCATTTTTGGTTCCAAATTTCTCTCCCTTCTCCCCCTCCGTTGTTGAGAAAGAAAGAAAAATAAAATCTATTGCAAACATGCAAATCAAATGTCTCTATTAGTCACATTCCAAGGGGAAAAAAAAACCCAAAAAGAAATAAGTAGGAGAAAATTTGCTTCAATCTGCTCTTTGAGACCATTAGCTCTCTTACCTAGAGGTGGATACCATGTTTCATCATGAATCCTTTGGAATTGTGGTTTGTCAGTGTGTTGATCAGAGTTACTAAGTCAGAGTTGATTATCTTTACAATATTGCTGCTGCTACATAAATTGTTCTCCAGGTTCTGCTCATTTACTTTGTATCAGTTTATAGGAGTCTTCCCACATTTTTCTGAAACCATTCCCCTTGTCATTTCTTACAACACCATAGTATTCCGTCTGATTCATATACCATAACTTGTTCAGCCATTCCCCAATTGATGGACATGCCTTCAGTTTCCAATTCTTTGCTACCACAAAAAGAGCTTATATATGTATGTGTATATACGCACACACACACACATCCATATGTGTGGGTCCTCTTCCTCTTTGTTTGATATCTTGGGGTATAGACTTAGTAGCAATATCACTGGGTCAAAAGGGTATGAATAGTTTAATAGCTTTTTGGGCATATGAACTCATTATCATTCACTCCATACCCTCACCTCCTCCTAGCTTCCCCATTACTGTCAGTGGTAACGTTGTCCATCCAGTCATCCAAGCTTGCAACCTAGAAGTTGTCCTTGACTCCTCACTCTGTCTTACCCCTCCATATCCAATCAGTTGCCAAATCCTGTCATTTCTATCTTCACAACATCATATACACACATATGTTTATGTACACACATGGGTGTATGTGTATATGTATGTATACATATACACATGCATACACACAAATATATATAATTTGCCATCACCATCAGTAGGCCCTCATCACCTCACACCTAAACTAATGGAATGGCCTATTGATTAGCCTCCCTGTCTCAAGTCTCTCTCTACTCCAATTCGTTATCACTCATCAAATTGATCTTCCTAAAATGCAGGTTTGAGAAAAAGATGGTTGTTACCATCTGATAAGATCCTAGAAAACTTCCAAGAAGCATAGGCAATATGACTTGGACTGAGAGAAAGAGCATTTTCAGTCCCAGAAAGGAGCATGAACCAATATAGGAAGGATGCTATTCCAGTTTTGCTGGAGTATAGAGTATGTGGAAGTGAAGGAAAGTAATGAGAAATAAGGCTGAAAAGATAGAGTGTCATCAGATTGTGGAAAGACTTGAATGCCAGCCCAGGAATTTGAATGGAGGCAGTATGAAAGAAGAATGAAAAATTTTAAGTAGAAGAATGAAATGGCCAGATTTCTGATTGTCTGCCTTATTATTTGCTTAAGGTCCTAAGCATTATTATTTGCATATGTGATAATTTCAAAAAGTAGATGCCTGACTATTTTTTAACTTTCTTTTTTTTTTCTTTTATTCAAATCTTTGTGTACAAAATGACCAATAGGGAAATGTTTTACATAATTGCACATGTATAACCAATATCCGATTGCTTACCCTTTCAAGGAAGGGAGAGGACAGGGGAGAGATAGAATTTGGAACTCAAAATTTTAAATAAAAATGTTAAAAAATTGAAAAAAAAGTAGCATACTTGCAAAAGAAAAAGTTGCAAAAATCTTCATTGATGCAGAAAAGGTTTCTAATCATATCAGCAACTTCATTATTTTAAAAGAATCATTTGTTGGAGATGACATAATTTTAAGGGCATCATAGGATTGATTCTCAGGCTCTTTGAAAAGGGGAAGATTTAACATTTGGGCCAAAATTGTGGACATTATTACTACTGGAAAAAAAAGAAAGAGGAGATCAAAAAATTAATGATCCATGTCTATAAATCATCATGAGAGTTATCTGCACAGGTATCAGAAGACATTCTTGATGAAGATATATGCGAGAAAGGAACAGCCAAGTTTCACAAAGGATATTCTATAGCAGATCACATCTTTACAGTCAGGCAATTGACTGAAAAGGGCAAAGAATACAAGATCCTGCCATGCTTATTGACCTCAGAAGTACAAGATGAGGGAGATGTAAAGTTTCAGAAGATTGCACATGCTGTATTAATCAACAGAGCCCTTTGGCAGCCAAGAAAGCTTATGTGTCATTAAGCTGTGCTGAGAGGCAGTGTCTAGGTCTCTGGAAGTCATAGGACTTCTCTCTTCCTCTACCCTGATTAGAATCTCCTCTGGTATGCTCCAGATAGTAAGTCAGTCAGTCAATAAGCATTTATTAAGTGCTTTTTAGGCGCTGGGTTTTTTGCTAAGTGGTGCCTGGAATACAAAGAAAGGCAAAAGATAGTCCTTGACCTGGAGGAGTGACAAAGGAATAGGAGAGGCAACATGCAAACAACTATGAACAAAGAAGATATACGTAGGAAAAGATCAACAGAGGGAAAGCACTAGCATGAAGAGGGAGCCGCAGAGGCTTCCTATAGGTCAGGCTTTAGCTGAGACTTGAGGAAAGCCAGACCGGGTATCCCACTTTAGGAAGGACACTGTTAAGTTGGAGATTATCCAACAAAGGAGACCATGCAGGATGATGAAGGGCCTTGAGTTCATACCATATAAGGGTGGAAGAAACCAAGGATGTGTAGTATGGAGAAGAGGAGACTTGGGGGAACGGGGATAGGGAATGAATACCATCTTCAAGTGTTTAAAGGTCTCTGACACAGATTATAGAATGAACTTTTATTGTGTGAAAATTAGAAGAACCAAGTTTAAGCTTCCTTAACCACTAAAACAATCCAGAAACAGGATAGGTCACCTCAGGAGATAATAATAGCTAACACCGAAACAGCATTTACTGTGTGCCAAACACCGTGCTAAGCACTCTGTGATCGTTATCTCATTGGATCCTTACAACGGCCCTGGGAAGTAGATGCTTTTATTATGCCCATTTTACAGTTGAGGAAACTGAGGCAAATAGCTGTTAAGTGACTTGCTCAGAGTCATACAGCTAGTAAATGTCTGAGGTCTGATTTGAACTCTGGTCTCCTTGACGCCAGGCCTGGTCCTCTGGGTCACCTAGCTGCCCTTAAAGAGAATGGTTTTCCTTCATTAAAGGAGTTGTGAGGGCTCCCCCAAATATAAATCTCCAGGCACAATAATGGATAACCACTAGTTAGTCATGTTGTAGAGAACATTCTTGTTCTAGTGAGGGATTCAGTCCCAGGGGTGGGGAACCTGTGGCCTCAAGGCCACACTTGTGGCCCTTTAGATCCTTAAATGTGGCCCTTTGACTGAATCCTTAATGAAAGGATTTGTTCTGTAAAACATGAGCTCAGTCAAAAGGTCGTACCTGAGGTCCTAGAAGGGCACAGGTTCCCCACCCCTGGACTAGACCTAGGCCTGCCAGGCACCTCTGAGTCTGTGACTATAAAAATAATTTGATTCAGATATTGCCTTAAAGGCTCTCCAACAAAGTGTCTTCCCTGCATGTGTAAAAAATACACAAAATTCCTTGAAAGACTCAGAACCAGCTACAGCTTTGTTTGATAACCTTTTGATTTGGCATGTAATAGAGAAAAGCAGCTCGTCAAAGGTGTTTGCCACCACCACAGATAAAGGCAGGATTTTCCATAGATAGTGATGCTGTGTGGTTACAGATCTTGGAGTACAATCTTCCCCAAAGAATTAAATGGAGAAATGTCCAGTTTTTAAGAGTTGGCTATAGCAGATTACCAGTGAACAATTCTGCATCAAAAGCTCATAAAAGATATCGAAGAGAGATACCATCAGGAAAAGAGAGAAGGTGGACCAAGTAGATAGCTGGAGTAAAGAATGGAAACATTTTGAAATTCTCCTAAAATTATTTTGTATTTCTTTTGTTATGCACTTTGTTTTGACCTGCATATGTGAATGCTGTTTCCCTTAATTCCCCAGTTTCCTGGATTCTGCTTCTGAATCTCCAGACTTTGCCCCCATGCCTTGAGATCTGTGCAGCTCCTGGGGCCCCTCACTCTAACATCCCCTCCCCCAACAATTTTCCCATTCCTTTTGTATGTTGTCTTCCTTTATTAGAATGTAAGGCCCTAGAAAGCAAAGACTGGATTTCTTTTTGTTTGTATTTCTGTTCCCAACCCTTCAGACTATGCCTTGCAAGCTTAATAAATACCTGTTGTCTGACCTTGCCTAATAAAATATAAGCCTGTGAGGGCAGGAACTGTTTAGTTTTGGGTTCATATCATCAGTGCCTAACAAAGTATCCACAACATAGAAAGCACTTAATAAATGCTTGTTTACTGATAGCAGATTGACGGCCTGTGTGCTCCATGGGTACCTAGGCTGTGTCAAGAGATCAAGAGGAAGGACCTCAGTACCTTGGGTAGATCCCCTCCTGGAATGTTTGTGGGAAGGTATGGACGAGAGTTACATAGGCAGAGAAGGTCTGAGCGTCTTATCTGTTGATGGAGGAGAACATCCTTCAGTTAGGGTCGACGTCTTTCTACTTGGAGAGGGATGTTAATAACCTCTGTCCTATTGAATGATCTGGTGACTGCTTTGTTCTATGCTAGCTGAAAAAGCATCTCTTTGCGGCTTTGGCAATCTGGCTCTGGCCCTTCTAGGTTCATGTATGTTACTCTCTTTTGTATAGCCCAGCTTGCCCCTGCTCTGGGTTGGGAACTAAAGGAGCCTGAATGTCTGCCCTTGAAAAGGTTTGCTGTTTGGTGGAGGAGACTAGACCTCTCCAGAAAAGATAAATAACAATGCTAGTTAATTAATACTAAATGTTTTGCAAATGAGCTTGTAAATAGTCAGGGCTCCTTGGTGAGAGAAGGATTGCCATCCTCTGGCTGGGAATTAGAGGAAATGTCTTTGGAACCATTGGGACTCGAGCTGGGCTTATTCAGAGGGATAGTCTTCTTACCAGCGGACCAGCCTGTGCTCAGATGAGCATCTTTGGGCATGGAAAATGCTCGCTTTACTCTCATCTCTCAGTTGAAGGAATATTGAGCCCCCTCTTTGCAATTAAAGGGGAAAACGAAAAAGCCCAATTCAGATGTCCCTTGCTTCAAAAGCTCCAGACTCATTATCTTTAGTTTAAAGTACAGACTCCTGTTTGGCGTGGGAGGCCCTTCAGTCTGGCTCCTCCTGCCTGTCTTTCCAGCTTATTCCACATTACTCCCTTTCCTGTGCTCGGCTGCCCAGTCACACTGGCATACTAGGTAATGCGGTAGATAGAGCACCAATGCCTGAAATCAAATCAACCTTCTGCTGTGTGACCCTGGGCAAATCCCTTAACCTTTCTTTGCCTCAGTTTCTTCATCTGTAACATAAAATGGGGGATTATAAGATCACCTACTTCCCAGAGTTGTTATGAAGTTGTGAAGATCGAATAAGCTGATAATCACATAATGCTGAGCGAAGTGCCTGGCACTGAGAGCTCCTTCTCCTTCTCCTTCTCCTCCTCTTCCTCCTCCTCCCTCTCCCTCTTCCTCTCCCTCCTCCCCCTCCGTCTCCCTGTAGACAGTGTTCCATTTTGCAGCTGTGAACCTTTATTGAGGCTGTGTTCCCCCTGGCATGATTCTAGTGCCTTCTTCTCTGCCTCAGACTCCATAAATCTCCTGATTTCCTCATTAGCTCAGCTCCATCACCTCCCCTAACCAATCAAGTCTTTCCTGGGTCTGAATGTAGATTCAGGGCTGCACAAGAGGGCTTTGAACACAGGCCTTCTGACTCCAGAGGCCTCCAGCTGTTAGAGCTCCCCACCAAAAAATCATCATCAAAATTTTACCTTAAATTTCCTTACACAAACTTTAAATTCACTTTATATTTAAATGTTTCTCTGTAGACTATAAATTCTCCAAGGACTCTTTTTTGGTTCTTTGCTTTTGCATCTCTAGCACCAGCCACAGAGCAGGGGCTCCATAAATGCTGGCTGTTTGGTTAAGAAGGAGGAATAAATTCAGTGTGAGTTGCATAATGAAAGAATCTGAATGCTATCTCAGTACAAAATTAAAGTTTCTTTAATGCTGCCTAGGGAATTTTCAGGGTTAATTATTACCGTGTTTTCCTCTGAAACTGGTGGGAAACTTATTGTGATGATTGGCCAGAAGCCAAGATCAATGACACATTAGTATGGCAAAATAAAATTTCCAAAGGTATATTTTAAGCAGCATTCTTTCAATATTTAGTAACATATACATTCAAGTTAGTGTAGCACTTTTATTAGTACAGTAGTGACCAGAGCGATGGCCTTAGATTTAGTGAGACCCAAAGTCCAGCTTCGGATAGCATCCTGACTGTGTGATGCTGGGCAGGTTACTCTATGAGAGTATAAATTGTAGACCAGGGCTGCTTCTGCATTGGGAGGTATTTCCTCACTGATTCACTCACAGGTCAGCACAAAAATAAAAGCAAACCCGTATTGCATCAGGCCCTTTGTGGCCTCATGAAGCCTGAGGGTTTGGCCCGGTTTTAGGATATACAGGGAAGCTGATGTTGATAAGACCTTGGCATACTCTTAATAAACATCCATATTGCCTCCACTCAGGGGTTATAATCAGTGTACTCAGACTGCCCTCGCCCAGCTTTCAACACCACTGACTGGTTGGGTCCCCCCAGGTCAGTGTTCTAAGAGTAACTCCCTGGGTGGCTCTCTCAGTCCCCACCCATGTGCCTCCCCTTAATTAACTAGTAGGTTCGATTCCTACTAAAGGCATTCAGATGGCATAGCAGGGAGAGTATTTACAAAGCTATCTTTGTAAATAGCTAACATTTATATAATACTTACTGTGTGCCAGGCACTATGTAAAACACTTTATAATTATTATCTTAGTCGATTCTCACAACAGCCCTCTGAGGTAAGTGCTATCAT
Source organism: Phalanger gymnotis (assembly GCA_028646595.1). Lineage (NCBI taxonomy): Eukaryota > Metazoa > Chordata > Mammalia > Diprotodontia > Phalangeridae > Phalanger > Phalanger gymnotis. Next base: position 325,925,794 of record CM053623.1, on the reverse strand, counting down.
TACCCCCATTTTACAGTTGAGGAAGCTGAGGCAAAGAGAGGTTAAGTGATTTGCCCAGGGTCACACAGCTAGTTAGTATAATATATATAGGGGAAATGAGGTATGCAAAAGCACTCTACATTTCAGGTAAGGGAAAGGAAATAAGCATTTACATAACACCTATTCTGTACCAGGCACTGAGTGTACAAATATTACCTCATTTGAACCTCACAACAACTCTGCAAAGTAGATTCTACTACCACTACTACTACTAATACCACCACCACCACCACCACTACTACTACTGCTACTACCACCACTACTACTATCACTACTACTATTACCACTACTACTGCTACTACCACCACCACCACTACTACCACTACCACTACCACCACTACTGCTACTACTGCTCCCCTACTACTACTACCATGCCACCACTAGTACTGCTACTACTACTACTACAACTACTACTACTAATACTAGCTAACATTTACATACTGCTTACTGTGTGCCAGGCATTGTTCTAATTGTTTTACAATTATTATTTCACTCAACCCTCATGACAACCCTGGGAGGCAGGTACTACTTTTATCCTCATTTTTATAGTTGGGGAAACTGAGGCAGAGGTTGAATGACTCATGTAGGGTCACAGAACTACTAAGTGTCTGAAACCAGATTTGAACTCGGGCCTTCCCTGACTCTAGGCCAGGCACTTCCTTTACCGCTCCAGCAGTGGCCTTACTTCAAGGTGTAGTCTGAGACCAGAAGCAGACCAGAAGCCTGTTTCCCCCAAACTTGACATTTCCATTTTTCTCAGGCACTCCCCTGCGTCAGCTCAGGCATCGCCTCCTCTGCTAAATCTTCCTGTTGTTGGTGCTTGATTTTAGGAGTCTCGATGTCATTCACAGTCGCCAGCTGCTCACGGCTTTAAATATACTCCGCCCCACCCCCCATTCTGTTCTGTGACTGGGCAGGTTAGGTGTTTCCTGCACATATTTCAATAAGTCCTGGGGAAGAGACCCCCAAATCCAGTGTTTGACAGGGTTGGAACCGGACTCATATTCTTTTGGGTCCAGCAATAGAGAAAGGAGGAGGGGGGGGGGGCTGAGCTAGACAAGCAAAGCATAAAGATTGGCGCATATGTGTATCTGAGACAGCTAGGTGAATCAGCGCATAGAGCGTCAGGCCTGGAGCCATGAAGACTCATCATCATGAGGTCAGATCTGTCCTCACACTTACTTGCCGTGTGACCCTAGACGAGTCATTTAACTCTCTTTGCTAATTAGTTTCCTCATGTGTAAAATGAGCTGGAGAAAGAAATGGCAAATCACTTTAATATATTTGTCAAGAAAACCACAAATAGGGTCAGGAAGAGTTAGATGCAACTGAAAAAAAAAAGACCAAACAATAGTGCTTGTGTATATATCTAGACATGTATACACTGTATGTACATGGAGACATATATATGTATATATACACACATATGTTTATATATTTAGGTATGTACATAGGCACTGTAGATGCTTAGTGAGCTGGGGACAGAATTCAGGATGAGGAGGAGATCTCATTTGAGAAACCAAGAAAGAAAGCAGGATGGTAATTTAGAAAGAATGAGACAGCTGACAGAGAGCCTGAATGGTACGTAGGTACTGCTCACCCCGTTATTATAAGAAAAGAAGGTTTCCTTGAATTGGGTACATTCTCTACTGAAGAGATAAGGATCAGAAAGGTGGGGTGGCATAGGGGAAGGTAGGATGTGCATTAACTTTCTAATAAGTATTTTTGTTCATATCTTTACCTTTTTATTGTAAATGCCTTGACGGCATCATTGTCATTTCCATCTTTGTGTCTTTAGTGCATGGTAGATTATCTTGTTCAGAAAGGTACTTCACAGGTGTTTATTGAATTGGTGGATGAGCACCCATTGAAATCAGAGATCTATCAAAGTATCCCCCTACCCTTGAGGTTGTCACTCTCCGATTTTCCTCTTTTCTTCTTTTCATTCACTTCTAGTTTTTCCATAGAAAGTACTTTATGACAGGAGCGAATGGCAGTGAGAAGAGATATATCCATGCCAGGTCTTCACTGGGTATTTTTGTCTGAATAAAGTTAGAATATAGTGAGGAGGGAGAACCAGCAGCATCACCCCTTTCTACCACCACCAACCTCAAACCCAATCTACTCTTTTCTCCACTGAGGTATTTGTCCCATTGAAATTCATGGGAGATTCTTATAGGTCCAGAATGTGAATTCTAATAATTGGAACTAGCTTTCAGGTAGAGAAGAGGTTGAAGCAGAACTGCTTACAAATCACACTCTGAGCTGACTCTAGTGAGGTCCCAGGCTTCATTTAAGAACTTTAAAGGGTAGGCCCATCAAAAAGGTGCTGGTTCCCACAAAATCCCATCAGGTTTTAATTTTTCTGCTACTATATCCCTAACTACACTTTTCTCATCAGTAGCTGGCTTATTTCTCCCTGGCCTTGTTGATCAAGGTGCTTTGCCCAGCTTACTTTGGTCTCACTCATTTCCTTGCTTGTAAAGGGTGTCCCAAAAAGTCTTAGTGCCATTTTAAGCTTTTTAAAAAGTCAGTAAGACTTTTCAGACACCCCGTGTGTTAGCCTCTCATTTAGCTGGGTAGTTTTGACTAGGTCATGCCTCTACGATTTTAATTAGGTTCCCAATTCTTTGATCCTACTACTTATAGTATGTTCTCTCTCTTTCTTACTGACATTTCTTATACCAAAGCTTCATTGATTTAGAGATGGAAAGGAATTTAAAAGTTATCTAGCCCAACCCCTTTGTCTTTCATTTGAGGAAACGGAAGCATAGAAAGGCTAAGTGACTTGGCCAAGGTCACGCAAGAAGTACATTGGCAAAGCCAAGATTTGAACCCAAATCCGTTGATTCTTTCTACTGCTGAGCATTTATTACTAGCTTCAAATGAGGTATCTATCTGCTGTCCTCTGTTTGTACCAGTGAAACATGTAATTTCCTTAGCAACAGGGCGGAGTGCTCCCATCCTCTCCTTCTTCTCCTGCCACCACCTAAGAACCCTCTTTGTCTGTCCCAGAGCTTTGTCCTATAGAGTACAAACTATATTCACTCTGTGAATGTCAGGTCTTCTGCCAGCCAAGCCATCATGGTTGACTGTAGGATAGAAAGTCCTGCAGGCCCTGGGGACCACTACCAGAAAATTAAAGACATAAATGTCTCAGAGAGAAGCCATGACTCAGGCCTTGAGAACTCAGAGCTGGGCCCATCAGGACTGCCCTTGGGCAGCGAGATTATATAATGCTTGTTTAAAATATCTGGAACTTTGTTAACTGATTTTAATGTGGTGTGGAAATTTTTCTGAACCGTAGCACTCGGAGTAAGGCCCTGTCCTTGTGTGTTTCTTCCATTTATTTAGGAACATAATTTATCTATGGATTTTTTCTAAGGCATGCCTTTATATTCATACAAGCATAGCTCTTTTATCTCTTAATCATTTCTCAGTGACCCCTAGGGGATAAACTTTATATTTGGTGCTGTCAGTGAAATATTACTATGATCAGGCAAGTACTAGCAAGAATAATTTGGAACAATCAAGGTGTGAGAAACCATTGGAGTAACATGACGTTAGCTTCTCTGGCCTTCTTTCAGTGGGAAAAGGTAAAACCAGCCAGTTCAAAAGAATTTCCTATGGAATTCTCTAATATATATTATGTATGTATGTATGTATATATATATATATATATATATATATATATATATATATATATACAGAGAGAGAGAGGGAGAGAGAGAGAGAGAGAGAGAGGAGGGATGACAGACAGAGATAACAGAGAAAGGCAGAGAGACAACAGAGACAGACAGAGCCAGAGAGACTGACTTTTTCTAATCCCAATGTTGAGATTCTTTCAGGGGAAAGAAGCTATAGCAAACATACCTTCCTCGTGGGAGGGAACGTCACATATGCTCCCAGCAGTAGCCTTGTGTCAGCTGTATTTTCAAGATATCAAATATAAAATAATTGTTCCCACTGGTTAATTTTATACTTGATCTGGAGTTGAATTGTATTGAGCCTGGTTCAATATAGGTGTCTGAGGAATACAGCTTTTTAAAACTTGACCAGGAAAAGCTTTATGGTGATGAGAGTTTACAAACCTATTTTCAGGGACCCAGAGGAAAGAGGTTGGTAGATTGAGGGATTGTTTCAAATGGCATTCCATGGGTGAATAATTATTCTGGTGCTCCAATTTAGTTTACCATAATAAAATGAGAGGCTTCCTAAAAACAAATAAAGTCTGCTTCCTTTCTAAGTTTCTAAGGTCAGTTTCTTACCATATTTCAATCTTTTACCTCTATCCTTTTATTGTTTAACCTTTTGTAAATGTGAAATATATGAAGTTGTATATAAAAATTAAGATTTTTTCTTTCTTTTTAAAAATTTTTAGGGCAAGCAAATAAAGTAGCCAAGGATGCTGCTAACAGATGGACTGGTATGTACTCTACACAACCCTGGCTCCATTTCAAACATTCTAAAATAAACTTGTGGTGCCATAACTGTTGGGACATCAGAGATGTGTGTGTGCCTTGCTCAATGTAGGAGCTACAGTCCTGAAAACTTAGGTGTTGATTGGATTTTGTAAATTCAAGCATTGCTTAAAATATACACAGTGAGGTCGTTTTAAGGAAGCTTATTGTGAATCCAAAAAATATATATTTTGTAAACCAAGTAATCCCTTCAAAACATGTCTTTTTAGGCCATGCTTCCACTAAGTCTCTGTGACCTTGGAAAGATCACTTTAGTTCTTTGAACCTCAGTTTCTTCTGTGTAAAATCAAGGTATATATTTGGGAAAATGGCAAAAGTGCTCATTTTGGGGTTAAAAGACCTGGCTTGAGATCCAGCTCTACTAGTTAGTACCAGTGGGATGATGGACAAATGATAACCGCGGTTGGTGTCAGTTTCCTCATCAAAAAATGAAGAGACTGAACTAGATGACCTTTGAGGTCCCTCCCAGCTTGAAATTTATGACCTCTCCCAGATCTGAGATGCGCCATGTGCTTTTGCATATTGAGTTTGTCCAAAGCAAGACTTGCCTTGTAGTATTTAGGGCCTTGGTCTTGTTCCTCCTCATCCCTTTGTCCACTAATTTGTCCACCAATATTTTTCCACCTTGGTTTCATCATTTGCAAAACAAATTTAATTTATCCAGTTTGTATTTGATATTTTTTCAAAAGATGAGGATTCAACTAGATATGTTACAAAAGACCTTGAAGTCTATAGAGAAATCTCACAAAATGTCATTGAATAGATGGAAGCACAGTTAACATTGCTAAAAGTAGCCAGAAAATTAACCCCACATTTTTCCAGTGTTTAATTATAAAATCTGATGGTATTACTAATGAAGGAGCATGGTTAGATACATAGATCATCATTGCCAGGTCTCCTGACTCCACACCTGGGCCTGAGATCTCTGTGGTAGCAATAACTCATTACTCTGCCTCAACCGAAGTAATTTGAAGGTCATTTGTTGTCTAAATAGTACTGAAATTAATAAATATTAATGATGCTTAATAATACTTATAAATAACTGGAATCTATAATAAATAATACTGATAAAAATCCCTTCTGTTATTGGCAAAGTCACCATCTTAGTCTTTGGGGGCACCTCTTTTTGTTTCAGTTGAATAACTTGTAGAAAATAAGAAGTATGCCCACATAAAAAATCTAGAGAATGACAAAGAAAAAGGATTACATAATAGGATCTGGTGCTGGGAGGGCCTGGAGACCGTATAGTCCAGCCCATTCATTTTTAGAGAGGCCAGGAGAAGGGGAAAGATTTCCTGAGTCATACAGGTAGTAAAATAGTGTGGCAGAGCCAGGATTCTAACTCAGGTCCTTGGACTCTCAAATCTAGTACTGGAGTTACTGGGCCACACTAGTTGATTTAGGGAATGTATGTTGTTATTGTTGGTGAGTCACTTTTCAGTTGTATCTGACTGTGACTCCATTTGGGGTTTTCTTGGCAAAGATACTGGAACAGTTTGTCATTTCCTTCTCCAGCTCATTTTACAGATGAAGAAACAGAGGCAAAGAGGGTTAAGTGACTTGCCCAAGGTCACACAGATACTAAGTGTCTGAGGTCAGATTTGAACTGAGGAAGATGAGTCTTCCAGGTTTCCAGCCCAGTGCTCTATCTACTGCACCACCTAGGGAGTATATAGTCAATCACATATTAAAAAAAATAAATAAACTAATGTCTTTTTTTTTTAAAACTGGTAGGGGAAAATCTGGCGTTCTTCACATCTGTACCACAAATAGAAAATAATTTCTCCAGTAAGTTAGGTATATAGTAAGCATTCAATTAATACTTAATGATTCCTATAAAAATACACTCTTGCTTTTCCAGTGTCCTTTACTTTCTTCATGATTCAGCTTGAGCACTACCTTCTTTATGAAATCTTTCTTTCCCTCCAACTGCTAACGTCCTCCTACCCTAAACTATCTTATATTTATTCTGCCTTGTCCTTCCCTTCCCCCCAATTGAAGCTCCTTCAGGGCAAGGACTATTTCAATTTTGTCTTTCCCTCATGTAATGACTGACAGTACCTAGTACATAATAGACACTTAATAAATGCTTCTTAATCCAATAATTCTGCATTAGTGATGATTTTCAGAATTATGTTTGGAGAAATGGTGCTTAAACCTTTCTCTTTTCTGTTACCTCCAACATATTTGTATTGGTAAAGAATATTTCAAATATTTCAAATCAGGGATGAAAGATATTCTTAGATCTGCAGTAGCAGCTGTTAAAAAAAATGTATTTCTATTTTGTGGTTAGAACTTGATCCTCCCAACATAAACATGTGCTACAAAAATATTCCCAAAGATACAAAGATAAGAGAATACAAAGTACGATCAATGCAGACTCAGGCTTTTTAAATTAAATATTACTTATGGCATATTACCAAAATTAAAAACCTTTAATCACACAGGTATTAGAATAGAATTAGAATTAGAGTATGGAATTTATCTCCCTTTTTACAAAAGAATGTCCCAAAGATATTGCCTTAACTTCAGATAGTATAGTGTTCAAAAATTCAGTATCGCAGATAATGGTTTTGAAGTGATCCATTGTATCAGATTGCCTAAAATTATAAATACAATTAGAAGTACTTCAAGCAATATCTTATATGTTTTAGGTCATGAAATATTTCTTAAAACAGTATTTTTGCCATTAACATTTAACAAGGAAAGCTAACATTTTACTACCCCCTAAATTATTTAAATTACTAATGAGACAACAATTTATTACCAAATTGTTCAAAGCTAAGTAGAGAGATAAGCTTATGTAGTAGGTAGAGGGCCAGCCTCTAAATCAGGAAAACCTGGGTTCGGATGCTGCTTTTGAAAGGGCAAATCACTGAATCCTTCAGGGCCATAAGACAATTGTCTAAAAATTCTCACTTGTATGAGTTACTTTCTACATCAGTAGGTGACCTTTCCACACTTGGAGTTTCTCAGGCTATGAAATGTCCAGATTCAGTCTACCAAAAGATATGGAAAAGGCACAAAAGAAACATACTTTTTTATGTCATATATGTGCATATTTGTATGCATGCTATCTCCTCAAGCGTCTTGAGGGCCGGGGCTATTTTTTGCATTTTCTTCTTGTTCCTAGCATTTAGCATAGGGCCTGGCACATCATAATAACTAATAATAATTACAGCTAACATTTATGTAATACACTGGGGTTTGCAAGATACTTGACATATATGTTCACATTTGGTAGTAAGCCTTTAATAAATGTGTATTGACTGATTAATAAAGGAACAAATTGCCCCATTTCAGTCAATATTCCTCATTTTCTCCCTGCGTTTTGCTTTGTATATACTGTAGTCATACAGCAAATAACTAGCTGTGTGTGTTATTTGTACACTAGTAAGAATTACTTCACTCTAAGAATGGCTTCACTTATTCATCAGACTCTTTCTGAACATATGCTATGGGCAAGGCATTGTGGGAGATACAAAGCTGACTAAGACACATTCCCTGTACACATAAAGATGGAGAGCAGGGTAGGGGTGGAGGGAAAAAAATGAGAACTTGACAAGAAATGATTTCGTGCTTGTGATCTCAGGTGACATTGTCTTAACAGCAAAAAAGAGTTTAACCAGGGAAGATTTTATCAGTGCCTGTTTTGAATTAAATAGCTCCATTCTGCTATGTTGTAGGGAGATTTACAGTTTACAGTTTAAATGCCCCGACCCTCTCAAACCTCTGCTTTGGTCATACTCTCCTTAAATAATAACTTTTCTACTTTCCTGTGCACACAGCTCCCTGGTGAGGTGGCACAATTGTTCTGCAATTCATAGTCTTAGAGGGTCATTTGGGGCACCAAAAGGTTAATTGACTTGCCTAGGGTCACACAGTCTGCATATGCCAGAGGCAGGATCTGAACCTAGGTATTCCTAATTCACAGATAGATGCTCTATCAATTACACCATGCCACCCCTTCACTTCCCACCATACCACATCCTTTTTCTCTTTCCTAAAACTCAGTCCCATTCCTCTAGGAATTGAACCCATTTGTCAAGCTACAAACACTGACCTATCTTCTCAATATGATTTTATAATCTTAAAGTTGTTTTTTTCTAGAATTAATATTTACTTCTCTACATCTAGTCTATTACATTATTAGCTTAAGGGCAATAGCCATGTATCCTGGTAACTTCCTGAAGTACCTAATGGCCCACTTTATAAATCTTTTATTGTCTCAGTACCAACAGGACTTAACAGATGATAATGTTATGGCACATGATAGCTGTCTGCTGTCAAATCTGCTAGCTCTAAAAGCCTTAGACTATCTTAGTTTGTGTCACTTTCCTCATCTGTAAAATGAGCTGGAGAGGGAAATCGCAAACCACACACACACATGCACACATACAGGGTCATGAAGAGTCAGACGTGACTGAAATGATTAAATAATAAGAAATGATGTGTGTGATGACTTGAAAGATAGAAGAAGGCATATTCAACCTACTGTTTTGTGGAGGTAGGAAATCTATAGCTGTGGCATGTACATGTTTTCAAACTTTTTAAATGTATCAGTTGTGTTGGGTTAGATTTTTCCCCCCTCTCTAAAAATACTGTATATCATATGGGTTAGCTCTCTGGGAGACAGAAGGGGAGTAATATTTAGCATAACTATAGTGATGTAAGAAACAGAAAATGTCAATAAAAACTTATTTTAACAAAAAAGAAGGAAAGAGGAGGGATTGAGTGGAAGAGAACGTTGTCAAGGGTAGGGGGGTATCAATGACCATTCCTTCATCCAGGTCAGGCATGAGTTAAGGATTCATAAAGAGTTGCCTTCTTATGTTGTATTTTTATCGTGTTTGTTTTTACTCGGCTCAGAATAAACTTCTTTCTTGATTTTTTATCCATCCATTCATCATCATCAACAACATTCTTGTAACTGAAAGAAAATATTCAACAATTATTGATGAATTTTGGCACCCAGGTGCCAGTTCAGAAAAGTATCTTTGAAACATATTATGAGTACACCTACCCTGAAATATTTCTTTTCTTTTTCATAGATAACATATTTGCTATAAAATCTTGGGCCAAAAGGAAATTTGGATTTGAAGAAAGTAAAATTGATAAAAACTTTGGAATTCCTGAAGACTTTGACTACATAGACTAAAATACCCTGTTCAGCATTACTTGTGTGTATTTGTTTATATTAATATTGTCCTTCCAGGATTATCAAAATGTCATACATTTGCAACTATTTTTTTATTTGAATTCCTTTAATAAAGCATAAATTCCTTGTGTTCTGCCCTTTTTTGTTAAAATAAGCACAGTAATCTGCCTTGGGAGTAGTAAATACCCCTTGAGGGTCTTAAAAATGAGGCACAAGATTCCCTAGATAACCTTTGGTTTTAGCCTTCCAGCTTTGATTCTGTAATTCTCCTGTGTCTTCAGCCATGCACTATTCAATAAAGTAAGAAGATTCCAGTCAAGTTAATACATGCTTATCAGAGTTACTGAGTTTGTTTCTTCAAGGCATTATTCTAAGAGGTCATGATAATATAATAACTCTCATAAATAAATAAAATGACATGGACTAGATGGTCCCCAAGGTTCTTTCCAGCCTTGGACCTATAATCCTATGAAGAATCATCTGACCTTACAGTCCAGAGAACCTGGGCACATCTTCCTTCTAACATTTTAATTGGCTATGAGAGTCTAGGCAAGTCTATATTTCAATGCCTCAGGCCAACCTCTAACATTCTAAGATGTAAAATTGGTACCATTCTGCATTGATAGAAAGATTTTCCTCACTGGGAATTCCCTATTCTACTGATAAGTCTAGTCCAAAAGAAAATTAAAATAGGTGTAATTCACTTGAGGCCTTAGTTCCTGTGCATGGATCAAAAAGCATTTTTAAACCACATTACCCTCTTTGTTACTTCCCCTGGTCTTGGTTTAGGCCCTAAAACACATCACTGTTACCTGAAGACTCTCAGAAATTTGTATATGGTACCCAGATGATATTGTTGAATCCCATACAAGAAATACAGAGATCCAGTGGAGTCCAATTCAAAGTTACCTCGAAATTCCCAAAATAGCAAGAGGAAATTTTTTTAACTTTTAAAATTTTTCTGTTGCAAAGAACAAGCAATCTCACATTGCCAGGTTTATGCAATTTTTATGTTACTATAACATGGAGGGGAAAGGTGGCAGCAGTAATAATAACCTTCATTTATTTCTTTAAAGTTTACAAAGGACTTTGTATCTACTACACAATTAGAACTTCATAACAGCCCGATGCAGTAGGGATTACGTATGTTCTCATTTTATAGATGAGGAAACTGCTATTCAGAGAAGTTACGTGACTTGCCAGTGGTCATCCAGCAAGTAAATGTCAGAGGTGTGATGTGAGTCTATCCTGAATTTTTAATGTTTGAAAGTGACTCCCTTCTCCCCCCTCCTTCCCTATTCCCACCATATCCTTGTATTTGTGAGCCTCTTCAAAGGTGACGATGTGGCTCAAAGCATACTTGAATATCATTATTAGCTATGACATTTGGGGATTTTTTAAATTAAATTAAATGTTTTCAATTAACAAATGTTTGGGTTTTTTCTCCCACCTCATTTCACTGCACAAATGGGAAACTTAAAAAAAAAAATCTGTAACAAAAATGTATAGTCAAGCAAAAAAAACTATTGTATTAACTATGTTCAAAAAATACAGGTCTCATTCTGCACCCTGACTCAATCACTCCACTGTCAGAATATTGTCATTCAAGGATTTTTAAAACTACCCCCCACCCCAAAAGAGCTAAGTTAAGAAGAAACTCACCTCACATGTAATTTTTTCCCACTTGAAAGATGTTATTTGGAGTATTTGCTAGCCAATGTAAAATGACAGCTTTTAAAAAATATAGATAGCATGTTTACAACATCCTTTACCACCTCCATTTTTTTATTCCCTCAAGTAGTTGAATTCAGATATTTTCTCTTTGGCAGTTTGAAGGAAATACTCCACATGTCTGCAGTGACCCAAATGGCATTCATTATGTTTGCTAGTGAATTTGGTCTTTGTACATGCAGAGTGCCCCAAGGCTCCACAATTACTTCCTGCAGGTGGTTAAGAGAGGATTGGTCCATCACCACAACAAGAGTTTATGTTGCCTGGGGAAATGATTCTCATTGGAAAGGAGGTTTAATGTAGGAAAGGACTAAATAGCCTATCACACTGCAGGTCAGCGTGACAAGTTCTCCCCTTTAGACCACCATATTACAAAAGAAGAAACTTTCCTGTTCAAGGAAGAAGCTGTTGTCTATAATCTATGCAAATCTTTTAAATTCTAAAACTATTTAAATTTAATTATCTAAAACTTCATTTAGCCAAACATGAGGTAGAGAGAGACTTGACTCTCCCTACCTTATTAAAAAGATACCCTAGAGGTAGAAATGAGAAGGTTAAAAGAGCTAAACCTGGAGCCAACATTGGGTATTACACTTCATCCCAATCTTGCAGGGCTTTTTATTGAAGTTGTGGTATATTATAGGTCGCAATCAGAGTGGCCTAGGACCCTCAGTCTCCTGTTTCTTCTTATTCCCTGGCCTGTTTAATTTCGAGGCTTGGCACTACTTTGGTTATGCTTGGAATCAGTCAACATAGAGATTCTTAACCAAAATTTAGCTCTTCATCTACTCAGTAACTGACCCAACATCCTAAGTCTCTTTGATAGGGTCAAAAAGGCCCTGGAAAGGTGACATCTGCTAGACTTAAAGTCAATGAGGGGAGGAACCAGTTCTTTTATAAGAACCTGCATAGCACAGTACCTCATACCTAGTAGACACTTTGAAAATATCGATTGGATAACCCCCATTCCCTTGATTTCAAGTATTATAAGCAGATGAAATCTATGCTTTTATTTTTTTTTAAAGAATAGCAAGTAAAAAGAATTTACAACCTAGTGGGTAATATCCTGGATTGTCCAGAAATTTTTCATGTTCAGATCAGATCCCTAGGGTAGGACAAGATGAATGAATGGGAAAATGTAGTGAGGGCTTACTGGGTGCAAATACAAACAGAAAATCAGAGACAGTCTCTGCTCTTAGCTCACAATAAAAAAAATGAATGTTTATAGTGGAAGAACAAGGTAACTACTTCCCCTTTCCACATTTGACTTATAGTTGGCTTATAGTATTGATAAAGATCTGAGTGTGTCTCTGAAATAGCTGCCATTATATCTCATCCCTTTAAGATCAAAAAAAGAAAGGAGTAAGTGTGCTAAGTGCTGGACTCTTATCAGAGTGGTTTGGAGAGTCAGGAAGTTCTAGAGCAAGGCCTGCACAACTTGGCAGTAGGTAGGGGCCAAAATTAAAATCAGCTGAACTGCTTTGGGCTGCTGATAGGTTTTTAGCAGCTCACTTTCCAAGCATAGGTATAATTAATGATTAAACGAATTTTCAAAAACACTTTGTTTTTATCAGGACATCCTGAAACTGCAATCAGCAAACACTTCTTTATGAAGTCACCTTCAGTAAAAGACTTCCCAGCAGCAGCACTAACCTTAGTAGCTGCCTCATTTTCTGAGTTTACTTTCTTGAAAAAATCGTTGTTCCCCAATTCAACAATTTGGATTCTTTAATTTGTTTTCTATTGATACCCAGTTTGCTTAAGTCAGGATCTTTTGGTTTAAAATGGCAACAAAGATTGTCTTCCTTCAGATAGGCTACTACTTAGCAAACAAGGCACACTATTTTGTCTCTCATGTAAGTAAACAAGTATCTATTAGTCCATTCTGGATTAAACACTTTGTATTCTGATTTGATCTTGTGGTTTTTTTTTAATCTTTTTTTCAGTATTTTTTTGGGGGGTCTCCTTTAGTAAGTCATTGACTTGTTTTTCATAGTTTTCTCTCATCCTTCTCATTTCTCTTCCCAATTTTTCCTCTACTTCTCTAACTTGCTTTTCCAACTCCTTTTTGAGGTCTTCCATGGCCTGAGACCAGTTCATGTTTTTCTTGGAGGCTTCTTGTTGTAGGCTCTTTGACTTTGTTGATTTCTTCTGGCTGTATGTTTTGGTCTTCTTTGTCACCAAAGAAAGATTCCAGAGTCTGAGACTGAATCTGGGTGCGT
>CM053623.1:325894572-325911663 GCA_028646595.1 Phalanger gymnotis | reverse complement strand
GTGCCAGCTCTGCCACACCAGCACTCCTCCTTCCCCAAGAACCCCCAACCTGGACTGGACTTAGATCTTCAGCAGGCTCTTCACTCCTGCTGTGATCCACCCCTTAATTCCTCCCACCAGGTGGGCCTGGGGCCAGAAGCAACTGTAGCTGTAGTTTTGTAGCTGCCCCACCTCCACTGCCCCAGGGGCGGTGGCTGAACTGCAAACTCCCTGTCCCCAGCAGCTTTTCCCACTAACCTTCTGTGTTGTTTTTGGTGTTTGTTGGTTGAGAAGTCTGGTAACTGCCACAGCTCACTGATTCAGGGTGCTAGGGCACGCTCCGCCCGGCTCCTGGTCTGGTTGATCCCCGCTGCCCACGCTGGGCTCTACTCTGCTCCACTGTGCGGGATAGACCTTACCCAGAGACCATCCAGGCTGTCCTGGGCTAGTGTCCTGCTTCCTTCCCTCTGCTGTTTTGTGGGTTCTGCAGTTCTCTGTTGTCTTTGGTGTTTGTGAGTTGAGAAGTCTGGCAACTGCCACAGCTCACTAATTCAGGCACTAGGGCACGCTCTGCCCGGCTCTTTTCTGGTTGGTCCGTGACGCCCACGCTGGACTCTGCTGTGCTCCGGAGGCTCCGCTCCCAGCTCTGTGCAGAATAGACCTTACCTAGAGACCATCCAGACTGTCCTGGGCTGGAGCCCTGCTTCTCTCTGCTGTTTTGTGGGTTCTGCAGTTCTAGAATTGGTTCAGAGCCATTTTTTATAGGTTTTTGGAGGGCCTTGGTGGGGAGTTCACACTAGTCCCTGCTTTCCAGCTGCCATCTTGGCTCCGCCCCCTTGTGTTTTTTTAATCAACCATTTCACAAAATCATCCCCAAAACTTTAATGTTAGAACCAAAAAAATCTCCACAGCAACTACTCACAAAGAAATACTGAACTAGGGCAGCTGGGTGGCACAGTCAATAGAGCACCGGCCCTGGAGTCAGGAGGACCTGAGTTCAAATTCAGCCTCAGACATTTGACACTTACTAGCTGTGTGTCACTTAGCCTCAATTGCCTTGCCTTCCCCCCTCCAAAAAGAAAAAATACTGAACTGAGTATCTGACCTTGGAGAGAGCACCAGACACTCATGTAACTTGGGGGTGGGGTGGGGAGAAGCCCTTGCATCGTTGCCACTCATTACATAGCGGGTGTCAGCTGCGTTGGTGTTTAGCTGCACTCACTTTGTCCCTGTTCAACACGAGTAAGGACTGAAAACACAGGGAAAAGATTAGGACTCTCGTTCCTCTCAGACTAGAGACAGACTGATGGTGGTTAGTTGCGGTGGGTCACACGTCAAATGAAGAAGTGCGCAGCGGTGACCCATCCAACTTACATGACAGACACAATACTGACTAGTGGAAGGCGAGTTAAGCAGGGCACAGACAAACACTTGTTACTTTACATACTTTAACATCCTCTGTATTTTTTGTAGGCCACCTGAAATCCCTGGTAGGCTTCAAGCAGCATGCGGCCTGTATGTTGTACAGGCCTGTTCTAGGGTGTGAATGCAGACTAATTATCTTCAAAAGACATAAGTCGCTAAAAATTTAGTTCAGTAACAAGAGTTATATTTGTAATAGTTTTTTTTTCAAAACATCAGGATTGATCATAGTTTCAAGTGGCAGATAAGTTCCTTTGGGGGTGTTCTTTATGATATTTGTATAAATAAGTCAGGAGAAAAATGTGCTATCTTTTTATGAATGTAGTGGGCTTGCATGTATGTGCTTGGGTTTCAGTAAACCAGCTTAAATTTAGAGAAATCCTACCTGCAAAAGGTATAAGTCATGAAATGTAGCCTTGTGCCAAAGGACTCAGAAACCATTGAGTCTCAACACTACTGGTATCCATGATTGTTGGCCAGGAAATGAGTCATGAATATGTAACTTTAACTTAATGACGTGTGTAGTAGCAAGGCTAGAGCGGAAATGCCATATAAGTTGCTGCAAGAGAAGAAAATGAAGAAAGATTGTAAATACCAACAGGAACCATTTCCTTTCTCTGAAATGTAATTTCATGCCACATTGATAACCTTGAGCCAATTTATAACCATTAGCCAATCAATTGTTTTTTTAAGATAGCTCTTTCAAAAAGTTGAGTCCTTCCTAGTTGGTAACTCTCATTAACCTGAGCTATGCAATAAGACATTTGTCAACTGATATTAACCTGGTTCAATCTACTTCTGGGCATCACAAGTCAAAAGAGTCCTGGTTTGGCTTTGATAGTTAATGTAAACTGGCAGCCAGTGGGCTTGATTTTTTTTTAAATGTTGAAAAGAAAGTGATCTAGTCTAGTCCTGACTGTTGCCCTTTAAGATTTATTTCACTCCTTTTTTTTTAATGGGAATTAATTTGTTGATGTTGGAAGCATGAGTCCCCTTAAGAGACTAAACAGGAAAGCCAATAGTAACCATGACTGAACCGTGGGTCCTTAAGTTAGTTATGCTTCTTCTTGTGAGTTGGCACCAAGTTACCAGTACCAATTAAAAAACCTTTTAAACAAGTTCTGATGTCTTGTTTTTGCAGTTCTTTCCAGTTTTACCCTCTCTGTTGCCCATGAGAATCTTCTTTTATAACTAAAAAAAACCCCAAACCCAGTTATAAAAAGCCAACCAACATAGCTACATGGGGGTCTGATTGTGTTGCACCATTCTGTACCCACAGTCCTACCCTCCAACTCTAACAAAACAGGGAGTTGCTTTTCTTCATCTTTTTTTCAGAGCCAACAATGGTCATTACAATTACAGAGCATTTGGTGTCTTTTAACTGTTATTCCTTTTACACTACTGCGGTCGTTACATAAATTATTTTCCTAGTTCTATTCTTGTCACTGTGATATCAGTTCATTGAATCCTAGGTCTTGAGGTGGAAGGGACCTTAGAGTTCACCTAGTCTGGTCCCTTTATTTTATAGATGAGGACCTGAGGTCTAGACAGATGGAGTGACTTGTCAGGATAACACAAGTAATAAATAAATGGCAGAACCAATGTCTAACCCAAGCCCTATGACTCCAGCATAGTGTTCTTTCATTGTACCATATTGCCTTAATATAGCTATTTGCGTGTTTCTCTGTTTGTCACATGTTCATCATTTCTTATGGTGCTGTAATATTCCATTATATCCATATATCAGTTTGGTCAGTCATTCCCCATGACAGTACCACTTTTTCAGATTCCTTGTAAATCTTTAGTGGTTGTCTACACGCTCAGGAGAGAGGAGAAAGAGCATTGGCTCTGGAATCTGAGGATCTATGTTCCAATCTGGTTTCTGACAACACTTCCAACTCTAAGGTGTGAACAACTATGAAATCAAAGTGGAGAATTAAGCTAACTATTAACACATCTTTACTTCACTAGAGAAGGAAATAGCAAACCACTCCAATATCTTTACCAAGAAAACCTCATGGACAGCATTGGCAGGCGATGGTCCACAGGGTCAGGAAGAGTTGGAAACAACTGAAACAATTGTTTACCTTCCACCAGCAAGCCACTGTTAAGTGTGTCTACACAGAAGGATATGGTCTCAGCCATCATGGAATCTCAGACTATTAGAACTAAAAAGTATTCTTGGAGATGATCACGTCTAAGCTCCTCCTTTCAAAGTCAGTTTTCTTTTCAACGTTGGAGTTGTATAAATTGTTCTACAGGTTCTGCTTGCTTCTCTCTGCTTAATTTATGTGTCTTCCCAGTCTCTCTAAAAGAGTCCATTTTGTCATTTCTTATAGAAAATAGTACTCCATTGTATTCACATATCATAATTTATTCAGGTTTTTCCAATTAATAGGCACCTCCTTTGTTCACAGTTCTTCGTTACAACAAAATGTGCTGCTAGAAATATTTTTGTATATATGAGTCATTAGAAAAATCTCTTTGGGATATAGGTCTAGAAATGATACTGCTGGGTCAGAGGACATACGGTTTGGCAACTTTTGAAGTACAGTTCTAAAGTGCTCTGCGGAACAACTTGACCAACCCATAGCGCTACCTCCTGTGCCCTTGTGTGCCTGTATTCCCCTGTCCTCCAACAATTCCCATTTTTCCTTATAGGTTTGAGGTAGAACCTTAGAATCGTTTTGATTTGCGTTTTTCTATTAGTGCTTTGGAGCGTTTTTTCATATGGAGGTTGATTGCTTGGCTTCTTTCCTTTGTAAATTGCCTTTTGTTGGCTCAGATTCAGTCTAGCTCAGTAGATCGAATCTGGCCCGCTTGTGAAAGCAGGCATCACAAAGGGTGGGATTCCTTAAGACAACCCATTGTGGTGAATGGGGTCTTGAGCACCCCTAGAAACATGTGGTTCCCCAACCATCATCATTTTGCTTAGAACTCTTCATTTTTGGTTCCCTGAGACTGGGAATACTGCTCATCTCAAGTTCTTCTCCAGCCAAGACTGAAAGTGGTTTACGTTTGAGGCCATGGACCTGGGCACACCTCCTGAAGTGTAGAGGACAAGGATGGATGCCCTATCCGGAAGTGCACCCCCAATTTTCTCAATTCTCTCAGTGCTAGGGAATGGGAAAACCTCATAAATTTCTTCCTGACCCCCTGGGATGCGATATTGTTTCATCACAACAGTTTGAGAAGGGGAGATGGGGTGAACCCTGAATTCTCCCGGATCCTTTTGTTCCTGGTCCTTCCAAGCCTCCTCCTCGGATTCCTCCTCATCAGTTTCATCCCAAATGTCTCTGTCCCACCTGTCTGGATCCCAATCCACCCTGGCTGCAGCAATTATAGCACGTACTTTTCTTTCATTAAAAAAAAATGCCTTTTGTTTTCCTTTGATGATTTACCTATTAGGGAATGGCTATCACTCTTTTTAAAAAAATTATTTTAAAATTATTTTGAATTTATGGAATAAAACAAGTGATTCCACAACATAGTACAATTTTTAAAAAAATGATTGTACATGAAACGGCAAATCTACCATGCACAACTCGTTATTCTTTTCAAACATACAACAAAATTATCATCTATATTTCTTTTTTTTTCCTTTTTTCTTCCCTCCATTTCTTGCCCTAGACATAGCTGCCATTACTCAAAATGCCATTTCACACATGAGTTAAAAATGGGCATGTAAATGTAAAATGATTCTATACATAACTTCTATTTATTAGTTCTTTCTCTGGATGAAGATAGCATCTTTCTTCACATGTCCTTTATAGTTAATTTGAGTATTTATAATAGTCAAAGTAACTTATTCACTCAAAGTCGTTCTTAAAACAATATTGCTATTGCTATACCCAATGTTCTCTTGGTTCTGCTCACATCACTCTTCATTATTTCATGCAAGTCTTTCCATGTTTTTCTAAGATCATTGAGCCCACTATTTCTTATAGCACAGTAGTATTCCATCACAATTGTATACCACAGCTTGTTCAGCCATTCCCCAATTGATGGGCATCTCTGGAATTTTCAGTTCTTTAGCACCACAAAGAGCTCCTATATACATTTTAGAACATGTAAGTTCTTTTCCTTTTTCTTGACCATCTTTGGAAATAGACCTCATAGTGGTACTGCTGGGTCAAAGGGTATAAGTAATTTAATTATTCTTTGGGCTTAATTCCAGATTGCTCTCCAAAGTGGTTGGATCAGTTCACAATTCCACCAACAATGAATTAATGTCTCAATTTTTCCACATCCCCCCCAATATTTGTCATTTTCCCCTTTAATCTTTTCAGCCAATCTGGTAGGTATAAAATGATATCTCAGGATTGTTTTCATTTGCATTTCTCTAATCAATAATGATTTAGATAATTTTTTCATGTGACTATAAATTGTTTTGATTTCTTCTATCTATATTTCTGTCATATATTTCATATCTATATTTCAGATATATATAAAACACATATTTACATAATCATGTACACACAAATATATATGGCATATTTATATATATGTTTTATATGTATGTATTTATTCATCTATATTGCTAGCTAGGTGGTACAGTGGGTAAAGCACTGGACTTGGAATCAGGAAGATTCACCTTCAAAGCTGGCCTCAGTCACTTAGTAGCTGTGTGACCCTGGGCAAGTCACTTAACTCTTTTTGCCTCAGTTTTCTCATCTGGAAAATGAGCTGGAAAAGGAAATGACAAACCACTCCATTATCTCTGCCAAAGAAAACTCCAAAATGGGCTCACAAAGTCAGACACAATTGAAACGATTAAACAATAACAAAACACATATATATCTTGCTATAGTGTGAAGTCTTGGTCCAAACCTAATTTCTGCCAATTGATTTCCAGTTTTCCCAGCAGTTTTTGTTGAATAGTGAGTCCTTTCTCCAATAATTGGGGTCTTTGGCTTGACCAGACATTATGCTACTATACTGCTATGCTACAATGATTAATTTGTTCTAACTTCTAATTATTGACTCTGATTCTAAGATTGTAATTCTTGATGCCACATCCTTTTGATGAATTCTGCTTTACAATACAGTCTAAGATCTAATTCTCCTAGGTTTCCTTTCTTCCTGCTTTTTTTCGTCCTTTCCCTTGAGAATCTTGATGATGATCATTATCTGAGATGAATTGTTTTTTCTAGCTCTCTAAAAGTAACCCTTTGATAGTTTGATTGATATGGCACTGAATAAGTAAATTAATTATGTAGCATTCTAATTTGTCTTATGTTATCATGACCCAACCATTAGAAATTGATATCTTTCCACTTATTTAGGTCAGTCACTCAACGAGTATTTATTAAATGCCTACTTTGTGCCAGGCACGATATGTACTAAAAGCAGGTAATACAACTAAAAGCAAAAAGAAAGACGGTCCTCAATCGGGTTATATTCTAATGGGAAAAGACAACCCTGAAAAAGAAGCTGAAAGAGTAGAAGAGGTGGGGGGCATGTTGGAGAAATCCACATTGCAGCCTGGTGAGAAATGAAGAGAAGAGGTTTATCTTTATTTTGTAAACAACTTTTGTAGTTGTATTCATAAAGTTACTGTGTATGTTTTGGTAGGTAGACTCCTAAATGTTTTTTTATTTTCAGTACTTATTTTAAATGGAACTTTTCTTTCTATCTCTTCATGCTGCTTTTTGACATTCAAGTTACTTATTTCATAGATGAGGAAATTGGTCCATGTAAGTAGAACAACGTCTGGTCCCATAGCTGGTTAGTGTCATGACATTATATGATTTTGGAACTTTTTCTTATTGAACATAAGAAACTGAGGCTCTATGGTCAGACGTCATCAAGTCAGTGTGGTTAGGTCTTGTGCTAGAATATAAGTCCCCAAATCCCAGACTAGGATTTTTCCCACTAAATGCAGCTTCTGAGATTTATATTCAGCTAGGGAGAGAAGGACCCATAAAAGGGTGTAACTCCAAGGTAAAGTGCTTCATTTTCATGTCTGACTTGTGGAATTAATACACCATTTCATTTATTCACAGCCTACATGTTAAAAAATATTAATGAATAATAATGGTAGCCTGCATCTATAATGCAGCGTAAGTACTGCAGAAGGAGATTAACACTTGAAGTCAAAGAGCCTTTGGATTGAATTTGGATTTCAGCTCTGTTACATATCACCTGAACAAGTTAGTTAACCATTCTGGACCTCAATTTCCTCATCTCTAAAACGAAGGGGTTAGATTACATGAATTCTTAGAATCTCATTTGGTTCTTATAGAGAGAAGAGGGAAAAGATTATGTATATGAGGTGGGACGTAAGCTGAGCCCTGGAGGATGGATGGCCAAATGCATGGAGGGAATAATAGCAGCATTCCAGAAGGGGCAATGGGGTGCTGGGGGGGGGGGAGCGGGGAGAGCTAGAGGTGAGGGGGGAATTGCAAGGCATTAATTTTTCCATGAATTGAGGCCAAATTGGTTTTGTCTCATTCTGAGAGAGGGTGGCTAAGATGGATGGAGGGAGAACAGGGACAGGTTTGCCTTAATCATCTGAATAATTACTTCTGTTCTCCAGTTATCTTAATTTATGGGTGCAGCCTCTCATCCAAGCAATTATGTGACCCAACCCCATTTATCTAGGAAGATTGGTGTGACAGGAATATCAATCACTTTTCTTATCCATGGATGATATCACCACATTTTATATCAAAGGATAGCTTTCCCATTATTGAGAAAGGCCTTTTTTTAGGCCTTCTGAAAGATCTCAGCAGGCTTCAGCCTCTCGTTTGTCACCAAACCTTGCAATACTTTTAACACCGTTGCATATGCATATGATCTGGCCCTGTAACTTCATTGGAATTAGGAGCTCCCAGGTGAGGGAACTCCCTCCCACCAATGCTGTCAGGCACCTTCTCTACAATTTAGTCTTAAAGAGTCACCTAGAGCAGTGACAATATAAGTGACTGGCCCAAGGTCACACAGCCAGTATATATCAGAGGCAGGATGTGAACTCAGATCTTCCTGGTCTTTGGGCCGGCTCTCTGTCCATGGAAGAGGGAGGAAAAGGTCAGAATTGTTCTAAAATCTACCTGGTTTTGAGTTCATAGCCAAAGGAACCTATTGGATTGAAATTGTTTCAGGAAGAACAGTTTACCACTTTCAAAGAGTCTCTGATATTGTTTTTTGTCCTTCTTGCTCAAAGAAGACCAATGACATCATGGTGTTGGGGTCAACGTACAGTGTGTCTAACTGTGGCTGATCAGACCAGTATGAGCTCAGAAAGCTCTACCACAGGTTGGGCACAAATAGTCCGCATGAACATTTGGAGTGGAAATGTCTCTAAATTTGCACATCTCACGTTCCTTTTGAGCTACTGCAATTCTGCTTCTCTCATAGGGCACAGTGCCTTCTTTGATGCAGGCACACTATGTTGGGTGGTTCCATGCCACTGTCTCCCATGTTTCAACAATTGATTCCAAAATTCTTCAAAGAGACCTTGAGAGTGTCCTTGTACTGCCTCTTTTGACCTCTGTGTGAGTGTTTGCCTTGTGTAAGTTCTCCATAAAATTGCCTATTAGGGAAATGTATGTTTGGCATTCAAACAATGTGGCCAATCCATTGGAGTTGCACTATCTGCAGTAGAGTTTGGTTTTTTTCTTTTTTTCTTATTAAATTTTATTTTTAATGTATAATACATAATAATAATATATAATATTATATAATAATATATAATATAAAAAAAGATGACTACACAAGAAATTGCAAATCTACCATGCATAACTTGCTATTACTTTCAAATATATAACAAAATCATGATCTAAATTTCTTTTTTTTCTTTTCTTCCCCCCATACCCACCCTAGAGATGGCTATCATTAGACACAAATAGGTGTGTGTGTATATAAAATTATTTTACACATACTTCTATTTATCAGTTCCCTGGAGGCAGGTAGCGGTTTTATTCATATGTCCTTTATAGTTAACTTAGGTATTTATAATAATCAAAATAACTTATTCATTCAAAGTCATTCTTAAAACAATATCGCTGTTACTATATACAATGTTCTCTTGGTTCTGCTCATTTCACTCTTCATTATTTTATGCAAGTCTTTCCATGTTTTTCTAAAATCATTAAGCTTATCATTTATTTTCTTTTTATATCCTTTTTTTTTTTGGAGGGGGGAAGGTAGGGCAATGGGGCAATTGAGGCCCAAGGTCACACAGCTAATAAGTGTGTCAAGTGTCTGAGGCCAGATTTGAACTCAAGTCCTCCTGACTCCAGGGCCGGTGTGCTACTCACTGCACCACTTAGCTGCCCCCTTATCATTTCTTATAGCATAGTAGTATTCCATCACAATCATATACCACAACTTGTTCAGCCATTCCCCAACTGATGGGCATCCCTGCAATTTCCAGTTCTTTGCCACCATAAAGACTCTCCAAAATGGTTGGATCAGTTCACAATTCCCACCAACAATGAATTAGTGTCCCAATTTTTCCACATCCCCTCTAACATTTGTTACTTTCCCGTTCAATCATTTAAGCCAATCTGGAACATATAAAATGATATCTCAAGGTTGATTTCATTTGCATTTCTCTAATCAATAATGATTTCGGGCCATTTTTTCATATGACTATTAATTGTTTTGATTTCTTCATCAGAGAACTTCCTGTCCATATTCTTTGATCATTTATCAATTGAGGAATGATTTGTATTCTTATAGATTTGACAAAGTTTTTATATAGTTTATATATCTGGCACTGCTAAACCTCCTTCCTTTATACTTTTTTAAATTGTTATTTCATTTGATATTCTTGACTTTTGGTTTTTCCAAATGAATTTTGCTATTTTTTCTAATTCAGTAAAAAAAAAATTTTTGGTAATTTAATTGGGATGGCATTGAATATACAAATTAGTTTTGGTAAAATTATCGTTTTTATTATATTGGCCCTGCCTACTCATGAACAATTAATATTTCTCCAGTTATTTAAATCTGATTTTATTTGCAAAAACATTTTTATGTTTGTTGATATAGTTCCTAGGTTTGTTTTGGCAAGTAAACTCCCAGGTATTTTATACTGCCTAGAGTCATTTTAAATGGGGTGTGGATGTATTATATATATATATATACACACACACACACACATATATGTATATATACACATATATACATATATATGTATATATATAAAATGCATATATATGTACATATATACACATATGTTCTCTCTTCTTATAGAGTTTTGTTTGTGACATAGAGGAATGCTTATGATTTATGTGGGTTTACTTTGTATCCTGCTACTTTGCTAAAATTATTAATTATTTCTACTTAGTTCTTAGTTGAATCTTTGGGATTTTCCAATTATATTATCATATCATCTGCAAGAAGAGATAGCTTAATTACCTCAATCCCTATTCCTATTCATTCTATTTCTTTTTCGTCTCTTATTGCTATTTCTAGGACTTCCAATACAATATTTAATATTATTGGTGACAGTGGGCATCCTTGTTTCACACCTGATCTTGTTGGGAAGGCTTCTAGTTTACAAATAATGCTTGCTGATGGTTTTAGATAATTTTTTTTTTATCAATTTAAGGAAAACTCCATTTATTCCAATACTTTCAAATATTTTTAATAAAAATGAGTATTGAACTTAATCAAAAGCTTTTTCTGCATCTGTTGATATAATCATATACTTTTTCTTTTATTATTGATGTAATCAATTATGTTAATAGATTTCCTTATGTTAAATTATCCCTGCATTCCTGGTGTAAATCCCACTTGATCATAACGTGTAATCTTTGTAATATATTGTAATCTCTTAGCTAGCATTTTATTTAGGATTTTTGCATCTATATTCATTAGTGAAATTGGTTTATAATTTTCTTTCTGTTTTTTGGTCTTCCTGGTTTGGGTATCAGTATCATATTTGTTTCATAAAAGCTCCCTTCTTTACCTATCATTCCAAATAATTTATTTAATATTGGAATTGGTTGATCTTTAAATGTTTGATGGAATTCACTTGTAAATCCATCTGTTCCTGGTGCTTTTTCTCTTAGGAAGCCTATTTATGGCTTGTTCAATTTCTTTTTCTAAAATAGATCGATATAGATATTCTGTTTCTTCTGCTGCTAATGTAGGTGATTTATATTTTTGTAAATATTCTTCCATTTCATTTAAACTGTTAAATTTATTGGCATATAACTGAGCAAAATAACTCCTTATAATTGCTTTAATCTTATCTTTGTTAGTTGTGTATTCACCTTTTTCATTTTTGATCCTTGTGATTTGGTTTTCTTCTCTTTTTTAAATCAAATTAACCAATTGTTTATCTGGTTTTTTTTCATAAAACAAACTCTTAGTTTTTTATTAATTAAATTATTTTGATTCAATTTTATTAATATCTGTAATTTTAGGATTTCCAATTTAATGTCGAATTGAGGATTTTTAATTTATTCTTTTTCTGATTTTTTAAAAATCGTATACCCAATTCATTAGTCTGCTCTTTCTCCATTTTATTTATGTAAGCACTTAGAAATATAAATTTTCCTCTAATCCCTGCTTTTGCTGCATCACATAGGTTTTGATACATTGTCTCAATATTGTCATTCTCTTTAATGAAATTTTGTTTCTATGATTTGTTTTTTGACCCCTTTATTCTTTAAGATTAGATTGCTTAATCTCCAATTAGTTTTTAATATATATTTCCTTCATCCCTCATTAAATATAATTTTATTGCATTATGACCTTAAAAGGACACTTTCAATACTTCTGCTTTTTTGCTTTTAACTATAAATTTTTATGCAGTAATATATTTTAATATTAAATTATTAATTACATTTATTTTAAATTGTTTTAATTTTATTGATTAATTAAAATTAATGTTAATAAAATATTAATAAATTTGCTTTTAACTGTAAATTTTTATGTAGTAATATATGGTCAGTCTTTCTAAAGGTACCATGAACCACTGAAAAAAAGGTGTATTCTTTTCTACACTCTCTTCAGCTCTCTTCAGATATCTATCATATCTAGTTTATCTAAAATTCTATTCATTTCCTTAACTTCTTTCTTATTTATTCTTTGGTTAGATTTATCAAGTTCTGAGAGGGGAAGATTAAAGTCCTCTACTATTATAGTACTACTATCTATCTCCACCTATAATTCATTTAACTTTTCTTTTAAAAATTTAGGTGCTATAGTATTTGGTGCATATAGGTTCAATACTGATATTGCTTCATTGTCTATGGTTCCTTTTATCAAAAAGGTAGTTGCTCCATTTCTCTTTTAATTAAATCTATTTTAGCCAAAACTTTGTCTGAGATCATAATTGCTACCTCTGCCTTTTTTGCATCAGCTGAAGCATAATAAAGTCTACTCCAGCCCTCCATTTGAACTATGTTTCTTTTCTCTCACTTTTAAATGTGTGTCTTGTGAGCAACATATTGTTGGATTCTGATTTTTTAATCCATTCTGCTGTTTCCATTTTATGGGTGAGTATCCCGTTTACATTGAAAGTTATAATTACCATTTGTGAGTTTTACTCCATCTTATTTTTACTCTTTTCCTTCTTGGCCTCTCTTTTCACCCTATCCCTATTACCTTATCTTCTCCCATTACCCGCTTATTTCTTATTCTATCCACCCCTGTAAAGTTCCCTCTTATTTATTCGGTAGAATTTGAATGCTTGGCAGTTCAGCTTGAGAAACGACTTCAGGGTCTTATACCTTATCCTGCTGGGTGACCTTCAGAATCTTCCTAAGACAATTCAAATGGAAATGATTCAATTGATTTTGAATGGAACTGACTTTTTCTCCTAATTCTAGCAGGATCTATCATTTGGCAGAAGGGTAGTTTCTCTGCGTGGACTATGATATGTATTTCCCATCATTGCTTTGCAGAATGTTAAGGTCAAGAGACCTAAATTCCACTGCAAATGCATAATACAGACCACTGGTGTCAAACAAATAGAAAGAAGTGCCACTAATCTGTCCATCCATACAATCTGACCATCTGTCCAAGGGCCCTGCAGGCACCGTATTGACTTTGTTGTGAAATGTAATATTTGGACAATTGCATATGATAAAATATTTGATAACCAAAACTGTGTTTCAATGTAATTAGTTTCCTTTGTAATCCTGTGTGTTTTATTTTATGCTTTTAAAATTTATGCACCATTTTTTGAGAAGGAAGAAGAAATGAGAATAAACATTTATATGTTATTGTTTATGTTGTTCAGTCATGTCTGAATCTTAATGACCCCATGGAGATGGGGTTTTCTTGGCAAAGATACTGGAATGGTTTGACATTTCCTTCTCCAATGTGGTCCCATTTTACAGATGAGGAACAGAGGCAAATAGGATTAAATAGGAGTTATACAACTAGTGAGTATCTGAGGCTGGTACTGAACTCAGATCTTCTTGACTCCAGGCTATTCTCTATCCACTGCATCACCTAGAGGCTCCCAAACATTTACATAGATAGTGCCTGTCATGTGCCAGACACTGAGCGAAGTGATTCACAAATATTATTACATTTGATCTTCACAGCATTACTATAAGGTTGGTGCTTTTTTTTTTTTAAATCCCCATTTTACAGTTGAGGAAACTGAAGCAAACATGTTACGTGACTTTCCCAGGGTCACACAGCTAGTTAATGTTTAAGGCTGGACTTGAACTTGGGTCTTCCTGACTCTAGGTGCAGCTCTTTATCCACCATAGTTTTCACCAGACTAGCAAAGGGGTCTATGGCACTGAAAAGGTTAGGAACCCTCGATCTAAAGGAATGTTCCAGTACAGGAAAAATACAGGTCAGTTATCACCTCTTAATTGCTAAATCTAGTGGCCTTTTCTCAGTTATTATCCTCTCTTTGACTTTTCTGCATCATTTCACATTTTTGGTCTCCCACGCTTGAATACTACATTGATTTCTATAACATGATTCTCCTGGTTCTCTAAGTACATTTTCTGACCACTCCTGCCTCAGGTTCTTTGGCTGGTTCGCTGTGCTCCTACAGTCCAGTAAGCATAGGTGTCTCCAAAGCCTCTTGGGGCACACTCTCCTTTGCTGATCTCACCTACTTCCCTGACTCCAACGATCACCTCTATGCAGATGACTCCAAAGGCTCTATGCCTAGCTCCAATCTCCCTCCTGAGTCCCAGCCCAGTACCCAATGCACATCTCTACCTGAAAATCTTGCCAGCACTGCAAACTTACCATGTCCCAAACTGCGGTCGCTTATAATAATGACGATGTACAGCTCGGAGCCAGGAAAGACATGGGTTTAAACCCAGCCTCTGATACTAGATGAATGTCACTTAACCCATATGAGTCCTGATATTCTCAGCTCTAAAATGGAGATAAGATCTTAGTGACTCCCTCACAGAACTATAGAGATCAAAGGAGATAATGTATGCAAAGTGCTTCCTGAATCTTAAAGCACCATAGGTCAACTATTGTAATTACTCACCCAAACCTGCCCTTCCTCCCAATTTTCCTCTTTATATTATTGGATTTTTTTTAAACCACTATTATTTCTGCAGCTGTTTATGTGCAGTCAAATAATCAACTGATTAAAGGTCAAAACCAAACATACCACATTAGAGAGGAGGATAAAGATGAAAATAAGACTACACAACATCTTTAGCTTCCCTTATTTAAACAAGCTGTTGATGCTGGAAAATGTAAAATGGATAAAAGTGAAGACAGTGATTCTAATTATCACCATTCCTCATAGGAATTTAACAGATATAAAACAGTTGCCACAACAAGGACACCAGAAGAACCAAGAAACCACTTCAAGCAGCAGACACATAATCACCTTGAAAAGCTGAAAGACATGGCAGCCAAGGACAATACCAGCTTAGAATAGAAAGCCATTTTCAAGACATTATAGATGGACATGAAAGAAGAGCAATATAGGAATATATAACACTTAAAAGATAAAGGAACCTGTAGGAAGTTTGGTAGGAGATCCCAACTAAGTCAGCTTATCACAAGAGTATTTCTAGATGAAACTGGAGTAAGGACATAGGTTGGCAGTCAAAATTGGCTCTTAGCACTCAGTTCAACCAAGTGCCTTTGAAGAGTTTGTCCTTTGTTTCCTTGATTAGATTGGGAGTCCTTGGTGACCTCCTTACCTCAGGGGAGGGCCTAGTTTACATGGATTTGAGTGGCATGTTTGGGACATCAGAGGCTTTTAGACCACGTGGTTTAAGTCGCCTCTTTGTGACGACTTCTGGTCACGTGGGTGAGTCGCATGTGTGACTCACCCTTGACCCTGAAAAAGATATAAAACCAGGGGTTGGCTTTCTCGTTTTCAGAGCTCTGAGCCACAGAAGGAGTGATGCGTGACTCTGGGCCAGCCATTGTCGAGCTCCCTGGCTTGAGAACTCAGAGGTTGATGCTTTTTGGTAGCTGAATTGTGATTTGGTCTGTTTCTAGTGTATCTTTATATTTGTATTTGCTCTGAAGTTCAAGGTGCTGGCTTTTTCCCCAGAACTAAGTGAATGATGCCTGTATGCTGAATTAAAGTAAACTTGTGAACCCCTTAACGTTGCTTTCCTTAGTAAAACAGTTCAAAAGGTCCTGGGCTTTTGCAGCATTCTGTGAGCTGGTTGTTGTTGATTTTACACACCCTCACAGCAGCTGCTAGCTGGATTGTTGAAACAGGACAACAAATAGAAATGAGACTGGAAATTTTTACCTGCCTTTCTGTAGCAATCCTTTCTCATCATCAATGACAGTAGAATCACCACATTTGGACTCTTAGTACCTCATGTGCTATGTGAAGAACTGGAAATGACATTGAAGAACATGAAATCAGGAAAAGAAGCTGGACCTGATTAAGTATATTCAAAGGCAGCTAGATAGAGCAGTAGATAGAATATGCAAACTGGAGTCAGTAAGATTTGGATGCAAATCTAGCCTCAGATGCTTAGCAGCTAAGTGATCCTGGGAAAGCTCCATCTTTCCTCATCTGTAAAATGGGGGTAATAATAAAAAGCCACTCACAGGGTTATTGTGATGATAAAATAATATCTGTAAAGCATTTTGCAAATCTTGAAGTGCTACATGATAAATATTATTATACTCTGGAGAAAACAAATTAAGTATATTCAGAAGAGGCTTTATGCCTCTTTTTGCTGATGACGCCAATTATCTAGACACTTGTGGATTGATTCTCAAGATATATCGAAGGGGTGGGGGGGAGCCAAGAAAGCAGGAACTAGTGTGAGCTCCCCGCCAAGTCCCTCCAAAAACCTATAAAAAATGGCTCTGAACCAATTCTAGAACTGCAGAACCCACAAAACAGCAGAGGGAAGCAGGGCTCTAGCCCAGGACAGCCTAGATGGTCTCTGAGTAAGGTCTATCCCACACAGAGCTGGGAGTGGAGGGGAGCCAAGCAGAGCAGAGCCCAGCATGGGCGGCGTGGACCAACCAGACCAGGAGCCGGGTGGAGCATGCCCTAGCGCCTGAATCAGTGAGCCGCAGCAGTTACCAGACTTCTCAACTCACAAACACCAAAGACAACAGAGTAGGTTTCGAAAAGGGATAGGGTCAAAGGAGAAAATTCAATAAAGGGGGATAGGTCAGGAAGAAGCAAAATATAGTTAGTCTTTCACATGAGTGTTGTGGAAGGGTTATACATAATGATGTGCATGTGGCTCATGTTGAATTGCTTAACTTCTTGGGGAGGGTGGGTGGGAAGGGAAGAGGGGAGAGAAT
>CM053623.1:325872338-325894072 GCA_028646595.1 Phalanger gymnotis | reverse complement strand
CCTTAATGTTGCTTTCCTTAGTAAAGCAGATCAAAAGAATCTGTGCTGGCAGCGTTCTTGTTGCTGGGCTTGTGCTGGCAGCAGCTGCTAGCTGAATTGTTGCTACAGAGAATTAAGTGAATAATCCAGAAACTAAAAGAAGAAAAGGAATGTGCCCAGCAAGAGCTTACAAATGAGAAAGAACAACAGACATAAAATGGATATTTCTATTTTACATTTCCATATCCGTGTACCTCATGCCTCCACCTTATCCTACCACCTTGCTACCTCTTCCAGATAAGTTCTTTGAGGGCATGCACTCTTTCATTTTTGTCTGTGTATCCTCCGCTCCTAGTAGAGTGATTGGCACATAGTGGATACATAAGGGCTTATTGAATTGGATTGAATTGAGGGAAATAAAATAGATATAAATGCATGGAGGATGAAGCTAGATTTGGGGGACTTTTTAAAGTTGAATTCATAGTTAGCATAGCTTCTCAAGAAAACAGAAGAAGTTTTTTGAAATCTATGGAAATTACCTAAGATATTCAAAATCCTGCTTTCTTTCCTTTTTAATTATTTTTAAAAATAAGCAAAAATCTACCCCCTCTCCTTCTATTCATCCCAACAGAGAATGAAAGAAAAATAAAACACCTTTTAAAAATGCATAGTTGAGGCCAAACAAATTTTACCATCATCCCTGTCCAAAAGAAAAAATATGGGGACAAAGACGGAGAGACATACAGACAGAAACTTCTCAATCTGTACAATAAGTCTTTCGTGTTTTATCAGGAGGTGGGTAGTATGTTTCATTATTAGTCCTCTGGAATCGTGGTTGGTCATTATGCTGATCAGAATTCCTAAGTCTTTCAAAGTTGTTTGTCTTTACAATAGTGTAAATAGTCATTGTAGAAATTGTTCTCCTTGTTCTGTTCACTTTATTCTTCACACTTCATTTCATACAATAGCGCAATAGTGTTCAATCACATTTATATGCTTTAGCTTGTTTATCCATTCCCCAGTTCTTTGCCACTGCAAAAAGAGCTGTAACTATTTTTGTACATCCTTAGTTTGTTTTCAGTTTGCCTAGTTGCTTAGTTTGTCCCCCCCCCTCTATTTTCTTTTCTCTTTCCTCCCATTTTGCTTTTTTCCAATTAAGTGAAATATATTTCTGTGTCCGATGCTTCCCTGCTTTGACCAGCTCAGATGAGAGTGAGTCAAGAGTCGCTGACTCCCTCCACCTTCCTCCTGGTTTGACTTCAACATATATACTCTGATTATGTGAGATAATTTTCCCAACTTTCCTTTCCCATTCCCCCAATATATTCTCCTCCCCTCTCTTTCTGTTATTCTTTTATGATAAGCAAGACATAACAGAACCATTTCAGAGCCCTCTAATTAAACCTCAGACAATGATAGGGTTCAGAAGGAACACGTGTGCCGTATCTCCATATTAGAATGTAAGCAGTTTATCTTTGTTTATTCGCATATGATTGTTCATTCTTATTTACCTTTTTGTGTTTTTCTTAAAACCTGTGCTTGAAGTTCAAAGTTCCTATGTAGCTCTAGTCTTTTCATCAGGAATGCTTAGAAGTCCTCTGTTTGATTAAAGATCCTTTGTGTTGCTTGTAGGATAATACTCGGTTTATCTAGGTTATTCCTTGCTGTAAGCCTACATTTTTGTCTTCTGGAATATCACATTCCAAGCTCTCCACTTCTTCATAGTGGTGGCTGCTAAATTATGTGTGATCTTGACTATGACTCCTTGGCACTTGAATCTCTTCTTTCTGGCTCTTTGCAATATGTTTTCTTTGATCTGGAAGCTCTATATTTTGGAGATGATGTTCCTGGGAGTTTTCAATTTAAGGTTTCATTCAGGAAGTGTCCGGTGGCTTCTTTCTATTTCCACTTTGCTCTCTTATTCTAAGAGATCTGGGCAGTTTTCTCATAAGATTTTTTGAAATATGGTGTCTAGCCTCCCTCCCTGCTGCCACCTTTTCTTTGGTTGTGGCTTTCAGGTAGTCCAATTACTCTTTTTTTCTTCTCTGTATAAAAGGTCATTTGTTTTTGCTTATCAGATATTTTATATTTTCTTCTAGTTTTCAGTCTTTCAAGCTTCTCTTTGGTCTGAGATTTCTGCCCTGGTTATCCTTCTGCAAGTTTCAGAATGGGCTAGAAGCTGACACTGAGACCACTCTCTGTTCCTGTCAGAGTCATATAGCTGCTGCTTGCATCTTACCTTGCTCATTGGTAACTGTTTCTGCGTCCTACACGAGGTCACAGTGCCCCTGTATAAGGCTAGGATCTTCTCTTGTCCTGCTTCACAGCCTCTCCATCTGCTAGAGAGCTTCGCTGAGGCATGTCCCTGAGCAGAACCCAGTTCCTCACATCCATGGACTCCTCTACCTGTCTCACTATGCCAACCCGGGCTAGAAAAGTTACTCACTAAGGCTTTCTCTTGGATTTCTAATCTAAGGATTTCTCTTGGATTAGAATTCAGTCTGGTGGTTTTCTAGGTCATTCTAGAGGAGTTTTCATGGGGATCTTGCTGTACTCAGCCATTTTTCCTCTGCCTCCAAACTACTGTTTAATTTCAGTTGTACTTATTTGGATATCTCCAGCCTAGAAACTACTCCTGGCTTTTAAGAAGTTAAGTACCATAGTGCTTTGAGAAAGCGTATTTAAAATTCACTTTATCTCAACAGGGGGAATTAAATTTGATTTAGTAAAGGGTTGGTCATTTGACAATTCTGGGCTCAGAAAGCATTATATCTCATAGATTGATAAATGGCATGGAAAGGAAACTTATCTCTGACCTGGAAGCAGACAAGTGAGGCTTCTTGTTGGACAGATGTATATTTTTGCCCAGCTGTGGTTTCCTATCTTTTCTCACTAACTTAGCCCTTGCTTTTGTCTTTCCTGTGTCATGTAAACTCTGGGGTTTCACACCTGACTGAGTTTAGTTCATTTCAGTAACTCTCCATTTTCAAAGAGTTTGATTTCATTCTGAAGTCAATTGAAATAGTATATTTTACTTAAGCTCCCTCTACAAGGTGTTGGAGGGTGGTGGATGAAACCAGCATGTGCCTATGGCAACAGGAATAGCCTGTTTTGTTTGCAATCTAGAGACATTGAACAGATGGAGATGTGCTTTTCATAATCAACTCTTTACATAATAGATCAGAGAGGATGACTTCTTCTGTAGAGAGATGCTGATACCTGATATAAAACTGTGCTGGGCGGATAAAGCTATTGGATGTCATAACTGCTTTGCAGAAACATAACTGAAAGCGTTTGGCACATTAGAGGTGATTTTTAACGTGCGTTTATAATCTCTCCTCTAATAAGTTCATTTTAGGAGAGAAGAAATGGCATTCGGATTAAATGAGTTGGAAGTAAGGGGATTTTGCAGAACTGCATGTTAACTTTAAAGCATAGGGGGCTCTGAAGGGGACTCAGCTTACACAGTTCATCCTGTGAGGGCTGGGCCCCAGGGAGGGGATCAGATTCTCTCTCTGACTCTGTTTCCACTCTGAAGTACTCGAAGGGAAATTTCTAAAACAAGCTTAGGTATGACTCATGTCTCCAGCTGTAGTTAACAGTCCCAAGGTACTCAATGTATGGGTAGCAGTCAATAAGCATTTAGTTAGCACTTGCTATAAGCCAAGCACTATTCTGTAAAGCTGGAAATACAAAAAAAAAAAAAAAAGGCAAGAGTAATCCCTACTCTCAAGATGTACACATTTTAATAGGGGAGATAACACACAAGCAACTGTATACATACAAGATATATATATGTTAGGTGGAAGATAATCTCAGAGGAAGCATTAAAGGGAATCAGTTATGGGACAGTTATTTATTTCTTCCATCCTAAAAACTTCATTAAGACATAGAGGACTCCAAGTTATGCATGAGCAAATACAGGAAACAAAAAATTCAAGTAACCATTTACACTCATATTACCTAGATGGTAAAGACCTTTTGTGGAACTGCCAAACACATATTTCATATTCAACTCAAAACTGCTTTGCCCAAGCAGACCCCAGCTGTTAGTTTAGCAAATCTCCTGTCCAGTCAGGACAGGAGAGGTACAGTTAGTTCTTCGGAGGTGCAGGATGAACCCAGTGGTTCGCTTGGAGAAGCTTGCTGGAATGGAAACCTCTTCACTCTGGAGAAGGAGCTGAGGCTTGAATTCTAAACTCCGGAACTCTCTATCTACCAGGTAGCCACCAAGTCTGGAAACAGCTATTTCTCACCAACACTAGTGACTGACCATTGTTCATAGAGGGAAGAAAGCTGAAGAAGGCATTCAGAGACTGAAGATCCAGGCTCAGGCTCATGTCGTCAGATGTTTCTGTTTCGAACCTCCATTGCTACTCTTGAAGGATGAAGGGGAAAGGGAAAGAGCACAGAGAAAATCCTTCCCCTCACCGTTGGATGTCCGAGGTAGAAAAGAGTCCCAAGACAGAAAATGAGTCCGAAGGTCCATCTTCCTGACGCTCAGCTGCCAGTCATGTTGGATGAGAACACTCTCACTGAGGACCAATCAGGAGTTCCCTGTGTCATCTCAGCAAATGCTAATATTACATATGTTAGTCACGGCAGCTAGGCAGCACTGTGTAAAAAGTCAGAAAGAACTGAATTCAAATATGGCCTCAGATACTTACTAGCTATATGACCCTTGGCAAGTCACTTAATCCTGTTTGCCTCAGTTTCCTCATCTGGAAAATGAGCTCAAGAAGGAAATGGCAAATTACTCTTCTATCTTTGCCAAGAAAACCCCAAATGGGGTCATGAAGACTCAGACACAACTGAACAGCGATAACAAAAAGGTCTGTCCATTTTAATGAGCATTGAAAAATATAGGCAACTTAGAAAAAAAAAGAAAAATCTAGGCATTCCTCCAATTTAGGAAAAGGTTGTAAAAGGAGGGAAGATGTGTTTGTGGCATCCCAAGGTGGACATCTGACTGTCTTTCCCCATAGAAACAATGTTATACATGGTGGTTAAGTATAGTGGAAGTTATACTATTAATACCATACCAGAGGTACATTATGGCTTTAAAAAAGGGGGGGGGGCTTTCATGGCCTGGGCCAGAAACCTAACTACCATGTATGACATTGTTGCTATGGGAAAATATGTTCTGATTTTCCAAAAGCTGTCTGGCTTTTGGGAATTTCTGGAACACAACTTATTTGTAAATTAGGAACTACTTGTGTGTCAGCCTTTATCACTGAATGCCAAATAATTAATGGGAGTGAATGACATTTACTATGCTGGTGGTGAGGAGCACAGGACAACTACTTCTGCAATGTCTGAACATTTTGTCTTTAGGGAGAGCACGTTTCCCAGAGCACTGAAAATAGTACTAGAAGGGGGAGCCTACCACGGTGAACTGAAAAAAGGCTCCAGTGCTATGTGAGCGATTACCCTTAATAAGCAAGGCTGGTTAGGTATCTTCCCATAGTTTCCAATGTAAAGCTCTTTCAAGCCAGATGTTCTTTTGCGTCTGCATCTAGGTTTGTGGTTATGTAACTGCTGTTTTGAGACAATTGTGCTCTCTCTCTCTCTCTCTCTGAGGCAGACTTCTCTGCCCATGTATGGTAACCGGCTCTGAAAGCTGCTGGAGTGAAGTTAGCAGGTCAGACCCTTATTAGGAGTAAAGTTTAAATGTAAACAGCTGCAAGTGCTGAGATTAAGGATCCCTTGTGTTTTATCAGAGCACACGATCCTGCTGACAAACTTGTCTGATAACTGTGTAAAACACCCAGAATTTGGTCTTAGCAAACCTGGTAGTGTTGAGAGGAAGAAGCATCTATATGACTTGCCTTTGTGGGGTTGATTTCAGAACTGGAAACCAATTAGATTCATACACAGGAGAATAGATTTAGATCTTAGGTGAGGTCTCAGAGGTCATCCAGACCAACCCTTTCATTTTACAGATGAAGAAACTGAGGTCCAGAGGAGGACAATCAGGATGATAAAGGGCCTTGAGTCTATAACATGTAAGAATTTATTGCAGCAATTGAATGTGTTTAGCCCAGAGGAAAGACATCTGATTGAGATGGGAAGGGGAGTAGGGTGGGAAATGATAGCTGTCTTCTAGTATTTTTAAGGGCTGTCCTGTGGAAGAGAGATTAAACTTGGTCTTTTTGGCTCCAGAGGATGGAACCAGGAGCAATTGCTAGGTGGCAACGGATAGAAATTACAAAGACATAATTGAGGCTTGAAGTCAGAAAAAAACTTCCTATCAATGAGAGCCTGTCTTGGGAGTCAATGGACCCGCAGGAGATCTTCAAGTAGAAGCTGAAAAAAAGGCCTGTTACAATGGTGATTCTTTTTCTGTGCGGATTGGACAAGATGACATCTACCTCATATCTTGTGATTCTATGAATTGTCTAATATTGAATTAATGCTGTTATTAGCTTCAGCTATCTATTAATAAAGTAGATCACAGAATTAGTGCTGGAAGGGACCTAGGATTGTATCCAGCCCCATGCTCTCACTTATTACAAATGAAGAAATTAAAGCCCAATGACAAATGAAGAGACCTGCCCATGACCACACAGGAAGCAAATGGTAGAG
This sequence comes from Phalanger gymnotis, assembly GCA_028646595.1. NCBI lineage: Eukaryota > Metazoa > Chordata > Mammalia > Diprotodontia > Phalangeridae > Phalanger > Phalanger gymnotis. The sequence continues at coordinate 325,887,508 of CM053623.1, read as the reverse complement.
CTAGAACTCAAGCCTATGTCTTTAAAAAAAAAAAAGTTTATCGATGTCGTTTATTTTTTATAGCCCAGTCATGCTTGGATATACCCTTCTTGTTCCCTGTTGCCATTCCAGGAATTAAAATCTCACTTGTAATGAAAGAAAACAGTTAAGACAAGAAGATCCCAAAACAATGACTTGGTTTGGCTGTATCTACAACAGTGTGCCGCCCACCTCTCAGACGCACCCTCTGGAACCCAGGCCTTTGGACTCCCATTCCAATGCTAATGTTTTATAGTGATCTTCCACAGGAAACTGTGATATAACTTCAACTGAGCAGCAGCTATTTCCATTTTTCTTCCTTTCTTTAATCAACGATGCTGCTTTAGTCTCTGGAAAAGAGCATGTGTTATTGATACTGAAATGCATAGACATGAAAATATTTTCCTGCCTCTGCGTTGTTGTGGATTTCTATTTACTCTATCACCTGTACTTTTACTCCCTGTTGTCATTTTCTCTTTCAAATGTTTGTCCAACAAGAGTAGAGACATTAGGGCTGACTCAAAGAGAAATTGTGATGCTTGTCTTCCTTCTTCTCCTTTCTGTATTCCGCCATCCCAATTTGGGCTAATCTTCTAGCATCTTTTCTCTCAAAAAAAAAAAAAAAACACTTCTGGAAAGTTTTCATGTTGATGGTAGGGCTTAATTATTTTACATCTCAAAGGAATATTTGTCTTAAATCAGTGGTGCAAAGTCCAAGCCAAAGGAATGAATTACCAATAGTGAAATAGTGAAAGTCAGGCACGAGCAAATTCAGGAGATTTTTGGTTGGGGGTAAGGGTTGAAAATGGCTGACCTGGTACCCCCGAAATCATGCCAAGTTTTAGCCTTAAGACTAACCATAAAAATGAGCCAAAAGATTGTTCTAGGTCACATTTGGACAGATACCTAGTGAGGGAAGGGAACAAGCATTTATTAAGTACCTACTATATGCCACTCTCTCTACTAAGTACTTTACAAATATCATCCTCATATCAGCCCAGGGAGGTAGATGCTATTATTATCCTCATTTTACAGCTGAGGAAACTGAGACAGACAGAACTCAAGTGACTTACCCAGGGTCACAGCTAGGAAGTGTCAAAGGCTGGCTTTGAACTCAATTCTTCCCTGACTCCAGGTCCACCCTTCTATTCACTGCACCCCCTTCTTGTTCTTGTTGTTGTTCATTCATTCAGGCATGTCCAACTCTTTGTGACCCCCATGGACCATAGCACACGAAACCTTCTATCCTCCCCTATCTCTCAAAGTCTGTCCAAGTTCATGTTTGTTACATCCATGACTCTATCCATCTCATCCTCTGCCATTACCTTCTCCTTTTGCCTTCAGTCTTTCCCAGTGAGTCTTGTCTTCTCATTATGTGGCCAAAGTATTTAAGCTTCAGCTTCAGTATTTGTCCTTCCATGGAACAATATGAATTAATTTCTTTAAGTATTGACTGATTTGATCTCCTTGCTATCCAAGGCACTGTCAAAAGTCTTCTCCAGCACCACAGTTTGAAAGCATCTTCAGCACTCAGCTTTCCTTATAGTCCAACGCTCATAGATGTACATTACTACTTGAAATGGCATAGCTTTGACTATGTAGATCTTCATCGGTAAGGTGGTACCACTGCTTTTTAGTATGCTGACAAGATTTGCCATAGCTTTCCTTCCAAGGAGCATCTTTTAATTTCCAGTTGTCACCCCATTTGCAGTGATCTTTGAGCCCAAGAATATAAAATCTAGCACTGCTTCCATTTCTTCTCCTATTTGCCAGGAAGTGATGGGACCAGTTGCTAACATCTTAGCTTTATTATTTTTTTTATATTAAGCTTCAAACCAGCTTTTACATTCTCTTCTTTCACTTTCATCAAAAGGCTTCTTAATTCCTCTTTACTTTCTGCCATCAAAGTGGTATCATCTGCATGTCTGAGATTGTTTATATTTCTTCCAGCAACCTTATTTCCAGCTTTTCATTCATCCAGCCTGGCATTTCACATCATGTACTCTGCACATAAGCTAAATAAATAAGGTGACAATATACAGCCTTGTCATATTCATTTTCCAATCTTAAACTAATCAGTTGTTCCATGTTCGGTTCTCACTGTTGCTTCTTGGCCCTCATACAGGTTCCTCAGGAAACAAGTAAGATGATCTGGCACTCACATCTCTTTGGGGACTTGCCACGTTTTGTTGTGATCCACACAATCAAAGGCTTTAGTGTAGTCAATGAAGCAGAAGTAGATGTTTTTTCTGGAACTCCTTTGATTTCTCCATAATCCAGTGAATGTTAGCAATTTGGTCTCCAGTTCCTCTGCCTCTTTGAAAACCAGTCTGCACTTCTGATAATTCTCAGTTCACATATTGCTGAACCCTAGCTTGCAGAATCTTAAGCAAAACTTTGCTGGGATGTGAAATGAATAGAATTGTTTGTAATTTGGACATTTGGTAATTTGACTTGCTTAGGGTCACCCTGCCTCTAAACAAAGAATTCTCTCTGGCACATACCTAATAAATAGCCATCCCAGCTTTCCTTAAAGATATCTAGTAATGGGGAACTCATTACCTTCCAAGCAGCACATGCCACTTCTACATAGCTGTAACTGTGAGAAAAATTGTCCTTACACAAATTTGTGATATTCCCAATATTCCTAGTTCTGTCCTCTGGGACTAAGCAGGACAAGTTCTGATTCCTCTTCCATATGGTAAACCTTTTAGGTAGTTGAAGACATCTATTATATTTCCCTCAAATATTTTATTCAGACTAAATGTCATCAGTTCCTTCAACAAATGTCAAGATGACTGGCAATGACCCAGGATGCAGTGGATGACCTTGGTGTCTTCAATGTCTGTCTGACCAAGCTCTAAGCACTCCACAGCTCCTCCTTCAGCTGCCTTCATGGCCTTTGGAAGAAATTATTCTCATCCTCCCATTCTGCTGAGGAAAGTCTTCACGTGCTTGGGGTAGACATTCCCCTAACTCACCAACAGGTCTGAGGCTTGTTAGTTACCCTAAACCTGATTTAGCCCATCTGTGGAGATTTTCCCAGAGTGTGTCGGCCATGTGTGCTACAGCTTCTTAGAGCCACAGGTTAGAGTTGGGTAAAGGTGGACACCAAAGGTGGGTGAGCAACCCTGAAACCCTTTCTATCTATATCTATATCTATATCTATATCTATATCTATATCTATATCTATATCTATATCTATATCTATATCTATATCTATATCTATATCTATATCTATATCTATATCTATATCTATATCATCTATATCTATATCTATATATCTATATCTATACAAAGAGAGAGGATATCTTAGATTTATTTTTTTAATCTATGACTTGGATGAATGCATATGTAGAAAGATAAAGATATATATGCATGTGTATATATGTATATATGTATATATACACAGAACTTGAATGAAGACATATATACATACACATATATATATATATACACACGTGTGTATGAGTTTTTGTTTGTTTATATGTCTTCATCTAAGTAATTGATTTTTTAAAATCCTTGAATAATTTTAGGGATAAAGTAAGGTTTTTGAAGGTCAGTCGCCTAATTCTCAGACAATAGCTTGTATGTGGTTATTGGTCCCCATACAAATATAAATACACCATAAATGGAAATCTGGCATTCAAAGTTTCAACTTAGTCAAGGGGAGAAATTTTGACCCTCATAGTTGTTGGTGCTTTCTTCCTAGCCCAAATGGTTCCTGTTCCCCTTACTGTCTTGGTTCTCTCCTGAGATTTCTTTTAGGAGGGTTAGGAAATCCCTATCAAAAGGTTCTTAATCAGCAGACTTTCTTTAATGCTGGTGTATGTGTGTGTATACATACATATATGCATATTTACACACATATGTGTATATGCACATACTATATATACATTATATACATATACACATATATAGATATATGTGGGTATATACATATATATACAGATATATATATGCAGATATATATATATATATACATACATACACACACGTATAGATATAGATATAGATATATATAGATATATATCCAGTATGGCTGCTCAGTCCCTTCTGATTACACAAAGTTACAGAATGTTTTTCTGGTGGTCTGGTGTTTTGTATATTCACCATGAAAAATTTTCATTTTTTGTGGCTTGCAAATTCAGTTCAGCAAATATTTACTAAGCACCTGCTAAGTATGGCACTGTGCACTAGAGATAAAAAAAAACAAACAAAAGCCCAAACAGTTGCTGATTTCAAGGAACTTATAGTCTACTGGAGGCTGCTAGATAGCTCAGTAGTTAGTGGTTCCTGCTTCAGGCACTAGCATGTGATCCTGGGCCAGTCCCTTACCTTCTTTCAGCTTGAATTTCTTTATCTGCAAAGAACCTCACAGGCTTGGAGTAAGGAGCAAACGGAATTAACACATGTGAAGTGCTTTTGAAGCCTTAATGCGATATATAAATGCTAGGTATTATTATTCTACTAGAAGCTAAATAACAAGTACACAGACAAGTAAATTTTAAAAAATACTCAAAACACACCAATGGATCTGTAATCTCAATGGGATACATGTTCTTGCCAACAATGGAATTCAAAACCTCTGTGGACAGCTAAGTGACGTAGTGGATAGAGGACTGGACCTGGAGTCAGGAAGACCTTAGTTTGTATCTAGACTCAGCACTTAGTAGCTGTGTGACCCTGGGAAAGTCACTAAACTGCTATGTGCCTCAGTTTCCTCAAATGTAAAATGAGCATAATAATAGCACCTACCTCCCAGAATTGTTTGGAGTATCAAATGAGATAATATTCGTAAAGTGCTTCACACAGTAGGTACATTAGTAGGCACATAGTAGGTACATTAAAATGCTTGTTTCCTTCCTTCCTTCCTTGTGACTCTTGTCCATTTTTTCCATAAGCTCACTATAAGTTGTCTGTTCACTGTTGCTTTCTCCTGATTTCATAAGGATACTAGTAGAATACAGGTTGTCTGTCCACTGGTTATCTCTTGCTCTCATCACACAACCAGTCTAATTTTCTTTTTCAATCATAGTTTTCTGATGATAGCCTTTACATTGTTTCTCCTTGAAAGTTTCTTGTTAGTTCTATGTTGCTGTCTTCTCACATCCATCATGCAGCTCTCCATTGCCCTCTGAATGATGCTTGTTTTTAACCTTCAGGAAACTGTCAGTGACCCCAAACTTCTCCCAGAAATAAAGATCCAAGTTTTTAATACCAGTAGTCTACTGGTATTTATTGTATGACCGTGAAACAAATAGTCTCTAAAGAATTTTATTTACACACATATATGCAATAAACATACACACATATATGATTGTATATAAATATGTATGTATCTTGGTATTGGAATCTGGCCCTGTGTGGGAGAAACCATGGCGATGGGTAGGGCTTTCTCAGAATTCTATTAGCCTTTGCCGGTAGATTGTAGCAGATTGACCCATTACTGGGTGAAAAGAAGTCCACCTTCCTCTAAAATCACTGGCTCCCCTCTCCACAAAGGTCTAAGGCTGAACTGAGAAAACTGCCCTGCTTGCCATCAGAAGCGTTTTGTGTTGGTTCCTCTCTATCTCCAATGTACAATGCAGGTCAGCCCTTTCCCCTGGTATGTTCCACCCATCCTCTCTCATTACTGCTTTTCCCGTTTACAACCTTGTTTTGCGTGTGAGGTTGTTTATAATAGAGGTTTCAGGGAAGGCTATTTTAGATAAAAGTGGGAGATGCATCTATCCTCTTCCCACCCAGGGAGTCGTTGGAGCGATGAATTTTTTTCTGAAACATCACAAACTAGGGGCCAGCTCACTTTAGTTTTTCTTAGCCAACTTGAGGGAATAAAGCAGGAGAAATAATAGGCAGAGGATCATTAATAGCATGAAGCAAGCTATATTGCACTATACCAGTGTTATTAGCAAGCCAAAGCTCAAGACAAAAGGGGAAAAGAAGAAAGGGATTTGAACCTGGAGACCTGTAGGAATCCTTTAGCAGCATACATCTGGATTCCCTCACCCAGCACTCCTTTCCCACACCTATTTCCCCTTACAGTAGTTTAATGGTGAATGAGAATAATCAGGGAATGAGAGACTACTCCCACCCACTCATACCTATCACAGGTATTTACTTACATGTATAATTCATATTTATATTACATGTGGAGTCTGTATTTCACACACACATTAAACATATACTCACACATTTATAAACTAATGTCATGGAGAAGGGGAACATCAACAACTTGGGGAATCAGTAAATATTTCTGTAGGAGGTGTTGCTTGAACCAAGCCTTGAAGGAAGTTCCAAAAGGAATCACCAGAATGACCAGAGGGTGATGGATTTTTCCACCACAGAAACTCTCCAAACCCATCAATTCAGGTATAGAGGAGTTGCAGTCCTTGTTGGTAGAGAAAGTATCCACACAGGTAAGAGCACAGAATTAGAAAATAATGGCTATTTTGTTGGCATTTGATTCATACACATCTCTTTTTAGTCTCTACTTTCTTTGTACTTCTTCATCTAAGCCGTTTCCTTCTTTCAAAATCACTTCTTTCTTTTTAGAATTCCATACATTCAACACACTGCTTGCTGCTGGATTAGAAAGATAGAGTTGCCCCTCTTCAGTAGGTAGTTTTTAGTCTGTTTGTTAACTTTTAGAAAACTATCTAAGAATCCCTATAACAATAATGTATATGTGCCAGTAGGCATATATCCAACTTAGGCAACTATGGTAACTAAAGAATAACTCCCCATAGGGACAAACACACAGATGTCAGCAAAAAAAAAAAATAGAAATACAATGTCATGCCTTGTAGTAAGGTCTTTTTCCAAGATTGTGAGTTTAAGATGAGAATGCTGAGTAGCACACAGCTGTAATATGTAAGACCCTAGCTTCCTAACTGCTGGCCAGATGGTCTTGACTGCCTTGGTTCACATTCCTACTTCAAGAAAATCACTTGGCCAATCAGATCTGGGATCATTCAACAACAGTCCAAGAGTATGTTTGAATCCTCAATCTTAAAAACCTTGTAGCCAAAGTTAGTAAGTAAAACTTAGCTTGCTTTGGAAGGGCATATGGAATCAGTCGAGCCTGATTTGTGGATAATTCATATCTGTGCAATACCAGTATCTAGAGGATCTAGCTCTCAAGAAAACTAGAAGACCTCCCAGGACATTGAATGGATCCCTGTCCCCTGTGCTTCTTTGGAAATTCCTTACCTTCTCTTCACCATTCTCCTGCTGAGAAAATCCTCTTTTCTTCTACTATTGAGAACTATAATGACAAGTTCCTTTAATTCACAGTTGACTTTAAAAGGGTACTGAGAAAGTTTTATTCTAGTGTAGTGACTGGCACTTTCCTTCAGCAGACAACTGCCAAGCTCATCACTCTGGTTCTCTCTGGGCAAGGCAGACAAGCCCAGCCAGCTCTTCAGTCACCAGGATTCTGAATTGTCTGGTCTAATCAAAATTGCAAATCAGCTACAATCCTTCTTTCCACTTTCTGTTTTTTCCTACTAAACCAGAGAGGGCAGCAGAGAGCAACTGGTATTTCTAAGAGGCTTTCTGTCCCTCAAACTAAATATGGCACTGAAGGGCAATGAAGTTGTCTGCTCGTGAGCTCCAGCCCTTATCCAGCCAATCAGAAGTGAGCCGCTAAAGCCTTTTCTGCTGACAACCTGATGCTGATTTCTTAGCACAGCCCCATCAGCCTCACCTGTTCAATGCCTTGCTGAGTACTTCTTGTCTTTTCAGTTGCTGATCACTCCATCCAGGTTTCATTCTATTTTCAGTGGTTCAAATCAGAGCCTCCTGGTACAAACCCAGTGACTCACCTTGCCCCTACAGTGTAAAAACTAATGACCTCACCTCCCTTTTCTGTTAGGTGTAAAGTCAATAGCCTTGATTTAATCAATAATATTACCAAGAAAAGAGCCCCACTTGAAAGTGACAGACCTGCAAGTAACATGGTAAATGAAGACCATCCAAATGCCTTGATGGGGAATGTTAATTCTCTAGAACTCAAAGATTTCAAAAGCTTTGTAGACTATGGAATTATAGACTATGTTCAGAATAGTCTGGGTTCTTACCAATTAACTTCTCTTATAGGACCTACCTGGTTTTCTTGAGGCTTTGGGGGGCGGGGTTGAAGACAAAATAACATTATATAACATTATATACATAATTATATTATATGACATTATATATATAAAGTGCTTTTAAATGTTAGACATGATGATGAGGATGATATTAGGGTTGATGTTCCACCCCATGTCTCTCATATTAGCTGTCATTCAGTATAGGGCCTTTGCCTCCTTGGTCTCATCCTACCCTATAGCGCTAATGTAATGGTGGATATCAACACTTTTAGGAAGCAGGGCCTCTTTCAGGCCTCTGCCCACCAATCTTTGACAAATAACCCTAAAGAAAGATGATGAGGATATATCGAACTCCTCCTAGGCAAAAGTAAATTGCACCTGACTAGTCTCAGCCATGGGAATAGGGGAAAAGGCATTGGTAAAATCAGTAATCCCATACCACTTGCCCTGGGGCAACCTGATCTATCACAGTGACAAGGTCAGGACTACCTGCAGCAATCCACATAACTTTTTTTTTTTTTTTAGCTTCTGATAAACTACTTTGTCACTGGATAGTATCTTCCTTCTTCACTGGTCATACAAACTTTTATAGGCAGCTAGATGGTGCAGTGGTTAGATTATGGAGTCACAAAGACTTGAGAGCAAATCCTGCCTCAGACACTGTGGGGGTATATTTCTTTTTTTAAATTAAATTTTATTTTTTTCAATGAACAAAAATCTATCCTCTTTCCTTAACCCCAAATTGAGAATAAAAGGGGGAAAGACCCCTGTTACAAATATGTACAGTCAAAACAAATTTCTATATTGGCTGTGTCTAAAAGAAAAAATGAAATAAAATCCTGTATATCTATATAGATGTCTCCATATAATATACACATAGATGCACATCTATACATATTGTAGAATCTCTATATACATATATAATTGTAAATGTATAAATTATATAATTATAAATATATAACATAAATAATCATAAACATATGTTATATAGTATTTATAGATGTTCACAAGGTTTAACACAATCTCCAGCAAAAATTATGGGCCAGAGATAACGCTTTCAGTCTTCAGTCTATCAGTTTCTATCCCCATTGGCACTGCCTTTTCAACTTGTGTAATTATTGTATGCATAAGGTACTCCTTTCCCTTCAAGACTCGGTCCTTAAATATCACCTCTACCTCTAACTGCCAAACATACACGTACAATTTATCATTATTTTCCTTATCATAGTGATTCAGGTTTTCTAAAACCATCAATAAGAACCAAGGAATATTTGGTTTTACTTTTTCTGGGAAGCTCCTTATGCATCTATCACACTTACCCTTGGGGATCAGTGGAAGCTCCTTCCTTATACCATTGAGTGGAATATAGAGCCTTAACAAGGTTATGTAAGGCCTATCTAATCTTTTTTTAAAAAATTATTTTATCATCAAAGATCAGCCTTCTCTCACTCCCACTTCCCTCCTTCCTCCCACTTTGAGAAAGCAAGATGAACAAAAATCCCTGTTACAAGCATGTTAAATTCTCATTGGCTATGTCTAAAATAAATGTCTTAGTCTATGCTCTGGGTCCATCACCTGCCTGTCACAAGGTGAGCAGCATGTTTAATCCCCAGGAACTGTGGTTTGTCATTGTGTTGATCAGACTTCCCAATTCAGCTGCTCTGAGCCAGCAGCATTCTGCTATTGCTTAGATCCAAGCCCAGGTTAAGAACTCAGATGAGGCGGGGCAGCAGTCAGTTTGTGAATCCATATGCCTAGCAAATATTATCATAGGTTTTGTTTTTCCTGTGTTCTCATTGTGAGAATGGAGTTAAGGTTTCCATCTCCACTGGCATTGCCCCTTTCTTTTTTTTCTTTTGTAATGTTTAACTTATGGAATAAAACAAACATTTCCATAACATAGTACAATTAAAAAAAGACAGTTGGCCAATGAAACTGCAAATCTACTATGTACAACTTGCTATTCCTTTCTAATATACCAAAATTATCATGGAAATGTTTTCCCCATCCCTAGAAATGGCTACCATTAGACACAAAATTATTTATTCATACTTCTATTTATCAGTTCTTTATCTGGATGCAGATGCCTTCTTCTTCATATGTCCTTTATAGTTAATTTGAGTATTTATAATAGAAAAAATAACTTATTCACTCAAAGTCCTTCTTAAAACAATATTGCTCTTACTGTATACAATGTTCTCTTGGCTCTGCTCATTTGACTCTTCATTATTTCATGCAAGTCTTTCCATATTTTTCTGAAATCATTGAACTCATCATTTCTTATAACACAGTAGTATTCCATCACAACCATTCACCACAACTTGCTCAGCCATTCCCCAACTGATGGGCATCCCCACAATTTCCAGTTCTTTGCCACCACAAAGAGAGCTGCTATAAATATTTTAGAACATATAGGTTCTTTTCCTTTTCCCCTAAATCATCTTTGGAAATAGATCAAGTAGTGGTATTGCTGGGTCAAAGGGTATAGGTGCTTTAATAACTCTTTAGGCATTATTCCACATTGCTCTCCAAAATGGTTGGACCATTTCACAATTCCCCCAGCAATGAATTAGTGTCTCAATTTCTCCATATCCCCTCCAGCATTTGTCACTTTCTTCTATCATTTTAGCCAATCTGGTAGACGTGAAATGAAATCTCAAGGTTGTTTTAATCTGCATTTCTCTAATCAATAATGATTTAGAGAACATTTTTATATGACTATAAATTGTTTTGATTTCTTTGCTGGAAAACTGCCTGTTCATATCCTTTGACCATTTATCAATTTTAAAAGTTTTCTTTTTTAAAAAATACATTTTGTTTCAATTAGCCAAGGACTGTCCTCTCTCTCTCCCATCCCAACCTTAATTCCATTCTCACAATGACAACATAGGAAAAACAAAACCTATGATAATATTTGCTAGGCATATGGATTCACAAACTGATTGCTGCCCCATCTCGTCTGAGTTCTTAACCTGGGTTTGGATCTAAGCAATAGTAGAATGCTGCTGGCTCAGAGCAGCTAAATTATAGGTTCCCCTTCAGTCGAGTTCTGTGGGTGGGTTAAACATTGGAAGTGAGACCCTACTTTGTGCCTGAGGTCAGAGCCTCACACACTGTTGTCCTTGCCTCAGCTGCTGTAGCTGCTGGCTTCTAAACTTCCTCCTTTCTCTGTATATGGCCCAAAGTCTCCCTTCCCTGAAGGGGTGGAACTCCCCTTGTCATTTCACCCTTGATCTGCCACCCATGACTGGCTAGTGAGCTACAAAGCTTCCAGGTGACACCTGACCCTGTTGTAGTCTCCAGCTTGGGTCTGGGTTTGCCCCAGTGAGACTCTGAGACCTCCTCTTGCCCTAATACACAGCCTTTCTCTGGGCACTGGAGTATTCCAGGTCTGACACCAAAATCCATTATAAAAAGACCTCCCTGACTGTCTCCCTATGCTGGGCTGGCCTGAGCAAAGAACTTGTTAGGACTTTTTCTGGATTTCACCATCAGAATTTGGTCCAGTGCATTTTCTAGATCTGTTAGGAGGAGTTTGTGGAAAGGAACACTGCACCTACATTGATTCCTATCATTTCTCCATCTTGGCTCTGCCTCTCAGGACAATAAAACCTTAGCTATATCCACATGCCAGGGTCCTGTCCAGACCATCTGAAGTTCCATTTATTCCACATCACCCTTCCCCTCCTGTAACAATGAATTTAACTATGAGGTCATTCCAAGCAATCCCTGCCAACCATGACAAATATTCTGGGACAAGTCTAACTCAGGGTAGTCCAGCGATTCAGGCTCATGACTAAAATGCAATGAGACTCTAATGGACCATAAAATAAAATAGAAATTACTTTACTGAAAACAAGGTATAAAAACTACAATTCCTAAGTTTTAAAAAAAACAACGATAATTCAAATAAAAGGACTGCTTAGCCCTCCTCCACCTTTGTTTTCACTATGGCAAATGCCACACGAGGTTGAAAAGATATTCCTGAAGAGCAGTAAGGATTCAAACCTACTGACGCCAATTTCCCATCGTTTTAGCCTTTTATATCCTAAGGGTCCTTGAGTTCCTAATTCACTAATCATGATGTTGAGAATGACCTTCCTAACTCATTAAAAGGAAACTAACCCAGATTGTGTAAGAAAGGTACTACTCTTCCCACAGCCCAGAACAAAACACCTAGGTATACCCATAGCTAGGGCCTGGGATATAAATGATAGTCTATAAAGAAACTGAGGAGTGGCTCAGATGCGTGGGAAGAGAGATGCAAGAGAAAAGCAACAACTCAATGTACCTCTAGGGAAGAGTGAATATCTGGGACCAGAGAGTGGAAATAGAATACTCTTTTTTTTTGTTTCGTTGTCCCTCATTCGGAAGAGGGCCAGTGGCATCATGGGTGATGTCTTGACTTGCCCATGAATTGGATTTAAGTAAGGCAGAGCTGCACACAGTCATCAGCCTCACTCTTTCTTCCAGAGTCATAATAGTCTAATGGAGAAACAAAATCTCAGATGATTGGTGATGGCCCTGGATGCAGTGCATGTCCTTGGAGTTTTTGATGTTTGACCAAGCTCTGAGTGCTCCATAGCACCCCCTTTACCTGCTTTCATGGCCCTTGGAACAAATCGTTCTTATCAGCCCATTCCATGGGGAGGAGTGTATGGGGGGCGGGGGAAACAGTGGGGAGTGGGGGGAAAATGGGGGTGGAAGGAGTTCTTCATAGAGGAAAAGACATAAAGACAGAGGAGGGATGAAAAAAAGCGATTACTTTTGGCACTTAAGAAATCACCTGTGCCTTTGAAGAAATCAGTTTCTATTGATTTAGGACTTAAGGAAAAGGGAGAAGTTGATGATCAGGGGAAGATTATAGTAACTCTTAAGGCATTAGGATAGTTTAGAAGAGGGCTAGGTTTGGGAAGAAAGATAGTATGATTGAAACTCATAATTGTTTGATCATCTTGTGTTACAGCTTTCCCAACAAAAATGGAATGTGCTATTAGTGGGGGTGGGTTACTCACCACTCACTGCCCCAGAACATGGAGCCTACTGCTATGGTGATCTGTGAAGAGGATGTGAGAATGCTGGGAGTGACGTGGGTAAGGTGGAAACTTGCTTATGTAGCTGCTGCTGGTGCCTGGTTTGGGTTTAGGTTATATCCTTCCTGCCCTGAGGGGGCACGCCTGGTATAGCCATGGACAGCCAGATCTGGTTGGGGTAGAATATGAGTGCTGAAGGTATGGTGTAACTATTTGAGAAAAGCGCACAACTAGCTATCGTGGGAAAGGGTGGAATAGAATCCATCTCCCCAACCTCTGATTGGTAGATCACCCACCCCTTGAGATCATTCCAAGGGCCCCGCATTGGAGATAGCAGCTACTGATGAAATGTCAGGTCCTGTTTATAATTAGTGAACACTCCCTTTACCTATGCAAACAAGAGGAATAATAAAAAATGATGAGGAAGTGGAACACTATATGTGGGGTACAGCAGGAACTGACTGACCCAAAGAGTGCATGGAGTGCATTCCATAAGACTGCAAAAAGTAGGATGGAACTAAGCTGCAAAAGGCTTTAATTGCCTAACAGAGATTTGATCCCAGAGGTAAGAGCAAGCCACTGGAATTTATTGAGCAGAATCAGATGTGTGCTTTAGGAATAAAATTTTGTTTCACGTGTGAAAAATGGATTAGAGGTAGCCAAGATGGCAGCTGGAAAGCAGGGACTTGCCTAGGACTCTCCTCCAGGATCCTCCAAACACTGATAAAAAATGGCTCTGAAAAAATTCTAGAACTGCAGAACCCACGAAATAGCAGAGGGAAGCAGGGCTTCAGCCCAGGACAGCTTGGATGGTCACTGGGTAAGGTCTATTGCTCACAGAGCTGTGAGCGGAGCGGAGCAGAGCCCAGCATGGGCTGCACCTGGACCAACCAGACTGGGAGATGGGCGGAACAGGCCCTAGTGCCTTGAATCAGTGAGTGTGGCAGTTACCAGACTTCTCAACCCACAAACAACAGGGAAAAGCTGTGGGGGACAGAGTGAAAGGAGTTCACAGTTCGGCCACCACCCCAGGGGTGTGGAGGTAGTACAGCTACGGAACTACAGCTGCAGTTGCTTCTGGCCCCAGACCCACCTGGTGGGAGGAATTAAGTGGTGGATCAGAGCAGGAGTTCAGAGCCTGCTTAAGATCTGAATCTGGTCCAGGTTGGCAGTTCTTGGGGGAGGAGGAGTGCTGCTGTGGCATAGCTTGCTGTACAGAAATAGCTCTGAACAGTGCATCCCCTCAAGCTTGGAGCAAAGCACTCTCTACTCTACAAGCAGTCATACCCTGACAAAAGACTCAAAGGTCAAGTAGTTGGCTGGGAACATGGCCAGGCAGCAAAAACGGACTCAGATTCAGACTAAGACCTTGGAATCTTTCTTTGGGGACAAAGAAGACCAAAACATACAGCCAGAAGAAGTCAACAAAGTCAAAGAGCCTATATCAAAAGCCTCCAAGAAAAACATGAACTGGTCTCAGGCCATGGAAGAGCTCAAAAAGGATTTGGAAAAACAAGTTAGAGAAGTAGAGGAAAAAATGGGAAGAGAAATGAGAAGGATGAGAGAAAACCATGAAAGACAAGCCAATGACTTGCTAAAGGAGATCCAAAAAATACTGAAGAAAGCGACACCTTAAAAAATAGATTAACTCAAATGGCAAAAGACCTCCAAAAAGCCAACGAGAAGAAGAATGCCTTGAAAGGTAGAATTAACCAAACGGAAAAGGAAGTCCAAAAGACCACTGAAGAAAATACTACCTTAAAAATTAGATTGGAGCAAGTAGAAACTAGTAACTTTATGAGAAATCAAGATATTATAAAACAAAACCAAAGGAATGAAAAAGTGGAAGACAGTGTGAAATATCTCACTGGAAAAACCACTGACAAGGAAAATAGATCCAGGAGAGATAATGTAAAAATTATTGGACTACCTTGAAAGCCATGATCAAAAAAGCCTAGATATCATCTTTCAAGAAATTATCAAGGAGAACTGCCCTGATATTCTAGAGCCAGAGGGTAAAATAGAAATC
>CM053623.1:325853023-325871838 GCA_028646595.1 Phalanger gymnotis | reverse complement strand
GGGAGGGCAGATAGAGGGAGGAGGCAATTAAAAGCAAACACTTTTGAAAAGGGACAGGGTCAAGGGAGAAAATTGAATAAAGGGGGATAGGATAAGAAGGAGCAAAATATAGTTAGTCTTTCACAACCGAGTATTGTGGAAAGGTTTTGCATAATGATACACATGTGGCCTATGTTGAATTGCTTGCCTTCTTAGGGAGGGTGGGTGGGGAGGGAAGAGGGGAGAGAATTTGGAACTCAAAGTTTTAAAAGAAGATGTTCAAAAAAAAGTTTTTGCATGCAACTAGGAAATAAGATATAAAGGCAATAGAGCATAAACATCTATCTTGCCCTACAAGAAAGGAAGGGAAAAGGGGATGGGGGGAGTGAGGTGACATTAGGGTGGGCTGGCTGGGGAACGGGGCAATCAGAATATATGCCATCTTAGAGTGGGGGGTGGAGGGTAGAAATGGGGAGAAAATTTATAATTCAAACTCTTGTGAAAATTAATGCTGAAAACTAAAAATATTAAAGAAATAAGTAATGATTTCACATAATCTATTAGAGAAGGGAATGATATAAATTTTGGCACAGGTCTTCTGACCTAAAGACAGAAAATATTGCATGTGGAAATTACCAGATTATCCATTCATCACACTTAGTACCAGCCTTTTATGCACCCATAACTCCACCCCATACATCCTTTCTGGGACAGTCTTCCTAAAACACCACTTTCACCACATCAGTTCCTTGATCAAGGCACCCATTGACATCTCATTGTAGAAAGGCAGCATGGTGTAGTAGCTAGAATGCTGGATTTGGGGTTAAGGAGACCTAGTTCAAATACCACCTTGGATACTTTCCATGCTATGTGAGTATGAACAAATCACTTAGTTTCTCTGAACCTCACTTTCCTTGTGGTCTTTATAAATTGAGGGAAACCTTATCCCAACACATATTCTCAGCCAGGCCCCTTATCAAGCTTCAGGATTCTAGGGTTACCCCTAAAGGGTTGGGGGTGATTTTCCAATGCTATTGACTCAATTCCCCTTTCTAGTTTATGTTCCCCAGTGTTAACTGCCAGTGACTAATGTCTCAGTTTCATTTACCCAGTAATATCCATCAACTTTTACAAAGCAAAATTTGCTGAAAAGATACAGAAAGAAAAACCATCCCAACAACTGAATCAAATGAGTTAACATATGTAAAAGTGTTTTGCAAACCTCAAACAGAAAGACACTTTCCATCAGCATTTAGGCGTGCTCTCTCCCCTACCCCATCACGATCTCTAGAGGAAATGGGTTCAAAATTAAAGCAGTTCCTAGATAGCATTTTCTCTTCCAAATTCAGCATAGCTGATGAATGGATCTCTGTAGCTTCCCCTCGATTGACTCAAGATTTGTTGGATCAAACAGGTTGCTCATGACTTTCTTTTCTTTCTCAGCTCTTATCAAACCCTGGCATGGAATCCAGCTCCCAGATTTCTAGCACTCTCCTTACTGACCTTTTGAAATTCACAAGGTCATAGTTGACTCTAATACTCCTTCAATCATTCAATAACATTCATTAAGTGCCTTCTATGTGCCCTAAAAGGGCAGGTAAGTGGCACAGTGGATGTAATGATGGGCTTGGAATCATCAAGACTCATTTTCATGAACTCAAATCTGGCCTCAGACACTTATTAGCTATGTGACCCTGGGCAAGTCACTTAACCCTGCTCTATTCCTTTTCTCTATCTGTAAAATGAGGTGGAGAAGGAAATGGCAAACCACTTCAGTATCTTTGCCAAGGAAACCCCAAATAGGGCTATGAAGAGTCGCTCACAACAACACGACAATAACAAAATATTCCCTAAAAGCAGGAAAGAGAAATTTCCAACAAGCCAAGTACAGAGGTCTATATTCAGAATCCACATCTCCTACCTGTGGAGGTAAGAGCCTGAGGTCTCTTCCCATCTGCAAGCTTATAGTATATGTTTAACTGGAAATAAGGAAGAGCAAGAGCCTCTCTTTGGCCTTTTGCATTCACCCTGGCTTTGGCAGCCAATCAACAGTCTATCTCTTCGCCACATGGTTAGGAGACCTTCAGAACCATTTCCAGAATCTCTGCACATGATCCAAATCAAGACGCAGGACTCTTCCATTACGCCTCTTCCATGTGGGGATCGCCTAGCATACAACACATGGTCACCAGTCCCCTCAGTTCCTTCATATCCTCTATGAAAATGGGATAATTAAGCAACTCTCTTTACTTCTCCAAACCATGGTTTTCTCATCTGTAAAACTGTTACATAAGAACAGCTCTAGTAGCTACCTTCAGGACTATAATAAGGGACAAATGTGCCATCAATCAAATATATGTAAATATTTTAAAACCTTAAAACACTACTGAAACCTTAGCTATCATTACTTTTATCTCCTATGGCAAAGATTGTCAATCCTTTAGGAGAGGGGTGCCATCTTATTGACTCCTCCCATAGGATCATAGGATTTAGAGAGTTGTGTCCAAAACAAGGTTTTATCTTAGCTTGCTAGTGCCTAGATGATAGGATCAAACCCCAATTTGTTCTGGTATTCATTCAAAGCCCTATGTAATCTAACCCTAAATTCTCCAACTTTAACTTCCATTAATAAGCCAACACATACATACTCTATGCTCTCAACTAGAACATCATAGCTCGAAGTAGCTTTCTACAATCTCAAAGATACCTGGTGAATTGTGAGGGAACCAGATAGCTGCCCTTACAAAAACCAAATAAAAGACTGAAAAGAAATAGAGTGTCCTTTACTTCAATTTTCAGTTCCTTTTTGAGGAGCAGTTGCCATGGGAATCTATGTCTTTAAGGAAATTGTCTGTGTATTATCCGTAAGTAAATGCTCAAATTCTCTTAGGCAGTTGGAGTGTAAGAGCAGTAATAACAGATGGGATTGTCTACATGGGCCCATTATGTCATGGGGTCCATCCTAGTGTGGCTGGAATAACATTTACGGCAGAACAGAATTTGCATGCTCTGGTGACTTTTGAAAACTCCTTTCAAGGCTACCTAGCTGGTCATGGTAAATTGGAAGGCAAAGCCAAATATGCCCTCCAGTTGGCATAACCACCTGCAGCAAAGAAAAAAGAATGAATTGTTTCCTGTGTGATACATAGTCAAAAAGTTATCACCACTGTAGGTCTCAAACCTTTTCTTTGGCATTTAAGTGTTTTATTCATTTTTTTCATCACTGTCCCTTTCTAATAACCCCTTCCAGTTTCACCACTCTCCTTTGTAACAAAAGAGAAATGGTTAAGCAAATCAAACCCAACATATCAACCACTTTGGACAACATGTGAGGCATTTGGAATCTACTGCTTCCCAAGTGAGAGAAGGAAAGTGAGTTCTATTATCAGTCTTTTGGAATCAAAATTGATCACTGTTTTTGTAACAAATTCATTAAAGACTAGTTTTTTTTAATTCAGAAGTAAAAAAAAAAACTTATTCACTCATTTTAATTTTCTTAACAGCAAAAAACAATGTTTCCAGATGTTATGTTTAGCAGAACAAAACCTTTAGAAATGGCTCTTTATTGCCTTTTATTTATGTGAGAGAAAAACTTACCTGTTTCTTACCTGATTTATGTTTACCCATTGGAAACTTCTAAAATTTTAAAAAATTTTTCTTCCTCCAGAGGAGAACACTTAGACTTCAAGCCCCTAAGCCACACCTGCACAACTTGGCAGTAGGTAGGGGCCAAAGTTAAAATAGGCTAAACTTCTTCAGGCCACAGATAGGTTTTTAGCAGCTTACTTTCCAAGTAAAAGTATAATTAATGATTAAACTATCTTGCAAATAAACCATGTTAAAAAGAGGGAAATTTCAATTAATATCAATTAATTGCCCTTATTACTTAAGATTTTTATTTATCATGAAATCACATTAATGTTTAAAAAATTACTTTGCTAAGCAGTGCAAGTTTTAATACATTTTTCAGGTTTCTTATTGTTTACATTTAGTTAATGGGACATACTGCACTTTTTGTCAGCAATCAGTTTATTGCACTCCAGAATCGTATTTGAAATTGATTTCTTTAGAAATCTGAAAACTAACCTTCGTAGCCGCCTCATTTTCTGAGTCTACTTTCTCAAAAAAACCATTGTTTCCCCTGAGATTTTTTTTTAACAATTTGGACTCTAATTTTTTATTGATATCCAATTTGCTTGTCAGGATCTTTTGATTCGAAATGGCGACAAAGATTGTCTTTTTTCGGATCTGCTATTGCTTCTCAGCAAACAAGGCACAATATTTTGTCTTTCACATAAGCAAATAAGTATCTATCTGTCCACTCTGGATTAAACACTCCATGCTGTGATTCAATCTTATGTTTCTTTTTATCACCCATTTTACAAAATCACCCCAAAAACTTTAATGTTGGAACCAAAACATCTCCACAACAACTGCTCACATACAAAGAAATACCGAACTGAGGGTCTGACCTTGGAGAGCGCGTTAGACACTCATGTAATTTGGAGGGTGGTCAAACAACGAGGGAGGGAAAGAAGTCCTGGAGTTGTTGCCACTCATCACACATCAGCTACGTGTGGCTGTACTCACTTTGTCCCTGTTCAACATCAGCAATGACCAAACACACAGTGAAAAGATAGGACTCTTGCTCCTCTCAGACTAGAGACGAACTGACAGTGGTTGGTTGCCACAGGTCATGTGACAAACAGGACAGTGCGCAGTGGCAACCCACCTGCCAAATTACGTGATGGGAACAATAGTGACCAGTGGACAGTGGGTTAATTGGGGCATGGACAAAACACTCATTGCATCTTTACTTTCTTTAACATCCTCTACATTTTTCGAGGGCTGCCCGAAATCCTTTGATGGGTGTATGTTGTGCAGGCCTTCCCCGAGCATTTCTGTAATTAGCAACTCTCTAAGCACCAACTTTCCCCAGTGGCTGAAGTGGGGGTGAAAGAACCAACAAATGTGAGAATTGGGGAATTTACTTCCCCTACTGAGAAGTCAGGCAACTCCAGAACGATGAACTCAGGACAAACCCTGACTGTAGGTAAAGGGCAAGGATTAGCACCTCGATGGGTTCAGCCAAATGTTGCCTAGCTAGCTACTGTGCTGGAGGTATGGTTTAATAAAAGTTAAGTGAATGAATGAATTATAAAAAGCATTTATTTAAGGGTTTACTACATGTGGGTGCAAAGTACTGTACTAGGTGCTGGGGATACAAACAGAAAAGCAAACTCAGCTCTTTCTATAGAATAAGA
The DNA here is from genome assembly GCA_028646595.1 of Phalanger gymnotis. NCBI lineage: Eukaryota > Metazoa > Chordata > Mammalia > Diprotodontia > Phalangeridae > Phalanger > Phalanger gymnotis. The sequence goes on along the minus strand of CM053623.1, from coordinate 325,866,595 downwards.
AATATTTTTGGGCAATGCAAGGGTGGGAATTTGTTTTCCTTGCCTATGCATAGCCATTATAGGAATTTTGTTGCTCTTTTTAAATTGGGAGCAAGGGAAGGAGGAACAGAAGGATAAGTGTTTGTTAATTGAAAGTATAAAAAGTAAAATTAATGACAAATAAAAAAGCAGATGGTTCTTGATCTCGGAGAGCTCATATTCTAATGGGAGAAATAATACATAGATTTCAACTGCCAAGTCAGACAGAAAAGTCCTATGGTTTTTAGAATGAAGGAAAAAAACAAATGGCAAATAGTCTTTAATGTTGGTTCGACTGATTAAATCATATCCAAATCTGAAGTTGAATCATTTGGAAGAGTCACTGTCCTTGTTGCTGGCAAGAACTTTCTAGGTCTTCAGTAGCTGTGATTGCTTGGAAGGAAGGGCTATTTAACATCTGCAGAAGCAGTTTTCAGGTCGAATTTTCACAGGGGTTACTTCCCAGGATGAGGGCTATGAGAGCTTGATTAAATTCAAGACTTGCGGTTTGGGGGGTGCTGCTACCTTCAGGGCACTTGGGATCTCCTGCTTGGTTGGGCCAAGAGTGACTAGAAAGGTGGGCCCTTTCTCCATAGGGAATGCTTTCCTCAATGATGGCTCTAGAGTCTATGGTGCATGCAGGGCTGATAGACCGAAGGACACTTATTCCCAAGGCTCTTGCATTTAAGGCCTTGGGCTATCTCCATCCGAGTCTGAGAGGAGGGGGTGGTCAAAGGTGGTGGTTTGACTTGCCTGGCAGGCACATGCTGCCTCCTATCTCTTCCTCAAGTTTCCTTGCTATTTCAGTGTGCCTGTGGTCACATGGCTAGGAAGTATAAGAGACAAGACTTGAACCCATATCTTCCTGACTCTAAGTCCAGGAAACTATCCACTATATTATGCTACAATGTCTCTTGAAGTAAGAATAAAAAAAATTAAAATTAAAGGAAGTCAAAAGTAGGAAGTATGATATCAATGTCTGAATCTTGCTGTTAAGAAAGATTTCCATATTTTTTTTCCTTCTTTACAATTCGGTTCTCTCAAAATTCCATGCTTAGTTCATTTTCAGAGATTTTACTTTGTTGGAAATTTCTCAGTATCATTCTCCAAACACAGGTCAATGCTTCCATGTTCAGTCCAGGCCCAATCTCTTTTGGTTGCATTCAGGACTTTGACAATGCTTTTCTCTCTGATCATAACTCTAACTGGTCAGCTGACTGCTATAGGTAGAGATACACTATTTATGCCTCATTTCTACTGTGGGTCTTGAGCAAGAGCTAATTAAATAATCGATGACATTCATCAACTTCTGGGAAGCTTCTTCTTTCCTGTTTCCACTCTCTGCTTTCCTCCCTCTCTGCCAAGCACTCCATCAGAGATGACAGTGCACTATTTCTTCCAGGGGAGGGTTTTTCTTTCCAACATGATCCTTTCTTTCCAAGCTGGGCAGCCCATTGAGACTTTGAGTTGCACCTGAAAGAATGTAGACAGACAGGACAGCGTTCCAAGTTGGGGCGGCCAAAACCAGGGTGCCTGCCTACAGAAACACCTTGTGGGGATTACAAAGGCAGCCTAGCATATGGTTATAATGGAGTACTATTGTGCTATGAGAAATGACAAGGCGGTGTGATTTCAGAAAAAAAAAAAAACCTGCCAAGAGCTATTTGAACTGATACAAAGTGAAGTGAAAAGAACCAGGAGATCATTGGGCAGTTACCAGCAATGTTGCAATAATGACCAATTGTGAAAGACTTGGCTACTCTGATAAATGCAGTGTTCCAAGACAGTTCCAAAGGACTCATGATGAAAAAATGCTATCCGCCTCCAGAGGGAGAACTGATGAACTCTGAGTGCAAATTGAAGTATAATTTTCTTGCTTTATTTTTTCCTTTTTTAAAAAATGTAGCTAACATGGAAATATGTTTTGCATGATTTCACATGTATAATTGATACCATTTTGCTTGCCTTTTCAGTGGGAGGGGGAGATTTGGGAGGGAGGGAGAGAATTTGGAACTCAAAATTTAAAAAGAAAAGAATGCTAAAAATAAATAAAATTTTAAAAATTAAAAAAAGAAAGACAACCTAGTAGAGTGACTATAGCAGGTGACTTGAAATCAAGAAGATGTGGGTTCAAATTCTACCTTAGATACTTACTACCCTTAAACAAATCACTCACTCTCTCTAAACTTTCCTCACCTGTCCTATGGAGATAACGATAGCACTCACCTCACGGGGTTGTTCTTAAGAACAAATCAGATGATTAATGTAAAGTCTATATGAATATGAGCTGCTATTATCATCAGCATTTTATAAATTCACAAGGCATGGACAGAGTTGCAATTTGTATTTGAAGAATCGGGATGTGAATCCCAGTGTTGCCTCATCTGTAAAATGGAGGGTGGGTAGGGGGAGAGGTAGGAGGAAGAACTAAAAGTTTCAATAAAAAAAGTGGAACTCTGGCTAATTATAATAAATAAAAATCTTGTCTGAGAGGGAAAATGATGAAACATACCTTCCTCCACACAGCAGAGAGGCAGAGGTCTATGGGGACCAAGTGTTGTCCCTAGCTTCCTTCAAGGCTCTGCTCAAGCAACAGCTTTTATGTGAAGCCTTTTCTGATTCTTTCCTCTGACCCTCACTCCTCCACCCCTCCATCAATATTATCTTGTATGAATGAGTGAATGAACAAATAAAGCATTTATTAAATGCTCACTCTGTGTAAAGCATCGATGATACAAATAGAAAAATCATAGTCTCTGCTCTCAAGGAACTAACATTTTAATGGGGAAGACAACACATGATGAAGCTCAGTCAATCCATAAACCTATATTAAGCAACTACTATGTGCCAGGCATTATGGTAAATTCTGGGGATACAAAGAAGGCAACTAAAAAATCCCTGCTCTCAAGAAGCTCAGTCTAATAGGGGAGACAACATACAAACAAATACATTCAAACAAGCTATATATGAGATAAATTGGAAATAATTAACAAGGAAGGAACTAGAATTAAGAGGGGCATCAGGTGGATCAGGTAGAAGGTGGGATTTTAGCTGGGACTTGAAAGAAGCCAGGAGATGAAGAACATTCCAGGCATGGGGCATAGTAAAAATGCCTGGAGTTTGGAGATCAAGTATCTTGTTCAAGGAACAGCAAAGAAGCTCATGTCACTAGAGCTCATAGTATGTGGAGGAGTATAAGATGTAAAAAGACTGGAAAGGTATGGGGGTGAGGCTTTGAACAACAAACAGAGGATTTTATATTTGATCCTGGAACTGATAGGAAGTTACTAGAAATCATGGAGTTGGAGGTTGACATGGTCAGATCTGTGATTTCAGAAAATAACTTTGACGACTAAGTGGAAGGTTTCAGCTATAGGTCAGATGAAAAGGCCCCATGTGCCTTAGGTACACTGCCAAAGTAAATGGTAATGCCTCTTCTTTAAGGTCATTTCCACCAATTAAATCATATCAGTTTCTGATGTTGACCCTAGGTGGCTCAGTGGAGTCAGAAAGAGCCAATTTCTAATCTTGTCCCAGACACTTAGTAGCTATGTGACCCTGGGCAAATAACTTAACCCTGTTTGCCTCAGTTCCTCATCTGTAAAATGGGGATAATAACAGCATTATTAGAATATAATTAGCATATAATATAATAATATATAATTAGCATATAATAATAGCAATAATACTTTACAGTGTTGTTGTAAGGATCAAATGAGATAATATTTGTAAAAAGCCTTTAGCACAATGCCTGGCACATAGTAGGTACCTAAATACTTGTTTCCTTCCTTTCTTGATCTGTCAGTGACAAGGACTTTGGTGGCAAGATCTTTCTCTTCTGAGTCTTCAGTGGCTACAGCACATGCAGGAGCAGTTACCAGGCTCTATCTCTTCATATGTTGCTTCCAATATGGTAGCTGAGGGCATTGGGCTGGGAACATAGCTATTCCCAAGGCTGTTGAATTCAGGATCCAAGATTGCCTCCATTCGGGTTTGAGGGGAGATGGTAGTCAATATAATGGTGGTGTTGGTTTGGTTTAGTGGCATGTTCTGCCTCTTGTCACTCCCCCAAGTTGCCTTATTACTTTAGCTAGGATGGCTTGTCTTCCCCACAGGTGGTAGTTGGTTAGGAGGTGGTGAAGATGACTGGTCCCTTCTCCACAGGAGTTGATCCCCCAGATGATAACTGTGAGGACTGGGCTAGAAACAGGACTGATGGCCTGGGGGATACTGTCCCTTCCAGGGCTCCTGAGCCCATCTGCCTGTTGCTGGTTCTTAGCCAGCAGATGTTGCTGGTCATGATGAGTTAGGTAGGTTCTTCTCCTACAATAATTTCTTCCCCCCTTCAAGGCTGTGGGGCTGCTCTGCAAGCAGGTCTGATTTTTGCAGGACACCATTATTCTCAAAACTCTTGGCTCAGGGTCATGGGCTATCTCCATTAGGATATGAGGAGAGATGAGTCAGGGTGGTATGGCTCATTTGACCGACCTAGCATATGCTTCCTTCCGTCTCTCCCGCAGGGTTCCTTGCTGCCTCAGCTAGCCTGTCTTGGTTATATATCTCCCATCTATTTTGTGCCACCATGTTCTCTTCCCTCCCTAGTGTGTAAGCTCCTTAAAGGCAGGAACCATTTAACCCTTGTCTCTATACCCCTGGCATTTAGCACCCACCTACCTGCAAGATAATATGCCCTAAATAAATGTCCAATTGATTGATCTTATATGTTGTCATATGAGGACACTGTATGTGAAAAACAAGTCCTCAATAAAACTTTTTTTAATTAAAAAAAGTGGTTGGACTATTTGACCTCTAAGGAACCTTCGAGCACAAAGTCTATGATTTATAACTTGATATATTCTCTCTCTAAGCTTCTCCCACCTGTGGCTAGCACTGAGGGGGTGGGAATAAACATCTCAGCTCTTCCTCTTTCCATTTTTGTACTTTTAACTTCCCTTTCCCACCAGAAATCCCCATGTGTCACAGTAACGCCCTCTGGTCTTTCTTCAACGTCATTTCCCTTTCCCTCAGTTTTGCATTCCAAACTCCTCAGTGCTAACAAATCCTCTTCCCCCATAATTCCAGCCCTGCTCCCACAGGCCCCAGGTATCCTGTGTGTTTTTGCTTGGGCCAGTCCCAAACATGTCTACCCCTGATATTGTGCTTTTCTTGGCAGTCAAGGTTGGCCACTCCAGGCGATTGTTCACAGCACAGCTGGTGAGCCTGAGGGTGGAGGCTGCCTCCTTCCTGGCTTCACTCCCTAATTGACAACAGGCCTCTGGGGTGGAAGGATGAGACTGTGCATAAGACCCCTACGTACATCACATCTGTGACCCTCCAGGGCTCTGGCCTGTCAGGGAGCAGTTTGGCTGGAAGGCTATACCGCCTACAGTTTTCCTGGAGCAACTGGACCCCATCTTAGTGCAACAGTTTCTTTTGGCAAAGTTTAAATGAATCATAGTTTTATTGAGTTAAGCCACCACTGGAGATGAAGTCTTGCTACTTTCTGGGTTTGAAACATCAGGGCTTCTGAGCTACTTGTCAAAAGTTTCTATATCCAAAAAAACCCATCAGATTATGCTCTCTTTTGCTTTAGACCAGGGCTTCTTAAACTTTTTCCACTCTCGACCCCTTTTCGAGTTTTGGCAGCATTCCTTGGCATTGCATAGCCTGAGGGCATGTGCAGGGCAAAGTGCACATGCTTTGTGTTCAGAGCCAAGGCTGCAGTGAAGTTACTTGATGCGATGCGGGCATGCGCTGCCAAGAAAACCTTGTATTCATTACTCCTTTGATTTTTAATTAATGTTTGGTTATTGCACATTCAGCAACATTTTACTGTTGTTAGACCCATGTGGGGTGGCTACCCACAGTTTAAGAAGTGCTGCTTTAGACCCAGGTGGGAGTGGAAACCCACCCAAAACTCCTATAAGCTTACAAGTTTGGTGTGTGTGGAGCTCACATGACCAACACAATGGCCAAATAGTTGTTTTCTATAAACTTTTCCAACCCCCAAAATCTCTAAAGAATGGAATTATGTACCAGGTATAGCCAGGCCTGGTTTGTATATTCCCAGTTTGTCTAACATGAAGCCTTCTGGGTCCCCTACCATATGGATAGGGGTAGCTTTGGTAATTGGCTACCTCCATCTTTAAAAGTAGGGGGACTGAGACATTCAAGTTCTTTTCCGCCATCTTTTGGCCATGCAGTTTTTAGTGCTGTGCCCCAAATGGACACCAATGAACTGGATTTACCCCAGCTCTGTTTCCGTTCTGTGTTGTTTGTCCTCAGTTTCAGGTGCTGGAGTTGACCACACCCACTGGGAATCCAAGCCATTGGTGACCTTGGAACTAAGATTGTAGATGGGGAGGTGCAGCCAGCCATCCTGACCTAGAAACCGTGAGAAGCCAAGGTACCTGGGACTCAAGCCCAAGGTGGGTTTTGGACTTAGAACTGGATCTGAGCTCTATGGGAACTGAGCTAAGCAATGAACCTAATGCCCTCTCTCTCCCCAGGGATGGGGGTGTAAGATGGGGGAGGGGATTATGTCTCCCATGTGTATTATGCTTCCCTAAATTTGAATATTTATGACCATACCTTTGGAACTAAATATTCCTTGTAAAAGGTGCAGTGTTACATAGGTTTAAAGTAATTGTAGCCAAATCCACAAGAAAAGACAAAAAAAACCTCCCTCCCTTTCCAGAGGACAAAAACTTTATTAATTAACAACAGAGAATTTTAATACTTAGGATTCTTCAATGGCCCTACCTCCACCTAACTCATGTGCTCTGGCCAGAGTGACCAAGAGCAAACTTGTAGGCTCTACCTAACTTTACAAGAGGCAGCAGACATTTATTTTACCCAGCAATGAAAAGAAAGAAAAAAAAAGGAGTGGGGAAGATAGAAGCTAGAGGACAGAAGAAGCAGAAACTATATGCAGGACCACAAACTAAAAAGGAATGAGTATTAGACTTAGGGAAAGGAGACTAGAAAATCAGTTCTCTCTCCTCCGAGGTTACTCAGGCCGAGGACCCAGATTCAAGCAAGACAAGGAGGCAGTTGAAGGAGAAACATGGGGAGAATCCAAAGAGTGAGGACTCCCAACTATGAGTGATTGATGGGAAATATAAGGGAAAAGCAGAAACACCAAAATGTTCTCGAGAAAAAGCCTAAATAAAAATATAGACCAGAAGCTGATAAGTCATCAGGGGGATAATGAAAATGTAAGGAAGAAGCAGCAAAAACCTCAGAAAGAAGCCAAAACACTATGAATGAATATTCTAACACAAAGAAAAATGAACCATATTATTGATTTAAAAGAATCATGGGACATCCAGAAATTCCAAAATGGTTTAAAAGAAAAGTAAAACTCTTAAAGGAAGAAATTAGAAATGAATTTAGGATAAAAATCAGAGCTCTCGATATAGCATTTTTAAAAATAGCAGAGTAAGAAAAACTGAATACATGGTAGAGAATGTCTTTAAAGATGTAGCAAGAGAAAACAATACTAAAATAATATTTACAAGTTGAAAGAAACCTAAAAATGTAAATTTATTTGAGGAATTGGAAGGAGTTATATGATAACATGGTATTAACGTTCTAATGAAGAAAACAAGTGTCCCTTTAGAACCTTCTCAATTACTATCTTCAAAGGGTATTGAGGGAGTTAAATAAGAAAAACAGAGCTTAAGGGGGGTAGGTTTTGGAGAGTGAAAAAAGAAAGAAGAGTAAAAGGAATACACTAATAATAGAAAGGCAGAAGGGGTTAGAACTTGTTGTTTTTCATAATTAAAATGTTTGAGAAGAAGAGTATATAAATATGAAGAAAGAGATAGGAGCTATGGACATCTGATAAATCTTACTATTCTTTGAAATAATTTAAGGAAGCATGGACACACCCACACACTTAGACATTCAGCATACATACACGCACACACACACATACACACACAATTTGTTGTAGAAACATATCATATTTCTGATAAACTTACTATTCTCTGAAATAATTTAAGGAAGCATAAACACACCCACACACTTAGACATTCAGCTTAGACAAACTTACTCACATAGAGAATTTGTTGTAGAAACATATCATACTCAACAACAAATTGAGGATTGGAAAAGTGGGAGTGAGGATTAAGAGGGAGGATAATATTGCTTTGAGAATAGTCTGGAATAAAACATACTTTCTGATCTTGAAGAAGTTATTAAAAAGAACAAAAAGGAAAAGGAAAGCACAAGAATCTAGGGAGTATCTATCAACTGGAGAATAGAAGAACAAACTGTAGTATATAAATAGGAGAGAATGTCATTGAGCCTTAAGAAATGACAAAAGAGATCATTTCAGAGAATCCTGGGCAGGAAGAACTAGTACAGAATGAAGCAAGTATAATCAGGAGAACAATTTATGCAGTAACTGTACATTTTATACATTTACACAAGGACAGCAAACAAAAAAATGTTGAAGGACTTAAAAATTCTGATCAATACATAATGACCAGCCATGTCTCCTCCTTCTCTTTCTCCTTCTTCTTCTCCTCCTTGTTCTTCTCCTCCTTCTCCTTCTCTTTCTCTTTCTCCTTCTCCTTCTTCTTCTCCTCCTCCTTCTCTTTTCTTCCTCCTCCTCCTCTTCCTTCTCCTCTTCCTCCTCCTCTTTTCTTAATCTCTCCCCCCATCCCCACATCTCCCCACCATCCCTCTCCCCACCACACCAAGAGTTGGGTCAAGTCCTTCCAGTAGGATAAGCTGTGAGTTGCATGGTTGGCATGTGAGAGAGAGCCTTGAGTTATGAGAAAGATAAGGTTTTTATTTTTACTGCTTCCTGGGCAATGGCCATTGGTCTTGCTTGAGGACTGGAACTTAGAAAGAATAGCACTGGACAATTAAAGTTGCTCTACTTTGGAGTGAAGTCCAATGAAGGAATTTTGCTGTTGCCTTCCACTGTTTATAGCTATTTGCAGGGCATGTTAAGACCCACCAGAGATATCACATGTTCTGTTTAATTGATAAATCTGATTAATGTTCTTGAAAGAATGGCACACATTGAGCCAATATGACCATGGAGACCATGATGCTATATTTCATTAGTTATGATCAGATCATCCTCTTAACTATAGACGTTGCAGCTCAATGATGTTCTTCATGCCAAGAAGCACTGGCCTTTCAGTGATCATTATGTTGTGATGTCATGACATTCTAGACCTGCTTTTGATTGTCAAATTGATTACATTGGTCCTTGTCCTCTATCTCAGATTAAGACTTTTTCCCTCATGGCATTTGCTAGTTATTCAGGATGTGGGATTGCAATGCGTGTTGTCTGCCACCACAGCCGCTAGCCCCAAAGCTCTTACGGAACATATCCTTTTTCCTTATGGGTCTCCAATATCATTGCCCCTGGTCAGGGACCCATTTTACTGTGAGGAAGGTCCAAGATTAGGTCAATTGCCATCATATTTGCCAGTTTTTCCATCTTTACTGGAGTTCTTTACAGGCACCAAAATTTGGTATCATTGCCCTAATGCAGCAGGAGACAAAGGTTTGAGCTGCTAGACCAGGGAATACTGAGTGGGTGGCAGTCTGTGGTTCTAGTATCATCAACTCATGAACCATGACATGTTGCATTTAAAAGGACTGTGTACTCTTGGCTGCCTTGCTGCACATGATCTGCGATGGGAACTCGAGATAATGTTGGAAGTGTCATCATTGTTGTGGACCTTTCATTCCTGCTGTTGCTCCTGATCATTATCACTGTTTTACATCAGGAGACCTGCTCTGAATTGCTCCTAACATCACTCCCGCTGTTTTTTTTTAAAGATTATATTGTTTTATACATTAAGTTTTTTTAAAAGATTATATTGTTTTATGGCTTTTGTGTTTTATTTGTACTGAACTCTTCCTTCAGTAATGTTTATGTTGAGATTGTTTTAAGATTATTTTAATGGTGGAAGATTCTCTAGAACTTTTTTGGATCTTTGCTACCAAGAGGTGGCATGTAGTAGGAACAGCCCCTGTTTTATATAAACTGTTATATAAACTATTTTCCCCTCAAGGTAGAAGGAAATCCATTCTTGGGATCATCATCATCGTGGATTTGGCCTCCTCTCTGCCCGAGTCATAAAAGTCCAATTTATGGGAAATGGTGTCAGAAGTTTTATTGGAGCTTCTGCTGCCCTTTAACAATGTGTTCCTGACTTGGTATAGACAGTTACCATAATGAAAGAGTAGGCAGAAGAGAATAGTCATTTTGTCTGAATTACTATCTTTTTTATCTTATTCTGAAGAATAAGAAAATCCTATATTACTAGTAAAGTAATTTGATCACCTTTTGTAACCTACAACTGTCTCACTGCATTCTTACCAGAGCCTGAATCTCTTAAGCGACCAAAGTTAGGCTTGATCCAGAATGTGAACCCTCTTTTCCTCTTTTGGTGCCTTCTCTCAGCGGTGGCTTCAGTAATTCTCATGGATTTAGTTACCATCTCTGTGCAGATGACTCCCAAATCTATGCATCCAGCTCTAATCTCTCTCCTGAATTCCATTCCCACATCACAAATTGCTGTGTATTTGGACATTTTGAACTGCATTCCTGTAGGCACCTTAAACTCAACATATCTGAAACAGAATGTGTTATCTTACCCTCAAAACGCTCTCCTCTTCTGAACTTTCCTACTTGTGGAGTGTACAAACATCCTTCTAGTCACCCATGTTCTCCACATTGGCATTCTGCTTCTCCCTTCCCTTCCCCTTCCATGTCTGATCATTTGCCAAATTTTATTCTTTCTCCCACCACATCTTCTCTCACATCTGTCCCTTCTCTGTGTTCATAGAGCTAGCAGAGCTTCTTTTTTTTAGCTCTGAAAAATTTATTGAGAATCTACCAGCTCCAAGTTGGTCTGGAAATATTAGGCAGCTTCTTTTTTCATGACACAGTCTTTTTTGAGTGGTCCCATGAAAGCTTTCTTCTTCTCCACAGTCTGGAACTGCCCATGGCCAAATTTGGAGGTGGTGTCGATAAACTTCAGGTTGATCTTCTCCAGGGCACGATGTGTGGTCTGTACTAGCAGAGACTTTCACAGGGTGAGGACACGCTTCTTGGTCCTGATGACACATGCTTTCTGCATGATAAAGTCATTGGTCACTTCACCGTAGTGGACAAAGCTTCCCAGAGGGTCGATGCTCTTGTAGGACAGATTATAATCGGTGGGTGCATTGTTTTGGATCAGTTCGCCATCTTTGATCTGGTAGCCCTGGCCAATCTTGTAGATCTTTGTGTTGATCTTGGTGTGATGGTGGTAGCCCTTTTGACCAGCTTGAGCCACAGAGGAGGCCACACAGGCAGGATGCCAAACTCCAATACACACCACCTTACACTGGCCTCGGTGGTTTTGGGGGGTCAGTTTCTTTGTGTGCCAGCAGCTGGTGACACTTTTGTAAACCTTCCCCTTGGTTGTTCCAATAATGTCAATCATCTTGTCCTGCCCAAACACAGTGGACATGGGCACCTGCTGCTCCAGCTTCTCGTGGGCCCAGGCCAGTTTCTCAGCCACACTGCCTCCAGTCAGCTGGATCTCTATCAGGTGAGACATCTTCTGCCTCAGAGGGAGCAGATGCATCTGGGTGTCAGTCTCTTCAGGGTCTCTTCACCTCTCATTGGTACTATTGTAATGGCTTCCTACTTGTTCTCTCTGCCTCATCTCTTCTCCATTCAATCTATTCTCCATATAGTTGCTAAAGTGATTTTCCTAAAATTCAGATCTGACCATGTCCCTCCTCTACTCAGTAAGTCAGTGGCTCCCTATTGACTCTAGCATCAAATATTATATCTTTAGCCCATGCATTTTTAAATGTCCATTTTAATGTAAGGTTTATAATGTACATAGTTATTAGTACAGTAGCATATTTATAAAATTTATAAATAAGTCCACATATATTGTAGGCATCTGTGCTGCTGATGAGGCTATAATCAAAAAAGTTTGGAGGATGTTGAACTATAGGACTGCCAACAGTTTTTCTGTGGCAATTCACTGGTTCATATTAAGGCAAATTTTCTCCTGGATTTAGCTAAGAATACCGTCCTCTATCAATAGACCCTGAAGACATAGCTATAGGATAGCCCAGATATGCACACCATCTTATCTGTGAATGGATGAGCTTTTGCTTAATTACTTATATTGAGTCAAATATAAACATCTCATAATTTTAGGTTGTTTTTAAAATTTTTTATTATTTTATTTTGAACTTAAAAAATACCAGATAAAATAAGCATGTCCATATACAAAGTACACCAGAAAAAGACATTGCAAATGTTAGGTACAACTGCCTTTTCCTTTTAAATATAATAAATTCAACATGTAAGTTTCTTTTTAACTATTTATTTTAAATTTATGGAATAAAACAAGCATTTTATAGCATAGTATAATCAAAAAGATAATTGTGCATGAAACTGCAAATCTATTATATACACCTTGCTATTCCTTTTAAATATATAATAAAGTTATGTAAATTTTTGTAACTTTGAAAACTGTCCTGTTTGCATTTCTTCCTGGAATGTCTTCTGTTCTCTTATGTGCATTGTCCAAAAAATACTTCAACAATCTTCTTTTCTTTCTTTTCCTTCTTTCTTCTTTGGTAACCTTTGTTTGGTTGTCTGTACTCAGTCAAGTCCAGTCAGATGGATCATCTGGTCTATTAGTAAAATACTCTTGTTTTCTTCACCTAGACCTGGTCACAAAACCAAAATATAGATAATATCTTTTATATCTTAAAGATAAGCTGGAAGAATTTTCTTCAATATTGTGGGAACATTAAAAATGGAAACTTCTTCCTGAAATATTTTTTTTAAATAGGTCTTTCTACTGAGTTTATGTTATGAAGTAAATTGGATCATAGGATCATAACTTTAGAGGAGCTTGAAAGGTCATCCAGTAGAAATCCCTCATTTTATAGTTGGGAAAAATGAGGTCCATAACAATCAAGGGATTTGAAATCAGCTCTGCCGATTCCCAGTTTGGTGTTCTTTCTGAGGTACCACGTTGGAAGGCTTGTGGTTGTCTTGATCCTGCTCTGAAGTTTGGAGTAAAATATGCATCATTTAAATGCAGAGCTCATATGAAAGCACTGGTGGCAAGATGTGGTTCAGAATGGGTAGTAAAAAATGTTACCCACAGAACACCAAAAAAGAAATATTTATAATAATATGTCTGTATCTGGAGCCTTTCTAAATGTCGAGGTATAAAATCCAACCCATCACAACAAGACCAACAGATGTTTTGCTATGTTTCTGCTTAGCCAGCAGAACAAAGGTAAAAAAAAGTCTGCATTATCATTGTTGCAAAGATGCCCACTATTGTCATGTTTTTCTTATACTTCTCTTCTTTATCTTTTAAATAGGAAGGGTGCCCTTTGGAGCTGAAGTCCTAGTTTCTTTTTGAATGGATCTGTTTGTTCATAAGCTAAATTAATGTGTCCTGTGTTACTGAGTGTAAAAACTAGAATAAACTATGTAAAACTTATGGGGGGAAAATGTCAGGTCACTAATCAGGAAGACATTTTCTTTTTTTT
>CM053623.1:325814907-325852523 GCA_028646595.1 Phalanger gymnotis | reverse complement strand
AAGGAAGGAAGGAAGGAAGGAAGGAAGGAAGGAAGGAAGGAAGGAAGGAAGGAAGGAAGGAAGGAAGGAATCTAGCCAGTAAACCCCAAGTTAAATGGACAGCTTCTGGCCATCAAAATTTACCTTCCTTTGGAGAGAAGGAGAGGGAGAGGGAGAGGAAGACAGTGCGGGAGAGGATGAACTGAGCTACTCCTAATACTGAATGTACAATTTTTTCTGACAGAGCTTTGGGAATTTCAGTGACCTTAAAGACCCAGGCTTCCCCTTCCCCAAAAGGTGAACTTGAGGCTTTAGATTAGTGTGTCAAAGTTTGGAATCAATACTCTATTTCTCCCCTAACCTGTAAAAAGTTTTTTAGGATCTTGACAGGATGTATTTTCTTTCTACCTGCTACATTACCTTGTGTATTCTCCCTGGCAGCAAGGCAATCAATGGATAAGTTCTGATATTTCCACATAAATCACTAAAATTGCAATCTCTCCTTCATCAATACTATAGCCAGTATTTATACAGAGCTTTAAGGTTTGCAAAAAGCTTTCCATTAGTATCTCATTGTATCCTTCAAATAACCTTGGGGGGGGGTAGGTGCTATTATTACACCCATTTTACAAATAGGGAAACTGAAGTTCAGAAGCATTGAATGACTTGCCCAAGATCATACATCTAGTGAGTGTCTAAGGCTTCATTTGAACTTGATAGGTCTTCCTGACTCCAGGTCGAGTGCTCTATCTGCTGGTACCAGCTAGCTGAGCTCTTACTCCTATTATTTATTAAATAAACTGGAAAACCTCCTTCTCCATAAACTTTTGTTTAGAGTAGTATTTCCTCTTTGCACATAATTTTTACATTATTCTTTATTCTTATTACAACTTCCTTATTCTGTATTATCATCCTAATCACTTTATAACTACTGTGTTACAGTAGATTTGCCTGAGGTTGTTCCTTGGCGACAGCAGGACTGGGATTTAGAAAAATTCCTGCCTCCAGGCTAGGGATTATCTAATGTCGGGATTTCATTGCATTTTTTTTTCTCTTTGAGAGCTATTGGTTTGTCTGTTGGTTGTATTCTTCTGGTGTCTTTTGAGTAGTAAAGAAAATTAGAATATGAACCTTTATATAGTATGATTACCAGCTGCACTGTTCTCCTGCCCTCTGAAATCGACTTCTCCTGTTCTGGTTTATTTAAAAAATGAAAATAATCCCTCCAGGGATTCCAGGCAGTTATTTGGAATCTTAAGAATATATATCTTATGTGTAAAATATATGAGCAAGCATACACATATAATGACAATGCAGTCACCTTTTGGAACTTTGCTGGTTTGGCTTAGCTTGAAAAGGCCAAGGTTCCCCACCACATCCTGGGCCATCTCCAGCTGTTTTGATCTATATCTGGCCATTGAACCCAGATCATCCAGAGGTGAAAGTGAGACTGGTGACTTTGCACAGCCTTCCCTCACTTGAATCCAATTCACTTGTATGTCATGGCATCACATCCTTGATAAACAGGAATTCTCTTTATTGGCCAATGTTCTTGAAGACCATTGGTGAAGGAAAACCTATTACCTTCCATTCTACTTTTGGACAGCCCTAATTGTTAGGGTCCTGTGCTAGGCCCTTCAGAGAGACATATTAAACTTGATAGGACTTGCATCCCATATGTAAATGACATTAATACATTGATTGAAACCTCATGTATCTGTAAAAAGACCAGATAATCTACTGCCCATGTCAAACATAAATAAATGAATGAACATTTATTATCAATCAAAAAAACATTTATTAAGCACCTCATTTGCATCAGCCACTGTGCTAAATGCTGAAGGGACAAGTAGCAAGGAAAGATAGTCCCTGCTTTTAGGGAGCTCACAATGTATTGCAGGAGACAAGGCACATGCAAGGTTTCAGCCGCCAGTCAGATGGAAGTCTCATGATCCTTAGGGTGCAGCGGTAGAACAGATGGTAATGGTTCTTCTTTAACTTCATTGCCTCTGGTAAATTGTTATTGGTTTCTTATATTGAGCCCTTCGACAGTGCTGAGGTCTTTGATGGCAAGAACTTTCTTTTCTGGGTATGTTATATAGCATGTAGGCCCCAAAGGAAATGATAAAATGAATTGCATTCATTCTCTCTTCTTTTTCATTTTTTAATTTGGGAAGGTTACTGATTTATTCAACTATAGCTTTTTTGTTTATTTGCTTGTATTTTTTTGACAGAGACATTTGGTACTTCTTTCCCTCATATAGACTAAGAATATATGGGCAGTTTATCGAGCTGTCCTGAGTGCTAAGAAGTTAAATGACTCGTCCAAGGTTATGCAGCTGGTTTGTGTTGGAAGCAGTGCTTTAACCAGCCTGGTTCCTTATCCGCTGCCATATTTCTGAAATGCTTAAGGCTTCCTGGATTTCTGCTTTTCCTGGAAGCATAGTGAAGTAAAAAATAGAAATTAAAGCAGGTTCTTCTTTTATTTCATAATAAATTGAAGCTAAACATCACCACATATCCATTTAAGTTACAATTTTGTCTTTGGAAAACCTGGATGCCTGGGCAGATTTAACTTGTAAGAAGCAAAGGGGGAAAATGTGCTGGTGGTAGAAGGGATGCAAACTTGGAGTGGTGGGGAAGGTGCTGTATTTGGTGTCAGAACACTTAAGGTAAGCCCTAAATTGTTTATAGCTCTTTGCTGATGGGCAGGTTACCTTTGGATGAATGTCAGTTTCCCAGCAGTAGAACATAAGTGCCCTGAGTTCAACAATTCTGTTTTTTTTTTCAACCTCTGGATCCTTAGTGCAGACTTTGCACTAAGCAGTGCGCTGCTTTGCACATAGTAGATGCTTAAGAGAGGGCTGTCAAATTGAATCTGAAAACTTATGCTATCTACCTCACTAGTTTGTGGTAAAGATTAAAGGAGATGCACTTATATACTGTCTTAAGATTCACAAAGTGTTTTACATACACTTTTTTGAGTCCAGATCTGTGATTCTGTTGGTGTGAGCCAGGCCAGGTGAGAAAACTGCCTCATTCTTGGTAGATAAGCAACTCTTCTGCAATTTAAGACAATTGCCTGGGGCTTTTAAGAGGTTGAGCACCCTCCCTGGGCTCACAAAGCCATCTGTATTTATACCCAGTTCTTCCCTCTGAAGAAGTCTCTTTCCACTACACCACTGAGTTATTATTATCATTACATATGTTACTGAGTCAATGAGTATTTCTATGCTTTTAAATCTTGGATCAACCTTTTTTATGTCATAGAGCCCTTTTGGCAGTCTGGTGAGGCTTATGGACCCTTCTCAGAATCATATTTTTAAATGTATAAAATAAAACGCATAGGATCACAAAGGAAACAAATCAAAATGAAATATAGTATTATTAAAATATGTAAATAAATAAACTATATAAAATATATTGAAAATATTAAAATATAAAATAAACGAACAAACAAGTTCACAGATCCCAGGTTAAGCTTCACTGACTATTCCTTTTACAGAAGTGAAATATTTGATTAGGTAGGAAAGGGACCAACTTTAAAACAACCATATAAGCCCATTTTTCTTGCTGAAATTAGTTTATTCATTTACACAGAATTGTCATCTAACTGGCCTGCTTTGCCATTCCCTGAACAAAGCTCTCTCTTGCTCCTGTGCTTTTTTGCAAATGGTTGCCCATATCTGGAATCTCAGAAACCCCTAGCTTCCTTCAGAGTCCAGCTCAGGTTCTACCCCTTTACGAACCCTTTCCTTATCTCTCCAGTTGAATAATCTCTATGTCTTGGAATCACTTTGTAGTATGTTGTATATACTTTGTATTTAATTATCTGTGTCCACGTTGTATTTCCCTAGTAAGAGATAAACTCTGAGACAACGGGAACGGTTTTGTTTTGGTTTGTGTATGGGTGCCTTCATACCCCCAGTACTTAGCATATAGTAGGTGCTTAACTAATGTTTATTGACTGCCTTCCCAACATGCCTTGTACATAGTGGGCACTTGATAAACATTTATTGAAATGGAATTTATTTCCTTCTAGTTTTAAACGTAGAAGTCCAGTTTCTTAAGTGGGTTGCTTTTTTTTGAGGGGGGCGATGCGGAACTTATTGGTATTGATTTTGCAAAATGTAACGACAGCATAGTTATAATGAATGAGGAAAAAATACAGCAAAACCCTTTTACTTTCTGGAGGCCGGAGGTCTTCTATTGATTTGGACTTCTTGAATTGAGATTTCTGCTTTGGTAACTAAGAACCAGAAGTTTATCTTTCACTTCGGATAAAACAAAAGAATTAAGTAAATAAATAGTGTAAATAAGGTTATTTGTTTGGGCTTCCATAAGAGAAAGCCAATAAGTTATTTTTAAGAGAGACTTTAGGAAGAGATTTGTATTTAAATAATAAATGTGCTAATTCCTTTCTCTTTATCTGTCAATGAGCTGATAAGCTTCTTAAAGAGTTAGACCTAGGAATCCCTTGAACCCATCCAGGTCAGAAAGTTTCCTTGGATACGTGACTATAAGAAGTATTTATTTAATGAATATGACAAATTTTCCTTCAATTTTTTTCTGGGCTCATATTCCTCACTCCCTTTCCCTTCCAAATAAATTAACATGGTTTTATTTCAGCAAGCAAATGTTTAGGGAAGAAAGCGAACACACCAATTTCGATTAATTTTTTACTCACAGGAAGCGCAGTATTTTAGAGTTGAAAGGGTACCCAAGAGCGAGGCCTTGGAACTAGTTGAAAAACGGACCTGTGGCTCAAAGTCAATTTAGAAGAAGATACAATGGAGTGCCCTGGGGATCTATCTACCTTTGGTCCTTTGTTATTTAACATTTTTATGAATGATTTCCCGGAAGGCTTAAGAGTCCAGAGTAGGAAGTGTAAGACAAACAAAGCTTAATGCCATCTTAGGCTATCAGCATCATTAATAACCATTTATTAAGTGCCTTGTTTGTGTCCAGCTTGGAGCTAAAGCTCTAGGGCTTAAAAAAAGACCCAAAAGATAGTCCCTGCCCTCAAGGAGTTTACAATCTAAAGACTAAGGTAAAGTCCTGCTGTACTATTCTGATCAGCTCCCTTTTATTGTACTGTGTTGTATTGTGTTCAGATTTAAGAATGCCATTGATAAGTTAGAGAGCATGCTGGGGATGGGAAAGTGGGAAGAAGCCTGAATGGTAAAGGGCCTTTAATGCTGCATGAGAACTGGTTGAAGGAACTGGGCCTACTTAGCCCAGGAAAGAAAATGAGTTAAGGGGGCCGGCAGAGAAGGGCGATCGCAGCTTATAACGAATTTGAAGGGCTATCACTCAAAAGACAGATTAGAAGGCAGAACTAGAACCAACAGATAAAATTTTTTTTAAGGCTAATTTAGTCTGAGTATGAGGATAAACTTTCCCACAATTAGTGCTTTCTTCCCCTTAGCTGGAGGTCTTCAAGGAGAGGTTGGATTGTCTAGTTATGTGTTGAAAAACAAATTAGTTTTGTTTCATTATCTATGGGTGGGTCTGAATTTACTTCCAACTCCGAGACTCTGAAAGTCTGTAACACTCTTAGAGGGGAGCTAATACACTGTTTAACTAAGAAGCCCTGAAAATAGAGGAGAAGGAACAGTGTGGTGTGAGAAGAGAATCATTTAGATGAGGATATTGTTCTTTAGTCTTTTTCCAGTTGTGCCCAAATCTGCATGTCCTCATTTGGGGTTTTTTTGGGCAGATACTAGAATGGTTTGCCATTTCCTTCTCCAGCTTATCTTACCCATGAGGCAACCGAAACAAACAGGATTAAGGGACTTGCCCAGGGTCACACAGTAAACGTCTGAGGCTGGATTTGAATTCAGGTCTTCCTGACTCTAGGCCGGTGGTCTATCTACTGCCTAGTCTTAGTTTACTCATTTATAAAAGTAGGTGGTCAAGGAGAACAATATATGCAATGACATTGAAGGAAACAAAAAACATCGAGGGCAGATCTCTAAGTGCATTAAGTTTTGAGAACCAAAGATTAAACATATTCTTTCTTCTCAACAGCAAGCTGGGGCACTTTGAATGTAGAATGGGGTATATACGCTGTTAGAAAGGGTTGCTTTATTTCCATCTGGGGCACTTTGGATGTAGAGTGGGGTATATATACAGTTACAAAGAGTTGCTTCATTTCTATCTGGGTATTTTATTTTTTTCGAGGGAAGGTTCAAAGGTAGAAGAAATAGGATATAATGAGGAAAAAAACCCAACTATAGTATAAAAGCACAGTGAGGGGTCACAGTGGATAGAGCACTGGGTTTGGAATCAGGAAGATTCATCTTCAAGAGTTGAAATCTGGCCTCAGAAACTAACTTTATGACCCTGGGCAAATCACTTAACCCAATTTGCTTCAGTTCCTCATCTGTAAAATGAGCTGGTAAACCACTCTAGTATCTTTGGGTCACAAAGAGTCAGACATGACTGAAAACAACAAAAATGGTATAAAAGCAAAAGGTATCAAAAAAACTGAAATCAAATGAAGAGGCTGTATTGGATATATATGGTGCTCCTTGGACCAACACTGTCCTCTCTAGAGTGAGTCAGGACATGTAATAATTCCAGAGGAGTAGCCAGTGCTGACCAGACAGATCAAATTTATCTGAGAAGACAGCTGTGTAATTGCTGTGTACCTATCCCAAGCCTTGGCATTGCAGACATGCACAGGTGGCTATCTGGAGAGCAACAGAAGAACACAACATTACCCTCTCTGTCACAGGAAATTACCATGGAACCATAAGCCCTCAACTAGAAAAATAAGCTGAGCCTTTAAAAACAAAACAAAAACAAAAACCAGTCTGGGAACACAAAATTCAATTAAAATGAGACATGATCCCTAGTGGCACTGTTGTATTTCTTCAACCTAATGATGCTCTTGTCTTATAAAAGGCTTTCTCAGCTCTGACACCAGTTGGTTTGGAAAAGGCTGAACAAGTAAAACATTTTTTTTTTTTGCTTGGTTGCTACTTTTCCTCCCCTAAACAGTTTGTAGGACTAATCACTGTTTAGTGACATATTTAAGTAGTATCAGTCACAACCAGGCCATTGGTTTGATCTTCCACTTTATAAAAAAATTTTAAATGTGAAACTATACTATTTGCCTTGTGGGCTTTGTAGGTACTTTTCTTATTGGGAGTTGACATTGGTACCAGTTCTAAGCATTGCACTAGTGCTGTGGGACACCCTCGAGGTTTGGTGGGACAATAAAAACCTGGGGAAACAGAAAAGGGGAGAGACCTGGTGTGCAGGGCGTGGGGGTTGGGCGGGGAGAGAACCACTGGCTTTAGAGTCAATTGTCTCCTGTTCAAATTTTGCTTCTGGTCCTTGCTGAATTTGGGCAAATTACTTATCTTCCCTGGGCCTTCAACTGTAAAATGAAGGTATTGGATTAGATGACTTCTGAGGTCTTTTTCAGTTCTAGATCTAGAACGATAGTTCATTGGTGTGTGTGTGTTTACTCTTGGCTTGGCTTTCAATAATGCAGAGAGCAAATCTTAATTTACCTTCTTAAGACAGCTTCCTGGATGTCCTAAGATGTCAAGTGACTTGGCCAGAGTCACAGCGTTGTGTCAGAACTTGAGCTCAGATTGTCCTCTAACGCCTACTGGCCCTCTATGTGTTATGGTATGCTGCATCTCATACAGAGGGAAAAGAATAAAAACGAGACGGAATTGGGACAATGCTTCCAGAAGAAGAAAGTGTATATTCAAAGGAAGTAGGAATGAAAGGAAGAGAAGAGAGGACTTATATCAAGCTAGTACAGGAGCACAAAGCTAAGCTTCTTGTATTTTTGGGTCACAAATTTATAAAGACCATATTTTTCCTTTATGAGATGGCCTATGAACTGCATATCAACTTGGGTAGTGAAAAGACAGCCGAGTTTATGCCCAGCTGCTATAGACCAGCTCTATATGGCCAACTCATGTCATTAAACCTCTGTACCTGTTTCCTTCACCTACGGGACCTAAACCTCTAAACATCCCTTGCAGCCCAACCACTTGATTCTTTTGGTATAAAACAGTCAAATTCATATGACCCATTAGCTTATTTAACCTTGGCAAGAATTATTACTGGAAGTGGTGTGTCTGAATACTTAATTTTGCACTCTACAGTCTGCGCTGGGAAGATTCATAATTCATTTGGCCCTTCTGTCCTTGATATGTGACTACCATATTTCTATTGTCTAGACTGTTAGACTCCACGTGCAATTAAATCAAGGATCACTGTAATTTCAACAGGTGTGCAGTTACTTTCCTTATTATCATCTATTAGCCCCAACAATATATTTGTTAATAGCAACCCAGGAAGCATTTTAAGGACTTTAAAAAAGAGATTTTCCAATGCTTCTCTTGTGTATGCGAAGAAATCGCCCAGTAAACCTACATTTATGGTACAGACAAGGTTCCACTGAAGGGGGATCCTAAGATCTCGGATTGATGCGCTGAGGTGTGTGTATGGGGAGGGGGGGCAGGAAAGAGGACTGGAAATTTCACTGTCAAGAGGCATTAGAAGAGAGGGATCCTGGTCCTTTTTAAGTCGTCCTAGCCTTGGATACCGACTTCTGCAAATCCGGGAAGGGTAACAACACGGTTCTTTTGCTTTCTCTTCCAGAAGAGGGAGATTTTTCCCTCAGTTCCAAGTTTTTGAAAGAGACTAGTCTACATGGCAGACTTTCAAAGGCTTTAGGAAGCGGGGGAGCACCTGTTTCCCCTGGACCAAGTCCATGAAAGGTCCAGGGGTTCGCGGCCACCCTGTTGCGTGGAGGTCAGCCTCCCGGGTCTTTGGAGAGCCCTCTCCTCCTCAATTACAGACCTTCCAGACACCGGATATCCTCACTGCTTAACTGGCAGGGGCCACGCGGCTGCACTCCTGTTTCCTCTGACAACTAGCACACTATTTCCACTCTGGTCCTAAGTCTGTAGCCTATTCTAGGGGTGTGTGGGGTGGATGTGATTCTCCGCATGCTTCCCCCACTTCCATCAATTCCACTTATCCAGAATTAAGTAGAGAAAAAAATCCTCCAGCCTCTCCCCACCCAACAAATGAGTGGGAGATAGGGGACTGGCATCCATGCCCCTCTTCACCTCCCCCCAACCCTGGCGCCCCCAGCCTTGCCCCCAGGAGAGCTCTGGGGAGGATGCGGGCGGAGGATGGAGGAGGTGCGGAGAGCGCCCGCTCTGGGCCATGTGCTCGCCAGGGCGTTCCGGCGGGGCCCCGCGGGGAGGCGGCCTCCTCATTGTCAGAGCCCCCCCGCCCCCGCCCCCCGCGTTCCATCCCCCCTCCCTATCTGTGTCGCACACACGCGCACACGGCCCAGGAGCCGCGGCAGAGGGTCGGGTGGCGGCGGGGCGGGCGCGCGCGGACGACCGCGGGGGCGGGGCGGGAGGGGAGGGGACAGGGGCGGGGGCGGGGCGGGAGCGGGGCCGGGGCCCGGGCCGGGGCGGAGCCGCGGCGAAGGGAGGAGGGGGAGGAGGCCGAGGGAGGTGGCGGCGGCGGAGGCAGCTGCGGCGGCAGCAGTGGCAGAGGCAGCAGCGGCGGCGGAGGCGGCTCCTGTCCGCAGCCCAGCCCGGAGCGCGAGCACCCGCAGCAGCGGCAGCGGCGGCGGCAGCAGCAGCAGCATCGGCGGCAGCATGGCCCGGCTCCCCTGCACGCAGCCCGGAGCCTACCGCCGCGCCGCCACGGCCGCGAACCTCCTGTTGGGCCTCTTCCAGCTCCTGTGGCCCTGCTGCCGCCCGGGAGGGGCTCAGGGACAAGGTCAGCCGGGGTGGGGTGGGGGTGCTGCTACTATCCACAGCCCGGAGTATCTACCTAGGACCACCGCATCCCCCCCGCCCCAGAAGAGGGGCAGAGAAAGAGAGGAAGCGAAGTTAGGGGGTGGGGGGACTGCGAGAGAGAGCCGCTAGCTGCTAGGGGGTTGGGGGGCGGGCCCGGCCGGGTTTCCCTCCTCTGCCCCACTCCCACCGACCCCCCCCCCCGGCTTTGTGCATGCGGGGCGCCCCGCGTGCGTGCCAGGAGCGGTACGAGCGCAGCCCCCGCTTTGTGTGAGTGCTAATGGTTCCCAGCCCGCAGCGGCAGACGGAGCAGGGGCCAGCCTGGCCTTGCCCGACGCCGCCGGCGCCCACTTCGCTGCCCCGTCCGCTGCCCTGGCCTCTCCTCTGCTCCTCTGCTCTTGTGCCCTCTCCCATCTTCTTCTGTCCTCTCCTTTCCTCTCTTCTCCCCGCCTCTCACCTCTCCTTTCTTCTTTTCTCCTGTCCTGTCCTCTCCTCCTTTCCTCAGCCCCCCACTTCCTGATGCATTGTTCCAGCCGGCCGGGGCTACCATTGCCCCTCTCCTTTACATTGGGGTTTGCAAATGACATGATAAAGAAGGGCAGCCCCCTTCCCTTCCCCTGGTTCAGCACAGCAATGCTTTTTAGAATCAGAGCCATACAGCAGCCCCCCCCCCCCCGCAAATAAAAAAGAGAGCCATAAAAGCCCCTTCCACTTGGTCCTTCTTTCCCCTTTCGGCCCCCTTCCTACCTCCCACCCCAGACTGGTATTGCCCAGAAACCTGGCTATTCCTTCTTTCTGTCCTGGACTGGTGGCCTAAGGTGACTGAAACTTATCAATGTGCAGCCTGGCTTTTGAACTTTGTTTCACTACTTTCCCTCTCGCTTCAATGGTTTTTCTTTTTAAAAATTGAAGAAAAATTAAGGGCGATGGATGGGTTAAGAGAGGATAGTGTAACCTAATATATTGGGGTGGTTATTTTTTGTCATTTTAAAATGCAATTTTTTTGGGTGTTCCTCTAGTCATTGAGCCCCTGCCCAATGTGGTCGAGCTGTGGCAGGCAGAAGAAGGGGAACTCCTGCTGCCCACTCAGGTGAGACAGTGACGGATTTTTTTAAAAATGTGTGTATGTGTGTTTTTTTGTCTGTTGCCAGAGGGGTGTGTATGGGGGTGTGTGGGGGAGGAGAGACCTGACCAGCCACCCACCCCTTGGCAGCCTATGCAGCACCCATGTCAATTTGCGAAGCAAATAAATGGTGTAGCCAGGCCAGAACACCTGGCAAGTGTGGCCTTTCCCAGCCCCCTCCCCCACCGTGTGATAGGGCCTCTGAGTCATATTGGCCTCAAGTTCAGGAGAAGGGGTGGGGTGTAGGGGCCACCTTGCCGGGGCCACAGCCAGCCAGCCACGAGCTCAATTAAGTGGTGATAATGGTGAAGAGAAAAGGGGCGATTTAAAGAATTGCTGTGAGTGTAGGATCTTGGGTTTGTTGAGGGGGTCCATACAAACTCTAGCGGCCTCTAGTGAAGAAGACCATTCCTTTGGGGAGGTGCCCCATTTAAAAAGGATAAGAAACTAGCTTCTGCCTCTTATTGGTTAGTGGTAGACCCTAGTTGGATCAAATGCAAAATGAGGGGATGTTGTGTGGATGGCTGACCCACAGGATGGGAGGGGATGAATTAGGACTCCTGAAATGCCACATACTTGGAAAATGTTGAATGCTATGGTACATAAATATTAATAAGTGGTAGTTTCCATTAGAATTAAGCAGCTTTAGGTTAAAGATATTTATTTTTAAAATATGCTAATGTCCTTTGGATTCTTTCCAGACTTCTCCAGTGCCTTTGAGAATACACCCACTTAAGAACTTGAATTTCAGGTTTTTTTTCCTATATGGTGATATAATAATGTATGCAGGGGAGAAAATAATTGCTCTGATATTTTATGTGAATCTGAACATAGCACAAGGATTGCTACCATTTGCAGATACACTATTGCAAAACTTTGATGATTGATTTAATGCGAAAAATTCTATGACTATAGAAAAAGTATTTGGTTAGTAGGTTTTTTTGAACTCTTAAGAAACGCATATCCATTTGGGCCTTAGGTTCTCATCTGTAAAATGAGAGGATTGGATCGGAGAGGCTTTCAGTTCCCTTCTAGCTTTCAATCTGTGACCTTAAGCATACTCTTTAGTTGTGTGTCCAAGTTTGTAATCAGCTTGGGGTGTCATTTTAAAGATAAAAGTTGTTTCTGCTCATCCTCTTTGAAGGACTGTATTCTATTCTGGTGTATTCTTCCTTCATTCCTGTTTTTGAACAGTAGGAAACTGAGAGATAATTTTACACGGAAGAAAACACATCTTGAAATGTAAAATCCGTGAAGAGTCCTTGTAAAGTATGTAAGAGGCCAAGAATTTAGTCTGACATTCATCTTTGCCAGTACAAATATGGACTTGCTACCATTAGGGCTAAGAGGTGATTTCAGGGAAAGTTTTTCTAGACACTCAAACTGCCGGCCTCTAGTGAAGAGGACCATTCCTTTGGGAAGCTACCCCATTTAAAAAGGAGAAGAGACTAGCTTCTGCCTCTTATTGGTTAGTGGTAGAGGCCAAACCAGACCCAGAAAGAAGTTAAATGACAGACTCTCTCCTATCATGTGTGTTAGGGTTTGTTGATTAAGTCACTAGTCTCAGAGGAAGAAATGTCAGACTTGGTGGTTGTAAAGAAATTACTTTACTTGGTGGTTGTAAAGAAATTACTTTACTGGCGGGTATATGATTGGCCTCAGTTCTCAATTTTTGGTTTCATTAAATAGATTATTCGTACTCAGTTTTGAGCACTGTAGTTGATTAAAAGCAGTTCTTAGCTAGAATATATCTCCACAGTAACACTCTTAAAAAAAAACCCTTACGGTCTAAAAATTCTGTACAGTTTTAGTTGTAATGAAAGTGCAATGAGTTATATTCAAAACAGTTACTCAAGCGTGGCACCTTCACTTCCATGTATGTACATATGGTGATCTTATACAGTAGCTTTCATGTACCTAGAAAAAAATAGTCTGTGGCTGAGATAATTTCAGAAAGGGAAGTTTGTCACTTTAAAGTCGGTCTTTTCAGAATATTCTTTAAATGGCAGACATTGGTTTTAGAAATTCTTCCAATTGGGTCTGGAAGAAATTAAAAAAAAAGTCACTTCTGGGTATCAGTTCATTGGAACTGCTAAGTTTACTTCCACTGGCCTTTAAAAACTTTGATTTTTTTATACGGTGGAGTTGGGGAATAAGAAGAATTTGTAAAGTGGATTTTGAACCATAGCAGTGACAGCAGCTTAAGAGTAAATTGGGAAAATCAGAAGAGAGGACATTTAACTCAAAAGGAAAGGCAGTGCCCGCAAATATTTGCTGATGTTTATTATTTACACCAGCTTTATTTTTCTACATGCATGGGATTGGGTTTATTTCCCCTTCCTCTCCCTCAGCCCTTGTCCCTTAAATATTCACACTCTTGAATGAGGATACATTAGAAAGAACACTGGATTAGGAGACCGAATGCTGCAGGTTGTCCCAGCCCCATTACCACTTAGCCATGTTTCCTTGAGCGTAGTTGTGATCAGACATAGGCTGAAAGGACCTTGAAGACTGGCCAAGTTCAATCTTTTTGAAATGGAGGTTGGATGAGGTTAAGGAATTTGCTCAGGGTTAGTAGGAGAGGTTGGTTTCAAACTTGAGACCTCTGGTTTTAAATCCAATGCCCTTTTCCTAAAAAAATTTTAATAAGGTTTTAAACATTAAGAAGCAACTTTTCTTATAATAACCCTGTAAAATACACAGAAAAACGATTCTCATTGCTGCCTTTCAGATAAGGAAAGGGAGGTGTGGAGAAGTTAAGAGAATCGGTCTCATAACTCGTGAGTGTCAGGGTCCAGGATGACCTCAGGTCTCCTTATTTTGAGTCCTGGGCTTTCTCCAGTAGCCTGTACTGCCTGCCTCTCATTGCCCTGTAAGGGCTTAATTTTCTCATCAGTAAAATGAAGATGGCAATACTTGCACTCCTCATATCACCTCGTCGTGAATATCAGATGAAATAATGTGTGCAGAGCTTACCAAGCCTGGTAAAAGTGCCTGCTGTTCTTTATGCTCACACTAGGGAATCTGATGACGAGAGCTCGGGGGAACAAAGAGATGCCGAAGGAAAGAGGGTACTCAGAGCATTGGAGGGCAGATTCTGTCTGGAGGATTTATGGAAAGATGGATGAAAATCTGAGTGATGCAATCTCCATTGGTGGAGGGGCTACCTTCACTGATTAGGTTACAGATTCATCTGATGATGGATCACTAAAACTAGCAGTTAAATGTAAGGGTTACTAATTTAAACCTAATCTTTTCCTGGTTGGCAGGGAATTACTTTCCCTTTCTGTCAAAGTTGCTAGATCAGTACAGATAATTTAAGCCCCATTATATGTATTAGACGTTGTTGCTCAGTTGTTTCAATTGTGTCTGACTCACTGTGACCCCGTTTGGGGTTTTCTTGGCAAAGATACTGGAGTGGTTTCTTATTTCCTTCTCCAGATCATTTTGCAGTTGAGGAAACTGAGGCAGACAGGGTGAAGTGACTTGCCCAGGGTCACACAGCTAGTAAGTATCTTAGGCTAGATTTGAACTCCAGTCTTCCTGATTCCAGGCTTGGCCCTCTATCCACCACATCACCTGGCTGCCCTTGTATTTGATATTTTAGGGTTCAGTTCATGCTATGTTTAATATCTTTTTATTGTGATGTAAAATATTTGGGCAGGTAGGAGTATAGACTGCTTACTGTAGGAATGAGTCAAGAAGACATCTCCGGTTTTGTCCTGTATATATCTTGTTCTTACATCGCTGTTTGCATATTGTTAATTTGCCTTCCATTAGACTGAGCTTTTGAGAATAGGAACTGCCTTTTAACTTTCTTTATGTGGCCAGCTCTTAGCTATGTGCCTGCACTTGGGGGATGCTTAATAAATGCTTTTTGACTTGTCTCTGAGATTAGAAGAAAGAGGTGTCAGAAGAATGTCTGGAAAAGAACATTGGACTAAGACTAATGATCATCTTTGGAATCTAACCTCATTGAGATTTGTTTTCCAAATCTCCAAGGGGCTTGGACTAGAAGATCTTTTGAGGTCCTTTTCAACTCTGGGCGTCATAATTTCTCTTGGATTTATTAGAATCTTTTCCCTCATTTAAGCATAGTGCTTATGAAATTTCTTTAAGAACCATAATACATAAATCTTCGCAGTTTTGAGGGAAGTGCTTCTTAGAAAGGACTTTGAATTAGGAAGACCTGAGTTCAAATGTGACCTCAGATACTTACTAGCTGTGTGAACTTATGCAAGCCACTTAACCTCTGTTTACCTTTGGAGACAATAATAACATCTACTTCCTGGGGTCTTTAAGAGATTAAAGCAAGATAATGTTTGTAAACCTTAAAGTACTGGCGTTATTACTGGCCATTCCTGTTCTGATGTCCACTTGAGTCCGCTTTATTCTGTGGTGATGGCCTTAGAATAATTCCAATCGATTCAGCAAATGTCAGCTCATAAAGTGTCAATCCTTATTAGGCACTGGTCACACAAAATCCTTGACTTCAGCATCATGGGCTTAAGAAACTCATGCACATTTTTTCCAGCCATTTAATATTGTTTTTTAATTGTTGCTGTTTGTTTTGAATATTGTAGAGAGTTCTCAATATGTCCTTGTTATACTTTTCCTTAATTGAATCCTTTCTTTCTACAACAACGACAACTGTATAATTGAAGTACAAAGCAGCCAAGTCTAACATATGCTTCCACACCCATGGTTCATCACTTTTCTAATAAAAAGTGGGTAGTTGAGCCTTTTGTTCTCTGTTCTGCTGAATGAGCATTATTTGTTGCAACTAATGTGAGTTCTGATTTACTGTTAATTAATCACTGCTTTTTGGCTTGGTGGTACTCTGGGAGAGAGGGCACTGGATTTGGAGGCAAAAGGACCTGGGTTCAAATTTTGGCTCTGCTCATTACTACTTGTGTGAAATTGGAAAAATTATTTCACCTCTTAAAATGAGGGGTTTGGACTGTTGGACCTCAAAGGTCTCTTTCAACTTTAAAGCTGTGATCTAATGATTCCTCTTATTTCCCCCCAAAGCCCAACTAATACCGTTCTTGCCTAGAACTCCAAACTCATTAAGCCTGGCATTCAAGGCCTTCTGTAGGCTTGTTGTTTAATCATTTTCAGTCATGCCCAACTCTTAGTGACTCCTTTTGGGGTCTTCATGGCAAAGATACTGGAGTGGTTTGCCATTTCTATCTCCAGCTCATTTGACAAGATGAGGAAATCGAGGCAAATAGGGTTAAGTGACTTGCCCAAGGGTCACAGCGCTAATAACTTTCCCAGGCTGGATTTGAACTCAGGTCTTCCTGACTCCAGGCCTGGCAGTCTATCCACCGTGCCACCTAAGTGCCCTTAGTAGACTTGTTAAAGTCGTTAAAGTTGTTAAATGGTTGTCACCATTCCCTGCATAGGTCCTATTTCTCTTTACATTTACTTATATTGTTCCCCGTATCTTGCCTTTCCAATAGTTTCAGTGAAATTCTTCTCTTTGTATAACCTCCTTCAGCTGTGGAATCTTCATTTGGTATCCCAGCCCTTGGTGATCACTCTTCCCTTCCAGTTCCTCCTGTACATCCTCCATTTGGTACGACTTACTAGTAATCGTTAGGTGCTACCTACTAAGTATTCTTGTATATCTTTGTCTTGTTTTCCTAATGAGACGGCTCTCCCCTTTAGAGTGGGGGCCATGTCTCACAGCTCTCTGCAGCCTTTGGGATGGTTCCTTTTGTAGGATAGGTGATTAGAAATGTTCGTTGGTGATAGGAAGACACTCAAATGTAATTTTTCCTTAAGCTCCAGTAGGGGTGAAAGTACCCTTTTCAGTTACTTCATAGTACAGGGTGTTTCTAAAATCTGAACACATAGGCAAAAATGCATATTTTCAAGAAATGAAATGAATGAAATTTTCAACAGCATTATATTTAATTGGAATATTAACAAATAACATCTTCACTATGATTTCCATCATAGTGGAGCAAAGATTCCTGGGGTCTTTAAGAGATTAAAGCAAGATAATGTTTGTAAACCTTAAAGTACCGGCGTTATTACTGGCCATTCCTGTTCTGATGTCCACTTGAGTCCGCTTTATTCTGTGGTGATGGCCTTAGAATAATTCCAATCGATGCAAAGATTGATGCGCTTTGCAAGATTCATGTGAACTCGATGCAATAACTCCACATTGCTGTCAATTTCAGCACATTCACTCTTTATGCATTTATGCTTTCAATCAAGTGTGTTGCATCTGTGATTTTCATTGAGTATACCTTCTCCTTTAGCTTACACCAGAAAAAGAAGTCGATGAACAACACAGGTGAAATGGTTAATGAGATGTTAATGAGATTTCCTTTGTGTCCAGACCTTAGAGACACCGTGTACTTCAATGCTTTTCCCATCTTGGATGTTTGCAGTCCATTCTAAAGATGGCAGTAGAGTGGCTGTCTTGAAATTTTCTGTATACTTTTCTGGTTTTGTTATTTATTCCTATTTTGAAAGGGTGTACATGTTAGAAATAAAAATAAAGTACCTCTCTTTGGTTCATTCAATTTGTTAACACGAAGACTACTCCTGAATGGCCCGGGTGTGAGAGTAGTTTCAAAATAGGGAGGAAGGACCATTTGTTCTGGGCTGAGACTGGCCCATCACATAGTGAATAACTTTTATGAATATATGGAGGAGACTTTTGGCCTTGAAAAAAGCCTCAGGAGTCTTGCTTTATTTTTCCTTCTAAACTAAAGAATAGTACATAGCTAATTTGGTGGGGTTTTTTTTTGAAAAGGAATATATTGAATCTTTACATTCCCCCCCCCCAAATATACATCATCTCAAATATCATTTTCTTGGTCTCTATTTTAAAGAAAATCGTTTTCCCTCTCTTGCTTCATTAGTGCTCTGTAAGAGGCTTTACTATAGCCTTAGTTTCCCAGCTGGGGAAGAAAAAAATTCTGCAGTCTGGCTATAGGAGAGAATTCAGTAAACTCCAAGGGAATGTCCCAAATTTTATTTTTATTATTGTTGTTGTAATCTTGTTGGCTGCACTAGGGTATTACAGTGAACGTTCCAGTGCTTGGAAATCTCACTTATACAGCGATGTTTCTTTGTCATTCTGCTCAGAGGTTTGCCCTGAACAAGCATTAGTAATCCGTGTATTTTTGCATGTTGATCAGGGGTTGCATGTTCTGATGATGAAAAAGCGGGATTGGAGTTCTGGGTCTGTTTTCCTTAGGAAGCTGCTTCACCTTTCTGGTCTTTCCCAGTTTTGTCATCTGTGAAATGAGGATTATAGCATCTACCTTATAGTATTTTTATGAGGATTGTTAAGGGCTGTTAAGGGTTGTTGACAAGATTAGATGAGATGATATATGTAAAACACTTCATGAACTTTACACCCCTTTGAGAACTTTGAAGCACCATACAAATGTTGCTATTATTTCTACTACTTCTAGTAACTGTGTGTTGTCAGAATGGGACTTGAACTCAGTGTCTTACTGATTTCTGGGCCAGCCCTTTATCTCCTATGCCATATTGCCTCAATTAAGAATGATTCGAATCACAGATGATCAAATATTAAGTTGTATAGTAAACACAATAGGAATTCAGAGGAAGCAGACCCATTGAGGGCCAAGAACAGCCAAGGAAAGGCATATGGGTAAGGTGTTGTGATCAGAAGACTGAGGGTGTAATTTTGGGAGGGCATTGATCACCAGGGACTTAGATCTGGATGAAAAGAGTCCAGTATGAGGAGGACACTAGCTTGATTAGACCAAAGGCTTTCTGTAGGTTAACAGTTGGAGACGCTGGATAAGTATAGTGGGGGCAGATTTGGAGGCTCTTGCTCAAGTTCCACAGCTAAAGAGTTTGGAGTGGATTTCTTAGGTACTAGAGAGTGATTCGTTTGTGATAGATGAGTTCTGGGCATATAAGTGCTGTTAGCAGGATTTTCCTAAATTGCCTTTTCCAGTGCTATTACTTATTGAGTTAATTTGTCAATGAGGTGAAAGGCAGACTGGTGCCAGAAGAGACGGGGAAAGATGTTAGGAAGCCATTGCAATTGTCTAGGCATGAAGTAATTTTCAGTCTAAGGGAGAAAACTTGGATCCGGACTGTGACAGTAGGAATGGAGAAAAAACACATCTGGGACACTTCAAGGTAGTGGAGAGGCCTTGGTGATTATATGTGAAGAAGGAAGGAAAGAAGGAGAAGCGCGAGAGGACTCCAAAGCCTGGAAAAGGATAGCGCCATTTACGGTGAACAACTGTTGGAGTGGGGAGCTTTGCTCGGGATGTAAGTTAATTTTTAGGTAATAATGGGAGAGCCCAAGGGAGGTGCCCTCTAGGCATTTACAAAACTTGTACTGAAGTTTAGGTGAAAGGTTGGGGCTGTAGGGAAATTGTGGAGAGCGATCTGCAGGGAGATAATACAGTGAGTGCAGATGCTTCGGAATGAATCTCATAGTTATGAGGGAGGTAGGAAGAAGACTTAGTGTAGCATCACCCCACATAATACAGTAGTTTAAGAAGTGGAAGGAGAAATGGGATGGTTTGGTGTGTCATACGTCAAAGAAAGAGAAAGTGTCAAGATGAAATGACACGTGATTGGCTTAAGTGGGCATGGAGAAGCTGCTAAACGCTAGATGCCATCGCACTTGCTACTCAAGATGACAGTGGTGAGTTTACTATATTGGGTAATTTTCAGTTTAAAGCTCTTTTTTCTTTTTATATTGCTTTTACGTTATTTGAGGTCAAAATTAAGTGATGAATTTCCAAGTGTGGTTTGGTCTGTGTTTACAAACGTCAACAGATATTTTTATAACTGGTGATTTAAAATTACAATGGATGTGTATTTTTGGAGTTTTGGTGCAATAGCAAAAAAAAAATCTGTTATTACTCTAGTTTAGAGTTTTTATTTACTGTCAGGCACTAAGTTGGAAAATGAGTCTCGAGGAGGTAGAGGTAGAACAAATTGAGGATTCTTGGTGGGGATGGCGTTGGAGCAAGTAAAGGATTGTGGCTTGTGGGATTCTTTAAGCCAGTGAGTCATTGCTACAAGTGCGTCAGCCTGGTTGGGATTTAAAGAATTCTTTCTCATGTACGTGGATTCCTGATTTCTTCTTGAAACTTCTCCTTAAATGTATTTTCTCCTTTTTTTTTTTTTAATAGGCCGATTCTGAGGAGGACTTAGAGGAGCATTCCCAAGAACAAAGGTAAGAGGAAAAAAACCCTCTTCTTGCTTAAGTGGAAAGTGCTCATCGTAGATGCTATCTGAAATAAGACTGGGATTGATGAATAGACATGGTTATTTGAATGCATGCTCTTTTTTTTTGAAATACTAAATTTTCTGCGTTACTTGTACCTACACTGCTCTAATAATTAATGCTGTATTTTTAAATGACTACAAAAAAGTTGTAAGAAATGCTCCCAATCATCTTTTTATGCTTCCTCTAGTGAATTTTGCTTTTTATTTGTTGCTTATATGTATTCGTAAAAATGGCTTTGTTTAAGGGTAAAAGGGCTTCACTTAGAAAATTATTTTTGTATATCGGACCAGATGTCTTGAGTTTTATTTGTTTTAGGGAAATAGTACTCTGTCAAATACCAATAATATTCAGGTGCTTTTTTTAAAAAAATAAGATGAGATATAATATGGCATAGACCCTTGGGATCAGGAAGATCTGACTTCAGGTGCTGATTCTGATACATACCCACTGTGACTCTTGCAAGTCACTTAATGTCTGTGTTCTAAGTAATCTAAAAAAAAACTATACAAGTAGTAGAGAAGGTAGAGATCTGCAGTGATGGAGAGAATTTCCTCACCTGGGAGTTCTTTCTACAAAGGAAATCACAGATACAGGCTCTATTCCTATTTTACAAGAAGAGTCTTAAAGTACTCATTATGTTTTGAATGCTCAGTTTCCTCAAGTGAAAAGGGATTTTATGTTCTGGGAAGTTGAGCTAAGAGCTTCAGCATTTCTCTAACAAAGAGAAGTCGTAAGGGATGTGTTTGTCATTTTCAAGTATTTGAAGAATTGTCATGTGGCTTGTTCTGCTTGGTCCCAATAAGCAGAATTGGAGCCAATGAGTGAAAGTTACAAGGAGGCCGATTTTAGCTTTGGTAGAAGAAAAATGCTCCCTAACAGTTATTCAGAAGAGGAATGGGCTGCTTCTGGAGGCAGGGAGTTCTTCCTGGTCACTTGAAGTCTTCAAGTAGAGGCTGACTGATTTCTTGTCAAGAATGTTGCAGAGGAAGGTCTGGGCTTCATATGGAAATCCAGGGATGGTGGTGGGGTGGGAGTGTGGGGAGGGGGATGCTCTTCCAATGCTTCGGAGTCTGATTAGGGGATTTTGATGGATGTCTGTCCCAATTACAGGATTTTCTGTGCATATAATGTTCTTCTTGGAATTCAATCTTGGATGTGTAGAATACTGACCTTCCCCCCCCCCCCATTTGTGTATGTATTTGCATAGGCACAATTTTTCAGTGTCATGAAGAAATTTTAAAACCTAGTAGAAAGATGGATGATTATAATCTAATTTAAGTCACATGCCTATTTTCTTCAGATCTCTAAGTTTCCTGGTTTTCCAAAACGGGTGCCTCTCTTGTGTTTGGAAATAATTCCATGTGTAATTTTGTCTCCCCAAAGAGACAAATTTA
Organism: Phalanger gymnotis; assembly: GCA_028646595.1. Taxonomy (NCBI): domain Eukaryota; kingdom Metazoa; phylum Chordata; class Mammalia; order Diprotodontia; family Phalangeridae; genus Phalanger; species Phalanger gymnotis. The sequence continues at coordinate 325,830,986 of CM053623.1, read as the reverse complement.
GGTTTGGTGTCAGGAAAAATGGTTTTCACAATTAGAACTATAAAAATAGAGTGGGTTGATGGATCTGTTTTAGTCTTTACCTATATATGTCCCTGTTACTTCCCCTGGCTAGAAAGGACTTTTACTTTTTGGCTTTGTATCACTGGTGCTTGCCACATAGTAGGTGTTAAATGAATATCTTTTGATTGAATGACTGACTGGGTTATAGAGGGGGTCTGGTCAGCTATGAGTTGGACTCAATGGCCTCTGGGGCCCTCATTGTGTACTTGGAAATTGCAGTAGGATTTGCATTCCCCACCACCATGACAGTAACATAAAAATTGATTCCATGGTGCCCATTCTCTTGAGGTTGACCTACCAATTTGTATTCAGATTTCTCATAGAATCCACAGCCGGCTGGGCCTTTAGAAGGAACATAGATTTAATCCTTTAAGTTTTAAGAATGAAGAATCTAAGGTGAGAGATGAAAACCCTAGTGCAGCAAGGTTGTACAGGGTCATAAGGAGCAGAGCAGAGCCTCTGCCTTGTAGCATCCGAATCCAGAGTTCTCATCACTGTCCTTCAGTGACTGCCCCTTTTGTCATTAGTTATCATTACTGTATCTTCCCCTCCCATTTGGTTGATTTTTATGCTGTCTCAGTTTGACAGTGGGATTACTCAATTTATTTTCATACAGCAATCTTCCTTCCTTGGACCACCTAATAATAGGTCATGGAAAACAGGGACAAATTCAGGCCATCATCTGGATCTTTTGTTTTGTTTATGTAATGTCAAGCATTCAGATGTTTCCTCTGCATTCTATAAAATATTCAGGTATTCTGATGTTACCTACACAGGCATTTTCTCCTTGCTTTTGCTTTCTTTTACCTGAGATTGTCTTCAAGGAGTTTATAGTATGGTAGGATGTCAAGAAACCAGCACAGATAAATTGCAATATACAACATGACATGATGAGTTCATTTTCAGGGGCTATGCAGCAGGGAGAATCTGGAGCTGTGATTTCATCCCTGTGGGGACCCCCCTCCCAGTGTGGATGAGCACCTTTCACTATTCCTCCTCTTGGAGAGTTTCCCAGTGCACCGAGAGGTTATGACTTGCCCAGGTTCACACAGCCCGTATTTGTTGGAGGCAGGGTTTGAACTCCTGACTTTTTGATTCTGAGGCTAGCTCTCATCCATTGTACTAAACTGTCTCTATAAATTCATTAAAGAGTTGTAGAATGCTGTGTTGTTGGAGATCTGGCGAAGTTGTTCCCAACCTGGGCAGGGAGGGGAAGGGCTTCGAGGGAGGTTTTATTGAGGAAGTGGTATTCGAGTTGGGCTTTGAAGGGTAGGTAGGAATTTCACCATCTTCAGTCCTAGGGAACAAACCAAGTGAAGGCACCCAGGTTTGAGCACCTTTCTGGGTGCAGAGAACGACATCCAACTTGACTCAAGTACAGAGTGCACGGAAGGCAGTAATTTGACCTAAAACTGGATGGGTTCCAAGGCCTTTAATTGGCATTGAAGGCATCCAAGGCAGAGAAGCTTAAGTTATCCTTGTGCCACTGAAGAGTAATAACGATAATAACAGGCATTTATATAGCATTTTATGCTTTGCAAAGTACTTCACATCTATTACCTCATTTGAAGAATTAAAAGTGCTGGTATTGGGGGTGAATGGCACTAGATGACCTAATGTTAAGCTCCTTCCAGTCCTAAAGTTTTTTGATATTTTTGGAGCCTTCTGTCAAAATGTATTTTGTTTCCCCAAAACTTAAGGGCATGTCATGGATAGACCCGTGTTAGTATTGTCAGCACTTGGTTTCTCTTGGTGGTCTCTGAGTTCTCCGTAACTGGTTTCTGTAGCTGTGGTAGCGTGAGAGTGTTTCATGTTGATGTTCACCCTCTCCTAAGGACTGGACACTGTTGATTCTTCATCCTCTTTGTTTAGCAGTGATGAACTCCATGTCGTATTTCTTTCGTTTTATTTGTATTTGCCTATAGGGTTATTCATGAAGCAGTTTGTGCTCGTTTTATAAGCTCACAAAGGTTGGCTTTCCAAAGCCTCCACACTCTCTGTGCCTTTTTGTTCTCCGGGGGATTTTGATGCTGGTGTCAGAGGGAGAAGGACTTGGGGCTGATGATGGATTAAAAGTCAACTGTGATTCTATTTTCTTAGAATCTTCCTTTCTTCCTGCACTATTACTCTTTTGAAGTCTTGAGAAAGAGACATGACTGTTCTAGGACTCCTGAGAAAAGGAAATACTTTTAAAGAATAGATTGCATTAATACAATCTGACGCTGAAGACGATGTCACCAGGAAAAGGACTCAGAGCTTCATGACTTTATAGGCCACTCTGAAAAGCTGGTCCTGTTTTTTTCTAGATGGCTCTTGGCTGGGGTGGGTATTAGAGCAGCCCCTGGGAAACTCAAGATTGCCAAGATCAGTCTAGAACCAAGGCCCAGTTTTAACCTTGGGACCACCTGAATCTTTCTGTGATCGCGTGTATAGAGAATGATAGCCAATGATGATAATGAGGAAGAAAAATTATGTTTAACTGGCAAGAGCTGCCAGGGTCTTCCATTTTGGAGTTAAGACTCCTTTTTTCTATGTACTCTTCTGTCAACCGCTCCCCAGACTCAAGAACCACACTGGCCTAGAAGGTAGGGAGTGTAGCTGTTTAGGTTATTTTCCTCTCTTATCTACCGTGTGTGTGTGTGTGTGTGTGTGTGTGTGTGTGTGTGTGTGTGTGTGTGTCCCCAGTGAACACACCATTTTGGTCCTCTTAACCTAACTGTGCTCTTAGACCGCTGCCATGAAATGGTCAAGATTAATTCCTTCAGCTGTTATACCTTCTGTTTTTATCCTCACAGTTCTTAAATATTTATATGAAACCAGTCTCTCTAGGGAATTATTTAGCCTCATTAACATCATGTTCTAAATGTAAGTTCATTGAGGGCAAGGGCAGTCTCATGTGTGTCTTTCTCCCTCTCCCTTTCTCTCTCTCTCTCTCTCTCTCTCTCTCTCTCTCTCTCTCTCTCTCTCCCCCCCCTCCTCCTCTTCCATATAGTAGCCACTTCATAAATGTTTATTTGAATGTGGCGTATGTTTATAGTTGGAGACTTCCCAAAAAATCTCTCTGTGTCTTCTCCTCATCCTTACCACTTCTATCTTCTGGTTATTTTCAAATGTTGATACTAACCTACTCCTTTGCTGGGCAGGAACGGGGGATGTGGTCACAAGAGCAAATGAGAAATAGCTTTAGATACTCTTGCTGGTAGGCAAGTGTGTCCAAATTCTTTGGGTAAACTTTTTGTTAGCATGTTGATAATGTGTAAAATTAATTAGAGCATTGGCAAAATAACAACACCGTGACAATTTCTTACTTCAGATTTTTTTTTCAGAAAGATTGTTATAAATAAGCTGTAGACATTGATTAGTGTTGATGAGAAGTGTTTAGAAAGTTGATTTTATATTATCAATAGGATCTATGATCAATGGATTTCAGTGCTTTTTCCAGAAGAGGCATGCTCTTAAAAGACACTCAACTCCTAAGAGAGGTGAAATGGCTAATTTTCTTATGCCTTGTTTTGTTTTTTTTCTTGGTGTGTTTATTTATTTGCCAATTCAAATGTCATTTTTATTGACAATTAGGCAGGGAATTTATATCAAATTTTCTGCTTCTGGAAAAAAGGAACCCTCAAAAAGCCAACCCAAAAGATTTTAAAAGATCCAGCAAATTCCAAGTCAGATTTGGATGACATTTTCTGATGAATCAGAAAAAAAGAGAAAACCATGTAGGAAACTTCTTGAGGACCCATTCTCTTCCCTGGCCTGTTGTAAGTGTTCAGTAAATGTTTGAATGAATGAATACAGAAATGGCAACACAAGCAAGTTATATTTGAAAATGACCAGCAATCTTAGAATAAATGCTCAGTGAAGTTTTCCTTTTTGGTATTGAAAAGGTCCTAAGAGTAATCTCGTGGAAATGGATGGGACTCTCATTTATCGTTGTTCTTTAGAGGTATAAGGGTGGGACTTTGCTGCCACCGCGGCATTTCCATGTCTGTAAATGAAGGCAGTGTATACCTCTTGCCCAGTGTTGGTAAAAAATGAATTGGTGAGAACAGATATTCCATTCCAGCTCTGCCACTTAGTGACTATATGCCCATGGACAAGTCCACTCCGATTACATCTTTTAACCTTTTTTTTTTTTTGCCCCAGATGAAAATATTCCTAGGAATGGCTTCTGCTAGAGTAGTAACTAGGGTTGAGCATCTGAGCTTTGCCTCCCAGGGCCCTGAGATTTATAAAATGCTGATAGCACTTTGATATCAATAGAGATAACTGAGTTTGACATCTAGCTAGTTTATTATTTAAATTGTATTCTGTATCAGCTGTAGATCAGATGTTCATGCTTCCTCTCTCAGGCAGGCCTCACCCTAAGTGATCTCCCTAGCCTGGCCCAACCCTGCTTACCTCCTCCCCCCAGGCATTGCCTTCTCCAGTAGTGGCCTTGAAGTCTCTAGGGACTTTAATTCCCTCCCACCCCATTGACATTGTCTGGGGGAAGGGCTCTCTCTTCTCCTGGGGTTTATAGTCCTGATGTCTTCCTCATGCCATCCCCTACCCCCCTCTCTTAAATTTGCCTTAATCTTAATTAATTAATTTGTCTTAAATCTTTGAATGTCTTGATTGGTTTGAGGGTGAATTTCATGCAGCATGGCCCAGGTTTGCCACATTCCCAGAGGAGCTCTGCCCAAAACATTTCCGATAGAAACTAAAGCATTTCCTGAGTATGAGTCTTTATCTTAGTTCAGAAATAAAATCTTTTTTGACCATATCTCTGGATACATTGAAAAATACTATCTAGACGTTTGTTATTCTGTGTGTCAGATACCTTTCTTTGTCTTCAGTGGCACTGATGTAAAATATGCCTTTCTTTAACAGAGCCCATAAATTAGATGTTATCCTTGTATGCCTGACAGGCGGTTGAGAATCCTTCTGTGTATATTCCATTGTGAGCAACCTGTTTTCTTCTTGTTGCCGATCTGGCAGAAATGTTCAGCAGTTCTTACTGTATTTGCTCATGTCACAATGTCGTTGTGGTTGGAAAGAATGACCATTGATATCCCGAAAAAATTCTCTTATCAGTGCTCTGGGGATCTTAGCTGCATTTTCAGTGTTTTGTTAAACATTCTTCATTGTCCCAGGCTGATTTGGGCTCATGATTCATTGACTTTTTTTTCAATTTGAGAATTAGCTGTAGGCCTTTAATAACACCAAGATACACGATAAAAAGTTAACCTTGAGACCCTTATAAATGTTATTTCATTCATGTTTTCAGCTACCTTTGAAGCAAATGCATCTAATCCTACTTTTAAATCCTATTTTGGGATTGAAATTTAGGATTAAAACTTAAAGTTTTAAAAATCCTGTCTTAAAAGATGAAATGGGAATTTGAAAAGGGTATGAATGTTAGGCCAGAGTCACTTACTGAGTGGTAGATTCATCTCGGTCAGGGCTGTCCAGCCTTAGGTTTTTATTGAAACAATAGACAATATATTTTGATTTGCCATTTTAGTGAGAGCTTTGCGGTAGCTGAGCTTCCTTTACTAAAGCATTTATGTAAATTTCAGTGCTTGTTGGCTGGCCACAAAAATCTGCCCCTGATCTAGGTCCCTGGAGGTTGAATGTCTGTTTCTGGTTCCTAAATGTCAGTTCCCTGAGCAATTTTTTTCTGGAGTCATTATTGCTGTTTTCTAGCATTTTTCTTGGATGTTGAATCATGTTTAGGAGAAGGGAGAGCCTATTCTGGTAGCCTTAGATGTCATTTTTGTTTCCTTTCACCTTATATTCAGGGGCCGGGAAGGTGGTTTTTAATATTATTAAATGTTAAAATGTTGACGTTGTCATGCCATATTAACATCTTGATAAGAAACAGTGGGTTGTTATAGAAATGGCACCCAGCTATGGAGTCAGAAGGCTTGGGTTTGAATATCAGCTCCACCATTTTCTTTTTACCTTGGACAGGTGACTTCAATTTCCTCTTCTGTAAAACGAGATCAATCATAATTTCTGCCCTGACCATCTCCATGGAGTTCCTTTGAGGATCCAGTGAGACAATGAGAAGTGATTTCAAATCCTTCACCTGTGAAATGCTATCTAAATATAAGACATCATTAATATCATTTGTTGTTTTTGCTGTCAACCACGAAGAGAGAAGAATATCTGTTTTATTCAGTTATAGTTCTGTGTAAAGTCGCTTTAGATTTGGGAAACACGGTGGAAAGATCAACATTGTATCTGGCGTCAAAAGACGCGGGTTCAAATACCATCTCTTTGTAACCTTGGAGAATTTACAACTTCATTCTTCTATCTATAAAATGAGGGAAAATTGGATGAGATGGACTCTGGGGTCCCTTCTAGCTGATAAATTTATCATTTATCAGATAGCCTGGGACTTAAAGGAGTGTCTGTAGCCATTAGAAAGCCTTTTGGAAGACCTGCAGAGATCATTTATTTCAGGAAAGGTAGGAAGTTTTGTAGTAAGCAGGAGAAATTGTGGGCTGGAGACTTAATTGCATCTGTGGCTCAGAACCCAACACTTAAGAAAGGCCTGACATTTTGGTAAAACTGCATTCTTGTTGCCCTGAGTACTGAATACCCCTGGTTTCTCCCTGTGGGTTTTTTTGCCTGTCTCTTCATGGCTGAGGGGATGTGAGGAAGTGAGATAGGGTGGAAATCCCCAGAGTGTTAGGAACAGTATTGATTAGCTCTCCCAAGCAGTCTCTGGCAGCAAAAGCGATGGCAGAGCCATGATACAAGTCTCCCCAGCAGAGCCTGGGGGCATTAAAGGCTCTCAAGGAGAGAGTGTCATTTCCCCAAGGCAGGGCTCTTGTCTGCGAATGCTGATATTAGGTTAATGGGTTCTCTTGGGAGCTTGTTAATCTAGTTCTAAGTGAATTGTCACCAGATGATTAGGAGGCTGTTAGCAGAGTCTCCAGTCACATCCTGGCTGTGACTCTAAAGTAATGAGTGAATTTTTGACAACTTGCTAGAACTTAGGCATCCACACGATTATTCTCTCTTTCAGAGTTATTGTTGTCCCTTCCTTGAACCCCTCTAGCTGAAAGTGATCCCTCTCTCCTGGAATTTCTTGGAGCACTTTGTCTGTACCTCTTCCTTCTCTCTTATCACACTCTCCCTGGTGCCTATCACATGCACGCAGTCTCCTTAAGTCTTTCCCCTGGCCCCCGACTTAGACTGTAACCTCTAGCTTCCATCAAGTTCCACCTACAGAGGCTTTCACTGATGTATGGAGTCACACCCCTATCTCCCCCTGCTATTGTCCCCATCCATTTCCTATGTATGTATGTATTTTACATTTGCTTTGTCGTGTATATGGATATGTGTTTGTGTGTGTGTATGCACACACAATATTTACCTTTTTGTGTAACCCCACCCTCCCCCAACTCCCAGCAGAATTGTAAGGCCCTTGATAAACTGGAATTGTTTTCATCCCTAGCTTTATTGTTGTTCAGTTTTTCTTCAGTCATATCTGACACTTCATCACCCTATTTTTGGATTTTCTTGGCAAAGATACTGGAGTGGTTTGCCATTTCCTTCTCCAGTTCATTTTACAGATGAGGAAACTGAGGCAAGCTGGTTATGTGACTTGCCCGTGGTCACACAGCTAGTAAATGTCTGAAGCCAGATTTGAACTCAAGAAAAGTCTTCTAGACTACACGTCTGATACTCTATCTAGTGGGCCACCTAGCTGCCCTAGCACACAGGGATAAAAAGGGAAAGAGTGCCTGGCACACAGTAGGTGCTTGTTGAATTGAATTGTAAAGTCCTTCAGAGGAAGTCATATCTGTCTTTGAATCCCTAGCATCTAGCTCTGTGCCTTGCTGATATATGAAGGATTTTTAATTTTTATCAACCTGGCAACCCCAGGTACTGGACTTTCCTTCACCTCTGGAGATGGCAACCTGTCTGTGACCTAGAGGGATCATAGGATCAGATTTAGAGCTAGAAGAGACTTTGAGGGTCATCTGATTTCCAGCACCTCGTTCTGTACCTCTTATTTCACAAATCCGAGGCACATAGAGGTTTAATGATTTGCCCAGAGTCACACAGTAAATGGCAGTCTGGACTCCAAATCCAACGCTCTTTTTACCATACCGCTTTGTAAGAAGGGGGTTGTCTGTGACATGGAGAGGTTCCAACGTACTAATATTTGCCCAATAGAACCAAATGCAAAGGAGCCACATTGGGGACCTTTCTCCCACATTGTAAAAAATTTAAATTTGAAATTTAAGAAAATATAAATTTGAAATTAAAAGAGGGGGGTAAGTAAGGGTAGCTAGCCAGTCCTTTGAACTAACTGTCCTTATTCCAGTATTCATGCAGTGGTCCACAGCAGTTTGGAACATTTACTTTGTAGAAGTGTCACCAGAACCAGCTTGTTTACCTAGAGGAGGAGTCTCATTACTTCTCACCTTGTTTGTGAACCCATATGGTGTTACCCATTTTGATTACCTACTGAGGTTTAATAGACTTGGCTGCACATTGACATTTAGCTGTTGTCAAAAGTCAAACCACATCGAAAGAGCAAAGATTTGCTGCTAGAAATGCTCGGAAAGGTCTTGAACAATAGCAGCAGCCTCTCAAGGAGATTACTTTGAAGGGATACCATGTTTTTGGATTCAGGAGTCCTCATATGTTAAAAATTGCCCTGTGTAATTTAGAGTCCTGTTGTACAGCAAGGCATTCTGGAGGACCTTACCTTGCTGGTGTTTGGGTTTATTCTTTTTGGGTCCAGATCATTGAGTTTCAGGAGTGTGGGAAATTCACCGTACTGTTGCCTGGGTTACTTTGAGGTTAAGTAACTTACTTGTGGACATATAAGCTAGTATGTGTCAGAGTCAGGACTGGAACCCAACAGCATCCTGACTTCAGGGCTGGTTCTCAATCTGCTACCCCACCTTTACCTCTTCCATTTCTTCTCATACATAAATTGTCATGAAGGTGAATAGGTTCCTTCCATGAATCTGAGCCATTGGACAAAAAATTGTCCTAGGCAGGGTACAAAGGGATTAAATGTTAGTTAATGGAATGCCTTTCTCTTTTTCTTCATCAAAGGGGAGCATGATTAATTTAATACATTTATCTTCTGATAACCGGTCAGCATTAATCCTCTAAATCTCTTGTAAGTTGGATGGGTTGTATATGTCTGTACACATTTTGTTCACTGGTATAGGACAGTAACGTAGATATAAGAGAAAGCTTGGAGAAACTTGTAATTACTCCAGAGTTAGGACAGGTTGGATGATAAAGAAGTAGTTGAATTCTGTGACCAACCTCTGAGACATGGAGTGGAAAGAATGTGAAATGTTAGACCTTACAGACCTTACAATGCCCAACTTTGTCATGGGCTGATTGACTCTGGGCAGGTTACTTCTTTGGGTCCCATGGGGCCTTGACATGAGGGGGTTGGACTAGCTTTTCTCTAGGGTCCAACTCTAAATCTTATAATTATATGTTTTATATTTACATTACCTTTGACAAACACCTGAACTCACTCAATGTAACTTACTCATTCTGGAGGAACTGTGCCACCCTAATTCTGAGGGTTTGTAACACAAGAAATACCCCATTTAATAGCTTTAGCTTATGTGAGAATATGAAAAATTCTTTTTTAATGAAATTTTAAACTTATTTTCACAAAATATCATTAATTTCACCATGAAAAAGTAAATCTTATCCTCCAGGGTTTAAAATCTTGTGAAATTTTCTTTATAGTTACTTAGAATGTTAAGTTCAAGGAATTGGATTCTTTATAATTTAGGATATGGCACCTGAATAACCAAGTTTCTTAAAACAAAGGAAGTCAAATGGGTTGTGGACACAAGGACATTATAGGACTCAAGAGGACCCAGTCCTGTTCCTGTCTTCCTTCATGGTTTGAGTTTAGTTTCTTACTATGTAGTAACAAGTAGTATTTATTTTGCCATTTTGCCTTTCTGCTACTATTCCATCAAATTGACCAAAATGTATGTTTTTTTAAAAGGTTTTATTGATGCTTCTAAAAAATATCCCCTTCACTTTCCAAGAAGCCTCCCGCCCCTCCTGCCCCTCACTCCCTGCCTCCCTTCCTCCCTGGTAACTGGAGTATAGAATTAAGGAAACAAATCAATGCTTGGCTGGGTCAGGGTGATGGATGCTGCATCTGTACACCATCACTTCTCTGCCAGAAAGGAGGCAAGGGCGGCAGGTAGTTCAGGCTTTTTACCATCGATCCTTTGAAGCCACAATTATGGCTTGAACAGAGTCCTGAAGTCTTTCAGTGCAGTTTCCCTCATCCTATAAATTGTTCTCCACATCCTCACTTGGCTCTGTATCTTTGATATTCAGGAAGTTTTGTAATTATAGTGGCTTCAACACTACATTTAGATTCTGGAGATAAGGGTTTGGGTCCTACCTGTGAAACTAGCCTTGTGACTTGGAGCCAGACCCTTAATCTCTCAGATAATCAGTTTCCTGATCTGCCAAAGGGAGAATGATATTTTTTCTGTTCACTTCACCAGGTTGGTAACTAGAGAACTCTAGAAGTATGATAGTGGTTATGCTTGAAGACATTTTTACATTTGTGCCCCTGACTTTTTCTACCTTCCCCCTTCCCCTTTTCGTTTGCGGAGTTCTGTTAAGTAACCTGGTCAGTCAAGGCTCTAGATGATTACAGAACCCGCAAAAGGTAACCCATCTACCACAGCCCTGATTGCCGGTGAATTGCCCCTGGGTTTAGCTCAAAGATGATGTTATACTCTCGACCTCTTTGCTTTACAAATGAGCAAACTGAATTTCAGAGAGAAATGATTTAGCAGAGGCAAGTTTTGAACTGAGGCCTCAAGGTGACAAATCTCTTTCTACTGTAATACTGCTTGGCCTGTAAATTTTTTCTTTTCAAAATACCCCTCTAAATATCTGTATCATGGTACCTCTCTCCAACCCCTGGAAGTATTCATTGATTCTTTGGAGTGAGAGTGGCAATAGAAAGGTGAGAAGGCAGAATTAGGATGTCTTGAAGCTCACAAATCAATGCAAAAGGCCCCCAAATAAAATCATCCTGTTTTGGTGAAAATTAAAATAAATGAACCTGGGTGGAATCACAGTCAGCTGATTGATTGAAGCAAAGCTGCCAGAAACTTTTCTTAACAAGAGAAGATACATAGGCCGGTTTATATTTCAAAGCATTTCTGTAGTGCTTTAAGGTTTGCAAATATCTCATTTTTCTCCTCATAACAACTAAAGGAGTTAGGTCCTCTCATTACACCCATTTTATAGATGAGGAAACTGAGGCAGACCTTGGTTAAGTAACTTGTCAAGAGTCAAACAGCTCGTGTCTGAGGCTGAATTTGAACTTAGGTCTTCCTGACTCCAGGTCATTGGCCCTATCCACTCCCTATACCACTTAGCTTTGAAAATATTCTGCCTCATGGTTCAGACTGACACATTCTCTCTCTTTCTCTCTCTCTCTCTCTCACACACACACACACACACACACACACACACACACACACATATATATGTACTTATCTATACTTATATACAATGACATATATAATACATTCACACACAAACCACATGTATATATTTATATTTTTGGATGTGTCCAATGGTAGATTTTGTTTTGCTTGACTATACATGTTGGTTACAAGGGTTTTATTATTACTTTTTCAATGGGAGAAGACAGAGAAAATTGATTTTTGCTAATGGAAAAATAATAACAGCCTCTTTGGTGAGTGCTGTCATTCACCTTAACTCACCGGGTTTTCTGAAGCCAGATCTTAGGTCTTTATTAGGTTTTGTGTCTAATGCATGAAATCAGAAGGTTAGCTTTCTTTTTTCAGTACCTTATTCTAATTCCTCCTATCTGGTAGATTTCTGATAATTAGATAAATCCAGATGACTAGTGCTATCTGCTATTTTTTAAAAATGGATTTTTATTGGTAGCTTTTGTTTTGACATAGCCTAGATTTTTCCCTCTGTAATGTCTTCTTCTAGACACTATCATTTTAATGATAAATTTAATCCTTTACCAACTTTTCCTTTAGCTAAATCTATATCATTATCAATTTTTTTTTTGATGGGGAGTGGGAAAAGCAGGTAGCAATAGTCGGGGCCAGGGTAACTTAAGCAGTAGATGCTTGTTTGAGGAAGATCTGATCTCTAGTCCTGAATTGGTTATGGTTGGCATGCTTCATAGCTAATTAGGTGCCTGATACCCACTTCTCTGGTAATTAGTGATCCATCTTAGCAATTTAGGATGACGTATGAGTATGACAGTCAGAGGTAGAAGAAAGCGCTTGTTCAGTTTTACTCTCTACTTTTTAATTTTATAAAATCCATTTAATCTAGGTTGTAAATTCCAATTTAGGTCTGCTTTAAAATTAAGATTAAGTAGGAGGAAAGGGGATTCATTAATTGGTCCCTGTTTTACTGGTAGCTCACCACAGAGGGAAGTTTTTCTTTAATTGTCCTAGTCAGGCAAACTTCTCAAAGTAGTCATGCCCACATTATAAGAAGGAGAGACCAATTATGTTTTTCCTTACTTTAGGATGGAATTGGAGAGCCAATTAAAGCATTTAAAAATGTATTCAGGGGCAATGTCATGGGAGTTGTGACAGCACACATTCTGAAAGTGACAAATGTTCATATTCAATAACCTGCCCGAATGCTTGCAGTTGAATGTCTCCTATCTTTAACTAGCCAGATGGGCCCTGCCCACATTCAGTGTTGATAATGCTTTAAAAGTAGGCTTGTAGTAATGTAAATATTAAATTATATTAGATTTGAACTGTGTCAAATCATAGGGCTACCTAGTAGACACTCATGATTTCCTTTTGTTTTTGTTGTTGCAGTAGGGGTAGTCACTTAAAAAAAAAGTTTATATTATAAACTTTAAAATAAACATATATAACAATCTTACCCAGACCCCTTACCTAGCCCTTAACAAGACAAACCCAAAAGAATTTGTGAACAAACAAGCTAATTAAGTGGGTTTTGCCCCTTTGTGTAATTTTATTTTTATTCTTATAACAGTGGTTTGGCATCTTTATATTGATTTTAACATTAAAAAATTTTTTAAAAATTAATTTTTAATCCAAACACAGAAAGACCAAAAATTTCCATGTACACAGTACAACACATACAAAAAAGGATTTAATATGAAACCATCAATCTCCATTTCATACTGTTTCCTTTTTTTGGAAAAACTAATAAATACTATGCATTGTTTTCAAAGCTACCCTGCTTTTCTGGGCTTTCTTGAGTTTTCTTTTGTTCTCTGCTATGCACTTTTTATTTTTTTTTTCTTCTTCCCTCCCCATCCTGTACTAGAGAAGGCCTCCATTAGACACAGATATACGAGTGTGTGTGTGTGTGTGTGTATGTGTATGTGTAGGACCGTACTATACATACTTCTGTTTATCAGTTCTTTCTCTGGATGTGGATAGCATCTTTCTTCATGGGTCTTTTGTAGTTGATTTGAGTACTAATAATACTCAAAATAACTTAGTTGTTCACAGTTGTTCTTCGAGCAGTATTGCTGTTCATGTTTAGAATATTCTCCTGGTTCTGCTCATTTCACTCTTCATTATTTCATGCAGGTCTTTACATATTTTTCTAAAATCAAGCAGCTCATTACTTCTTATAGCACAGTAGTGGTATTCTATCACAATCCTATACCACAACATGTTTAGCTGTTCCCCAGTTGATGGGTAGCCCCTCAATTTCCAGTTTTTTTGCCACCACAAAGAGAGCTGCTATAGATATTTTAGAACATATAGTCTCTTTTCCTCTTTCCCTGATCACCTTGGGAAACAAATTAAACAGTGGTATTGCTGGGTCAAAGGGGTATACACAGCTTTATAACTCTTTGGGCATAATTCCACATTGCTCTCCAGAATGGTTGGATCAGTTTACGGTTCTACCAGCAGGGTATTAGCGTCCCAGTTTTTCCACATCCCCTCCAACATTTGTCATTTTCTCTTCTGGTCATTTTAGCCAATCTGATAGGTGTGAGATAATATCTCAAAGTTGTTTTAATTTGCATTTCTCCAATCAATAATGATTTAGAGCATTTTTTCATATGACTAAATATAGCTTTGATTTCTAGATCCCAGAACTGCCTGTTCATATTTTGACTATTTATCAATTGGGGAATGACTCATATTCTTATAAATTTGACAAAGTTCTCTGTATGTTTGAGATATGAGACCTTTATCTTGATTTTAACATTTATAAAAGCACTCCTAATTTCCCTGTCAATAGCTGTATTTTTAAAATATGGTAATGCTTGAACTAACCCATTTGGGAAATGCTCTTTATCTGATGGTATAGGTCCTTACTTTTTTTAATAAAAGAAGAGAGGATGAATCCTGCCACTCTCCCCTTCTTCCCTCCCACCATCCTGTTTTTTACAGGATCATTTTATTATGGAATTATATTACCATGAAAGGGTCCCTTAGAGATGATCTGATTTAGGTCCTTGTCTTCAGGAGGCCCTAAGCTATTCAGAACAATGGACTTTCTGTTCTCCTTTCAAAGACATCCATGGGCATAACCCATATCCTTAATCAGAACTGCATCTTCAGCTGCCCGTGAGACTTAATTTTTCTGGCCTACTGGTACCTTAAACTGAGCCTTTCCCAAACTGAGCTTCTCATCTTTCCTCTTGAAGCTACTTTTTTTTTTTTCTGAATTCACTTTTAATGTCTTAATGCCTTGAACATCAACTCAGCCTCTCATATTTGAAATCTGGAGATTGTCTTTAATTCTCTCCCTCCTTCAACTTTTCATATCCCATTAGTTACTAAACCTTGTCCATCACCAGCATCTTTCATGTCTGTCCCCATCTTTTCTTTCTACTTGGCTTTCATTATTATAATGGCCTACCAACAGGTCTGTCAGCATCCTCTCTTTCTGCCAAACTGTACTTCATACTGCTTCTAAATTAATGGTTTTTATTATACTCAAAAGTCTTATGCAGCTTCTTTTTCCCTATTGAATAAAGTTCAATCTTCTTTGACATATGTATTCAAGGCTTTCTCCTGTCTGATGCCACCTTTCTTTTGTAGTTTTATCTCATACTTTGGGGAAAAATTTTTAAAACATTCTTGTTGGTGTCTTTAGGTGATTTTTTTTTTAAGTATTAAAAAAAAACCCAACTCTTCCTCCCATTAACAGCAACCCCCCTGCCCATTGAACAGATTTTTAAAAACCTGAAAAACAAAACCTGCTGAAACATATTCCCACATTATCCATGTCAGAAAATGTATGTCCTTTTTCTTTATTTGGAGTTTATCACCTCTCTGCCAGCAGATATAATGTGTTTCATTTTTGTTCTTTGGCACTTATGATTGTGTTGATCAAAGTTCTAAAGTCTTTCAAAGTCATTTTTCCCTATAGAGTTGTCCTTGTATACATTTCTCCTTGTTTTTACCCACTTAGTATTGTTTTATAGAGCTCTTCCCAGTTTCCTCTGAAAGTGTACATTTTATCATTTCTCATGGCACAATAACATTTCATTCCATTCATCACATTTATTTTTGAATTTACCTCCTCATCCCTTCCCTACTCCCTTCTCTTGTAGCAAAGGTTAAAAAACAAAAAAAAAAAGGCTCCTCAAAACCAACCCATCTGTGGTGGTAGTAAAAGTAAGCATTCATTCATCTTCTTACATCTTCCTAGGGCCAATTTGGGGCTTCATGAAGGTGTAATTTTTGGTAGTGATTTCCATTCTCTTTGTTGTCATTGTGGATATTGATTTTTCCTGATTCTGCTTACTTTGCTCTGTATTAGTTCATAAAAGTTTTTTTTCCCATTTCTCCAAATTCCTCATTCATTGTTTCTTACTGGACAGTAATCTTTTATTAACTTACTGTTATTTAATTTATGTATTTTATACATTATATTAATTTTATTTATTATTTATTTATAAAATATATATATTTTATTTATCTATAGCATGATTTGTTTAGCTATTTCGCCAGTTGATATAGCCTTAGCTCTTTATTCTCTCTTTTTTTTTT
>CM053623.1:325730700-325814407 GCA_028646595.1 Phalanger gymnotis | reverse complement strand
GTGTCTTCTTATATTCAGGTAGTTTGTCCATTTTTAATTTATTGTGATATACGGTGTAATATGGCAGCTTCAACCTATTTTTTTTTTCAGCTTGCATTCTAATTTTCTGAGTGTTTTTTGCTCCAATAGAGAGCCTCACCTGCTTGGTAGTTCCTAAGTACCTGGTACCACTCTGTACACCATAGGTGTTTAATAACTGTCTGTTGAATGATAGAAGGATGAAAAATGGACTGAGAGGAGAGACCAACCTTCCACTATGTACAGGAACACATGTAGTAAGGAGCATTGAGAGAGGAGACTGTTGATAAGTTGACAGAACATCTCCTGTATATGTTCAAATTATGAAAAATTTCTGATCTCAAGTAGAAATCTGATTATCAGATATTAACTCAGATGATAGTTAAAGGATATGAAAATCATCGGTTAGTTATGTAATTATATTTTCTCTGCTCTGATTCTGCTGTTGTCCTCTTATATCACAGTAATAATCACAGTGTTGCTCAGAACGAGCCTGTGGAGGTCAGGTGTTTTTTATTTTTCTCCATGTTTTGTTGCATATGTAACTTAAATATTTCATAGCATATATTTAAATTTCTTTCCAAATTTTTCTGCCTTTTCTTCCTCTGAAGGCTCTTCTGGGGACTCTGCTGGCACTGAACAATTTCTTTGCCAATTTCAAGAGCCACTTAAAATGACTTTTAAAAATGTGTGTTTTGTTGTTACATCACATTCTTTTCTGGATATATCTCTCCTCATACCCAGCAAACCTTGCCTTGTAACAAAGATTAAAAAAGAAAAAAAAGCTGTTCAGCAAAACCAGCACATATGGATTGCATTAGATAGCATATGTAACATTCTACACCCATCGTCCCCCACCTTTGTATTGAAGAGAGGGCAGTCATTCTTATTTTTAGCATCTACACAAGCACATTATATATGTTTGTTTCATGGAGTTAAATCTTAATATAATCTGGCAGTTTAAAAAAAATATATGGAAGATTTTTATTGTGTTTATGTTACTAGTTTCAGAAGTGGCCTTTTTTCTTTTTGAGACATCAGTAGAGGAATAGTTCACTTTCATGCATGTGCATCTGGATACTTTACAGTCTTTAGAGGAAAATTTCTGTAACATCTAATTTAAGGTGGAAATTTGGTGAGTATTTTCTCTTGAATATTCTTCCTGAACATTGAACTCCCTTACAGAAAGAGCTCTGCTACAATCTCTTTCTTTGTCTAAGACTCAGCTTTGGTGGTCCCTCTCGGGGGAAGTCCTTCCTGCTTGCTCCTCATTATGGTCACATACTTTCTCTTCAAATTATTTTATTTTTCTTATCTCTTTTCCCCAGAATGTAAGCTCCTTGTGGAAGGAAGTAGATGAGCATTTATTATGCCCTTACTGTGTGCCAGGTATTGTACTAAGCACTTTAGAAATATCTCATTCGATCCTTACCACAACCCTGCAAGGTTGGTGCTGTTATTATCCCCATGCTGCAGTTGAGGAAACTGAGACAAACACAGGTTTGGTGACTTGCCAAGGGTAACACAGCTAGGAAGTGTCGGAGGTTGAATTTGAACTCAAGTTTTCCTGACTCCATGCCCAGCACTCTATCCACTTTGCCAGCTAGCTGTTTTGTAGCTAGGGGCTATTTAATTTTTCTTTGTAATCTTCATGCCTGGCACATGGTAGGGGCTTAGTCAGTGCTAATTCCTTTCCTTCCTTCCTTGCTTATCTCTTTCCAACTCTAGAACTATAATCATTTATACTTTTGTTACATAGTATTTGGAGCTGTGAGGGACTTTTAACTTAGTTCAACTCCTTTATTCTATAGATTTGGAAACTGAGGAGTTTGGAAAGAGGTTAAGTAGTTTGCCTAAGGTCACACTAAGTAGCAGGTGGCAGATCTAGCATTCAGAACAAGGTTTTTGAGTCCAAGTCCAGGACAATCTTGTTACACTATCACTACTTAAATTTAAATGATCAAAAATTGGGAGAGGGTAATTTAAAGCAAAAATATCAAACATGCTGCTGGGCCTGTGGCCCACATATGTGAACCAGATTAAAATGTAATTAGGAAATATTTAATTGAATAAATAAAAATATATTAAAGATAGTGTTAACATGTGTGTGTGTTTTTAAGTCAGTATGTGGCCTGCAAGGATCCTTATGGGTGCTTTTATTTGTGAGTGACACTCCTGATATTAAAGACCTACTTGGGAAGGAAATCTAATAAAAATGATGCAGTGTAGAAAGTCAGTCCCTTCTAATATAGGGGATAACCTGATCAGGAGGGGTTAACTCTCAGTGTAGCTATCATTTATGTCTTTTTCCTTCTCTTTGCTTTACTGTTTATAGAGCAGGAAAGATGAGTGAGCTCCAAGGAAGCTCAGGCCTGTGGGGTAATGACTTCAGCAGGGAGCTGTGAAGACAGAGTCTCAGGAATATTTCTTAAAGTTCAAGTGTGGCCATGGCCAGTGACTATGATAAACTGCCTCGGATTTTGACATCTACTTGGCCAGAAGTCTCTGAGACGTTGAAAAAGCTACAGGAAGGATTGATTACTAGCAGGATTAAAGTTGACTTAGCAAGGAGTATTCTAATCAGAGCCTAGGGGATAGGAATAATTATTATAATAGATATCTGGTATGTTAAAAGTTTGCCTAACACTTAACATATATCATCTCACTGCATTGTTAACTATGGTCCTGTGTAATTGATTTTATAAGTATTATTATCCCCATTTGACAGATGTGGAAACTAAGGTTCAGAAGTGTTAAGAGACTTGCTCATCATTATAGCTAATAAGCCTTAGAGAGACAGGACTTAAAGCCAGGCCTCTTCTGAATTCAGTAATTCCATTTCTCCACTGTTTTTCATTCTGTCTACAGCTGTGACTAATAACTTTTGGAGATTAAAGATAAGGTATTAAATTTTATATCTTATATATTATTATATTATTTATTGTAATACATATTATATCTTATATATCTTGATCTCTAACTTAAGCTAAATAACAATATTTCTGTATAACATATAACATAACAACATACATATAGTTCTCATAGTATATGAGAACACATAATATGTAATATATATATAATACATAATATATAATATAAAATACATAATATATCACACATAGCATACATAAATATGATAAATATTTTGTACTATACAATGCATAATTGTATGTAATACATATTATATAAAAATAAAGAACATTTATGTAGTGCCTACAATATGCCAGGCACTGTGCCAAGTGCTTTATAAATATAATCTCATTGATCTTTATGGCAACCCTGGGATATAGTTGCTGTTATTATTCTCTCTTTTACAGATGAGGAAACTGAGGCAAACAAAAGTTAAGCGACTTGCCCAGGGTGACACAGCCAGTATGTGTCTGAGGTTAGCTTTGAACTTAAGTTTTCTTGATTTCAAGGCCCTCTTCAGGTTACACTCTGCTCTTTCCTTTGGTGTTTTTGTACAGAGAAGCTCTCAGAGTGCTCTTGGAGCTGAGGAATGGAGAAACTCAAAGCTTGAAAGTCTTTAAATGGCTGTAATGAACTATACCTTTCTGTCCCTCATCTTCATCTGCCTTGAAGACTGTAGATGTAATGGGGCAAACCTGTCATTAACAGCTGGCACATTGGTGGCGGATGGCAAGAGTCTGTTTCCACTTCACAATTTTATCAACTTCGAGGTTTTGTCAAACTTCCTTGGAAAGAATCCAGTGGTATTAAGAAGAGGAACTAGGCCAGAGGGCCTAGTGTAGCCAATCCGGTGTTTGTCATGTTTAAGCCTGGAACTGTGGTGAAAGGCCAGAGCTGCCCAGGGCGCATCCGGAATGTTGATAAAATTTTACTCTTGAACCTCAGCTGTGCGCAGTGAATCTCGTGCTCTGATTTTCTTAAATCCTGGTCTATGGGTCTGATTCCCCCTGATTTTTAAGAAGTTAAAACTTTTTTTTTCAAAGTTTGAGAGTAAGACATGGCCTGGGAACTCAAGTTTTTTCTGGTTGAATCGTTACCCGTATGAATTTGAAGAAGTGAGGATGTGGGAATAGGGGAGCTGAGTTTTAGTAGGCTGGTTAACACATCTTAGGCACACAATCTAGGGTTAATTGTGTCAGATCTGTACTGGCTGTGTTTGTCCTCACCACCAGGGAGTCATTGATTGCCATCAGGATAATGCATCTTCCTAGGGATGAATGAGGATACGAGCCTTCGTTCTTGTTAGAGCCTGTGTAGTCTGTTTCTCAAGAGGCCTACTACCATTTATAGGGTTTCACACTTTTCTCGCTTACCAGCCTCTCAGTGGTATTGAGAAGACCTCTGTCTGCATCCTCTATCTGATGTGTGACCAAAAGGTGGTTCATTGAATCGAGCTCTTGACCCGTAGGTAGGAAGACCTGAGTTCAAATGCAGCCACAGATACTTTCTATCTAAATGACCCTGGGCAAATCAGGGTCATTTACTCATCTCTAAATAGCGATTTTCTCCTCTATAAAAAAGGGCCAATATTAGCAGGATTTGTTGTGAGAAGAAAATGAGATAATGTTGGTAAAATATTTTGTGAACCTTAAAAGTGCTATAAATATTTGCTATTAAAATGATCACCATTAAGTCTCTTTCATGAGCCTCAATTTGCCTACCTCTAAAATGGGAAACATAATATCTATAGTACCTTCTTCATAGGATTGTGGTGAAACTCAGATCCCATCTACCCAGTGCCTCATACATTGTTAGTACTGAAATGTTTGAATGAAGTGTAAGATAGTACCATGTGGACTGTATGTGAGCACTAATGAATTCATAGCAACGGAAGATTATATTTATTTTATGTGTACCCAAAGTGTTAAATATGCATCCTACAATACTCCTAAGTGGACTGAACCAGATTAAAATATAATTAGGAAATATTTAACAAAACAAATAAAAATACAGTAAAACATACGTGGTGTTAATATGTGTTTTCTCAAGTCAATTGATGGCTGATTTCCGTATGGTTTGGTGGTCATGTTTCTGTTTGAGTTTGACAGCACTGGTTCCTCCCCATCCTCCCCTTCCCTACTCCCATTCTCCTGGAGACTGGAATGATGTTTTTCTTTTTGTGTCCAGTACTCGGCACCAGTGGGTGCTTTACACTTGCTTGCTTAAAATGAGAATGTATATAAAATGATTTTGTAAAGTGTAACACTATAAATGTTTGATATTAATGTTATTTCATTCATCTTGTCTTAGTTTGATGACATTCAGGTAGAAGCAGTCTTAGGACAAGTCTTTATCTTGTTACTGTTAGTTTATATTTAATCTGCAGACTGCCTGTGGGTGGATCAGATGACAACTCTTTAAAATAGTATCTTCTATCTTGATTAAGAATCCTCCATCTTCAAGTCTTATCACTTGTCTCTCAAGACATATTCAAGATTCACAATTGGTAAGCCCCACAGGCAGGATTTCAGATAAAGGATCTTCCCTTTGTCTTCTTAGAGTTAGTCCTAAGCTGTTAAGATCACCCACCCACATCTATAGCTTTCCCTGGAAAATTCCTCCCTCAATTGCCCCCCAAATTCTGTTCCAGATGGGCCTGACATATAGTACCTTTTGTGCTTATTTAACCTTAGCCTCCAATTAAGCACCTACTGTGTGCCAGGAACTCTGTTGTGAAGCTTTAGTGACACAGCATTGGCTGATCTTTTAAATTACTTCTGTACATCAGTAGGTGTGCTTGTGTGCACATAGGATGTCTAAGACTTATAATAATGAGGAACAAGCCCAACAACAAGAATGCTGTCAGAACAGGTTCTTTTGATCTGCTTTCCTAAGGAAAGTAAGGTTAAGGAGTTAACAATCTTATTCTAATCCAGCATACAAATATCATTCACTTTAGTTCAGGGAAAAAAGCCAGCACTCTACACTTCACAGCAAATACAAACAGAAATTACAGAGACAATACAGACAGATCAACATTTCTCTCTAACCAAATCACAATATACATAGTTACCAGAGTTTTAACAAAGTCCCAACATTCGGGTTTACAAGCTGGAGGGCTCTTAACTTCAGCTGCCCAGAGGCTCCACATCAACACACCTCCAAGAGTGAGAGCCCCAAGGGAGAACGCCAGCCTCTGGGTTTGTATATCTTGTTCAGGGTCAAAGGTGAGTCACACATGCAACTTACCCATGTGACCTAAAAGCATCACAAAAATTCGCCTTAAACTCGCATGATCTAAAAGCCTCTGATGCCACAAACATGTCACTCAAACCCATGTAAACTAGGCTTTCCCTTGAGGCTAGGAGATCATCAAGGACTCCTAATTTAATCAAGGAAACAAAAGCCAAACTCTTCAAAGGCACTTGATTGAATAAGTGCTAAAAGCCCTCCTTAATTACCAGTACACCTGTTCTTGTTACTTCTGGGTGAATGAAAACCACCAATGATACCTCTGGGATGCTCTTTCATTTTGCTCTTGTGAGAAACTGTGGCACTTTGTGTGCAAGGTTTCTTATAGGTCTGAGAAATTGATTATGGATGTTGCATTGCCTCAGATTAAAAATGTTTGGGTTGCCCCATTTTCCTTAGCTGCTGATTGTATGATTTTTCCCCATATCTGCATCAAATGTTTGTTTCCCACCACCTATATAGAGCCACAGTTTTAGAGCTGGAAGAGATTGTAGAGGCTGTCTTTTTCAACGTATCCATTTTACAGATGAATTAACTGAGGAGCAGAGTTCACACTGATAAGAAGCGTGGCCAGGCCCTTTGTCTCAAAATACAGTGCTCTGTCCACTGCTCTGCAATTTCTTTTTAGGACGTGACAATAGCTTTTAGACATCATTCAACATTTACTCATGTTGTTTATTTAAATTTATCAACATCAGTAAACATTTATTAAGTACCTACTATATTTCAGGCCCTATGCTGAGCACTGAGGATACAAAAAGAGGCAAAAGACAGTCCTTGCCCTCAAGGCGCTTATAATCTTTTTTTTTTTTTTTTGAGGAAGGAAGGCAGGGCAATTGGGGTTAAAGACTTAACTTACCCAAGGTCCCACAGCTAGTACATATGTCAAGTGTCTGAGGACGGATTTGAACTCAGGTCCTCCTTACTCTAGGGCAGGTGCTCCATTCACTGTACCAGCTAGCTGCCCCAAGGAGTTTACCGTCTAAGGGGCAAACAACATATAAACAGATATGTACAAAGCAAGCTATATACAAGATAAATAGGAAATAATTAACAGGTTGGGCACTGCAATTTAGAGAAAGTTTCTTGTAGAAGGTGGGACTTGATGATTCATATCAAAATGGCTAACAACTTATAAAACTGTATTTTAGTTTTCCTTTAGTGAACTTTGTCTATCGATAAGAAAGGTAGATTTTATTCTTTGTTTATATTCATTTTTTCAGTAGTGTATAGAAGGGCTTATTTAACTTATTTAACTAAAGATTATTGTCTTTCATTGACATTGGTAAGATTACTTTACCATTCTCTTGGCTTCATCTTCTACTTCTGTAAATTTAAGTCCTATGATCCAGTAGAAAATAAACTTAATTCTATCTCATTAACTTTGGTCTTTGTCCTTCCCTGATGTGGCTTTTAGGCATAACAGTTACCTCTTTTAATTAATAACTAGTGTATGGTTTATTTATGAAAGTTATTCTCATGCCCAGTCAGACTTTGTTATTTGAATAAATGTGTGATCTGAATGAAAAGGTGCTTTTGATTTGTCAAGGTGGAGGATTTAAGAGAGCCTGAAATATAACTGAAAATTGGGAAAGCAGTTCCTGTGAAAAAGGCTGTGTTATTTGCACTGTGGACAGGAGACTAGACTTACATCGTAGCAGAAAGATGATTTGGGTTGAATCTGAAGTTTTGAAAAGAGACTTCTGTACATTTGTGGGCTGTAGGGCCAACATTATTGAAGATTTAAACTACAAAGGGCATAGACTCCTAGAATGTATTTGATATTGTTTTTTCCAGTATAAGACTTCGTATTTGTTGTTTTTTTTTCCAATTTAAAACTTTAGACTCCAAAATTTATCAAATTCATTTAAATAGAATTTATTTGAGTTCATAATGCTGGAAAGAAACAGATGTGAGGAGAGACAGTGTATTGTCATGCCAAGGGACTGGACTTGGAGTTGCAAAGATCTGTGTTCAAATCCTTTACACTTACTGGGCTGTAAGGCTTTGAGCAAATTGCTTAACCTCTGTTCTTTAGTTTTTTCACCTGTCAAATGATGGGTTTGGACTCCATGGCCTCTTCCAGATCTGTGACGTAGAGCAGAGGTGGTCACACTTGTGGCCTACAGAACTTGCTAGTGCCTTAAAATGTAACCAGGAAATGTTTAACAAAATAAAAATACCATATAACATAGATAATGTTAATTTGTTGCTTTCTCAGTCAATATGTGGCACAGGGATCCCTTTCTATTGGAGTTTGACACCAAATCCCTTAAGGTTGTTATGAAGAATAAATGAGATAATCTGTGTGTGTATATATGTATACATGCATATGTATGTACATTCACACACGTGCATTTGTGCACACATGTATATGTGTGTGTGTGTACATAAAACAGATGTAAACATACACACATATATAATGCTCTGCAAACTCTAGGTGACCGACTGAAGTACTATGGAAAGTTATAGTCAATTTGGAACCTAGGAGTTGTCGGGATAGGCATTGCACAGGGATGTGTCTTCATAACGACAAAATCAACAACAGTAGCATTTATATAGCTCTTTAACTTTTGCAGAGCACTTTACAAAGATCATCCTCACAACCACAATCCTGCAAGATAGGTGCTGTTATTACTCCTATTTTACAGATCAGTAAACTGAGGCAGCAGTTCAGTGACTCACCTAGAGTCACATACCTAGTAAGTGTTGGAGGCTGGATTGGAACTCAGGTCTTGATGATTCCACGCCCAGCACCCGTCCACTGTACCACGTAGCCAAGTAATGTCTTTGAATGGTGAAATTTTTAGAAAATTTTTTTTTTTTTAGTGCCGTTGCCCAGTGTTATCTTTGTCCCACAGCTGTGTATTTGGGGATGACTTTCTGCTCCTGGGTATGACTGAGCAGTCCCAGGATTTCCCATGCAGTCATGGTGGCTGTTTTTTAATTGGGGTGGGGGTGGGGGTGATTTGCTTTTTCTTTTAATTTTTATTCTGAAGTTAATAAACATGAATAGAATGGGCTTGTGCATAAATAGAACACAGAGAATTGGAAATGGAACTACAGATCTCTGTTATCTACAGCTCACCTTTCTTTTTAAATATATATTAAGTTAATCTTGTAGCTTTCCAAGGTGTCCTGCTTGTCTGTGCTTCTTTTTCCCTTTCTTCTGTTCTTTTCTTCTTGGTATTTAGAAAAAAGTTGGCCCAAGTGATCCTGTTTTTTGACCTTTCTTCTGTTCTCTTCTTGGTGTTTTAAAAAACAAGTTGCCCCAAGTGATTCTGTTTTTTGACCTTTTCTTCTGTTCTCTTCTTGGCATTTTTAAAAACAAGATGCCCCAGTGATCCTGAGTATTTTTTTAAGGCCGCTTTCCTATTTTCCTTCTTTCTCTGTTAGGGGAAGAAGGGCAAAGAAAAACAAAGTCCTTTATGTATACTTTCCCCTGGATATGAATATATTATTAAATATAATTGTTTATATTTATACAATTATATATTGTATACTTATATGATTTTATAGTGACTAGAAAATTACACACACACACATACACACACCTGCGAAAAGAATTGTAGTCCAAAAGGCTAATCTTAGTGGCCCAGAGAGAATTATATGCACGTATGTGTATGTTTATATACACAGATATACACACAAGTATATATTCATATAGGTCTTCCTAGATTACTTTGGGACCTGCCATTTCATATGATATAATATTCTGTTATATTCTTGTGCCATAATTTATTAAACCATTTTTCAAATAAGAGAGGCACTTGATTTCCAGTTCTTTGCCATTACAAAAGGTGCTTTAGATATTTTTGTGAGCCTATGGATTCTTTACCTTTCTTTTATCTCTTTGGGTCAGAGGTTATTAATGGTTCTGCTGGGTCAAAGAAGTTTGCACAGTTTTAGTGACATTTTGGTCATGATGACAGATTTCTTTCCAGAATGGTTCGGGCATTTCAGAGCTCTATTAACAATACATTAATATGCTTGTATCCCTACAGCTTCTTCAGTAACTGCCAATTTCCTTTTTTGCTTGTTTTGTTTTTAGTCAACTTTGTCCGTCTGATGGGTGTAAGGTAGAATCTTGAGATGCTTTAATTGTGTTGTTGTTGTTCAGTCACGTCCATGGAGTTTTCTTGGAAAAAATAATGGAGTGATTTCCTTCTCCAGTGGATAAAGGCAAGAGGTCAGATTTGAACTCACATCTTCCTGATTCCAGGCCTGGCACTCTAGTTCCCCTGCTTTAATCTATATTTCTCTAATTACTAGTGATGTGAAGCATTTTTTTTTAACCCTCCTAGGCCCATGTACACAGCTTGTACTTTTTCCTTCAAAAACTGCCTGTTTGTATCCTTTGAGCGTTATCTGTTGAGAAAAGATTTTTGTTCTTATAAATTTGAATCATTTCCTTATATATCATAGAAACATGGAAATCTGTAAAAATGTTTTCCCAGTTAACTTTTTGCCTTCTAATTTTTACTACATCAAAACATTTAAATTTTATATAATCAAAATTGTCCAATTTATTTTCGCTGATCCTCTGTCTTCCTTGTTTGGATATAAAAGTCTTTGGGGCATGGGGGATTTCAAAGGCTGTTTCTTTCACATGCACAAATTTTGTGCCCTCTTACTTTTAAAATATGGAATTATTGGAAACTGACACTTCCCCTTGGGGTAATTGAAAAAGCCACACAATTCCAAGAGCATCCAAAAGATCGTAAAAGCATAGATTCAGAGCTAGAAGGAACCTAAGAGGTCATTCAATCCAACTCCCTTATTTTACACATTTCTAGGAACCTTGAATCACAGACGACTTGCCCAGGGTTTACCTAAGAGTCTGAGTCAGGATTTGAACTTGGAGTCTTGCTGAGAAGACTCCCAAGTTTAACACTTTAGAAACACTTGTGTCTTGGTTGAATCAACAATCTATGTAGTTACTGTGGTTGAAACTTTTTTTTGTGCTTAGCCCCATAAATATTTCATTCTTAGGTGGATGGAAGCCCTATTTGACTTCAGTGGTCTGAAAAATCCAGGCTTCTGTATAGGACTGCTCCAGTTTTCTGAATTTACCTTTTATTTTCCTACTTTTTTCCTTTACTTTTCCTTTGCTCTTTTCTTGTCATTCCCTCTTCTTGTTTAGGATAGTCCTTGATGTATCTTCTTCTAAACATTAAAAAGAATACACAGTATGGATGACTTTTTAAATGTTGGTATTTTGAATATGTGTGTACGTTTCAGGATCTTCCTAGCTTTGATCAGAGGTCTGCTGTTAGTATTATTGCTTAGATTTGCCATCAGCTTTTCCTATTAAATTTCCCTGGTGTTCATATGCTTTCAGCTTCCAGCTGGGGCTTGTTGGGGAAGTGTGTTATTGGAGGACCAAAAGCTGAACTGCTATGGAAGTCAGCAAAGCAGTCCTGAGTAGTCCCTTAACCCTATAAGTAAGATATGTGTGAGCTAAATGAATTTTAATGGTGTCTTCTACCTCTGAAATGCTATGATTGTACAGTTTTTTCCCTAGCAGCTCTTTTATAGTGACCAGAAAATTATCATGTGTACTATACTATGTATAAATATCCCTCCCTGTTTATCTTCCTTTTTGGGCCTGCGGGTGGTGGTGATGGGGGAAAGGATAGGACTTTTTGTGTTTGTCATTCATAGGTCCATTTGAGAGACTTTTGGGTGTCTTCTCCCCTATTTGAATGTATGATGCTGGAAGGCAAGGACTGTTTTTATGTCTTTATTTGTATTTTCATTACTTGGATACACTAAATGCTTAATAAATATACATTGACTATTATCCTAAAAAAAAGATTTTGGATGGTGTCCTGATTTTTAGGCACTTCTTTCTCTGGATTCTCCACTTGTTTGAAAGGGCTGTTTTCTACACTGTTATCACTTTCTAGATAAGATTGCTTTGAACAGGTGAATAAAAAAAGATAGATATGAAATGAATAGGTAAAAGGGAGAATACTTCTGGTGGGGCAGGAAGAAATTAGGTGTGCCGTTTTCTTGGGTTTTAAAGGTTACCTCTTGATTCTCACTGCCCACCTATTTCTCAGACTGGGGAAGGTAGAATAATTTGACAGTAAATTAAATGTTACCCGCTGTCTCCCCTGTGATTCAGAAGAGTTCTTTTGATTTCCTTATATGTGAAGGAGCAGTTCTCATTGGCATTATAGACAAACACAGCTTTGGGCCAGCCCTTGTTAATGAATAACTCCTTTGGGCCAGAAAGGCTTGTAGAATCTAGCAAGGAATTCCTGTAGTTCTGCTAAGTCTCTTGGATCCAAGGGAAAGAATTGTAGTCTAAAAGGCCATGATTTAATCTTGGTGGCCTCGAGAGAATTATTCCTGCAAATATGGGTGACTGTGGTCCCCAGAACAGGCTTGTCAGAGTCTGGGTCTTTCCCTGGGCCTGGAACATCAGCTGTTTTTCTGTGTGAAAATGAAGATTTTTGAAAACCGAAAGAACAGGGAGAGCTTAGTTTGATTTGAATCCTTACTTGTTCACTAATGCTCCTCTCTTGGCTCCCTTTGAAAAGAAAAGTGACTTCTTGAAACGAATAAACTTTATAAATTAAACATGGAAATGTGGTGAGACCTTTCTCTTTTAGCTCATTTACTGAGAGTTTGTTTGTATAAGTCGACTTCAGCTTCCATATGTTTAGGGTTTGGAAAAGGGATTGATGAATTTGACACAGTTAATCTCTCTTTAGTATATTTGTTGCAGTCATTTAACTGGATCCATTTATTAAATTGTGTGTGTGTGTGTGTGTGTGTGTGTGTGAACATTTTAGAGAGCAGTGTGGCACAGTGGAAAGAAAGCAGACTCTGTAGTCAGTACCCTCCTGATGCTCACTTACTTGTGTGACCCTGGCCATGACATTTAACCTTATTGGAGGAATAGTTTTCTCACCTGTAAAATGAGGGATTAGAATGAGGGGGCTACTAAGATTCCACCCAACTCTCTCTATATCTGTGATCACAAGACCATGGATTTAGGGCTACCAAGGTGAGTCTTTGTTGGGGTCACTGATCTTTTTAACAGGTAAATGATTTCTGTATAACTCTTGACTGTTGCTCTGGATAGCTGTCGTCATCATAAATCAAAGTTATTCAGGTTCTCTTATGAGTGACTCTCTTGCTTAACAAGTTGTATGTTTTTAGCGTCTTGTCCAACCCTCCTTTTAAACATGATGTGAAGCATTTTCTCCAAGTCACACCGGTAATAAGCCACAGAGCTGGCATAGGAACCCAGGTTTCTTGATGCCAAATCCAGTGTTCCTCTTACTTCATTGTATTGCCTCTATGAAAAAATTCTTGTGGATATTTTTGTTATATTACCTTCATTTCTCTATAACCTCCCCTCTGCCTCTTATAGAGATGACCCTTATAACAAAGAAGAAAAAAGGGAAAAGCCAATTCTGTGAAACAGACACACCAGCCAAGTCTGGAATTATACGAACCTCACATGCATTAAATACATGTCTCCAGTTTCAGCTAGCATTCTCCTGTTTTTCTGCATGTCTCCGTGTCATCATCACCTTCACACCTCCACTTGTTGATATAATTCTCAGATGCCGCCTCCTTCTTCCCTGAATACTTTGCTTCCCCCAACTCCTTCCTCTTTCCAGCTGCTCCCCTCAAATCTTAAGAGTAGTTTGTCAGAATTCTTCTTTTACCCTTACTATATTTTTCTGTGTAGTGTTTGTAGATAGGTGATGCTGCTGCCCTCTGCCCAGTTATAGTCAAGTCCCTTGAGGATGAAGGACCTGGTGGATTTTTCCTTCATCTTTATGGGTGGGTAGTGGTGGAGTATATACTAGGTATATACTTTATATATACTAGGTAAGCTTCTTGAGAGCAGGGCCAGTCTTTTGCCTCTTTTTGTATCCCCACACAGCTCTTAGTGTAGTGCCTGGCACAGAGGAGTAGGTGTTTAATAAATGTTGATTGATTGATTTTCGATCCTGCTGTGAGAGGCTGTTTGGCATTGGTAATAAAGAGCTAAGTTTGGAAGACCCAGGTTCACACTCTCTCTTATTACCAAAGGCTCTGTCATCCTGGCCCATACTCTGAGCAAGCTTGGGAGTTCTCTAAGGCTTATAAAGTGGAGATAAGGCTCCTCAGTTGGGACTTCATCTACTAACAGGTCTAGTCCCTGTCCTTAGCTTAGATAATGAGAATAGAAAGAACAAATAAAAACAAAGGAGCCCCTGCCTCCAATGAGCTTATATTCCACTATC
This sequence comes from Phalanger gymnotis, assembly GCA_028646595.1. Lineage (NCBI taxonomy): Eukaryota > Metazoa > Chordata > Mammalia > Diprotodontia > Phalangeridae > Phalanger > Phalanger gymnotis. Next base: position 325,799,975 of record CM053623.1, on the reverse strand, counting down.
AGAAGTTAAAAGTACTTGTAGTTATCTTAACTTGCAGTTTAGATGAAAAAAGTGCCAGAAACTAGGACAAATTTTTTATGATGATTGTATAGCCAATATATATAGAGGAAAAGATGCTTCACAGATAGTTGTTTTGTTGGATTTTGTCTAATAATGTTTGTCTGATAATTAAACATGCTATTATTACCAGCAAAAAATTTTCCATTGCCCCATCCCCATTTGTTCATGTTTGGGTCATAGCATTTACTCACAGCTGAGGGCAAAGAGGAAGGCAACAGGTTTGAATCCCATTTCTGGCACCTATTGTCTTTGTGATCTGGGCCAGTTGCTTCACTTTCTAGGGCTCTAGGTAGCTCCCTAAGATTCTATGTAGACAGGCTTCAGTGGTAGAAGGTGATTCCTCAATGGTGTTTCTTTTCTCATTGAAGTCATAGGCCTGGGCCTTATCCCTGTTCCTTTACTGAGGAGATGCAGCTAAGTGGTGGTGGAAGTTGGGTAAAGACCCTCATCTTCAACTGTGGAAGGCCTGGATTCAAGTCCAGTCTCTGACCGATATTGGCTCTGTGACCTTCATACACATTGGAGGAGAGGGAATCTTCATACTGGCAATGCCGTATATTGTGAGCTGAATTTGGAGTCAGATCCATTTGGAGTCTAATCCAGATATTTTAATAGCTGCATGACATTTAGTTTTTCTGGACCTCAGTTTTCTCATCCGTAAAGGGGATAGGAGCTGTAGGGTCCCTTCCAGCTCTCAGTCTATGCCCTGTGATCAAGACCTAAAAATAAAATATTACAGATGAAGAAACTGAAGCTCAGAAAGGTTAAGTTGTTTTTTGTCCTGGTGCTTGAACCCCAAGATCTCTCGCCTGGAATGTCTAATACTCTATCCACTATGCCAAGTTACCTCCACTAAAGGCAGGAGGTGTTTAATTTGTCTTCCCAACTCCTCTTTGTTTCTGCTCCAGTCCGTTCCATATACTGCCATCCAAATTATATTTCTAAAGCATGACTCTGATCATGTCACCCCTTTGGGCAGAGACCTTCAACAGCCCTTCATTGGGAAACCTGAATATTCTTTATAATATTTGGCAAGTTTAAGGTAGCCCATTTGGTTTTTGGACAGCTTCAATTTTCTGATGGTTCTCCTTATCCCAAGTTGAAATCTGGTTTCCTCACTGTAAGTATTCTGGGACTTGCTTCATTTGGCATAATATCATCTGCAGATAGGAAGAAAGACCTCACTCCTTAATTCTGTTCTTTAGGGCTAAACATAATAAAGTCTTTAACTTCATAGCTCTCCATGGTAGATAGAGCCTTTTGCCTATTTGAACCCCACCACCTTCTCTTGGTAGAAAAAATTTTGTAACTCTTAACTCAACTTTATCATAACCTTATTCATTCTGTTCTTTGAAGAAATAAGACTTTAGCATACATGGTAATTCTTTTCTCAACCAGATTTTTTTTTTTCCAGTAACTGACTGTTACTTGTATTTGGGATTAATCCCATTTCTGATCATGTAAACGTGGAAACATTGACCTCTACTTGCACACACAGAACTGCTTCTGGGGTTCATTTTTCCACTTCCTAAATGATGTCTAATTTGCCATATGTGTAATCTTCAGCAACACATATGTAACACAAAGCTAAATTAATAGGTTTGGGCAGCAAAAGGGATATTTCTCATGGCTCACTACTTAATCTTTTTTTTTTTTTAAGTGTTATTAATTGCTGGAGAGATGGAGGAGCTGTTGAGGCCAGGCAAGGACAAGAGCAGTTATGAATATAAAAAATATATTCATAAAGTATTGCCTGTATTCACCTATGCAGTCATTTGTTAAGTGAATAATGAATGAGTGGTTAGTTTAATAGGTGGCCTCATTCTCCCTGGTCCCTTTCCTCTGACCTCTCTCTTGAGCCTTCCATACTTGTTAGTCATTCCTCTTGGGGGGCCTTTCCTTTGCTATTGTAGTAGCACTTAATCATCACCTTTCTCTGGCTCACCTTTTCCAGGGACTCTACCTTATAGTGAGGTTACTCTTGTGTGTACCTTTTCGGAGGCCTACCAGAGGTAAGCCCCTGACTTTCCCTACACTATCTCAGTCACTTCAAAGATGAAAATATGACTCAGCCTGCTTGTACTGTGAATTACAAGTGGGATTAGGCTTGACTTGGAGGTGGGGAAATTTTTTGAGCCTTCCTTCCTCCCTGGTTTGGCTGGAAGCTTCTGTTGATGTCTTTAGTTGAGGTTGGGTCAGGTGGTGTTTGAAATCTCAGATTTTTTTCATTATTCACTACAATGGTGGGTTTGATTGTTTTACCTTTGATGCTTCCGCATATCCAGGATCCTTCTGGATAGAAATATTGAATTTTTCTGAACGTTTCCAAAGTGTGGTATTTTCCATGGTACAGGAAGTAGCTGTAGCAAGCCACAGGATTGGGGTGGATGAGAAGCAGAGGAGTAGGGGAAGGAAGGGAAGTATAGATGAACGGTTAAGAAGAAATGAAGACAACGGTGATTTCAGGTTCTTTTTATTTCAGGAAGTTTATTTTCTGCCCTGTTTGTAAAGGAAGGTTGCCCAAAGCTTTAGAAGGGGAATGTTATTTTAGGAATGGAAGGGGGAGAAAGCTAGGTAGAAAGAAAGTAATTCAGGGTTGAGTAGGAGGAAACCATAACAATGATGCAAGTGGGTGAGACCTGGGGGGAGGGAATCCAAAAGAATGCAAGTTCTTTAAAGACGATGGGATCGGGATAGACCTGGATGTGCGCTATTGCCTGACCTGTGAGTTCCTGAGTGCACAGAGCCCCCAGTGAGAAACTCCCACAGAGGCAGGGCAGCATCTTCTCTGAAACTTTAATAAGAGTGTTAGACAGTTGTCTAGAGCACTGAGAGGCTCACACAGCCAGTATGTGTCAGAAGCAGCACTTGAACCTAGGTCTTCCTGGCTGGAAAGGCAGCTTTCTAACAACAAACAGTACAGCCCTGCCTCTTGTAGAAGATAATGAATCACTGAGAACTAGCTAACCTTTGTGCCTCCCACCACCTGCGCTGTCTGGGAAGCCTGTGGACCCCTTCTCAGAACATTCTCAAATTGAAGGAAATATTAAGTTTCAGCTAGAACTTAGTGAAAATAAAAGGTGTAATTCTTTTTTTTTTTCCCTATTCAAGTTGATAGATTTTAGTTTAAGAACCTAGGCTTTACTGTGCTCTGCAGAAAAGCAGCTGGGAGAATGTAATACTGAGGGGAAAATGTGTCATGCTTTACAGAGGTCAGGAAAAATGAGGGAAGTTTCTGCTATCAATACAAAATTTCTAGAACGTTGAATAATATATATGTATCTTTTGCCATAAACTTAACTGTCAACATAAACAGAAAAGACAAAATCTTACAGTAGTCCCTTTGAACAAGATAAAACTGATGAATTAAATAGTAAGCATGCAAAGAAAATGCTTTTGAATTCTGTCTAAAGTTCTGCCAGCTCTGACTTTGATTTCAATTTTCTCCCTGTATTGTTTTAAAATACAGATTTGGTTATTTTATATTTACATTGAAAATTACACCCTGACTTAGCATTTGCTACAGTATGTCTCATGTGTCTAAAAAGCAGAGCAAAGGCAGTCAGAGTTTTGACAGTGAGTATGAAAGAGCTTCTGCCATTCTGGCTTACTTACAGCTCATGTTAGGATCAAAGCATCATAGTTTTAGACCAGAGGCTCCCAAATTTATTTGGTCTACTGCCACCTTTTCAAAAAAACAATACTTGGAGCCCCGTTCGAAATCTACTTTCTTTAACCCTTTAACAGTTTTTTAAAAAAATGCATCATTTCATAAAAATAGAAAATATTTTTTTTAAAATGATGTACCTTAAATTTAATAATTTATTGTAAATTTGTGTTTTTTTCCTGCATTGAAATTCTGATGATGCAATATAGCATCATATAAGTATTGTATTGTAAAGAAGTCATTACATGTACATATTCTTGCCAATGCATGCTGGGCTTCTTGACAGTACCAGCATTCTTGCCTGCCAACACTTGCTAGTTAAGACCTGTTGGCAGACTTGACCACTGATCAGTTATAACTTGTATGTTGTGTGTTTATTTGGAAAATAACGTAATCACTATGACTTTAATTCTGTTACACAGTAGATGAAATGTACAGTTTTTCAAAATTTTCTTCTCATCCCTTCTTTCCATATGCTTCCACTGCCCCCTTATTTTTATTCAATGCCCCCTAATTGCACCTGAGGCTACTATCACCCCCTGGATTGTTCCAGCACTACCCTGGGGCTTGGTGGGGGCGGGGGCTTGGCATCACTCATTTTGGGAACCTGTGGTTAGATTTTAGACCTTTGAAAGTCATTGAGTTCCATTTTACAGATGTGGAAATTGAGGCCCAGAGAGGTTTAAAAATCTCAACAGTTATGTTTTGTTTTTGATTTCTCTGTGTGGGAAATGTTAAGTGAGAGAAGAAACTGTTGTAATGATTTATTGTTCAGTCATTTTTCAGCTGTGCCTGCCCCTTTGTGACCCTGTTTGAGGGTTTTCTTGGCAAAGATACTGGAGTGGTTTGCCATTTCCTTCTCCAGCTCATTTGACAGATGAGATACCGGAGACAGACAGGGTTAAGTGACTTGCCCAGGGTCACACAGCTAGTTTCTGAGGCCAGATTTGAATTCAGGAAGAGGAGTCTTCCTGACTCTAGGCCTTTCACTCTATCCACTGCACCACATAGCTGCATGTCATGATTTATATTCTTTTCATAAGAGTGTCTGCCTCCTTTTCTCAGCTAAATGCTGCATATTAGTACTGTATACCAGTTGAAATTAGTTGTAAAGAGAATGAGGAAGTGATAGGGGTATTTTTGACATATCTTTGGAACATATGGTTTTCCCATTTTGCTTTTGAAAAGTACCTTTTATTAATTTTCTGTTGGCTTTTGAGTTTTGTCTGGGCGTTCTTATACATTTCCCTCTTCCCTACCTATTTCCCTTTTAACCTCCCACTTGTGTGTGTGGGATATGGAGAGAGTGATTCCAGTAACAGGGAAAGAAAGCCAAAGATAGTATGGAACAGTGGAAGGATAACCCACTCACTGGCTTTGGAGTCTGAGGACCCAGATTCAGATGTCAGATCTCAGATCTAAGTAACCTCACCTTCCCCCCACACCCTACTCCAAGTTTCTTTATCTGTAAAAGGGGTGGGTTGGACCAGATGGCTTAGGAGATTCCAACTCAGTATCTTGAACCCTAAATTGATATCCCAGTATTGAGATATCTGTAATCTGTACTAATCTGTAGTCCCAAGACTGTATGAGTCCTGTAATCATAGGAGAGCTCTTTATGGTTCTACAATTCCAGTTTATAGAAAGGACCTAGAGTCATAGGCTCCTAGATTTCTATCAGGAATGCAGTTTGGAAGCCATCTACTTCACCCCTCTCATCTTATATATGAGAAAAAACCCCCACCTCCCCTAGGCAGTATTAGACCTTCTAATTACCAAGCCACTGGCCTTTTCATTATATCACAGTGCCTACCTGGTTTCCAGTTCTTTTCCTTTTAATAATAAAGAAACTGAACTTTAGAGAAGTTTGAAGTGTTTTGAATGACTCATGCAAGGGCATGTAACTAGTCTGTGACAACTTAGACTAGAACCTAATTAGACTTCTCATTTTGGGGAACTCCATTTCTTAAAACTGCTTATATTCTATGGTGCTTTTTTTCTACAGATGGAAGCTCTGAAAATCATTCAGATCTGTTTCCATTTCCTGTAATTTCAGGAAGTTCATTTTATGGTGTGTATGTGAAAAGAGAGGATATGGTGTTCAAAAAGGGAAAGCCATTTTTGTACTAGAAGGGAGAGTTTTGAGGGGAACTAGTTCATTTGATATTGGTGAGAAAAAGATGAAATAGTGATGCTAAGGGACCATGGAGGGGAGAAGAAATGGGAAGTCCATGAAAAAAGAGGAATTTAAGTTTTAGAAATATGTGAGGTGACATGGCCAACACTGAGGAGGGGGAAGAGGAAGGCCATCGTAGTCAATTGTTTAGAAAGGCACTTGTAGTTCAAGATGAGGATTAAGCCAGAAAAGGAGTTATTTCTGAGGAGAGTGGTTTGTTTGGGCCACATTTAATGTGTAGTAGTAGCGTACTTGTCTTGAATCGATGCTATTGATTTTGCTTTCCTTGTAGAGGAAATAAAATACCTCTTTATTCTGGCATTCAAGGCCTTCAGACTACTCTTCCGCCTTAGTGCCAGATACTATCCTATGTCAACAGTTTAAGTGAGCCAGACTGGGATGCTTTTCTTTGAATACTTTGTAATCATTCCATTTTTCTATCTTTATTTGTTCTCCATGTTTCCATTTAGAATGTTCTTCCTTTGCTTCTCTCACATTCTACCTATCCAACTCCTACAGCCCGATTCCCAACTATTCAGTGGTTCTGTCTCCAACCACTCCAACCCATGGCAATCCCATCCACTTAACAACACCACTCTCACTAGTGCTGGTCTTTCAGCGGGGAGTCATATTCCATTTGTGACGCATCTCTTAATTTTTCTATTGTTCAGTGTGCATGTGTCCAGCAAGCATCTTTTTTTCTTCCCACTAGATGGTAAGCTACTTGAGGGTAGGGAATGAAGGTTAGGCTTGTCCTCGTTCCTTATGTAAAAGAAGTCATGATAAATTACAGTTATCCCTTCACCATCATGGTGTGTGGCACTGCCTTGATCATGAAAATCTGCATAAAAATTTTTGGGCCTTTCTTTGTACCAGAAGTCTGAATTATTATGGTATTAAAAGATAAAATATGTTGATATTATACAATACTCCCTATATATTTTATACATTTTGGAGTTTCTAAACTTTTTCCATGTTGTCTGCTGGCTTTCACATCAGCGGCTTCTGCAAAATTCCCCTCAAACTCCCATTTAATTTCTTATGATGACCCAGGATGTATTAAAACTGAAAGACTGAAAGTCATGATGTGGAAGGGATAACCATTATTTGTTACATGACTGGTAGTTTACACTCTAATAAGAACAAGAGTTTGAGGAATAATATGATGCTGCTTATTTGGGAGTGAGCATAGCTGAGCTGGGGTGCCAGCTTTGCTTCCAAGTTGGAAAAAGTCATATTATTGCTTCTCTTGCTTTCTGTCATCCCTTCTGTAAAATGGGGGTATAGGCAAGATGAACTTTTGAGTTTTCCTTCTACCTCTGACCTTTTGTGATTCTTTTATTTGGTCTTCTCTAAGTGTTTTCACCTGTATGTGGCAGAAAAGAGATAAAATTTCTCCAAATCACATAGCTGGAAGGGAACCTCAAGAGAGAAGATCCAGCCAGCCACCTATTTCCTTTAGCCAGATTAAAAACCACGACCCAGATGAGAGTTGTCTCCAGAGACGAAGAGTCCATTGTTTAGTATGCCGTTCCAGTGTTTGAGTTCCCTGGGAGCCAGGGAATTCTGAATTCTTTTTTTTTTCTGTCCAGCTATAATCTCACCTGTTTAACCTGTGTCCTTTTCTATTTGCTTGGGCTTTTGAAATTATCTCCCTTATAAAAATCCCACATATACTAGAAAACATTAGTTGGATCACCTCTTAAACTTCTTTTTAGTTCTCTTACCAGTAGACCAAGATCTTCTGTCTAAGCTACTAGTTGCTCATGATCTTTCTTCGATCATTTTATTTGAATGTTGTAATTTAATTAATGTGCTTCCTTATATCCCAGTCATTCCTCATTTTACCAGACCTGCTAGCAAGGAAGAGAGGGGAGCTGGTGGGTGAATTTATTCTTCATTTAACCTGGAGATTTTACTATCAGCACCTCCAAACAATCTTCTCCTGACTCTGCCCCCACTTTTCCCTTTAGTAGTTTCAAGGTTTCAAGAAATTTTTAGTACAGGGAAGCCTTGCTGATCTCTTGTCTGAGCAATAACTCATGAAATTCTATGTTAGAAAATTTTATTTGCATAAATACAAAAGCAGGAAAATTAAAAAAAATGCTTCTCATTAAAAGGTTAGAGAACTTTCCTTTAGTTTACATACTTTCACCCTTTAACTTTTTATCACAGAAGCCATCTGGTCTCTTCCTAATTATCTTGGTAGTACTTTGAAATATCTCTCCTTTCCATCCTCGTTTAAAAAAAATATACTGATTGTTGTTGTAGTGGAATACTTCAGGGGTGGACAGATGCAGACCGAAACGACTTCATCCTGACCCTCCAGTGCCCTTTTCCACTTAATATAAACCAGGACCGTTGCTGGCTTTTTTCCAGGTGGCTTCTGCTGCTGATTCGCACTCGGCTTGTGGTCAGCAGTAGAATCTTTGCAGAGGGGGAAGGGACCTTAGATATCTTTGTGGTAACAGTGAATGGAGTCAGAAGAAGGACTTGGGTTCAGATCACAGCTCTGTCTCATTACTTAAGTGACCCTGAATGACTCACTGCCCTTCTCTGGGCCTCGGTTTCTTCATCTTTAAAAATGAAGGGCTGGGGGTAGATGGCTTTTGAGGTCTCATTCACCCCCTTTACATCTGTGTTCCTCTGGTTGTAGACCAAGGTCAGGCAGCAAGTCAAAAGACAACCAAAGAGTCACCTTTCTATTATACTGGATACACTCTTCTCTTATTTTCAGGTTGTCCTTAGTGTTTATGGGTTTTCCTCTCAAAACTTCTAAAGATGCTAATAATCAGAGTGTTTCTATTTTGAACGTACAGGGATGTTTGAATAAGAATACTGTTGAAATAGTCCTAATTAATTTTTCCAAAATAAAACCAACAGGGTAGGTGGTTTTGATTAAATGACAATTTATTGCCGTAGAGTATGCTTTTAAATAGAAAAAGAGCTAAGTTGTATTCTCACCAGTGTTTAAAACTTCAGGCCAAATGTAGTACAATTTTCTTATTTAATCTTTCCACAAAAAGACATTGCTAACCAGTGGAATACATCTCAAAAATGGTTACATCAGATCTTGTGCTTAAATTCGTTAGGCCTCTTGTTTTGTAGGAATAGAGTATGCAGTTATTACCCATGTTACCACTGATCTTTGAAAAAATGCCAAGTAGTAACTTAGCAATGAGGAAGAAAAGGAAAAAACTGAAGACTTTAAATTAGGAAGTGATCTAGAAATGTCTGTACTTTAACAAAAAGTAGGAGCAGCTTCTGTGATTCCAAGTTTTGTTTTTTTTTTTATAAAATAGATCATCATATTGACTACATTTACATTTTTCCAAGGTAAAATGCCTTAAAAAGAACTTGATGTTGAAATCATATGTCTTAAGTACATTTTTGATGTCTAATGAACTTTTACTAAGTATGTTTGTAAGATTGTGAATTTGGAAATTAAAATTGAAAATAAAATGATTTCTTTTTCTCTTCCTTCCCAAAATAGCAAGGTTGGGATCTTAACCCTATTGAATTCAATCCCCTACTTAGAACATCATTACTCTAATTTGGCATTTTGAATTTCATGTCTATTTTTAGAATTAGCAATGTCATTTTTATCAGCTATCCCTTAACTTATCAGTAAATGTTGAATGAAAAAATGAGTGACATTTATATGGTAATTTCATGCCTGGAATTCTCTCTGTCCCGCCTCTACCTATTAGAATCCCTAGCTTACTTCGGGTCCAGCTGAACTGTCACCTGTAGGAGACCTTTCTGAATGTCTCTTCAGTTCTTAGTGTCTCCTTCAGCTCATCCCTTAGTTACTTCATATATTATGTTTACCTTATATAATAATAGTAATAATAACTAGTATTTTATACAGTGTTTTAAAGTGTGTTACAACATTATCCATTTTTATCCTTATGACAACCCTGGAAAGTAGGTGCTGTTGTTAACCTCATCTTACATGTCAGGAGATACAGGCAGACGAAGGTTAAGTGACTTGCCCAGGGATCTTGTCCATTTATAGCTAGTAATTGTCTCAGACTGGATTTTGAACTCCAGTCTCTCTGACTTCAGATCCAGGGTTCTATCCACTGTTATACCTGGCTTTCTTTGGGTGTATTATTGACTTTCTGTGTATACATGGTTTCTTAGCATTAGAATATTTCTGTTTGTTGCCTCAGCATCCTCCTCCCCCTCATATATAAGTGCTTAATAGTTGAATTCAATTAAAAATATTTTTAAATGCCTATCAGACACTGTGCTAATGGAGACAAGTTAAATCGATTGAGCACTTGAATTGATTTAATATTTATGGAAAGCTATAAATTATTTCATTTAGCCCAAAAATTGTATTTTATTTCTACTAACATTTTTTCTCTCCTTCCATTAAAAAGGAGGAAAAACTTTGTGATAAATAAAAAAAAAAAGCACTCAAGCAAAGCAAATTCTCACAGTGTCCATACCAAAAATGTATGTCCCTCTGCACCCTGATTCTGTCACTTCTTTTGCAGGAGGTGAGTGGCATGATTCATCATTGGTCCTCTGAAATTGTGGTTGGTCAGAATTCTTTCAAAAATCTTCCAAAGTTACTTGTCTTTACAGTGTTGTTGTTAATTGCATAATTCTCCTGGTTTTGCTTACTTCATTTTTCATTAGTTGATATAAATCTGCCCAAGTTTCTCTGAACTTCTCTCTGTCTTTAAGGCACAGTAGTATTGTGTTACATTCATATATTTTGTTTAGCCATTCCTTTGAGTTAACTCCTCCCACAAGCTTATATATATATATATATATATATGTATACATACACACATACATATACATGTGTGTATATGTATATATCTATAATGTTTTACAAACCTTAAATAAGGTATTAGTTAAATGCTGTCGTCATCATCAAAATCATCATCATCATCATCCTCCTTGTCGATGGGTACATCCTTTTGCCACTACAGAAAAAATTGCTATAAACATTTTTGTACATATGGATCTTTTTCTTTTTTCTTTAATCTCTATGGATATCTTATTTCATCTTAATCCTATGAGGTAGACTGCAAATATTATCACCCCCATTTCACAAAAAGGAAGAAGAAAGAAATTAACTAGGATCAGCAAGTAATCATAGCTAAAGTTTGAGCCCAGGTTCTTCTGACTCTAGATGCGTCAGCTAATCAGCAACTTACCCCCTCCCCTACAGTTTACTCATAGGCTATCCATGCTTGCTTTTCACATCAGCTGTTCTTGGGTTCCCTGTGTCATTGACTTGGTCTTATGTTGTTTGTATATCCCTTTGGACTTAAGGCAGTCCTCTGTATATATATAACAAAGGCTTGCTGTCTTGTTTTTTATTCCTGTATCTAACAGTAATATGGTCAAGACCATGCCTGTTAATCAGAGTATTCCATGGGAGGTAACTCCACAAATTAAAATGGACTTGACGTTATTGTGTTCCTTTGGACTGTCTCTCTTAACTTAGAAGGAGATTGTTTGCTTGGCACAGTTTTCCATCTTGATTGCTACATAATATCTCATGCTTTCTAGAGGACACTTGAGACAGCCTCTTGTAACAGAGAGACCTGTGAACTTGAAGTCTGAAGACACCTCAGGCTACTAGTTACTAATACCACTTTAGTTCTTTCGAGTCTGAGATTCCTTTTCTGTAAAGTAGTCCCTCCTCTGTAAAATCACGCCCATTGGAAAGTGGGCCTGATCATGCCTCTTTAGCCTGGTTGATGCACCTGCCGAGAGAGTCAAAGGAAACATATTTGGGAAAAACCCTTCCCAGAACCACATATCAACCAAAAGTAACTACAGTTCTTAAGCTGCACTCTGTTGGGCTTCCAGAAAGTGCACACAAGCTCAAGAAGTTCTGTAGAGAGTGAAATTGTAGTGGTGGACAAATAACATCCCATTTTGTGTTTTTAAAATTTGTGTCAGTTACACACCATGTGTGAGTTGAGCCACTGTGGAGATTGGTCACAGCTGACTGGCCAAAAGGTTGGTTTCTTTTTGGTCTATAATCTTATATTTAACCCTGCCTAGTTATCAGTGTGTGACATCTGTTTGTCATGTGTTTGTTTGTAAATTTTTACCATAATTTTTTTTATTAATACCCATTATCAAAGATAGACGTTTTAGGGAACAGAGAAGCCCCTACTGTGTACAAGGCATTGTGCAGCTAGGTATCTTGAGACAAAAAGGACTTGCTCCTTGCTTTCAGGAAGCTTACCTGCTTTATCCTGAGGTCTTTCATTGGTATGTTTTGCATTAGCAAATACACTATGCTGTGGAGAAGGTGTTCTGAGTATAGTGAATTACTAGAGGCTTGTTCTTTGTGAGCCTAATGAATTGGATTCCTTGGTGTCCAAATTAAATGTGGTCGCTGGTGGAATCACATCATGTCACAAATAATCACTTTGTTTTTTGAGTACTTCTAGGAACTTACCATTGCTTTTGCTTCATTTGGACAGTTTATCTTCCCTCTCCTCTAAGATTTATTTTGTACAGCTTAGTACTTTATCAAGAAATAAGAATTTTTCTTTGTGGCTTGGTTTTTAGTACTCCAAGCATTTTTTGTTGTATTGGAATTCAAAGACTGTTTTAATCTTGTCCAGATACCAAAAGAAGAGAAAATCCTCATAATGCCTACAGTCTCCCATTTTCCCTTCCCCCATTTCTCTTCTCTCTCCAAACTATTAATAGTTTTGTTTTTAGCAGCACTCCCCCACCTCCACCCCTGCCAGGATTAATGGCAAATCTTTTCCCAAGTGGCTATTGATATTAGTAGACAGAATAATTAGTCCCTGTGTATATAGAGTATATAACAAATAAACTTCATTCCTTCAAGGAAATGCTCACTATGTGCTCAGTAACTCCTTATAAATTTTGAAATGATACTATGAAATAGGCCTAGATATCTTGACTACTTCCTATGAGCAATTTTTCTGTAGTGACTTACAGTCATTTTTTAATATTATCTTGCTTTTTGAATTTATTTGATAAAATTATCTATAAAGATGATTTCTCATTTGTTTTCCGTTTTGTGCAAATATATTAATAAGATCAGAGGTGTTAAGTCAGGAGGGACATCTAGCCATCTAGATCAACCTACTCATTTTACAGAGGAATAGATGGAGATCCCCTGACTCTCAGGTAATAAGCATCTGCTTAATGGGTAATTAACTGAGTGATTTGACACTTGGTGGTGTTCTTTCTTGGGGCAGCTATATAGCTCAATGGATAGAGTATTGGCTCTGGAGTCAGGAGGAGGTCCTGAGCTCAAATCTAACCTAAGACATTTGTTAGCTGTAGGACCCTGGGCAGATCCCTTAATCTGTTTGCCTCATTTCCTCATTGGTAAAATGAGCTAGAGAAGGAAATGGCAAACCACTCAATGGGGTCACAAAGAGTTGGACATGACTCAACCACAGTGGTGGTCTTTCTCCTGCACCTTACCTGCTGTATCTTTGCTTTAGTGGTCTCCTGGGAATTTTGGTACTTTCTTCACAACAAACTGTGTAGTGCCAGTACTGTTGCTCACATTTTATAGATGATGAAGCTAAGATTTAGAGAGTTCAAGTAATTCAAGAATTACTTCTTGAAGAATTAGTCTTCATTTTGAACTCAATTTTCCTTGAACCTCAAACCTTGAGGTTGGCATTCTTTGCTGCTATATCTTGTCACCCAGCCAGTCACATTGGAAGGAGCAGGTGTTAAAACCACTTGGCCCGGTGGTGTCTGCCATGGATTGTCAAGCAAGTTGAAATTTGGTAGTTGAGAAACATTAGTGAACTGTGCATTGAAGATACAAATTCAGTTAAATTTATTTGAACAATAATCACCTACTACGTATAAAATACTGTATTAAGTGCTGGGAGTAGAAAGATGAAACTGGATAGACAGCTGGACCTGGAATCAGGAAGACTTGAATTCAGATCTGGCTTCAGATACTAGCTGTGTGACCCTAGGAAAAGTCACCACCTTTGTCTGTTTCTTTTGCATAAAATGGGGATAATAATAGCGCTTACCCCCCTGGGTAGTGGAAAGGATTAAATGAGATCATATTTGTCAAGTACTTTGCAAAGGTCAAAGCTCTATATAAATGCTAGCGATTATTATAATTTACTTAAATGTGTTCATGTTATTTACTTCTAAGACAATATAATCCCCTTGAAGGTGGGGATTGTTTTGTTGCTTTTTTAAAAATCCCAATGCCTAGCACATAGTTTCTGGCACATAGTAGACATTTAATATAAATTCATTGAATGAATTAATTTGAGCAGATTATAGGTACTATATTTTTTAAAAGCAATGATTTTATTTTTCAAATTAAATTTTAATTTTTCAGTTAATAACAGTTGATTTTTTTTTCTTCCTCTAACCTTTCCTGAAAATTGGAAAAAAATAAAAATTAAAAAAAAAACCCTTGTAGCAAATATACATTTGTTTCAATCTGCAGTCTTTGAATACATTACCTGTTAGGAGTTGGGTACCATGTGTTCATTCATCATGGATCCTCTGAAATCATGGTCACTCTTTGCATTGATCAGAGCTCTTAAGTCTTTCACAGTTGTCTGTCTTTACAGTGTTGTTAGTTGAATTATCTTCCTAATCCTTTTCACTCCAACCTGAATCAATTCATACAAATCTTCTCTGAACCCCTCCCTTTCATAATTTCTTAAGGCACAGTAACATTCTATCATATCCCTGTATTCAGCAGTTTCCCAAATGATAGGCATCCCCTAAGTTTCTAGTTCTTTGCTACTACAAACAGAGTTTCTACAGATGTTTACATATTCATACATGTGTCCTTTTCTTTGTTCTTTGATCTCTTTGCGGTATGGTCCTAGTAGTGGCATTGCTGGATCAAAGGATGCGCACAGTTTAATAACATTTGGGGCAGGGTTACAGACTTTTCCAGGATGGTTGTATCAGTTCACAGCTCCACACACAGTGAATTAATGATGGGTTTTAAACATCTAGTTTTTAAGGTCTAGTTTTAAAGAAAAAGAAAAAAAAAACAACCAGTGCAGAGCTATCAAATTTTGTTGTCGTTTAGTCATTCAGTTTTATCTGATTCTTTATGACTCCATTTGGGTTTTTCTTGGCAAATATACAGGAGTGTTTTTCCATTTCCTTCTCTAGCTCATTTCACATATGAGGAATTGAGGCAAGTAGGGTTAAGTGACTTGTCCAAAGTCACGTAGCTAGTAAGTGTCCAAGGCTGGATTTGAACTCAGGCCTTCCTGACTCCAGATCCAGTGTTCTCTCCATTGATATCTAGTTGCCTATCCGTCAGAAAAATAAATAGAGATAGATTAAATACCAGCAGAAATTTAGGGGAAAGCCTACCAGGTTTAAAAAAAAAAAAGACAAGCTTCATAAGTGCCAGGGGATAAGGAAGGAGTGGAGGGGAGCCACTAATGTATACTTGGGAGGTAACTAATTTTTATTTTCCCATTCATCTTTGTCCTACCTCACTTAACATCTCCTTTGGTCAGTCTGTTCTCTTTTCTTTCTTTGAAGATAGCTGTAATCTTTGTCCTTCCTTTCTTCTTGCCTCCCTCTCCTCGAAATTGTTTCTTTCAGTTATATTGTAGCAAACTTGCTATTTAGTGAAAGAAACAGTTGCTGTGTGTCTGCACTCTAGTGTTTCTCCTGGTAATAAAATTCCTTCTTACGGAACAGAAACATGATGTGAGCCTCCCAGGAAGTGCAGATGAGGGGTGAACAGAAGATAGGGTAGATTTTGAAGCCTCTAAAGACAGCACACACAAGGATTTAGTATCCAAAGATGTGCATGGCAGCTGACATCTGGCTTTTAATTCATTGTGCTGTTCCTGTGGGTAACTTCCTTTTCCATTCTGAGCTTAGAAGAATTGAATCCCATGGATTAAGGAAAAGGAACCCATGATGTTAGTCATCCCATGCTGCAATGTGTAGCTGGTGATTTCCGGACTTTTTCAGGGTTAATTTTATCTTATTTTTTTGCCTGTGGGGAAATGACATTGGACCTAGTAGCATCAATGCTTTTCACCTACAGTAGATGGAAATGTTTAAAATGGTTCTTCTTTACGTGCTCAAATAAGTTGGTATAAATAGAAATGAGCAAAGGAAAAAAAAACATAGATGCATGCATATATATATATACACATATATATGTATATATATATGTATGTAAAATACATCTAAAATGTGATGTGAGGATGGGAAAGAACTATTTCTTCCACGCATACACTAACTTTTTAGACTTCTCCTTTCTGTAAGACTTTACAGAAGACTTTTTCAGAGTGCAATTTTCCACCTAATGCAACTTACTGAAAGTGAATATGTAAAATAAGTGAACTTTATTTAGAGTGCTTTTTTAAAATAGGCACTGCTGTTTTAGACAGGGATGAACATAGAGAACCAATTAGAAGTGAAAGCTGAATTCTCCAGTGGGGAAAACCCTGATAGTGTGATGAATACCAGTGCCAAATACAGTGCTAAGAAACTTCAGAGCCAAGGTAGTTCATGTGGCTTTATGGATGGGATGATTAGGAATATGAATGTTTTTTGATGCGTTTGTGTGTTGTGTATATTTTTAAGGAAAATTCTCATGCTCTATTGGCATTCTTTTGTGGAAGACTTTTTGGAAAAAAAAATTTTGTCCCTTCTCCATCATTTCTCTTTTAACAAAGAAATTCAATTATGTGGCATAAAGCAGCCCATTGGCCATGCCTCATTTTTATCTCTGACCTACCAACTCTCTGCTAAAGGGAGGTTAGAGGGTATGTTTCCCTACCAGTTCCTCTGAAGTCAGGAGTGGTCACTTCACTAGAAGTCTAGTGTCTTTTAATGTTGTTTTCCTTTATATGATCATGGTCTCCTCTGCCACTTAACCCTACAGCATTTCATACAGGTCTTCCCAAGTTTCCTCAAATTTTTGAAGCTATAGCTTAAGAAAGTTAATAGTTGATGTATAAAAAGAGATTATTATTACATTATGTAGTTGACTTCAAGTCATATGCTTTTTTTTTTATTAAGTAATACCTGATTGCAGAAATGGATTTTGTGGGTGGTTACACAAGGTGTTACCATATGCTTGTTTCAACAGACACCATGTTTAAAAAAAATTGTCATCTTATAAATATTTTCCTTATTGTTTTGTTTGTTTGCTTTTGTTGGAACCTGACACATAAATGTTTTCCTTTTTCGTTTATGTAAAAAAAAATTACCTCTTAAAAACCTGTAATGATTTCTGAAAACAGGTAAGTAAATAGGGACTGCTAAGTACTGGGGGACATCAAGAAATGCTTTCCCTGGGAGATTTCAAGTGAATGAGACCTTTGTTAGAATATGGAAATGATTACCCTGTGGGGAAATTCAGAATTTCACCCTTTGGTGAATTCTAGAGGAAAATGCTGCATTTCAAAAGTATAATTGGGAAGGAAAATAAAAATTTAGCAGTTGATAATGAGATTTTAAGTTTGAATTGAACTAGATAAAATGTATTGTACAAATCCCTTGCTGTCCTGTTCTTTTTATGTAGACATGAGAAAAACAGAGAGGAGGGATTTCCTAATTTTAAGTAATTTCTACCAAAAAGGGAGGTTAGGAGATTGGGTTAATGTCATGTAAAGCTCAGCTTTATATGGCTTGTCCTCAAAACAATAGTAAACAGTTGTGATTTGGTTCCCAATCCTTAAAGTTTTGTTGTTGTAGAGTCGTTTCAGTTATGTCTGACTCTTCTTGTGGCTCCATTTGGGGTCTTCTTGAAGAAAATACTGGAGTGGTTTGCTGTTTCCTTCTCCAGCTCATTTTACAGATGGAGGAAACACACCAACAAAGTGACTTGCCCGCTGTCACACAGCTAGTAAGTGTTTGAGGCCAGATTTGAACTTAGGTCTTCCTGACATCAGGCCTGGGGCTCTATCCACTGTGCCACCTACCTGTCCTATAAAGTAGGGAGTTCTTAATCTGGAATCTGTGATTTTAAAAAACAAACCCCCAAATTATTTCAATATAATTGTTTTCTTTTATAATCGTTTTTCATTTTGTGCTTTTAAAGACATTATTCCATAAAGGGGTCTCTAGGTTTCACCAGTCTGCTAGAGGGCTACATGACACAAGAAAGGTTAAGGACCTCTACTTTGAAGTTCCATTATCCATATGTCTGGGGGTGCTGATATATGGAGTATCCAGGTGTTTAGGACTGGAGATAGTGGGGATTCTGGAAGATTTTTGTATATCATTATAATTCTTCTCATTCTTCCTTATCCTTTGCCTTTTCTTCTTTTTTGTTTATTATCAATCTGCTGTGACTTTTTTTCCCTTCTCCTACACTAATGGCTGATAGAGATTACCATTGCTCAGTTTTAATCGTCATTTATCTGCCTACAGTTCCCACTGGGATTGACATTTGAGTAGGATGTGCTGATCTTTGTCTTTGTGCATTAAGCTGGGCAGGTAAAATTGTCCTCAAAAGGACAGGGTTTTCTCTTTCTTTGCAGCTGCCTCTGCTACTTGACATTAGATGCAATTATTTTAGCATTTATATAGCTGCCTGAAATTTCCTTGCAGCCAGCATAATAATGATGCATGATGATCAGAAGATTAGAATGCCACATGCCTAAAGAAGTTCATGTGCTCTTTAAATTCTGTGAAACAAGACCATGTGGGGGGGAAGAGGGGGAAGGAAGGAAAAAAAGGAGGAGGAGGAGGAGGAGGAGGAGGAGAGAGAGAGATGCAGAGAGAGAGATGGAGGGAGGGGGGAGGGAAAAGAGGAAAGTAAGAGGAGGGGGTGAGAGAGGAGGGGAAGGAGAAGAAAAGGAGGAGAGAGAGAAGGGGGGAGGGATAAAGAGGAAAGAAGGGAGAATAAGCCTTTGGTGTCCATTTAGGAAACTATCTTGTAGAAAAGTCTATTTTTTCCTTATTTTTTACTGAAGCCTGACAAAGTTGGCCAACTTTGGGGGACATTATATATATTTCTTAGCTGTTTCTGGTGAAAATGTAACTTTAAAAACACTGAGGTTTTTTTTTTTTTTTTTTTTTTTGGCTGGGGAAGCAAGTTTTCCCAGGCCGATTCCTGAGCCCTCCCTCCTCACAAAAAGTGTTTCTGTTCTCATGAATAGTCAGCTTGGTAAAATATCATGCTGTTTCACTTTCCAGAGACTTGTCAAAGGTGACCTATTTCCCTGCCTTTTAGAGGTGCCCCTGTAAATTACAGAAAGACTACCGGGCAGGTTTCATCTCTCTGTTGTGTACCACAGGGTTTATTTTTCCTTCATTTATAGAAAGTTAGAAATGAGCTGATTTGTGTAAAAAGCCTAGGCAGTTTAAAAGCAGATGCCCATTTCAGGTTTCCATTTGAGTCTTTTAAAAACATTTTTATAAAATATGAAGGTTTTTATGAGTTGTCATAGTGGGTGTGAGTAGGCAGCAACACCTAAATGAGGAATTGTATTAAAAATGTTGCATAAAGGTTGTCATCAGAGAAATGTATTATTGGAGAACAAATGGGATCAGTCACATGCTCCAGTGGTATCCCTGAAATATCAAGAGTATTTGAGGAAGTGCCCCATTATGTTGGGTGGCTCTCCATTATGCCATTTACATGGTCAGGAGTCTCAGAGGATCAGTGGGCACGGAAAGTTGTGATCTGCATCATTGGAGAGAAAGCCCACCTTGATGAAATCACAACCATTGGACTGCATATGGGATGGGGCTGGGGATTGGGACTGTGATTTCGTTGTTGCAAGGAATTCCTGGATGAGGAAACTGCTTCCACCAAGGCAGGTTGCCATCTTCTCTGCAATGTCATAGTCTCAAACAGTTGGCTGGACATTGAGAGGCCCAGAGTCTAGCCTGTGGTCCCATAGCAAGTTTGTGTCACAGGTGAGATGTTGGAGAATAAAGGAGGTAAAGAGTTCCCCCATTAAAAAAATAACTGCTAGTCACTTTTCTGGATTCTTGAAATGATCAAGGAATCTAAGGTACTTTGATTGAAAATTTGTACCTGTGACTGCCCAGACAGGGAGGTACATGGCATGATATATATAGTAGACCTGAATTCCAAGCCTGCCTCTGACTCTTCATGTGTCTGTTTAATTCTAGTCCTTTCTCTTTACTCTACTTTGGCTTCATTCTCTTCGTCTGTCACTTGAGAGGCTTGGACTATATAGCCTCAAGTGCCTTCCCATCTCTTGAGTCCATGATCCTATCATCTATGAAGACCCAAATGGATCTACCTGTCTGCTATCATGGCAGAACATGGAGTGGCAATTGGAAGACTTGGGATCTGTTTTAAAATTTTTCCACTAGCTAGCTGAATGAGCTTGGGCTATAGTCTTCTTCACCTTTTGTAAAATGAAGGATTTGGGCTAGATAGCTTCAAGACCCTTCTGCCAGAAAT
This sequence comes from Phalanger gymnotis, assembly GCA_028646595.1. NCBI lineage: Eukaryota > Metazoa > Chordata > Mammalia > Diprotodontia > Phalangeridae > Phalanger > Phalanger gymnotis. The sequence goes on along the minus strand of CM053623.1, from coordinate 325,779,686 downwards.
TCTGATTGTGCAGTTCTGAGACATCTGTATGTGTTTTTCTCCTGGACTCTGGTCAGTTGGCATTTGATTCAGCCATGTCCTTTGCTACCAAGTGAGAAAGCAGCATTTTGTCTGTTTGCTAACCAGACCCAATGAAATAGGCAGTACTCTTCCCATTTTAAGGTTTCTTCATTTGTTAAATGGAGGGGGTGGGGCAGTAACAGCAGCTGTACTTTGTTAACTTCTATGGCAGTTGCGGTATATGTCAGCTACTCTAATGAATGTTGTTCTTGGTCACCCCTTTGTCCAGTGCAGGCTAGTTTACAGTAGAAATGGGATAGAGCTTTGGCTGGAGACTGAGTTAAGCTGTAAGGGAGGGATAGTATAGGCACTGAGTGGCCTGGCTTTTGTAGCTGAAGTCTTTATTGCTGTTTCCTCTCTTCAAGGAGACTACTCCGTAAGAGAGGTGATCCTTTTTGTCTTTCTCATCTGGTGCCTGCCTTAATCCTGATTTCTGTGTGGGCACCTTTAATCTACCAAAACACAGGTTGGATTTTTCGAGAAAGGGCTTTGCTTAATAACTAAGGGAAAGAGGGTAAAAATAAAACAGAGAGGATGGAATTTTTACATTAACGAGCCATGGAATGGAAGTTGCAGAAAGACACATTTTGGCCTGATAGAAGGAAAAACTTCATAACAATTAGAACTATCCAAAAGCAAAATGGATGCTTTTAGGAGGTAATGAATTTCCTCCTGAGTAGAGGTTTTTAATAATGGTAATAAGGCAGCTAGACGGTACAGGGATTAGAATTCTGGGCCTCTAGTTAGAAAGAGCTGATTTCGAGTCTCAATTATTAGTTGTGACCCTGAGCAAATGACTCAATCTTTGCTTATCTCAATTTTCTGAACTGTAAGATGGGGATACTATGTAATAGCACTACCTCCTAGGGTGGTTGTGGGGATAAAATGAGATAATGTTTGTAAAGCACTTTGCAAATCTTAAAGTGCTATTTACTAATAATAATATTTTAATAGACTAATGTATAGCATTACATATAATAATATAACATTATTATTGTTATATAGCACTTTGGATGCTGTATAGGAGATTGCCATTCAAATTTGACTTAGAGCTGGAAAAAAAGACTTCGAAGGTCATGGGAGTGAAAAGACAAAGAAATAGTAGAAATCTTAATTTAAAAGCAAGAGATATCCCAGTTAAAATCTACTTGATTGATTGATATTCAGTATTTTATTACCTGGAATGCTCTATCCTCTGATTTGACAATGCACTGTTGTCTGAGGACCTGCACTTGAATTTAGATTGCAGTTTACTACCTGCATGATCCCGGGGCTAAATCTCTGTTAATTCTTCTGTGCTTCAGTTTCCTTCTCTTTGAAATGAGAGAGATTGGATTGTTGTTGTTCAGTTATGTCCCACTCTTCATGACCCCTTTTTGAGGTTTCTTGGCAGAGATACTGGAGTGGTTTGCATTTCCTTCTCCATCTTGTTTTCCAGATGAGGAAACTGAGGCAAACAGGGTTAAGTGACTTGCCCAGGGTCACACAGCTAGTAAGTATCTGAGGCCAGATTTGAACTTGACTCTAGACCTGGTACTCTTTCTACTGTGCCACCCAGCTGCCTTGAGGTTGATCTGGATGACCTTCAGGTCTTAAAATTGAAACTTTCAGCCAGATTTACTAAAAATTATCTTTTCAAAAGCCCCAAGTGATCTCCTGTGGCCTACAGGTTAAAGTATACACTTCTTAGCCTAGTTTTCTGCAGAGTGGCTCCAGGCTCTCTCTCTTTATTCATTTTATATGCTTTGTATTTTAGAGGCAAGTTGGCATGGTAGGTAGACAGCTGGGTTTAGTCAGGAAGAGCTAGGTCCTATCACTGGTACATACTGAACATGATCCTGGCTGGGCCAAGTCATTTAAGGGCTTAATGTCCCCAGGCAGCTCTGTAAGACCACAAATTACAGAACGGTTGCCGAGGTTCACAGGTGGAAGGAGCTGACTCATGGCAGGGAGTTACCTACATCAGTAAAATTACAAGTCCGAACAAGGAAATAAAATCCAGCCAAAATGGGCTCCTGCCATTTTCCATTTTTTGTGTGACCTTTCCTGCCTCGATGCATTTACACCGACCATCCCGTCTACCTAGAAGAGATTCCCACTCTGTCTCTGCTAGTCGAGATCCTTTTCTTCCCCCACAGATGAACTCCATGAAGCCAGCCTTTGTCATACTTCCCATCTTAAAATGACTTTGCCATTCTTAAGTTTCTCATATCATTTGGATCTCGTCTTTACATTTAATTCCTTATATTTTGCTTTACATTCCTCTACATTGCTTGACCTTATTCTCTACCATATCCCTTTGGCTTTTTAGGATTGTAAGTTCAGTGAGGGTAGGGGGATAACGTAGCCCATTTCCAACTTTGAATCCTTATCCTTTTCTCTCAAAGTAGGTATTTCATAAGTCCTTAGCAGCTCTCTTTCCCAATCTTTTCATTTTACAGTTGAGGGAGCTGAGGTCCAGGGATGTGGTGCCTTGTATAGGGACACACGGGTAGTAGCATCAGGCAGGATTTGTACCGAGGCGCCGCACCACAAATACTGTTAGATCCATGTTGAATTTGAAGATTAGTCTCTGAAGGTTTTGGACATGTCTGGTAAAGTTCTTTCCACATTCTTTTCTATCTCTTAGGTATCTGTTTTTACTATTTCTTTTTCCTTAAGGGTACTGAAGAATGTTGGAAGCATTTGTAGGCAGGCTTTGGTTTGACAGAAGCTGAAGGAAAACCAAACCTGGCATGTTTTCTGGCGAAGAAACCTTGTTTGCTAAAACTTGGTTAGCTTGTAAAGGTGGAAATTTCTGGTTCCTATCTATAAAGGAAATGGTTATGGGCCATGTTTAACAAGAGTGTAACTTCCTATTACTCTTCAGCTTTTGAACCCTTTGGTGTTTCCTGTCAGAGAGAGCCCTCTTGTTCTTTAAAGAGGAGGCAGGTTTATGTTGATTAGTGTAGGAATGAGGCTTAACAAAGCTGCTGCAAGCTTGCCTTTTTAAAATTTATTTTTCCTACTTGAAAAAAAATCCCATTTCCTCTGTGTATAGTAGCTTCTAATCAGGGGTGTGCTTGTAAATGTTTAGCCACTGGCTCTCTATCATTAAAAATACATACATACATACGTACATACATATATGCATATATATGTATATACACACACATATACATACAGGAAATTTAAGTTTATTAACATTTTCTCCCCGACTTTCTTAAAAGTCTCAAAAACTCAAGCCCTGATTTGTAGCACTTTGTGGATGTGTTCAACATTCCTAGAACTAATATGAGCTGGCTTGAGCATACCACCCCAGACCGTTCTGTTCTTCCCAAGCTGCTTATTCTGCTTGAGGATATGAGTGCAGGAAAGAGAAGACTGAGTAGATTGAAAGCAGTAGTGCTGATCATGGATTCTTTTTAGACAGAACCTTAAAGCTTAACAAAACTCTTTACATATATTATATCATTTGAGCCTGACAACCCTCTGAGGCAGCTGCTTTTAGTATCCCCCATTTATAGAAGAGAAACTGAGCTTAGATCAAGTGACTTGACCAGGATCACACAGCTAGGAAGCGTCTGAGGCTCAGGTCTTCCTGACTTCAGGCTTGGTACTCTGTCTGCTGTGCCCCCTACCTGCCCCTAGTCATATATTTTGTGATATTCCTTCTTTAGTAGCTGTCTCCAGCAAAGACTTCAGCACTTTTAAAGTTGAAAAGAAAAACTACAAGTCAAAAAGAAAACCTCTAAATGTAGGTTCTTAACTTGGGTGTCTAAGGGGTCAATAGATAGATTTTGGTCGGGGTGGGGGGGCTGTGATCTTGGAAGTGTCTTTATTTTCACTAACCTCTAGCAGAAATTTATAATTTTTTTCAGTCATAAATGTAGGCAGTGAACATTCTGAGAAGGGGGCCATGTTTATGAATATAGTGAAGTAAACTTGAACTTACCTTTCTAACATTTATTTTTCCTACTTGGAAGATACCCATTTTTTCCATATACAATGGCTTTTACTCGAGTATGTTTGTAAATGTTTAACAGCCGACTCACTTATTTAAAAAATGAACATATGATGTTTAAATCTGTATTACTGGTTTCATCAGACTGCTAGGGAGGAGAGGAAGGAGATGTTGCATGATATTAAAAAAGCTTAACTCTTATCCTAAATGGTCTGTAATAGTTATATCTGAGTAAGTGGTTTCTGTGTAATTTTGAACAATCAAATGGACTCTGACACTTGAAAGGGAAATTTTGCTAAATCCTCTCCCGCTGCTGTTGTGATTTATGTGACAAAGATAATAGAATCCTCTGTCTAGAAGAAGAAGGGATGTGAGAGGTCATTTAACCCAACTCCCTCCCTTTACAGATGGGGAAACTGAGACTGAGACCCAGAATGGTTAGGCAGATTGCTCAGTGTCACATAGTAAATAAGCATCATTAAATCTTTTAAAGTTGTGTTAAAACTTGATTTGTTTAGATTCTCAGGGTAGCTAGAGACTTCCCATGAAAAGGTAAAACCTTGTACCTGCCTTGCTTCACTTCTGTGGTTGGGTGATGACTGTTGGGCTTTGTGTCTCTCCAACGTGGCCTCCTGCGGTCACAGGAGGATGCTATTCAGGGGAACTAGAAAGCAACTAGAATTTAGATTTTTCCAGTAGTGCTGTTCATATTGTTCATGAACATAGCAGCTTGGTTCCAGAATAATTGTGTGCTAATATTTAGATGGAGAGAAATAATAATTCCTTTGGGAGTATTTTTGTTTCTGACCCGTAAGGGAGGTATCACGGATTAGTGGAAAGAGAACCATTCTGGGAACTGGGAAGGCATGAATTCAAGTGTCACTGACACAAATTGGCTGTGAGACTCTGGGCAAGTGATTCTCAGTTCCCACTACTAGGTCTGTTTCCAAAGATGATCAAGGGAAAAGGAAAAGAACCTATATATTCTAAAATAGTTATAGTAACTCTCCTTGTGGTGGGAAAGAACTGGAAATTGAGGGGACGCCAATCGGTTGGGGAATGGCTGAACAAGTTGTGGTGTATGGTTGTGATGGAATACTACTATGCTATAAGAAATGATGAGCTCAATGATATTAGAAAATCATGGAAAGTCTCTAAGCAACTCGTAAGTTGCTGACGTGTACACCTGTAGAGGGAGTTTCCTCATGAAATCACATATTCACCCATATTCCTTCCTGCAGGATGGGTGCTGTGTTATCCATTAGATTGATTAGACCTGAGGATAATTATGTATTTGTTCAAAAAATAATAAAATTGTGGATAGCTTACTTCTTTGAAATGTTATCTAAGTTTTACATTTTTTCTCAAGGTTATATTAAAAGGATGTCAATCTGAATTGTCTGCTGCAGACTGAGGAAAGCATTTCAAGTACTTTGGAAATGGTGTTTCTACCCCATCCCTTGTGTCCAAGGCTTTCTTTTCATGTAGGAAATGAGAGAATGTCACATGTGGTAGTAATAGCCTCTGAAGAGTCCTCAGGCATCCCACTGCACTGACCGAGCTTCGTGTTCAGTTCTTTGTCTTGAGGGAACCCCCTCCCCCAACCCCGCCCGTTTGTGTATCATTTGGCAAACATTCCTCACTGATGGAGAAGCCCCTGGTAGATTTTGCGTACTATCCAGTCATTCCAGATCAGAAAGTTAGTATAAAATATACCTTTAATTTTGTGGCTGCTTTGGTTCTTATTCTTTTTTGTTAATAAGGCATCATAGCAGAGTGGCTCTAATATGATCTCAGGATGTAATCAGGTTTTCCAAGCAATGGGGGTGGAAACTCTGAGCCCCTAGAGAAAAAGTGCTGAGCCAGGAGCCCGAAGCTAGGAAGAAAAGTGAAGGAAGAGGCTTTATCTAAACCAGCCCTCCCACACTGGACTTAGAAATTAACAGCTTGGTCCAGAGTGGCCGCTTTCTGTCGTGGGAATCTGAAGATGACTAATTAGATCTTCGAATGTGCAGACGTGTTGGTAGTAAGGTACATAGCTCTAAGTCATTGTTATTATTTGTAGTGAAGTCTGGCCAGGATTCTTAGCTGAACACTGGGGTGTGACTGCTGTTTTATCAGTAACTGTAACAAAATGAAAATGAGAAAGTTGTTTTAAGTTCCCGTGGAGACACATAAATATACTTATTTCACAGTAGGGCTCTGTTTGCACTGTGCTTTCTAGTGAACGTGGGATAGGTACTGTTCCCTGAAATTTTTCTGTTCCCTTCTACAAGCCTGGAACAGATCTCCCATCCCCCATCCCTTAATCTGTCTGCCTCTTGATAGTTCTTTTTCTTTAAGGGCCAGCTCTGCCTCTGCTGGGAAGCCTTTACTAGATTTCTCTCCCTCCCTGGAAGGTCAAAAGGATTCCTCCTTCCTTGAGTCTCTGAGCCGACTATCTACTGCTGCCTCTGAAAACCTTTAAAATGTTCAAATATCCATATATTTTGAAAGTACTTTGTTTGGAAAATATGCTTTTTAATACCTTTGGATGTGAAAGTATTTTTCAAAAACTTTAAAATAAAGGGTCTTAAGTGCTTCTCAGTCAAGCTTGAAAATACATAGAAACCTCAGTGAAAATATATAGATGCCCTCTCTGTAGGAACTGGCTTGAATTTGTTTGGGCAGTCTTTTAACCATTCACAAAAACAAACACGTCAACCTGCAAAAATCTTCACTCCTTTGCCCATCTGCCTGCCTGCCATGTGAGTGAGACAGGAGAGAGGAAGCATGAGAAGGGAAATAAACATGTGTGTCCTCAGAGCTTCTTCTCTCCCATTGTTTTTTCCCTTTCTTAAGGATCTGAAGAAAAGAAGGCTTGCAGGAGAGAGAAATATTAAAGTAAGATAAGGGCACATGGCCCAGCAAAAGAAGAGTGTTTGCTTCAGGCGAAGTAAATGCAAGATTTATCCTTCCTCCTTTCTGTTCCTTTGGGGTTGGTTGTTACTTAGTATGGTGCTGAGATGACCTTCTGTGGACTCTGTGTGTAGCTTGTATATAAACAGTATATACATAGGAATTTGCAACGTTGCCTTTCCCATTAGACTGTAAGGTCCTTGAGGTCAGGGACTATTGTTGTTTTGGCCTTTTTTTAAAAATCCCCAGTACTTAGCACAATGCCTGGCACACAGTAGGTGCTTAATAAATGCTTGTTGACTGACTTTGCACATCGTGTTAAATAAATACTTTTTGGTTTATTCCTGATTTGGAAAATGGACAGGCGATGAAAAATATGAGAGGCTGTGGCTTGCACCTTGCCTGTCATCCCTTCCTCCTGCCTCTTAGTGAAGCACTAGCTACCTTGGCCTGAAGTCTCCCCTGCCCCTCCCCCCAGCCACAACCATGTAGGAGGCCAGTGATCAGCAAAAGTATTTAGAGAGGAAATGGAAACTTCAGCCTTGACATCAGTGCTGGCCCTTACCCTGTGCCTTCCACCTCAAGGCAGGTAGCTCACTGGAGTAAAATTCTAAGGTTTGATGCCTGTTGAACTGTGCAGTCAGTCTGTTTGAGGGAAACACCTTAGCAACTGCATGCATCTGTATTCCAGGGGAAGCTTGTCAGGCTAGCTTAAACCCAGGTAAAAGGCAGGCTCTCAGTTATGCTACCTGTGCAGGTTGAGCACAGGTCTTGAACCTGAGACACTTCCTGTCTCTCTGATTGCTATCTTCCTTATTTCTAAAGTTTGAGAGCCCCAGCGTTTATAGGAGCTGTTGAAACCTTTTTAGATTTCACTCAGTGATTTTTTAATCTTATAACGGAAGAAATAAAATCACCTAGAGTTTGCCTCCAGAGTTTATAGGCATCACAGCTCCTTGGCTTGGGTGAAAAATGATTTCTACTGGTGAAGCAGAAATGTGCATGAGTTTTGGATCTCCTTTTGCCTGGAAACCTCCTGATAAGGGTGAACTGACAAATATTTTATCATCATCTATTTTTTCATAGTTAAGTGTTGAATCTGTAGCATGTGGGTCTGTTAGAGCATTTACTCAGCACTTGCCACATGCCAGGCATTGTGCCAGAATACTGTGTCAGAAAGACAAACATAAGACAACCCTTGGTCCCACAGCATGCTTACATTCTATCGGGGTAGATGACATGTACATTTATAAGTATGTACAGGATATATACAAAATCAGTAAATGAGTAAAACCAGAGCTAAAGGGGGCTTTCAGACTGGTGCCAATGGAAGGAATGTTAGGTGGAGTCATAATACTTGGGGTGGAAACCTGGCTTGGTTATTCACCAGCTGTGTTGCCTTGGACAAGTCACTGAACTTGCTTTGGTTTCCTCATCAAATCAAATTGTTGGACCAGAGCTTTTAAGGTCCTTTCTAGTTAAAAATCTGTGAATGATTCTGTGAGCTGCTCTAACTCCTTCATTTGAGGAAACTGAATCCAGGAGAAGTTAAATGACTTACCTAGGGTCCCATAAGTAGTTTAGTTATTATGAGAACATCAGTAACTTTAGCCAGGGAGCTGTCAAGAGGTTGGTTAGGATGCAGAGTCATGCCAGGGGTGTGTCTGGTGTGTCCGCAGGCTAAGCTGTGTGAATCTCATCAGCCATGGAGCTGGGGCTTGTTTTGAGTGCTTGATCCTTGCATAAAGGAAAATATTTTAAAATACTTCCTTTCTGGTGGATGGCTGAGTTCTGGAGTTGAAGGTCTAAGTGCCTGGGGGTGGGGGAGACGGTGGCACAGTAAGGAGACAGATCTAATTCTTTTCATTAATTCATTCCTTTTACCAAAAACCAAAATAAAATAAAACGTGTATTAACTAGCTATGGAATATTAGATACCTTCATCGTTTTTAACCCAAGTCATATACACACATACTTTTAAAAGGGCTTTAAAAGTACCTTCCGGCTCAAAATCTCTGATCTTCTGTGGACTGGGAAAAGATTGGTGAGCCCCTAAGTCATTTATTTTTGGCGTGTGTGTATAAAATTTGGGAAATAAAAGCTGGAAAAGGAGGATCTTAATTGAATCCTAATTTTAACCCATTACCCTAAGGGCTTCACTGGATCCCTTCCCTACAAGGTCATATTATTTTAGGAAGTTAAAAATTGGGAGGCTTAACACATAGCCACGTTGTACCACATTTTATGCAATAGCTATGTGTTTACCGTGATGGTCCAATGCATTTCCCGAAATTCCCCTTCCACTCCTCTGCTTCATTCGAATTGGTCATTGTGATTTTAGGAGTGGTAGGGAACCTCTCTGAGCCCTCCAGCTACCAAGGGTTTTTAACTCTGGCAGAGGCTGTGCGGGCGACTGATTCTTGGCCTTGTCCAATTCTGGTTCAAAATCTTTCTTGTTGAGAGATTTTTCTTACTGGTTTTGGGTTGAAGGGAGAGCTGAGGAGGGGGAGCATTAGGAGAGATTCCTCTCTAGGCGAAGAAAAATCACTGTCTGAACTTCTTCCTGAGTAGGCATAGTACTAGGGTGGTCAATGGACTTTCCAATGAATGGATACTGAACTGATTTTTTAATAGATTGGAGTAGTTAATAACAACAGATGGATTTAATTCTTCTGTTTTAGGGACTATATTTGGGAATCTCCGAAATGTATTTGGGATGGACACATCGCAGTCCGTAAGGACTTCTGACCACCCTTTCTTGTCCACTCGTTCGTGTCCCGATGGTCAAGGGGTAAAACTCAGGTAGTCCTTGTCTTAGAAAGAAGATGGAGTTTTAAAGTGAAAGATAATACGTATTCCTCACCTTCCATTTATATATGAATGTATGTGTATGTATTATACATATATATATATATATATTTTTTTCTTTCAAAGTAACTTGGCCTGAGTTTTCTTCAGACTTTACTGCTGTTGGGGAAATTTTCATGAGGCCTTTGTGACACTAGGCCCCTTTCATTACTCATGTTATACCACTTTCTCTAAGTTTCTGTCTGTTCCCTGTCCCATTTGTCTCTCCTTCCCTCCCCTCTTCATTTGTGTATTATCTCCCCCTCTGTTTCTCTGCCTCTGTCACTCTTTGTCTCTGTCTCTGTCTCTCTCCCCTTCCCCCCTTTCTCCCTTCCTCCCTTCCTCCCTCTCCCTCTCCTTTTCTCTCCCTCTTTTTCTCTTTTCCTGTCACCTTCTCTCCTTCCTCAAATTCTCACCCCTGACTGCAGTAAAAAAACATGACCCCATGCTAAATGAATTTTCTCTTTGGTTTGTTGGTGGCAGACTTTCATGAAACTTAGAACCCCAGAAGTGTTCATATAAAGAAAAAAAAAACCTCCCCAAACTTTAGAAGATATTTCTTTAATGGAAATGTAAGTGAAGCCTAACTGAAACTGTACACTGTATTAATGCTGTTATTGTTAAAATTTTTTAGTTGCTATTTTGTTTTCATATCACCTAAATTGTTCCCTACATTTGCTACCCCATTCCAGAGAGCTTTTCCTTATAGGAAAAATTTTTAGCAAAAGAGCTTTTTATAAAAAGGAATAGGAAAAAAATCAGTTAAGCCAATTGATAATCTGAAATAGGTGAGAATATGCATTGTGCTCTGCCCCACTTAACCTTTGCTGTCCCATGCAGAGGAGTGGGGGCTGATGTCTTCTTGGCTCTTCTTGGGGGCCAAGCTTGTTTTTTAAAAATACTTTTGTCTTGAGGTGGGGAATATATTTGGAATGGTGGCTAAACTTGAACAGGATGCTTCTGGATCTTCCCCTCTTTTCATTTCTTGTTGGTTTCTGGATTTCCAAAGTAAAGAGGGTCAGGTTGACCCTGACTTAAGATATTCTTCAAAAGAACTGCATTTAGCTGGAGTGTACTATGTCCGTTCTTACAGATTAAGGTTGATTTATGACAGGTTTGTGGGAAACCTTTTATTTTTCTTCTCTTTTCATGGCTAATGAGAAATGAGCTGAGTGATTTCTCTGAAGCTGCTGACTTGTTTTGAAATTAAAAGGGAGGGAACATCATTTCTGGCCTAAAACAGACATCAGGGAACTAGAGTTGGTGGCCTGAGAGGTTCACTATTTCCTTTCCTTTCATTCTTTAGCACATGCTTGAGAGGTTTCTGTGGGTGCTTCTTCTCTCCCATTTTTTTTGAATGAGAGAAGTGCCTAAGGTTAATGGTATTATATCTAAAGTTACTTTAGTTTTATAAACATACTTTTAAAGCAGTGTTAACAAAACCCCTTTTTAACTTTATTCATAAATTTTTATTTTAAGTAGTAGGAGGCCAGATCGAAGTTACGGGGCACCACCTGTCATAGTGGATAGCAGGATTTGGAGGTGTGTTAGAAAGACTTGGTAAGCCCTAGACTCATTGACCTGAGAGTCACTTCCAGCTCTAAATCTATGATTCCACGATGATAATTTAAGAAGGGGAAAATGGATTATATTTTGTAACTTTCACAAAAATCATGGCTTCAAGATTCAGTTTTTGGATTTGGAAGTCAGAATAGACCTCAGGAGTTAGAGGGGAGATTTTATAGAGGAGATTTCTCTACAGTCAGGGTTAGCTTAAGCCTTTCTATTAGATCTGCTTTGATTCTTGAGATTGTGAGACTCTGAGTTTCTGAATTCTTGCTATTTTAATTGCCTATAACTATAATCATTGAATCATAGATGTATATATACATCTGTTTGTGTCCAGCGGTAGCCATCTCCATGGCAGGGAGGAGGGAAGAAAAAAGATGAAATTTACATGATAACTTTGTGATATATTTGTAGGGAATAGCAAGTTGTACATGTTGGGTTTGCAGTTTCATGTGCAATCATCTTTTTTTTTTTTTATTGTACTGCATTGTGGAAATGCTTGTTTTGTTCCTTGAATTGAAAATAAATAAATAAAAAAGAATCATAGATGGTGACTAGCTCAAGGTTATGTAGCAGTACCAATATTTGAACATTTTATGGTCATCATACATTTATTAAGTGTGTACTGTGTTCCTGGGACTGGGCTATGTGTTGGGGATACAGATACAAAGAATGGAACAATTCCTCATCTGAATTTTTATGTTCTGCTGGGGGAGACAAGGGCATATATAAATGAACCAGGGCATACATATGTAAAACACACAGTGGTTAACCATAAAGTAGTTTGGGAGGGGTCACTAGTAGTTGGGGATCAGAAAAAGGCTTCATGTGGAAGGTGATGCTTGACCTTGCCTCCTGTTGGAAGAGATATATTCCATGAGGTGGATTCTAGGCATGGGGCATGACGGTACAAAGGTGTGATAATCAGAGATAGAGTGTTGTCTGTCAGGAACAGAGATAAGGGGTGGGTGTGTGTGTGTGTGTGTGTGTGAGAGAGAGAGAGAGAGAGAGAGAGACACAGAGAGAGAGACAGAGAGAAAAAGAGACAGAGACAGAGAGACACCCCAATGAGCCTGGAAAGACAGATTGGGGCTAAGTTGTAAAGATTTTAAAAAGTATATTTAATCCTAGAGGTAATAGGGAGCCATTGGAGGGCATTGAATAAAGGAGTAACATTCAGCCTTGTGCTTAAGGAAAATCACTTCAGCATGTAGGATGGATTATAGTGGGGAGATACTTCTCTAGGGAAGTGGGGACTGTTTAGTCTGTGTCCTTCTGTCCCTGGTGCCTGAAACAGTGTCTTATACGCTGTAGATGCTTAATAAACATTGGCTGAATTAAATTGGATTGTAAACGACTCTACTCTTTTCCCTTAAAGGAGGGTGCCTTTAAAGACCTTGTTTTGTTGGGAGTGGGGACCTTTTTGACCTTTGTCTTTTTCAGATAGTCTAGCTTGATATTTAATTCGTCCTCTTCTGGGATGATTACTGCTATTTAACATTTCGATAAAGAAGTTAAGATGTATAATAGGTTTCTACTACATTTCTGTAGGATCCTGGTATTCCCCACAGAGCATTGGGGGTTTCAGGAAAAAAGCTTAAGGCCAGCGGTGTTTTCCATTCTGATATATTAGATATAAATTATTAATGTACTGAAATGCATGTGACAACTTTTAAGGATGAAAATAACAATATGCAGTGGTTATGTGCTGCTTTAAGGTTTACACAAAGCTTTAAAAATACCACACTTTATCTTTCCAAAATCCCCTGGAGGTTGGTGCTGTTATTATCATCATTTTACAGATGAGGAAACTGAGGCACACACAGGTAGACTAATCCACCGAGGGTTACATAGCTTACTAGTGTTTGAGGGTAGATTTGAACTCTGGTCTTCCTGACTCTGAGTTCAGCAGTTTATCCCTGTTGTCTTTTAGCTGGCTTTATATCTTAATATTTGTTTCAAATTTGCCTTTATCTCAGCAATGTTTCTGTAGCCTAAGATATCTCAGACCAGCATCGATGGTCTCCATCTATATAATTCAAGCCCTGAAACGTTCTGAGAATAAATTATTTTGGGAAAAGATGTTCTGATGCAAACCAGGCCTCCTTACTTCACTTATTCCCTTTTCCACCTCGATCAGAAAAGATTTCAAAAAATAATTGTGGGGTATGGTGAAGGGTGCTGAACTGGGGGTCAAAGGATGGCAGTTGAAAACCTAGCTGGGTCCTTACTGCCTGGATAACCCTGGACAAATGATGAAACCCCTAAACTGAGGGGATTGGTCTAGATAAGCTTTGAGGTCTCTTTTAGCTCTAAATCTGTGATTCTATGAACTGCTTTATCTTCCTAGTATGGGTTAGTCTAAGACCTGCCTGAACTTGGTGACTACTTTTTTCTTGTAGTTTAGCACACATTTAACAAGTGCTATATATATAGAAAACACTATGGTAGGTACTAGACACACAATGCCGAAAATCAAATAATCCTTGCCCTCAAGGAGTTCACATTCTCCCAAGAGGATACCATATATACACAGATAAATAGGTGTTACCTGTGGCCCATCTCACCCCCAGAACTCCAGCTCTGGATTCAAGAAGACCAAGTTTAGTCCTGGGGAAGCTTGACCTTGAAAGGGCTAGGGACAGGGTCAGGTTTTTCTCACTGTCTTCTGCCTTCCTTCAAGATTCATTTCAATACCCCCCCCCCCAGTAATGCTACTGCCTTCCTTCTGAGCTTATCTCTCATTTATACTGTTTATTTCTTCTATGTTGAATTTTTTTGAATGTTGTTACCCACATTGGATTGTGAGTTCCTTAGAGGTAGAAACTCACAAAGTTCCAATACTGAGCACATCGCTTAACACATAGTAAGTACTTAATAAATGCTCATTGTCTGGCTGTGACCATGACTGTGCTCTTTGTAATCTTACCCTAGATATCCAATAAATGGAGGGAATTTCTAAAATAGAAAGCTCTAGGTATGGTTCATGTCTAGGATTCCCTCAAAAGGGATTACTACAATCCATTCCAGTCTAGTACTCAATGCACAATCTAGCAAATTAGCTAGATTTTTTTTTTTCAAGTGACTAAAGATGTGCAATATTTCTTTCAGAAATTCTTTTATTCCTACAATTTTTGCAGAGAGAGACCTGTTTAAAATTACACTTGGGGGAAAATCATTCAGTATTAAATCTTGGCTATTTTTCTTAGATTTATCTTTTCTTTTAAAATCAATTCTGTTTTATCTTCTCTTCCTCTGAGACAAAGTCCTGGTACACTCACAGGCCCATTAGGAAGTATTGTATGAAGTTTCAATAGTGAAATCAAAAGAAATCTTTTATTATTCTTCCTGAACATTAATAGCAATGTTGGCTAGGGTTTTTCTTTTTAAATGACTATGTAATGTCCCTTTCCTTCTCTACTTATCCCCCAAAGACCATTGTCTTGCCAGTGGAGGTGGGCAGAGCTGGTGACAGTTCACTGTGGGCCCTTCAGTTCTGTAGAAGAATCTCTGTCACATGGAACTGTTAAGGCTTTGGGGCGGGGGGAGGTTGAAGGGTGTGGGGGTTTCTTCACAGATATGGAAGGAAGGAATGCTTTGTGTTAAGACTGAAGAGAATAGAAGTGGCAAAAACACCCTCCTGCCAAGGAAATAAGTTCCCACAGTTCAAAATATACCTCAACATTTTGGATTGGTTTTCTCATGAGGGTGGGTCTGTCTGCTGGAGCTGGAGCCAGCCCTTTCTCCTCCTGAGTGTTTCTAATTTCTATACTCCCATAAGCTTTCCACAGAGGGTCTGCCCAGGGCTCCCAGTCTTAATTTTTTTGGGAGTATATGTGGGATGAATGCCTAATGAAAAGAAAAAGAAATTTATCTTATACAAAGTTTATAGAACTACTCAAACAATTGAACTTCTAGAAAACATTCTTTTATTTGGATCTAGAAAAGATAGCCTATTAAAATTTCAGCTCCCTCTTTTCTGTCTGTGTACATTTCTAGAGGCTAAGTCATTAGACTTTTCTTGTCCATTTTGATGATAGGTTAGATTAGCCATGATTCATGAATAGCAATTCTTGCCTAGCCAGAATTTCTACACTGGATTTGAAGAACATTTTACTGTCAAGTTGGTTATTTTTAAAGCTTTTTTAGAACCTGGCTCAAAATATCCTTACAGTAGAGAGAGTTTTTATCCACATAAGGGCCTTTAGTGAGTTTGCTATGTTTGTCTTAAGTTCAACATGAAAACTTCAAAAGGATAATAAAATTAATCCCTGTTTTCTTTTCCTTTTTAGCTTCTCAGATAAGCTGTCTAATGGGAAGGGCTTACACTTTCAACCTTCAGTCCTAGATTTTGGAGTGCAGTAAGTATCTGCTGTCTTTTTTCTTCCCTTTATTCATTTTGTTCTTAACCTCCTCCATCAGTTTTTATTAGTCTTAATAATATATCATGTTGCCTTTTATCACATTATCCTCTGTGTGTATAAGTACACACATGTATACATATATAAGCTGCATACACATGTATGTATATGTAGTTATGCATATATGTGTGCGTGTGTATATATATATATATAGTTACATTACATCCAGTATAGCATGGGATATTGTGACAGGAATGTTGCTAGCAGCTACTGTGGCTGTGTAAGACCAACAACACCAGCACACAGAAAGGCTGCTAACAAAGGTTCTTTGATCTGCTTTTTTAAGGAAAGTAACTTTAAGGGGTTAACAATCTTAGTTTAATTAAGTATACATATATCATTCACTTAGTTCAGGAGGAAAAGATGAGCTCCCTGAACTTCAGGGCAAATACAGAAATTACAGAAATGGAGACAATATAAACAGATCAACATTTCTGTCTAACCAAATCATGATAAATAGTTACCAGAGAAGCACCAACATCTGGATTACAAAGCCGGGGTGGGGGTAGGGTGGCTCTTAACAGTGGCTTCCCAGAGTCTTGTCTGGTCAAATTACATGATGCTCTTTCAGTGAGTGAGAGCCCCAAAACAAAATGCCAACCTCAGATCTTATATACCTGTCTCAGAGCCCTGGGCCACTTGATTACCTGTGCTGAGAAGCGCTCAAACAAAGAATAGTGAAAAAGTCCCATTTTGCTTGCCATTACATTCAAAAGGCAAGACTCATCAAAGGTACTTACTTGATTACCTTAGCATTCCAAAAGAGAAGACAACAAAAATATCCTGCCCTAACTACCATTACAGATATGTATATGTATGTGTATGTATATGTGTATGTGTGTGTGTATATATGTGTGTGTGTGTGTATGTATGTTTGTATGTATGTATGTATGAAAGCCAAAATTTATATCACAGTTTAAAGTTTGCATGGGACTATATACACATTATTTCTTTGATCCTCACAATAAAACTGTAAGAGAAAGACTACAGGTGTTATCACTCCACTTTTACGTACAGGTGAGAAAGCTGAGACTTATAAGGTCTAAGTGACCTGCCTGCTCAAAGGTCATACAGCTAGTAAGTTTCTGAGATGGGACACAAACCCAGGTCTTCTGGGGACCTCCTGAGTCTTAGTCCAGTAATCTTCCCTTTAAGGAAAATGAGAAAGAAAAAGGATATGGGAGGAGGGAAAATTGGAGAAAGGGGAATACAAGAAAAGAAAATAATATTTAATAGCATCAAATATTTGAAGGGTCATAACTACTGCCTTTAAGTTGTGCCTTTTATGTCTTTCGAAAGTGAATTATTTCATTGGAAATACCAACAACCAATGTTTAAGGATTGTAAAATGTTGTGCATACATTTTTCATTTGTTGCTGTTGTCTCCCCTTCCAACAGACCTTTATTCAGCCTCTACCATGCCCTGTGCTAGGGACTGGGGATAGAAAGATGACAAATTACGTGGCCCCTTTCCTTCAAGGAGTTTAGGCTATCAGAAGCAAAAGAGGTCTTGAGTGTCCCATTTACTGAATGTGTGACCTTGAGTGATTTACTTAACCTTGTCTTGGTTTCATTATCTCTGTGATGGGAGAGATCTGTCTACCTCTCATGGGATTATTACAAAGAGAATACTCTATAGGCTGTAAAGTACTGGCTATGTATGAGTCACCATTATTATACACCCCTCTGGAACTCACAGACCAAACAGTCTCTGAGCTCTCCTTGCTGCCACCTTGGGGACAGCATATGTGAGTTCGGTGGTTTTGCTTCCTAATATATTGAGATGACACAGTGTAAAGAGGACTGGATTTGGAGTCAGAGGACCTTGGTCAAGTCCTTTTGGTCTTCGGTTTCCTCATCTGTAAAATGTGGCTGTGGTCCCTTTCACCACTCCATTTAAGATGTTATGGTCATAGTGCTATCAAAACTCCATTCACAAATGAAGATTGTAGGAGGTCTGAAATTGACAATCTTGGAGAATACCTGAGGCTCAGTGGGATTAAGTGATTCACTATTACTTTGAATTTCCACCTCCTCCCCCAACCTTCTTTTCTGTTTACATGCAGCCCGACGAAGTTGGAGAAAAATCGTAAAGCCATGTTGATTGGATTCGCTATAAATTTTGTTATATATAATCTCAGCTGGGCCCTCATTGTAGCAAGGCAGTCCTTTTATATATTCCTAATCAGTTCACTACACCGGGGATATTCCAGACCTTTCCCATCCTTCCTCAAACCTCCCATGGCACCCCTTCTCCCCTTCTCTCGCACTTCCCTTAAAAAATTGAACACTCACTCATTGAGAGTTCCCTCTTCTCCCCTTATCTCACATCACTCAGATGTATTCGGCCACAGTCTCCTCCCTTCCTTCTGTCTCACATGAAGCGGTAACCCTTCACCTTGTAAAGGCAAACTGCTCTCCATGTTCCTTGATCTCACCCCATCTTCTCTCATGGACTGCCCCTTGCTGTCATTCCTCCCCATCTCCTTCATTCTCTCCCTGTCTATAGGCTGCTTCCCTGATGCCTCCCCGATAATTTAAAAAAAAAAATCCTCACTCCTCTGCAATCTGACTTTCGACTTTGTTCACCTGAAATGGTTTTCTTCAAAATCACACGTGAGCTCTTGATTGCTCAGCTGGCAACCTTTTCTCAGTCTTGACTTTCTTGACCACCTCTGTAAATACACTCTCTTGACATTCTTTTCAACAGGTGTTTTTATAGCACGGATCTTCAGTTCTCCCCCCTACTTGTCTGACTTCTCCATATTCTCCCATGCTAGATCTTCATCCAGGTCACACTCACTTTCTTGGGGTCCTCTAAGGGTCTCTTTTGCATCTTCTTTTCTGCTTCCTCAATGTCTCCCCACTCCATTCCATTCAGTTGCCATAGTGATTTTCCTAAAGTTCAGATCTAATCACATCACACTCCACCTTCCTACTCGGTAAACTCCAGTAATTCCATATTGTTTCCAGGGTCAAATATAAAATCTTCTGTTTTGACATTTAAAGCCCTTCATAGTCTGATCCATTCCTACCTTTCCAGTTTTCTTGGGCTTTACTTCCTTCTACATAGTCTATCATTCAGGCACACTGGCCTTCTTACTGATCCTTAAACATGACACTGTCTTCCAAGTCTGTACCTTGTCAGTGGCTCTCATGCCTGGAATACTCTCCCCTTACTTGCCTTTTGGCTTCCTTTTAAGACTGCTCAGATCCATTTTCTAAAGGGGACCTTTGTTGGTATCTACCCCCACCCCCAATTATGTTCCATTTACATTGAAAAACCATGTGTGTGTGTGTGTGTGTGACATCATAAGCACCTTATTACTCAATAACAAAACGAGACTATAAGTGAAAAGTACAGTTTATAATCAATGTAACAATGTCATAAATCTAGTTGTTTATTATAGATGAAATAATTACTGTTTGCATAACCTGATGGCATTGAAATAAAGGTTAATTCAGCCTTTGTTATGAATAACTTAGTTTTAAATTTGATTTACCTTAATGGTAATGCCTTTCTATCTTTAAAGTGACTTCATGTTTTTATCCATATTTGTTGTCTTATTTGGTCCTGTTAAGTAGGCAGACTATTTTATCTCCTCTTCACCTCTCCCCCCCCCCCCCCCCCCCCCCCCCCCCCCCCCCCCGCTTTTTTTAATAGCTTGGGAAATTGAGGCCCATATAGCTGCTTAAGATCACATAGGCAATAAAGCTGGGTCTAGAGTCTTTCTCAGTGGGCTTCCATCTGGCATACCTTCCATTATATTACACTGTCTTATCAGTGAATATTCTTAGAGGAAATTTATTTGAATATTTTACTCAAAAAATTTAGCCATAGTATCTGCGTAGCCATGCATTCCAAATTATCAGTGTTGAGATGAGTGAGGTTTTAATGTCTACTTAACAAATGGAAGGATCAGAACTGCTAGAATCAGAGGGAACACAAGGATGCCTTCCTTGACTACCTTGCCGGCTGGTTTCTTTTTTTGATACTGTCATTTACTCTGTGTGTGACCTTGGGCAAAATCCATTTCCCCTTTTATAGGTTAGCTTCCCCTTATATCAAGCAAGGATAATATTGTTTAATCCCACTTGACTCCAGAGGGTTATTGTAAGGGTTGTCTTATAGGCAGACAGCTTTGAAGTAGAGGGTGCTAATTATCCTGAGAAGAGGGTGGATTGATAAGGTATAAAATACTGAGATTTGCCTTTCAAAGGGAGAACTTCCCTTTTGATTGTCCTTTACACCCTGGGGAACCTGGCAGTTGTCTCTGGTAAAGGAAATTTAAGATCTTCATAACACTTTAAAAATAGCAGAGTGATAACCGCTCCAAAGTCCTGGCCAACATTCCCAACTGTTTGATTTATTGCTTCAGTCTGAGCTTCTTTGGAGGGTAGGACAGCTGTGGGCTCTGATTCTCCCCAATGCCCTTGATTGTTGTGCCCTGGGGAGATATTTTACACATGTGGGTGAAGTGTTACATGAAACCAAGGCTGTTCTCCGAGTCATGTGGATAGGATATGAAGCATTTACATGTAAGCATTAACAACTTAACTAATTGATTCCTTTTTCTTGGAAGTTAAAAACCAGGAAAGACATTGCTATTTAATTTAGTGAGATGGTAAGACATTGGGCCACTGCAATAGGACTTTCTTTGATTACAACATTCTTTGCTTGTTGTACTCAGAAAATTTACTTTGTTGTGGTAATAAGGACACTTTAAAAAGTTATCTCAGTGGATAGTAGGCCCTTAACAAATGTTTATTAATTGATTCTAAATTTTAAATTCTTGTTAGTTAAAACTTAAACACTTTTGATTAGAGAAGGAGGAGAAAAGTAGATGATTGCCATTTTTAAAGATGGTGTTGATTTTTTGCCAGCTGGACCTGTGATTTCATTGGTTGAGAAACTCCCAGTGTGGAAGCACCCTTCATAGATGTGGTTTGGCAGGTGGTCTTTGGAATAGTAATAGGTTAAGTGACCTGTCCTTGGTCACATATGCAGATATCCAGAGTCAAGTACTTGAACCAAGGTCTTCCTTATTCCAAAGATGACCTTCCGTCCTTTACAGTGGCTCTGGATTGTAAGACTTTCTCAGTGTGGTTAAGGAAAAGCACATAGGTCCTTTTTTTCTAAAGGAAAACAGAGACCTAATATTTGTTTAATTTAGAGAATAGTTGTGTTTCTTAACTTTTGCTAAGAATTATTGTTCATTGGAGCCCTTTTCACTAGAGCTGTTGAAATTGTACCTATGACTTCAGTGACACTTCTATGAGAATGTTACTGGATTGGAATCTAGCGTAGCACATAATAAGTGCCTAATTACTGTTTATTGGATTGAGCTGAAGCCAGGGCCACTATTGATTGAAGCAAGGACTGATACTCACTTGGTGTTGGAGGAGAGTAAGAGATAAGCAGTGAGGTGGTTAAGGAGTATCTTGTTCTTCCAGGTCAATCTATCGACTCCTCTTCTCCCCTGCCTCAGTGGAGTTATGATTGAAGGCAGGAAGTATGGTAAAAAGTAACTCTAGCAATTATAGTTATTGTAAAGCAGAGTATTCTGATACCCTATTGTATGTTTTGGTTTTTTTTTTTTACCAGAGCAGTCCTGTTAGCATCAATTAAATAAATAATTCTTTTGCCAGAACTACCAAGAAATAATATCCCTCTTGTGAGTTGAAAGACCACTACTTTCAGAAGAGCAGAATGTTCAGAAAATAACTTTTACACTTAATGCCCAGGAAGCATAGCCTGAGGAAATTGGGTTTTCATGTGAGCAAGCAAATTTTCTCTTATCTAAACATGATTTAGTTTCATTTGAATTATGTTTCGTGAGTTGGAGAAATATCTAATGGTTAATGTGTATTTTACTTAAAAGTTTAGTGGCCCCATTGGGTTCATGTAGCACAAACCCCACTGGGGTTGATATTGTCAGGTAAAGTCTGTGAGCTCTTTGATTTGGGGAATTCACGTCCTAGGTAAAAATTGCAGCCCCATCTTGTCTTCTCATTCCATGTGTCTCTTACATAGGTCTTTTGACAAATCTTCCAATGAGAGTCAACTCAACACATTGAAAGCCTCAGTCCATTTTGTTTTGTTTTTAAAATATTGCCTACCAGCCCAGAGTATGAACTAGCCTCTTGGTTCTCACATGACTAAGATCAGATTCCTTATAAATATCCTTAATGATAGCTTTATTTATTTATTTTTTTGCAGCCTGTGTCTAGCCATCCTGTTTTCCCCTTGCCTTTTGGTTTAGATTAAGGTTTATAAAAGGAAATGCTATTTCTTACTGTTGTAGTTGATATATTTTGAAGGAACCAGGACTTGTTGCATTTTTTAAAAGAAGGTAATGAAAATTGATCTCTTGTAAAAATTTGTCTATACACATATACATATATAATTTTTTTTTCTCATTTTCCCCCTTAGGTTATTGGGACTTCCCACAGCTAAAATACTATATGCTCATAACCCTAGTAGGGAAAAAGAAGTTGTAGTGAATTCAGTGTTTACAGCTTCTAGACATTTTCATGTGTCTCCTGTTCATTGCAGGGTGAGTGTTGATGTACTCTTGGAAACTATGTGGTGGAAGCATGCCAAGGTTTCATGCTTTCTTTGGCCCAAAGTTTTCATTTTCTGCTTGTCTCCCCTTTCCCTGTTAACCCTGGTCTTTTTCCTCTGCTTATTTGCTTTGGTGTTTATTTTTTCCAGAATGTTTTTTCTTTATTTTGGGGTGGGTCTTGATATCAGCATGTAAGGGAGAAAAAGTTTAGACTTCAAACCAGATAGTTGGGTGTACACATATCAAAAGATTTTTGTTTACTATAACTGAAATCTCATATTGTGAACTTTTAGTTTAGCACAGATTCTGAAATATTCAATAATTAGAAAAAGTTTGAAGCCTTTTTTTCTCCCTCCAAAATACAGTGAAAAATTATTTAAAAATTCAGTTATAGAGGAGGGTATGTGGTGGGTGGGTGTTAAGTCTAATTAGCTAGCTTAAGCACTTACTCATATATGGTAGCTAGGTGGCACAGAGTGCCAGGCCTGGAGTCAGATTCATCTTTCTGATTTCAAATCGACCCTCAAACATTTAGTAGCTGTGTGACTCTAGGCAAGTCACTGAACCCTGTTTTCCTCAGTTTCCTCATCTGTCAAAGGAGCTGGAGAAGGAAATGGCAAACCACTCCAGTATCTCTGCCAGGAAAACCTCAGATGGGGTCACAAAGAATTGGCCATGACTGAAAAACTTTCTTGATGTTTTTAATTTGAATGGTATTTCAAACTCTCTTTACAATTCCTAGCTAGTTACATGGTTTTATTTTTCCATGCTTGCTTATATTCACCTTCAGTTTTGAACTTGGTTCTTGGAACACGTCTTAGGGGAATGGCAGGAGAGAGACCAATACTGTTTTATCATCTTTGACACATCCAGTAATGACTTATTTGACTAAAGCATTTGAGTGCTTGTATATGATTCTCTATATTTACCTAAAGATGGAAACTTCGGTTAAGAGCAGAGATTCTTTTTTTAGTAGTTTATTTATTTTTAGTTCTCAACATTCACTTCCATAAGTTTTAAATTTTCTCCACCTCCCTCCTCAACACAGCCTGCAATTTGATATAGAAGAGCAGAAATTCTCAACTGGGGACCTTGAACTTTTTTTTAACTATGTTTGGAAATGATTTGTTTCCTTTGAAATCCTTATGCATTTTATTTTGTACTTTAAAAAATATGATTCTGAGAAGGGGTCCACTGGCTTCACGAGACTGCCCAATGGGGTATATGACACAGAAAAGGTTAAGAATTCCTAGCGTCTAGGAAAAACTTTGAAAAATTTGAATTTGGAGTTTGAGAGGAAAGATATTTAAAAAACAAAACAAAACATAAGTGGCTCGTGTAGGGGCAGAGACACTATAATCCCAAATGAAAGTTAAAGGATTTGGGTTCTCTGTTGCCAGTAAACCTTTTGGTATGTTCTTTTTTTTAAAGTGCCCTCAGACTTGGGGATTCTAATCTGTTGTAGAAACCCAGAGGGGCCATCATCCTTACTGTTTGTAGGTTTAAGTAGCACGAAAGTTGTCTAAGCGAGGAGATTATAGAGATACTTTAATTATTGGTTTTGAGTAGGTGGAATTAACATATACCTGTCTTTCAGGTGATTCCAGCAATGGGACAAACCTCCTTCAGAATAATTTTTTTACCAACTGAAGAAGGGAGCATTGAAAGTTCTTTATTTATAAATACGTCCTCTTATGGAGTTATTTCTTACCAGGTGAAGTAATTTTTTCCTCAATTTCTAGTAAATTTGTTTGATCTTAGCTTCATTATAAAGTTTACAATACAAAGAGCCTATGAGGAGAAAAAAAAAATTCTAAGCAATTTTGGAAACGTGGGCATTGTGTGCTAAGATCCCCAGATTCGAAAGATCCATAGCCCTTTAGTTACTGTTACTCAGGTTCAACTCCTTTTCAGGCCCCACTTGGACACAGATCACTGACTTGTTCTGTGCTACAGCTCTCACATATGCTGCAATATGGCCTTATGAGTTGGTCCCTTGATTTTTGACAGATATTGGAGTAGGAAAAAAAAAACTCACTTGAACATTCAGTTTTAATATTGTAAAGTATAAAGGCATTCCCTTATAAAGCAGACTTGAGAAATCAGTAATTTTGTCATTCTCCTTCCCATGTGGACTCTTTGGGGATGTGTGAATTTCCTTTTGGTCACTGGGATGATCAAAAGTAATGCTTTCATCAGCTAAGTCATAGTTCTAACTAAATCCAGTCAGTCAGTTTGAGGGTAGCAGTCTTTGACGAGCTAAAGTAAAAAAGACAAAATTGAAATGACAAATATTTGTTAAAATGTTCTAGATAAAGCAGTCTCTTTCCAGAGGTTTCGAACCTTATGGCATTTTAAAAAAATAGAATGCTATTTTATTTTTTTCTCAATTCCATGTAAAAACAGTTTTTGATATTGATTTTTTAGAATTTCTGAATTTCAAATTGCCTCCCTCCCCTCTCCCTAGCTCGAGAAGGCAAGCGCTTTGGTATAGATTAATGTATGTGCAGTCAAGTAAAATGTATTTCCATATTAGCCGTGGCACAAAAGAGAACAGAGACCCCCCCCAAAAAAAAAACCCAATAAAAATAAAGTGAAAAATAGTACTCTTTGATCTGCATTCAGATTCCATCAGTTCTTTTTCCGGGGATGGATAGAATTTTTCATCCTAAGTCCTTCAGAATAGTCTTGGATCATTGTATTACTGAAGATAGCTAAGTCATTCACAGTTGCTCATATCACTATTGCCATATACAATGACCTTCTGGCTCTGTGCAGCATTTTTATAAGACGTTTTCCTTGCCCTCATGTAGTTGACAGTCTACATAGTACAAAAAAGATTCAGCTTGTAGGCCTGTGATTTGCTGGGAAAGATGGCATTTAGAAGCATGGGATCCTTAACTAATGAAGATCCTTGAAACTTAGTATTAGGAATATAGACTTCATCTGGAGCGGTAATTGACATTTGATAATTGAATATTTTGTGTCTTCATAATAATGTAATTTGTCTGTTTTCTCTAGGTCTTTGGAACTGGAACTCCACGATTCTCCACTGAAGGGTCTACAGAGCCGTTACCAAATGCTCATTTGCTGCTTCCCCGTGTCCAGAGTATCCAGATTTCACAAACACAGGTAAACAACCTCACCTGCCTTTTGTATTCCTTAAGTAAAGATGCACACTGGGGATTCCCAGCCATTCTTATCTAGAGCCTTGCTGGGAATAGAACATGGTCTTCACATTAAGTCATCACGTGAAATTGGCTTTGAAACTCTAAGGAGTAAGAGGAGGAGATTATTCATGTTCTCTCTTGGTTATAAGCACTTTAACCCTTAGGAGTTGTAGCTGAGTTAAGGAAACATAGCTCCATAGTGTACTATAATAGACCATTGTCTAAAAATGTACAGTGGGTTCAAAGAAGTTGTAGCTAAGTTAAGGAAATGGACTCCAGAATGGACATTAATGGGGATTTAGACATGTTAGCAGTTCAGCCTCAAAATTTGAGGGCAGTGCTGTGAGCAACATATGACTATGCTTGTTGAATCAAATACCCCTTTAATGTCACTATGAGTGAATACCATGACAAGGTGAGCTCTCAGTGTGGCATTTGTTTCTTAGGTACGTACTTTCTGATATTTTGGATTGTTTTTATTTGCTTGAGAGTAGGATGGGGTCGAATTTTGCCAAACTTTTTCTTTTTACATCTTTGTTCAAAAAGAGAAGGCTTGCTGGTTTGGGGGGGGAGGGAGGGATATTTTTAGAAATTTAATGTTAAAAAAAAGACAATTAAAAATAAATAAAATCTTATTAAAAAGTGTATATTTGTGTATGGTTTTTGCTTAGGAGAGACTGTTCCTCACCTCCAGACAGTGCATCTTTTGGTCTGTTTTCTAGAATTAGAAAGTCCACTCTACCTCTCTAAAATTGCCTTTAAGGTTGCTAATTTTAAAGTTGATGGGTATTGACCATGTCTCTTTCCTATAAGTCATACACCCTTATCACTGATGCATTTTTTTGGTTGTCATTTTTTTTCTTAAAATAGTCTCACTCTTTCTTTTTGATAGCCAATTATGTCACTTATTAACTGCCAGGGAAAGTGAATGATGCATAGTAAATAATTTTCTTGACTTTTCATGGGGTAAAACTTATTACACCGTGGGTAGCTTTCTTTGCCCCTCTTTCTATCTTGGATCTTCCTTTTTTGGATATCTTCCCAGACCCTCCCACTTTAAGATCGTTGAAGTTAGGAATTCTTGTTTATTTCATCTTTGTGTCTCCAGCTTTTTTTTATGATGCTTCACAATTGTTTGATATTTATTCAGCATAGTAACTCTTGCTTGGACCTTCCATACCACTGAGATCCACAGTCATTTTCACCTTTCTGCCAAGCTTTATTCCTCTTCTGCTTTGTTGTACTTTGAGAAGTGAAGGGGTAAATTTTTTTTATTAATTTTTTTCGATGTTTAATTAAACGAGTACAATTATATTAAAGTTTAAATCCAGAAATAAAAGTTAATGAAGTCTAGTATTCCATTCATTATATCACAAATGGTACAAGAATGGTGACTATCATAGAAAATATTTACACAAGTAGAAGGAAAGGAAATATGCATTTGCTAAGTGCCTTCCAGGGGCATCTTGGTGGTAGATAGAGTGCTGGGCCCGGAGTCAGGAACACTTGCGTTCAAATTTGGCCTTAGACACTTACTAATTATGTGACCCTGGGCAAGTCATTTAACCCTATTTGCCTCAGCTTAGACCCAGGTGAGTTTGTGTGCTATATAGATGATACTGTGTTACATTCATTTATTTTGGAAATTAATGGTTATGTTGATAGAGGCCAAATCTTCCTTTTTCTAGCATCAATTTTGTTTCATATTTATTAGATGAACAATACAGCTCATCAGCTGTTGGTTGAGACATAGAAACAACTATTTTATAGAACATCATATGGGATGTAGATGTTGCTGTGTTAGCTTATAGACAGTGAAACAGTAAAGTGACACAGAAAGGGGGCAGCTAGGTGGTGCAGTGGATGGAGCACTGGCTCTGGAGTCAGGAGGACCCGAGTTCAAATCTGGCCTCTGGTGCTTACTAGCTGTGTGACCCTAGGCGAGTCACTTAACCCCAATTGCTGCAGGAAAAAAAAAAGATGACAGAGGAAGATAGATTCAAAAGAAATAGGAATTTATCACTGTGGGAGATAGAGTCATGCTACAGAAGGAAGAGTGACTGGATCACCAAACTGGAAGCTCAAATCCTGTCTTGTTTGCTTCCTGTCTCTGTGATTTTGGGCAAGGCTTCTCTGGGTCTTGGTTTTCTTGTGCGAAACGAAGAGTTTAAACTAGGTGACCTGAGGAGGTAAGGATGGTAGAAAGACATCAGCATCTGGATTCAGATTCTACCTCCACTGTGAGCTGGAGTAGTTCACTTAACCTCTGGGTCTTGGTTCCCTCACCTTTAAAATGAAGGGGTCAGATTGGATGGCGTCTAAGGTTCAGATAACCCAGTTCTCATGGACTATATTTCTATAACCGTGTGCCATAAACTTTGCTGCTCGTTCCAGTGTCCTTTATTATGTGAACTCTCAAATTTTCTACCTGAACCACTCATTTGTATTCTATGTGAAATACAGACATCTCAGCATGATAGATAATACGTTGGTCTTGGAGTCAGAAAGACTGGGTTTAAATCCTGCCTTTGACATTACCAGCTGGGAGACACTAGGCAAGTCACTTTCCGTCCTCACGCTTCTGACAGCCACATCCCCAGGGCTTGTCATCTAAGTTATGGCTAGGCCACAGTCAAGTATTCACTTTGAAACTTTATGCTATACAATCATAAAATCACAGGATGGGAAGGGACCTCCGAGTCACCTCATTCCTGAGAAGTAGTCACCCACCTTCTATTTGGATGACTTCCAGTGAGGAGAAACTCACTATCTCCTGAGACAGCAGGTCTAGACAGCTCTCATGGGAAATTATTCATTAATGTTGTGACTAAACCTGTATCTCTTGACGCTATTTATTCACCTTTGTTAGGCCCTCAGGGGCCAGGGAGAACAGGTATAATCCCTCCTCTTGTCCATCACCATTTTGAAATATTTGGTGGGACTTTGCCTATGTCAGTGTACAGCTTTTATTCATTATTGTGTTTAAGTGAAATAATAATGCCCCAATCATTTGAAGTCACTGCCGTTTATTTTTACTATGTTTATAAGCTTGAGTACTGTTAGTCTTCTGAATTATACTGGTTTTAATTCCTTTAATTCCCTTTCAGAGTCTCACAAGGAGTTTTCCCTTCCATAAACACCTATTAAAAATGGCCACCTCATTTTTGGAGCCTTCTCTGATTGAGGCAAGGGAATCTATTACTCTCTTGCACCAACTACTCCATTTTCTTACCTCTTAGCAATAAAACTTTGAAAACTAAATTTCAGAATTGGTTCACTTCTCAGTTGTTTTTACCTTATTGTACAACTCACTACACCCTTCCATATCCTGTCCACACTGGAATATATACTTTAAACCTAAATTTCAGTGTATATCGTAGGTGTCTGGATCAGTTGTGATTTGTTTGTTATAAGAAAAATTTAGACTTGGAGCTGAGTGGCCTGAATGATAGGTTAGAACTCCCCAGTTGGCTGTTTGATATTTTGATACATTATCTAGCTTCTCCAGACTTCAGTTGCTTCAAATGTCAAATGCGGGTAATGATACTTCTCTTGCATACCCTGACATGAAGACTAATAATAAATTGTCTGATTTATGAAGAATGGTGCTACAGACATGGTTTTTTCCCCCTTTTATCTGTAATAAAGCCTTTTGTCTAGGTTCAAGAGAATTCAAAGAATACTTACTCTACGTATTGCAGATTTCTTAGGGTGAGCGGAAGGAATGTGAAGGTCCATTCAATGCCAACTCATTTTAGGGATGAGGGGACTAGGGAAGTTAAGTGTCTTGCTCAAAGTAACACAGATAATAAATGTTAGAGGTGGGCTTTGAACCCAGGTCGAGAGGCAGTGACCTTTCCACGGTATGATTCTGCCTCACTAACCAATTTGATATAGCCGCTTCACATTGTCGTAGTTTACGCAGAGCTGAGAAAGCTCTTTTCTCCCAGTAATCCTGCAGTGTAGGTTGTTATCTTCATTTTGCATATAGTAGTACTGAAGCCTAAAGTCACATAGCAGAGCTAGGACTAAGTAAGACTCAGGTCCAATTCAATTCAAAAGCTTTTCTATTTTACTACAAAATATTACCTGGCTAATGTTAGTAACATCTCTTCGCTCAGCTAATTATTGCAGGTAATGGTAGGAGATTATTTTAGATCTTAAACATTAGGTGATTGAGATTAGCAGGAGAATGAGCCGATATTATGAAATGAGGGTTGTGTATAGTGCTTTGCACGCCTTAAAGTGGTGTATAAATGTAGCAATTCCTTTATCAGACTTTAGATATATAAGCTATGTTGGGTATAGAGGCTTATATGGGTACATAAAATGACACTGCGTAGCTTTTTTGCGGGGAGGAAAATAGTGAAGACCTTGAGTTCAGGGTTGTTGTTTTCTTAAGCTCTAAGTTTAGAAAAATAAATATTTTATTAAGCACCTACTAACGTACCAGGTACTAATGGAGGGGAGGGGATAGAGGGGAACAACCACCCATCTCTGTCTTTTCATCCTGAAAATTTTACAGGTTTTCCTCTATAATGTCCATCAGTTTCCTATCCATCATCATGCAGAGATCTCTTGATGTTTTGTGGATGCCAGAGCAGCTCATGGTCTATCCTGCTGTTTTTGCCCCATATTCCTACATAACTGGTTCCCTCACGTCCTTTTCGAATCACACAACTGATTATCTTTTATCCTAGTTCTCATGCAATTCCTCATTGGTAATGTGTTTTAGCTCGCTCACATCTACAGTGGCCCCTCACCATTGCCGCGTGAGCCTGTGCTTTAGGTTTTCTTTTGAGATTATAGCATAGCGCAGGTGGCAACCATATAGTGCCATTGAAAGAATATTGATGTGGCAAAGATGAATGGGGACTTGACCTGTGATTTCACCGATAGCAGAAATTCCCAAACAATAAAACTCCCTCTTTCAGTGCAGGCCGCCATCTTTTCTTCAAATTGTAATCTTATGGGAGTTGGCTAAAGTGTTGAAAAGTTACATGACTTCCCTGGGTTGACAGAGCCATTAATGTCACAGGCCGTACTTAAACCTTCATCTTTCTGCCTGTGAGGAGTACTTTCTCTCTGGTATACCACACTGCCTCTTTTTTTAGCTACATTATTTGTTATTTCTGTAAATGATAGAAAGGAAGTTTAGAGGTGCTAGAACTCCCTCTTGTGGATTCTTTCATTTTTTTCACATTTTTCACTGAAATGTTTTCTTACACCTTCTTAATATGTGGTGAAAAATAAATCATTAAAATTATAAAAAAACATTTTCTTGCTACTTTTAATATTTTACATTAATGGAAAGTACTAAAGAATAACTATTACCAGAAAAAAATAACCAAGTTCAAAATATTCTGGGCTTTTAGTCACTGTGGAAGTAATATGGTCACAATAAATTTCTTCTTTTATGTAGGAAATCTGTTTCTTTAAATATTCCCTGTATATTTTAATATAGCATGTTGGAACTGGAATACATATGTATATATACATATATGCATATATGTATATATATATACACACACACACACAGACAGAGAGAGAGAGAGAGAATGTATGTGAGTAGCAAATTTAGAAAATTAAGAATTTTACTTAGTGGTTCTGTGATTTCATTGGTATAGCTATACCAGTGACACAGAAATCAGTTGATAAATATTTATTAAACATCTGTTTTATTCCAGACACTATGCTAACCACTGGGGATACAAAAAAAGCAACAAAAGATGGTCTCTGCCATCAAGGAGTTCTTATGTGTCTAATAACTAGATAACAATAATCATTCGTGCCTTTTGAGCCTGAGTATCTTTTGACCATGTCTTCTGTAAATCTTTAGGATGGGTGGGGAGTGATAAGGCAGAGAAGAGAGGTCCATCTGACGTGTTGAACTGATACTGCTTTAGATTACCTGGGTACCACTGTGACACACAGGCTATTAATTGTTTAACCTTGCATAGCATGCCTCCTTTTCTGGTTGTATGTATATCTCTTTGACCTCTTCTTTTACATGGCATCCAGTATCCAATTTTTCACTGGAAAATTGATGAAGACTAATCTCGGCTATCATGTGAAACTATTGGCATAATTTTATTTGCTGGGTGACTTAAATACATTTTATTAGGGTTGTAATCTTGAAAAACTAAACTTAAAAACATCCTTGTAAGCTGTTTATTTGCCAATTAAAAATTTTAGATTGGAAACACAGGATCTAGATTACCAAGTTTTGGGGAATTGGATGATAGGTGATACATTTTTCCTTTTGGGAATTGCCTATGATTTTCATCTTTCTCCAATGGTAACCTGCCTAATACCTCTCATACTGTGTTGCTGTGTTTCAGATGAGAACAACAAATTCTTCTCAGGTGGTAGGTGCATCAAATAAAGGCAGTTGGTTATTATTATTTTTTTTCTTAATGTTCCCCAAGATATATGTGAGTACCAGGCAACAATGTTCAAATCTAGTACTGGAATATCCCTGTGTTTCAGCAGAGCTGTGCTTTTGTTCATTTAGACCCTCTTCACTGGTGCAGGTTTTTTGTTCATTTCTGTAAATTCTTCAATCGAATTTCTACTCAAGCCACTAGAGGACTACTTTGGTTCTTTTGAAGATGGGCTTTCCTATCCATTTATTATCTCTTGATCTCTCTAAGTAACTGATCTGCTTCCTTTTATGATATCTTTTCCATTACTTCTCTTAAAGTCTTTGACAGTATGGTACAATCTCTTATACCCAACATTCATCTTTCCAAGGCCTTCATGTCTCTTGCAATTGTGAATCTAACAAGATTGTGGTTTTCCATGACTTTGTGCCATTGACATGTCTGGTTGAATTAGTGTTTTAAAAAAATGGGTGTTTGCAGCACTGAGCAGCTTAGAATCATTACAAATGTGCCATGCAATTTTGTAAATGCGATCTAGCCCCTAGGGCATATTAAAAAGAGGAGGCAAAAAAGTCTTGGAACTTTACATTGCCACAAATATGTTTTAGGGGTATTTGAAAAAGGAACTTAAGATTATGAAGTCTCTATCCTAATGTAACTGGGCACTACAGACTGAGTTTTACCAAGTCTTCCTTTTAAAATTATTTTTTTTCTTCTTACTCTTCCAGGCAGAAACCACTAATACTAGTCTCTTGCAAGTTCATCTGGAATGCAGTTTACATAATAAAGTTTGTCAGCAACTCAAGGTAAATGCCTTTTTTTTTTTTTAAAAAGAACGTCTTTGTTTTAGAAATAAGAATCTGCGTTTTGGTGGTTTTTTGTATGTTTGGGGGGAGTATTTTGAAGTCACCTGATTTATGGACTCTGGAAGACTTGATGAATTTCTCTTCCCTTTTCCTCCACCTATCCTCAGAGTTGCTATCTAGAATCAGATGACACCTTGCTGCTACAAATGAGCATAATTCTAACCACGGAAACCTCCCCTGAAGAATATGAAGAGAGCAGACAAGACTTACTAGATAATCTCTCCATTGTTTATGTAGCTATAGACAAAACTGAGACCTCAGGTAAGGTGAAACCCTTGAAGCCTGCATTGTAATACATCTTGGTGGGTATGGAAGCTTTCATGGCTAGGAAGCTATCCTAAGGCAAAAGCAGAAAGTCCTTTGCTTTACTCTAATTGTAAACAGAGTGAAGGGTTCCACAATGTTTGGTTTAGCTAACTGAGGCAGTATTACAGTTTTTGGGGGAAAAATGGCAGCTGCTGCTCAAGTATGACCTTTGCTATCCTCTTAAAGCAAATGAGAAAAAGGCATTCCATTTCCCCCCAGAGTTGCCTTGATAGTCATGAATCATCTTGCATCTACTTCCTTTGCTTCTGTTTCACTGTGAATGGAAGCTCTCTTGACCTTGTAGAAGAATGGCATACAGCACTTGGAATAAGGAAGGTGTGGGTTGGACCCCTGTTTCTTGGACACTTATTAGCCTTGTGAAAATGGGAAAGTCTCAATCTCTCCAAGTCTTTGTTTTGTCATGGAAAATGGGCATATTAAGTCTTGGAATATCTATATCACTGGGTGGTTGTGATGCTCAAATGAGATAATATGTATATAATAAACTTCATGAACTTTAAAGGGCTATGTAAATGCATATCAATATTGTTATTCTAAATTTTCAGTGAATTACCAGATTATAGTAAATTAGAGCCAGAAGTTCCTGGAAACCTGTGAGTAGTGTAGTCTGTGAAGCTTGACCATGGAAAATTTGAGTCCTGCCTAACAGTATTAACTTTACCGCCCTTTAAAATTTATGGCCTTCAACTTTCTGAGCACTTTAATGGGATAAATACCGTTTTTTATTCATAAGCTCCATTATGCAGAAATGCCTATTTTTGGTTGATTGATTCAATCAGAAATCTGTATTTTACATTATTCTGGAAGAAGGAAATCAGAAAACGATGATAACCTACTATTTCTAGGGACAGGGTTGGGTGAAAGCATAAACTTTTTAGCCCTCAGAGGTGATTTGTAGTAGTGGTTCAATAAATTAATGTTATAATGATTGACATTTATTACAGTATTTTAAAGTTTGCAAAGTACTTGACATTATAGTCTCTAGGCCCATTAGGCAACAAGCATTTATTCTTTGCCATGAGTGATAGCATTTTCTTTAGTTATGTAGGTTACTTAAGGTTAGCATTTAAAGAGAAGGGAGAAATCCACCATATATCAAATTGTGACAAGTTAAGAGTTAAAAGCAAGCCAGAATTTTGTAGGCAGTCTTAGATGATTATAATGCAGGGTTTTTTCCTTTCCTTTTTTTTTTTTGGAATTTCTTTTTTTTTTCCCCAAGGGGGCAATGCAGGGCAATTGGGGTTAAGTGACTTGCCCAAGGTCACACAGCTAGTAATTGTGTCAAGTGTTTTGAGGCCGTATTTGAACTCAGGTCCTCCTGACTCTAGGGCTGGTGTTCTACTCACAGCGTCGCCACCTAGTTGACACCCCTTTTCTTTTTTAAACTTGAGGCCTACGAGGATTCCGTGGCTAATTTTCATGGGGTCTGTGAACTTGGATGGGAAAAAGTGGCGTCTTTATTTTTACTAACCTCCAATTGAAATGTAGCGTTTCCTTGAATTATTTGAAAATATTATTTTGAGAACCTCTAATTGAAATTGAGTATTTCTTTGAATTATTTGAAAACATGATAATGAAAAGGGGTTTATAGGTTTTACCAGACTCCCAAGGGGGCTAGGACACAAAAAGGGTTGAGAACCCTTGTGCGGTATCTCATGAAACCGTGCCCAATTTTAATCAGTCAGTATATGGAAGACTGTTGCTTCCTAAAGGTAGCTAGCGTGTAGTGGAAAGGACATTTGGGCCTGAAATCAAGAAAACCTGAGTTCCAGTCTGTCCTTAGATACTTAGGAGATGTACTACCCTGGGGAAGTCACTTAACCTCCAACTACCTTAGTTTTCTCTCCTGTAAAATTGGGGTGGTAATAACAGCATCAGCCTCCCAGAGTGGTTATGAGGATCCATTGAGGTATTGTGTGGCTATTGTGTGTATAGTGATAAGCACATACATTGGATGATGACAAATAAAGGCTTACAGAACCTGAAGTAATAAATGAATAAACAAATTTGGTACAATGTAGTTCATTTTCTACCAAGTTTCTTAATTTGTTTATACTAATCAAAAATATATTTCCTTTAAGTCATGCATCCTTAAGCAAAACATAACAGGCACTTAATATACTCTCGTTCCTTTCCCAAAGAGTCACTGTCTTGGAAGTGGCTGAGTTGGTCAAATTGACTGTCTTCTTGACAAAAAATCTCCAATATATTATTTCTGTACTTGAGGTTTTTAATTATTTTGGTAGCTTGTGGTAATTGTCGTTTTCCTGTGTGTTAGGAAAAAAAAGCTACAGTAAGAAAAAAAATCCCAATTTTTATTTCAGTTAAGCAATCTTTGTTTATTACAACTTCGACAGAAATTTTAAGATACTATTCCAGGAACCTCTATGAAAGGTTATAAAATTAGGAGAACTTTGTTTTAATTCAGTTACTTTGATTGTTTTTGACAGATGATTCTGCAGTAAACATGTATGTATTACATTCAGGAAACAGCCTTCTATGGATACAGGTAATTTACTTGTTGACTTTCTCTCATAACATTGTATTCTTATGTTATCTTGTAACATAAAAGATATATTAAAAATGCATGTTTTTTGGCATTTAAAAATGTACATTTAGCACAGTAATTTTTAGTTACATTTTTGTTCTAACCTTTCTGGGGAGGTTATATAGATGGATTATTTTTTCTGTGCATCGTAAAAATATAACACAGTTTCTCTTCTGTCTTGAATGATTTTAGTGTAGATTTTGTCAGAAGTTATGCACTATAATTATACAGACTCTCAAGGACCTTCCAGCCTACTTAATCTATGGTTAAATTTTTTTCCCAGTTCATTTACATATCATTTTTTTCTCAGATAATCATTTAGAAAATGAGGATGTGTGACTTAAAGAAAATATATTTCTGTTTAACATAAACAAATTAAAAGACTTGGTAGAAAATGAAGTACATTTTACCAAATTACATGTATATATACATCCATCTAAGTTTATCAAGAGATGTTTATTCATTTATTACTGATAAAAGTATAGTGAAACGATCCTATATTTGACTCCCAATTCTAGCTCTCAGTTTCTTTGTCCATAAAATGTAGTTAGTGCAATAAGTACCATAATTAATAGACATTGACGGATTAATCACGACTACCTTCTAGGGTTTTGAGAACCAAATAAAATACAGGTGAAAGCACTTGAAGGAATTTTTAGGGGGGCATGAAGGAGTGTCTAGACCTATGATTTCATTAGCATTTGGAACTTCCAGTAAGAAAACTCCTTCTACCAATGCATATCAACACCACTTTTGTACATATCCTTAAAGAATTAGTTGTGACCCTGAGAGGATTACATGACTTCGTTAGGATCACAAAACCAGTATGTAACAGTTGGTCCTTGACTCTAAAGGCAGCCCCTTTATCCACTAAACTATGCTGCCTCTCAGTCTTAAGAGATACCATTTAGGAAATTCATGATCAGAAAAGGAGAAGGGAGGCAGGTAAGGTCATGAGAGCAAAGGGATGGCAGCTATGCCTGAGTGCTCCACTGGTACCCACAAAACATCTTGACTTAAAGGAAGGCCCCCAGCGTGTTAGCTCCTTTTCTGGTGAGGGGTGGGCATGTTAGGTTATGGAAAGATATAGACAAGACTGACTCAGAATGAGACACTGTGATCTGTACCAATAGAAGGAAATAGTGTGCACATGGATGAGCATTTGAATCTAATAAAGGACTGACGACTTAGGGTGGTGACAAATAAAACTGATGATGATGAAAAACCCTAATTTTCCTGTTTAATAAGTGCAGTGTCAGAGATCCCTACAATTTATAATTGAGTCAGAAGGAACCTGGACAGGGGGAGTAGCTAAATTATTCTTTTTGACTTGAGCAGAGGAGATGTCAGATTCTCCTTCATTTTTTGGTCCAAGTCTGTTCTTCCTTAAATCCTTTTGCTTGGGCCTTCTTTTTTAGAGTGATAATAAAATTGGACTCTTTCCCATAATATCAGCAATTAATTATCTTTTGGGCAATAGTGCTGCACTCATCCCTCGTGTTGCTTCTTCATCTGTCTAGATAATTTGGGTCACCTTAGCTGTCGCTTTTCTTCTCTGAATCTTTGCTCCTAGGATCTATGGTTTCTCACCCTCTTCTCCCTTGATCATTTTTGTTTTCCCTTTCTACATCCTTCTAGTTTCTCTGCCCTCTTTTTAAAAATGTAGAGACAAAATGATATCCTCAGTAACCATCTTGCAACAAGGAGGTCAATGATGTTTATCTTTCATTTCAGGATGTACATCATTTCTCACAAAGAGATTCTTTATCTCTGCAATTTCAACCAGTCCTGCTGCCCTCTTCTACAACCAATTTTACCAAAATTGCTTCTTTTATTTGTAAAGGTACAGTATTTGTATGTGTTTGGCTGTTGTCTCCTATTTACTTCTATCCCCTATGAATAGTTATCATTAAAGTTCTTTCCCAAGAATACCATAAATATGTAATGGCCAAAC
Source organism: Phalanger gymnotis (assembly GCA_028646595.1). Taxonomy (NCBI): domain Eukaryota; kingdom Metazoa; phylum Chordata; class Mammalia; order Diprotodontia; family Phalangeridae; genus Phalanger; species Phalanger gymnotis. The sequence goes on along the minus strand of CM053623.1, from coordinate 325,742,134 downwards.
CTTACTGTCATGTCTTCAAACTCTCCCATGATGCCGTCTAGCTGATAACCCATTTGTAACTAACTCTTCCTTGTTTTGTCACTTCACCTGAAGTTGCATTTTTGTGGAAACCAGTTAATGGTGTTAGCAGAGTATGCCTGTATAGGTGATAGAATGATGATAATTATTGTTGTCTTTATGGAGTGATTTATTCATAACTGCAGATTAGCTTAAGGTGGAAGATAATGAGTTTGCTTCCCATTGTGCAGGAATTAATAGTTCTTAGAATTTGCGTGAGGAAGGAATGCCCAGTGCAATTTATTTTATACTCCTGATGTGAAATTTTCTGTTGGAACTCTTAATGCAGCAGTGATCGGGGGGTTAAGAATAATCAAAGATGTCTAGGAAACTTTGTCCCATAAGAAAATTTTTTGAAATTCAATTTGATTTTCAGATCTGCATTCTTCCTTTCCCTACCACCTTTGCCTCTTCTTTCATAGGAGGGTATTGAATGACAAAACAGTCAAAAGATACCTCCATACCAAAACACTCTTGCTTACCATTTAGATTTTATTTTTTTCCTACCCAGCTCCTCCAGTGATATGCACCCAATTTAGGTTCATCTTTTTTTTAATCTTATTGTACCTGGCAGGCCTAAGGACTTTCCCCCTGTTAATTGAGAAAAAGCAGGACTTTGTCATGGAAAAAAGATGAAGGGTGGAACTTAGTTTTCTCTCCAGGAAAATAAACTAGAGGCTTGAAAGGCTTGGCAAGGATGACACACAGGTAGTAGGCTGAGTTAGTAAAGAGGAAAAGCATAAGTGGAAATCAAAAGATCTGTGCTTGACCTTGACCCTGATTTTTCTTCTTGTTTCCAAACAGCTCCATCTTGTCTCAGTGAAACCAATTATCGTGGGGAAGGAAGAAATCCGAAAGGCGCGGCCACATTACAAGCGTGTCTCTCTCGCCCTGTGGTGCAAGGGTAGGTTCAGTCAATCAGTCAGCCATTTATAAAGCACCACGTTTGGGGTCCAAGCACTCTGCAATGTACTGGGACTAGTCAGAAGGGCAGAAATGAAGCAGCCCCTTCCTCGAAGGAGCTTATAAATCTTTTGGCAGCAGGTTAATTCAGTCTTATTTCTACTGTTCATTAAGAGTTGGGGAAGAGCTTCTAGAAAGGAAAATCCTTAGGGAGGTTTTAGGTAACTGTCTATTTTTATAGGTGATATTTTCATTCTAGCCCCAACTTAGGTAGAACTGCTAAAATATTTTTTCCTCCTCCTTTAAAGCCTGGATAATTAATTGATTCGGTTCTTTTTGTCTCTTCCTGCTCTTTATTTTGATTTTGTACAGTGATAACCGAGCCATAGGCGCACATCAGGAAGCGGGAGAGCAGATTATCTACAGACTAAATAATCCAATCCCACATAACTAGGATGTCTGACTTTTTCAAAGCTAAGAGTGAGATTACTGCCAGCCCTTCACTCACAGTGTTAGCAGGAAGCCTGGGACTAATGACTAATGCCCATGTTCTGTGTGTCTGTTCACAGATACTTTGCAATTGACCCTTCTGCAGTCCAGTTTCACCTTGAGCCACACTGGAATGCATCCGGAGTTTGGTCAATCTGGTACACTAATCATTTTAGGCCTGTTCTTGTTATAAATGAGGTGCTTGTTCCCAAGGAGACCAAGCACATTTTAAAGGTAGGTATGTGCAGATTTTTTTCAAAGTTAGTTTCATTCTAGCTCAGGCACTTATGAACACCTTTTTGTGTGTCTGGTCATTTGGGAAAAGAGGTATTTTATTTTTCGTATTTCCAAAGTAATTGTTTCAGGAGATGGTCTTGGGAAGCAGCATGTTGTACCGTGTTTGAAGACAGTATGTGTTTTGGATTCTGACAGATCCCTTAACCTGTGATTTCTTATTTTCCTTCTCTGTAAAGTGAGAGTGTTAATTTACTCTCTGACTTTATTATCTTATGTTCTTGTTGTCCGCCTATTCATAGCATTGGTGCTTGTTTTTTTTGGGGGGGGGACTGGGGTGGGGACAGTATAAATTTTGAACATATTGGATTTTAAACCCCGCAAAATGTTTCAAAATACATTGTTGGTCTAATTGTGTAAAATGAGATCACGTTGTAAGGGGAAAAATACTTAAGTAGACAGTGAAAAGTAATACCAATTATAAGCTGCACTTGGATTTTATCATGAGCTCTATTGGTGGAGGAGGAGTATACCTGATACAGAGCTGTAAATTATATTGTGGGTTTTTCTGTAACTACATGTGTCCAGAGCCTTTTTTGGGGGGTGGGGGGGAGCAGGAGAAGATGGTAGTGGTGGTGGTGGTGGTGGTGGTGCTGGTTAAGAATATTTGCTGATCACATCAAGTCAGCAGTCATTAATGTGGTAAATATAGGATTTCATAGAAAGAAACAACAAATTTGATTTATGATTTGCACTAAGAAAATTATTCTTTAGTTACAAAAAGGGTCTGCTAGAATAAATCAGTGCAGTATATTATTGGGGGAAAATGCTGCCATTGGTGAAAGCTTTCAGGTTACTTATATGGAGTTATATGACTATTCCTTAAAATAATGGGCATTTAAGACAAGGAGTTCCAAACAGATGTGTTTTAAAGTATTCAATCTCCTTACACTTAATTCGACAAGGCATTTTATTCAGTCTTTCCTTTTCAGTTTGGGAAGAACTTTTTAAAAGGAAAATCTTGAAGGGGAGGTTTTAGGTACACCTTTGGTAGGTGAGATTTTAATGGCAATTAGTTGCAGAAAAAAATACATATTTTGGTTTTTTTTCTTTTAGATTCAGAATTTCACTGGCCCCTTATTTCTACCTCCAGGATGTTGGAATATATTTTCTTTGAGACTTGGTATTAAAGACACTGCAGTAAATATGTTCACCCATGTGTCTTTGACCACAAACATAGGCGCTATGTTTGTAATACCTCTCCAGATTTATTCACCTCCGGCCAAGGTATTGTTTTATCAGACAGTTGTATGTATGTATGTGTGACATGATGTGTATGATTAGACTTCTTTGAGGATCTCCTGACTTTCTACTATCTGTCAGTATTTGGCTATTACATGAAAGAGGATTGGGTTCTTTGATACTGGTTTGAAATCCAGCAATATTACGACATTGATTTCTGCTTGATATCATTTCAAATAGACAAAATGATGTAAACATAGACATTTGGAAAGACTGGTTAACAGATTGGTCTTCCTAAGCAATTTTGGGTCATGAGGTTTTCTGAGAACAAGAATGCAACAAAATATTCCTAACTTACAAAGAATTCAACTTTTCTTTGGTTTGGAAGGTACCTTTAAGTCTTCTTTGAGGTACTCATCATCTCTTTGGGGACAGATAACCACTGTGTAGCCCTGTTGATCTAAAAGGTGTAGAATTGAGTCTTTACTGACCTCATGAGGCAGAACAAAACTGTTCTTTCAAATAACTCATTATTTGTTGTCATCTCTCATTAAAGTATTATTTGGATTGGGTAGATGTCTATTGATTTTTAGCATTCTGATGGATTTCTAGAGGAATAGGGGTTTATTACAGATGTAGGCTAATATTTGTTCCATGTGCAAGTGCTTTGGGGTTTGTTTGGTGTTGCTTTTTTAATTATTTATTGCCTTTCCATATAGGCAGGGAGCCTGGTCTCTGAGGCAGTAGTCCATTGTGGAATGCACTATTACATGAGAAAGTTAAATGGAGGTAAGTATTCAGTCTTGCTGTTAGAACTAAAATTGGGTTGGGGGACAGCATAGGGATATTCATCTCTTTTATATTAATTAATATGGTTGTACCATATGTTGCTATTCTGAGAAAAGTGGTCTTCATCATATGCTTTAAAAGAGATGCTCTCCTAGAATTCAAGAGACATGACAGTGACATTTATCTCTTAAATCTTTGACATTGTTTATTCATTTTCAGAGCTCTTGTACATGTATCTGTTCATTCAATCCTCTCTAGGCCCTGTTTTTAATAAAGAGCAGTCAGGAGGTTCTGGCTTCATGTATAGGATAACATATTTCCTTAGATAGGACCTTAAAAGTCTTCTGTTCCCACCTGGTGAGGTTTGGAAAGATAAAGTAGAGAATTCAGAGTGATACACCAAGGCTGGGAGACTTTGGTTATGTGACAGTCAACAACCATTTTCACAAGGATTAAATGTGGGTGAGAACTGAAATGTTGGTATGGGGGCCCTTTCCAGACTTTTTCCCAAAACTCAATTCAAAATAATCATTTTCTAAGCAAGCATCATGTTCAGAAACTTGTTAGTTGGACTAGGACCCTATACTGATTTAACATCGCCCTCTCAAGTTCTGTAGAAATATTAGAGAATATGGCAGTAAACTTCTTAGACCAAGCATTTCAGGTATATTTTGTAAATAACAGCGCCATCTTTTTTCATGCCCAGCTTTGGTCATTTATTCATCTGTACTCTTGTTGGCAGTGAGATAATATGATGAGGGAAAATAAGATGTGTGTCAAATTCATAATAATTAAGTAGGAAAACTAAAATTAATAAAAATTCCACAGCTGGAATATTTAAAAGGTATTTTATAATAGATTCACAGGCCCTGTGTTTGTTATACGTGATTACAATAAAATTGAGCATTTTGTTAAAATATTTTTGGGAAGTGAGTTAAGACCCGTAATTTCTTAGGTATACGGAATTCCCAATTTGGAAATGCCATCCTCAGATTCTGACCAGCTTGCCAGTTTATAGCCTCAGAGAACTATCTGCAGCTTCTGAGGGATTCAGTAACTTGGTCTCAGTTATTCCACAAGTATGTGTCAGAGGCAAGACATAAACCTAGCCCAGGGCTCTGATTCTTAAGGCCAGGCCGCTACCCATAGTGCCATACAGTTACTATAAACCTTTTCTGTGTCGTGTCACTGTGCCAGTCTAATGAAACTATGGACCTTTGCCTAGAATAGTGTTTTTAAATGTATTTTATGTATGTATTTTTAAATACATAAAATAAATACATAGGACAGCAAAGGAAACTAATGATATTGACATAGGGTTGTCAAATATTTAAAAAAAAATGTTCGCCGTCTTAAGAAGCTCTGGTCAAAATAAATAATCTAGATGATTAAATTTAGATAATTCAGTATTAAATGCAGTTGTCTATTGGAATGATGGATATTAATAATGAGTGCATAGGAGATGGTAGTTTTCATCGTGTGGTAAGAGAAGTCTGACGTTCTCAGAATCTTTGACGTCTTCCATGTTGGTCAGCCAGTAGCAGAGTATTTCTGGGAATCATGTGGTGGTTAGTTTTAAGTATAATGTAAATTGAATTGTACTTGGTTTCATTTCCAGCAAGTCCTCGTTGGCAAGGGGGCTTTTCTCTGGACCATTCTACTCAGAAGGTAGATTCTGAGCTTGCAAACACATTGTATCAGAACTGGCAGAGGACAAAAAGTGGTCAGGTCTGCAGGTATGTATGTCCGAAGGTTTCACAAACATTTTCCTTTATCATTAGAACACCTTATGAAATGAGTATTTTATATAATACTCTCCTCGCTGTAATGAAATTTTAAAGGTTGACTTATATTTAAATATCCAGAAAGATTATGTGAATATATGGAAGAAATAAGGATGCCTACAAATTAACATGCATTTATTAAATACCCGCTTTGGCGGGGCAGGTGTTGGGTAGGGGTCCTTCCTTGTATCCCTAGTGCTTGGTGTAGTGCTTGGCAGATAGCAGGCTTACAGTTTGCATAAAACTTTTTTCTGCATTAAATAGGAGGAGTGTTTTGGGAATGACTCCATTTGTTTATCCAAAGAAATCTCGAGAAACGGGGTCCTTTGCTTCTTCTTTGCCACGTTTAATCACAGAGCCTGGACTTACATTGAACTTCAGTGCATCTGCTCTCAGGACCAGTATGGTAAGGATATTGTTCTTTGTTCTTTATCTCCTATACCAGTGGTTTGCTAGAATGTGTGTGTGTGTGTGCGCGTGTGCGTGCGCGTGTATTTCTGTGCCTCTCAGAGAATATTATGAAGTGTAAAAGAAAATTAAATTTATTTAAAAAATAAATATTATCTCTCTAACTTTTTGATGTATACATTAACTCAAGAAAAAGCAAAACAAAAATCATAAGAATAAAGTGTGAAATTATTTTTTAAAAAAGTTTGGAAGTCACTGTTCTTTGACATATTGCATACACGCTCCAGCAGGGTCTGATTTTGTTTAGGCAGCATGCCTATTTTTTTTTTAAACAATTATTCTTGTCTTATTTTTATTTTCATTTTTACAAAAATGTGGCTTTAGTGGATAGAAAATGAAGCAGAGTGAAAAAGAAATGAGTTCAAGCCAAGCCACATCCTAGCTTTTTGTGACCCTTTCTAGTCCTATCTCTTTTACAAAAATGATTAAGAAAATAAGCATTAATGTTTTCAGTTCTGTCCTTGCTCAAGCATTTACTACTTTGTAACCTGTCGATGGGTGGCTAGATGGAGCAGTGGAGAGAGTGCCAGGAATCAAGAAGAGCCACTTACTGAGTTCAAATCTGGCCTTAGACACGTAGTAGCTGTGTGACCCTGGACAAGTCATTTAGCCCCGTATGCCTCGTTTCCTCATCTGGAGAATAATCTGGAGAAGGAAATGACAAACCACTTTAGTATTCTTTGCCAAGACAGCCCCAAATGGGGTCACAAAGACTTGGACACCATTGAACAGCATCCCATTAACATTTTTCTTCAAATGAGGCCCCAAATGCCTGGGAATTCTTGCAATCCCTGCTGTTAACCTTGTGGGAGAATACTGGGCAAATGATTTAAAAAAACTTTCTTAAAATTTCTTTTTTATTAATAGAATTAATAGACTTGAACATTTCAATATACAAAGAATAGAAAAAGAGGGTTGTGTATGAAAATGCAAGTTTCAAATACATGTAGCCCATTTTTCAGATGTTTTTGTTGAATTTAACATGATGATATCATCATTGTCCTTTATGTCCCCTTCCCAAGTACCTTCTGTTCCTTTCTCTGTATCTTCTATTTCATTGATGCTTTTTTCACACACCAATATCATAAATCACCTATTCCAAACTCATAACCCTTTCCTCTTTTGTTCCCCCTAAGGGCCTTCCTTCGTAACAGGCAAAACAAATTCACTTTGGCCTCGTTATAAAATGAATATCTGATTCTGAGCCTCTAATCCCATCAACACTTGGCCGAGAGGTGGGAGTCCAGTGCTCTTTCAAAATTATGTTATTATATCAGTTGTTCTCCTGCTTCCTTCATTCTGCATCCTTTAACAAATTTTTTCCCCATATTGATTCTCCAAATGTTTCTCCAAATTGATCCCTCTTGTAGTTTCCTGTAGCCCTGTATTCATTAATTCATATATTGTAATTTATTCTGTTCTTTTCCAATGGATAGACATCCATGTTGCAAAATTTGGAAGTGAAATTTTCCTCTTTGAGTTTTATAATACATCAGGACTCTCACAACTCATGAACAGGCTTCCCTCACTCCTCACCAATTTGGTGCTGTGTATCAGTATGTAGTATCCCTGATTCAGTGACTTCATTTTCATTACTCCTGGGTGCAAAATGTTTCTTTACCATAATCCTCCCTTCTCTTATGTTTAGAAACAAACAGAACATGGAGCAGAGCTTGCTATTTGTAAAAGGCACCAATTGAATGCCTGTGGCTGTTAGTCTTTTCTCTCCTCAGATGATTATGCATGGAATTATATGTTGATTTTCATTTGTATCTGACTCTTTGTGGCCCCATTTTAGATATTTTTGGCCAAGATACTGAATGGTTTGCCATTTCCTTCCCCAGATCATTTGACAGATAAGGAAACTGAGGCAAACAGGGTAAAGTGATTTGCCTGGGGTCATGCAGCTAGCAAATATCGGAGGCCAGATTTGAACTCTGGAAAATGAATCTTCCTGACTCTAGGCCCAGCGCTTTATCCATTGTGCCACCTTTCTACTAAACGTTCCATCCCCTGCTTGTCAGGAGAATGGGAGGGCCTTAAGGATAGGGATTATTTTTCTTTTGTTTTTGTGTAACCCCCACCCCCCAATACCTTCCCTAGCACAGAGTCTGACTTAAATGCCTGTTGGATTGGATTGGATTGGAACGATCCCTTTTAGGACTAGAACAGTGCTCCTAAATGGACATACCTAATTTTCCAGTGTCATCACATAAAGGTGTTTTAATTTAAAATTTTCAATCGTCTAGGTGAAATATTTTGTGCTGAGGAATCCCTCATCTTTCCCAGTTACTCTGCACCTGCTCCCTCTGTCTTCATATCCTGAACCTGAATGGGCGTTGAACCTGCTCCATAAATGGTAAAGTACTTAATCTTAAGAAGAAACTTTGTTTTAAAGCTGTATCGCCTTTGTTCCCAAATATGTCTTGCCCTTTCCCTCCCAAACCCCACCTACCTGAAGAATCATTCCTTGTAACAAAGAATAAAAAATTTACCAAAACTTATTCAACACATTAACTGAGTCTGATAGTATATGCAGTGGCCACCTAGCCTCTCACCTCTGCAAAGAAGGGAGGGAGGTGAGTGTTCACATCTCTTCTTGGGCTCTAAGCTTGGTTGATCATTATAATTATCATTCAGCTTCATGAAGGAACTCCTATTATTAATGTTTAGAAAAACATTGTCCCTTCATTATTATTCTCCAGAACAGGGAGATATAGGAACAATGAATTTGAACTTAAAAGGTATAGGTTCGAATTTCAGCTGTACTTCTGACTCTATTGGGCTTCATTTTCCTTATCTGTCATTCAGGGATCTCTGTTGTCCCTTCAAATGTTAGATTTGTGCCTTATTTGTATGTAGAAAGTACAAGTTAACTTCTGTGCCTGGGGATTGGGTGACCTTCATGCTCCCAGCCCCTTGGTGGTGATTATTTTTTCAAAGTGGTAACTGATCCCCCTGCTGTAACGATGTTTGTTATTTGAGGCTCTCAGAGGTGCCCTTGTAATGCAGCTCTCGCCAGAATTTGGTCGTGCTTTCAGCCCCATGGTGGTAACGATTCCATAAAAATGAATTCTGAATGAGAAAATATCAGCACACGTTTTGAGAATTCCACCTAGCATGAGCAATAGGAAAATATGAACCAACTTTAATGAAATAAAATTTGTATATAGGAAAATATGAACCTACTTTAATGAAATAAAATTTATATGTAAATAAAATTGTATGCATATGCACACATACATGTGTGTATATGTGTGTGTGCATGTGTATATGTGAAGTGTGTGTATATACACATACACACACACATACATCTCAGCTAGTTGGTGCAATAGATAGAATGTCATACCTGGAGTCAGGAAGATTCATCTTCACGAGTTCAAATCCAGCCTGACACTTAATAGCTGTGTGACCCTGGGCAAGTCACTTCACCCTGTTTGCCTCAGTTTCCTCATCTGCAAAATGAGCTGGAGAAGAAAAAGGCAAACCACTCCAGTATCTCTGCTAAGAAAACCCCAAATGGGGTCACAAAGAGATGGACATGACTGAAAAATGACTGACCAACAACAAAAAAAGGTTCATTATTTCTCACTTTAGTTTCAGGATAATAATAATCAACTCCAAATATCCTCTTCGTCGTTTTTTCCCACGATGCATACGGTGTTTTTGCCCTCCATTTTTTGTCTCATGAATTATTTTGTAACTTTAGGATCTGATTTTGAGCTAGAAGGAACCTTTGAGACCCATTTGCTCAACCTCAGGTTACAAATGAGAAAGTTGAGGTTCACTGAGGTTATTTAATTGACTTGCCCACGACCATGTGACAGGAAAATTCAGAAGGAGAGTTTTGTCCTAGGTCTTCCTTAGGCCAAGTCCATCACTTCATCTCTTGCGCTTTTTCTTAGAGAGAACTCAAAGAAGTTGAAGAGGCTGCTGAATTTAGAGTCAGGATCTGGGTTCAGATTCTGGCGCCAACGTGACATATGAGCTCTTCATCTCCCCAGACCACAGTTCCTTACATTCTGTGGACTAGGTTACCCCAAAGGCTCCCCTCTATCTCTGAATCTGTGATCGATTGTTTGCCAGTGATAGTTCTGCATGATCAGTATTGGATGACTAGATGTCACTGTGGTGAACATGAAAGCCAAGTAACATTTCTATAAAAGCATATACTATTCATCTAGCTTTTGACAGAATTGAATAAAATATTAATTTCTTTCCCCGCTGTTTTTTTCTTCCTCCTCAGGTTTGACGTTGACATCCAAATGATTAATTTCACAACTGGTGAATTCCAGCTTACTGAAATGTGCCCCCATCTGGTAAGATGCTTACTTTAGGCCAAGATAGAATTATTCTAGGAAATGAGAAAACATTAGTGTGTAGGTCTCACTGAATTATGTTGAAAGTGTTCTAGTGCGCTGTCTTCCTGTGTTCCTTTCTAAGTCCTTAAAAGTATCATGTCATATTTATTAGGAAACTCTAAAGTTTTAATATGTTGAATTTCGAAGTAGCCAGACCTGCTTTGGGTTCCATAAAGTGATTGTACTGTTACTAATCCTCGTCTTCCCATTTTTGCCCATTACCTCTTTGTCAGTGTCCTACATAACTGGCGAGTATATTGAAGTGGTCGGTTGATATTAGCTGGTAAATTACTTTGTTAATTTAGTTTTTGATTATCACCGAGAGCGAACAAATGATAATCAGATGGTGTTATTGCCAAATGGGGATTGCAGCAGGCCGGACCCAGGGGTTCTGATGTCATTAAGGGTCTCTGTTGCTAACCTACTGTGTGTCTTTACCAGACTGTCTCACTTAAAAGCCTCACTTTTTCCCATCTGTTAAAAGGGAAATTATTCTGAGGGTTAGAAAGTACTCTTAGAAATATGAAGTTACTTGATATGTGTTTATGGACAGTACTAATTGTGGCATGCTGGAAGTACTTTTTGCTTATCAACTCAGGGGCCTAGTTTCCCAGTTTTCATTCTAATGAGTTTCTGGCTCTTTGGATGAAGATAAAGGACTCATTCTACCAAATGGTATTTCTTGATTATATGAAATCTACTCTAGAGGATGGGCATTCTGACAGTGTGTATTTGAAATACTTTTATTTCCCCACCTCTGTCCACTTTTCTACGTTTTAGTTGTCAGAAATATATAGGGAACATACAAACCCAACTCTGGGGAGAGTACTTCTCACACATATGAAATGTTAGTACTTTTTTATAACAGACCCAACCAGACAACTGAACTTAGATATCTAGATCTAGATATCAAGCTTGTTCTGTATTGCAGTAGAACCAATGGATGGAAGCTCCAGAATTTCAAGTTCAGATTAAAGAAGAACCCTGATAATGAGAACAGCCCTTTTTAGAACTTTATTTTTTGGATTTTTAAAAACTGAATTTCAAAGCATTGCTAAGTCTAATTGGTCAAATGATTAGTTATTCCCACCACCCCTGATTTATCAT
>CM053623.1:325687933-325724248 GCA_028646595.1 Phalanger gymnotis | reverse complement strand
TCTTGCGTCGCTCACATCCCTTCTACCCTACTTCCGGGGAATACAGCCATTTATAGGGCGCATCCGCCAATCACAATCGGTATAGCAAACGTTACCTTATAAGGGTGTGTGCAGGCATGCTAAGCGGCAGTGCTTTCCCATCCCTTCCCGCCCCCAACAATTTAACAATATTAAGTAACAATAAATTAATTAATAATAAAAAATAACAAACGTTACTTTTGTCTTCCTTAGAATTGAAGGACAGCAAGCAGATCTTATCTATTACCAAAAACTTCAAGGTTGAGAATGTTGGGCTTCTTACCACGACGGTTTCCTCAATGAAGATTAATGGGTATAATTGCCAAGGCTATGGGTTTGAAGTGCTTGGCTGCCGAGAGTTTTCCCTGGACCCAAACTCATCTCGAGAGATCAGCATTGTGTAAGCTTGGGGAATGAGCAGTATTTCACTCTATGTGAACTATGAACTCTGCCTCTTACATTTAAATAGCAGGGGTGGGGAGAACCTCAGTAGCTGTGCATTTTGAAATCTCTTGTCTATTGTATCAAAATATTTGGATTTAAAATTTTTTTTTTTAAATCACAGCATATTACTGTGTAGTATTTTGGGCCACATGGTTGAAAAAAAAGTCAGATACTTTTTTTTCTTTTTCTATCTCAGTGAAACCTGGCCTTTTGGTTTATTGATCCCTTAATTTGTTTTCTCCCCCTTGTGTATAGTTCTTTGCTGCTTGAGGAAGGCTCTGGTTTGCTCTTTATTGCACATTCTCATAATGCCTACACATAAGAAAGCCGACCCTTGACAGCAGCTGTGAGTGGGCATTTTAAAAAATCTCAACAATTCACCCAGTGGTAATTGCTATTGGACAGACTCTGAAGGTGTAATTTTTTTTAAGTTTAAAATAATTGTAGGCAGGAGATCCTTTTTGTTGAGTAGAAATCCATCAAATGACTGCTAACCAATTGCATGAAAATATGGCATGTCATTTCGAAGTGGGCTTTATAAAACTAGTGGTTCTTTGTTTTGGTGTTTTTTTTTTTAAATCTGACCACTTTGGGCTACCTCCGTGTTTCTTGCTTTCTTTATCTCTAAAATTGGAGGAGAGGGAGAGGAATCTGCTAATCCAGATTCCTTTTTTTTTGTTTTAGTGATATATCCATTACAGAATCCCCTTGTAATTAAGACCCCTTTATAATTAAATCATATCTGAAATTATCCACATTTGCAGCCACAGGTCTCAGTCCATAGCTTGTTTTTCCTGTGCCTACTTTAGGTAGGTTTTAGGTTGGATCAAGCTGATCCTAAACAAAATTGTGAACTTTGGGGTTTTTTTTTGGTGGTTTTTATTGGGAGTGGGGGCAGATAATAACAATAGTTGACGCTTTGAAGCTTGACTTATATCATCTCACTGGAAATTTCATGTATCTCTATGAGGGTGGTAGATTATCTCTGCTATATAGATGAGGAAACTGAGTCTTAGGAGAGGTTAAATCACTTTTTCATGATCACACAGCTAGTCATTGCCTGCGGTTGAACTCAAATGCACATTTTTCCTGACTGCAAGGTCAACATTCTATCCATTATACCACATTTCCCTATACCACCCCTTCTTCCTCTTAATGCACCTGTTCCTGGCCCTCATTTAGAATTTAGGTTTAGGATTCTAGAGTATAGCATGTAGGATTCAGAATTGGAAAAAACTTCAGAAGCTATCCCTTCATTTTACAAATGAGGAAATTGGACCAATTTAGTGTTTTGCAGATTTAGTCACAATTAAGTATTTCCTCAGCTGGATTTTTACATTTTTTTTTGCGGTTTTTTTTTTCCCACTAATTGGGAGTGTCTTACTTCCCTTATTAAAGGAATTTCAGACATCATTAACTAGAGCAGGGGTTCCCCTGAAGTTACGATTCTAAGATTATAGATTTAAAGTTTGGAGGGAGCTTAGCGATCATTTAATACAACTTCCTCGTCATATAGGAGAGGAAGCTGGGGCTGAGAAAGGTTAAGTGATTCAGTCAGGTCCATGGATTGAAAAATCTTCCCACTGAATATCACTTGAAACCTGAGTTATTGTGGTTAGAGTGACAGAGAGGAAGAAGGAACATTAGAAGATATACTCTTTTCTTAGAACAGCCTCCTCTTCCTCTGAGAAGGATAGACTGATGCCTCAGTTAGCTAAAACTGTTGGAACTGCTCCAAGTATTGCCGGGGAGCGCTGGCCCCTAGGTTACCAGCCCATCCCATCTTTCCTGCCTGAGCTTGAGTCATACCTCTTCTCCCACTTTCCTAGGCCCTTCTTCTCTTCCAAGAATCCTAGGTACGTACATTTCTAGTAAATCTGATATGTTATTATTAGTGATTTTTCATATAACATATATTCCTTTACTTTTTTAAAACTATAATTCATCATTACATCTCCTGAGCTGTTTTTTTTTTCTTTTTATCACTGACACTGATATTTCTCATGGGGAAATTTCATTTTGGGGGTGGGAGAACCACATCTTCTTACTTAATGGTTCATAATGGGACTGCCAGCTGAAAGTATAGGAGTGACAGTGGTAGCAGGAAGGACTAGAATGTCTGCTCCATTAAGTCTGTAGCCTTAAAAATGAAGGGAATTCAGACTAAATCCCTAAGATATTTGGCTTACAAAATTGGGAGGGTGTCTTATTTTCACATATCTGGAGGATACACAGTTAAGCTGAGTTAAATCCCAAGGAAAAAATGAATTAGATAGGCAAACTATTTAAAGTTCTAGAGAAGTATGGCATTTTTGCTTTCTTCATTAGTCTTAGGTCCTGGGTCTTTAGCCCTTTTTGGTGTCATGGCCGGCCCCCTTTGGAATTCTGATGAAGCCTATGGACCTCTTCTCAGAATAATGTTTTTAAATGCACAAAATTAAATACAAAGAAAATCAATTATATTCAAATGAAATTATCAAAATATTAGAAAAACAGGTTCATGGACCCCAGATTAGGGATTCCTCTCCTCAGTAATGACATAGAAGAGCCCACGTGACTCTGCAGTGAGTAGAAGATAACGATTCCTTTTGTTGACAGGTTTACTCCTGACTTCACTTCTTCATGGGTTATTCGGGAGCTGACTCTTGTAACTGCTGCCGACCTAGAATTTCATTTTACTCTCAATGTCACCCTTCCTCATCACTTGTTACCTTTATGCGCTGATGTCGTGCCAGGGCCCAGCTGGGAAGAGTCTTTCTGGAAACTCACAGTCCTCTTTGTCAGGTAAACCGCCGGCTTTCCATGTCCATAAACTTCCTCTGAACCCCCTTCTCAGGGAGTAGAGATTGTCAGGTGAGTACCTGCAGAGTGTGTGAACATGTGGTGTCCTGGTGTAATGAGGTACAGCTGACAGTTTTGTATTGCTTTGAGCCTGCTACCATACCAGTGGGTAAACTAGCAATTTAAAAATGGCAATAACCTTTAATTGTTAGTTTTCTTGTTGTTATGAGGACTTAGCACAATAACAAGGGCTTAGTGGACCATGTTCATTGGTGACAAACCAATCTAATAGAACTCTGTTATACTACCTGAGCTGCACTAGGAACCTAATTCTTATTTAATCCAATTATCTGCTTGCTGTCTTCATTCTCCTTGGCCTATCACAACATCTCACACTCTTAACCGTTCTCTTTTCTCTAAGTTCCCTTTAATTCAATAATTATCAAGCACTTATTTTGTTGTAGGGCACAGCCCTTGCAAAAAAAAAATTATAATCTCTACTACCACACACCCTTAAAGTAGTCGTCCTTTGCTTGAGGACCTCCATGTTAGGAATTTTTTCCTTATATCAAGCCTAAATATTCTTCTTTGAAACTCCTAGCAGTTGTTCTTAGTTCTTCCTGGGACCAATCAGAACCTTTCTTTGAGCTTGCGTTCTTCTGGATGTACCATTAGCCTCCCTTGACTTCTGTGACAATGTATTTTCCTGGTTTTATTTCTATTTCTGAGTCTCTTTCACTGATTCCCTTTCCCAGTCTCTTAATGTAATGTGTATCTTGTGCCTTCTTTCTCCATACACCCTTCCTTGGTAGTTTCATCTCCTCTTCTGGGTTCAGCTGTTGTCTCTTATGTGTTTGCTTGCCCCTAAGATATTTTTGTAGCTCTGACCTCTCTCTTCTCAACTTTAGACTTGCACTTCCAACTTCTGGTTTTATAGCTCTGTCTCAGTGTTTCAGCAGCACTTCGAGCCCAGAATATCTGAAACATAAAAACCAAGTCTTCCTTCTGATTTCCCTGTCACCCTCAATGACCAAAAATCTGATTTTATCTTTGACTTCTTTCCTTTTATTTCTACATTCTGGATTACTTTCACATATAAGCATAGGATCATAAATTTAGATTTGGAAGGGACCTTAGGGGTCATTTATTGTCCCTTCCTTTCTTTGCCACTGCCACCATCTTGGTATCAGTAGTCTCTTTGCTAGTCTGCCTACTTATCTTCCCCCTCCCCATTTAACCCATTTTAAAATGTCTGCCCTATTAATATTACACACAAATCTAGTTGTTACTCTTCTGTTTAAAACCCTTCAATTAACTGCCCAATCTCCTTGGCTTGACATCTTCTTTAAATTTTTTTTTCTATTATAACCTTGAAAAAAACAACAAATTTGATCATTTCCTCGTTTTAGCCATTTTCTTCTGTATGATGGTTGATAGGCTATATTGTTTTTCTTTCTTCCTTCCATCTCTTCCTTCCGTTCCTTTTTGATAACTACCTGTTTATTGTCATTGATCATTTATCTATTAGCAATGGCTCTTATTTTTATATTTTTGAATCAATTCCATTTCTATCTTAGATATTTTACCTGAAATTTATTGTAAAGTTTTTTTTTCCCAGTTAAACGCTTTCCCTCCTAATTTTTACTGCATTGGTTTATCTTAGCTTGATATTTGAGGACCTCCTGGTCCATCTCTACCTTTTACACTTTAGCTCAAGCTTTTGCTCTCTGCATCGCCTACACTCTAACTAAAATGGAACCGTTGTCATTTTTTAAGCCTCCAGCGCTCCGTCCCCATTGTCTTTGTTTTATGTTACTCCTCTGTAACCTCGTCTTCCTTTCTGCCTTTTGAAAATCCTGCCCCTCCTTCAGAAGCCCAGCCCCACTGCCATTTCCAAGGTCCCTTCCCCAAGTTCTTCCTTGTCTCCTCTTTTCTCCCTCTGCTCTCACATCTCACATTGTAGCTCTTATACAAAGAGGAGGGGTGGTGGTGATGATGACTTCATTTTCTCACCTTTTTCTGATGTTCCTCTCTAAACTTATCACGTTTGGTCTTCAGACAATACCAAGTCTCTACACAAAGCCTTTCACCTTGGGTTAGTACATGCTATGTATGGCTTGTTAAACTGGTGTTACTTTCTAGAATCTTCTACCTTCCATTGGGGAATTGGACTTCAGCAGAGTCTCATTCTTTGGGTAGCCTGCCTAATAGTTACTCGGTGATTACTGTACAGAATCACATATTTGTGCGTTCATGTCCTATTTGTTGATTCTCTGTGTATCTCTACCAGACCCTAGCACAATGCCTAGTTCCTGCCAAATGAATAAGCCTAAAGTTTTTGCTTTTGTAGTATGTTTTTTTTTCCCAGAGAAATAACACCTGTATCTTACATTTATTTTTATTTTTTTCAAAACTTGAGCAGATATTTTGGGATATGTTTTAGAGTGGTGAATTTCTTGGGTTGTTGTAGAAGTTTCACTTAAAGTATCTTGAGATTTAGGCCAGTGCTTAACTGTTGCTCTCCATCATGAAGCAAACTTTGTTTTTATTGTCTTGTAGCTGTATAATTATAAAGCTTATTGCTTTCTTCCTCAGCTTGTCCCTATTGGGTGTGATCTTAATAGCCTTCCACCAGGCACAGTACATCTTAATGGAGTTCATGAAGTCCAGACAGAGACACAATCCTATTTCTTCTTCACAACAGAATAGCAGTCCAGTTGATGTAATCAGCCCTGAATCTTACAAGTAAGAATGCTTGTGGTTGTATATATTTTTTTTCCATCCCAGAGATTATTTTCTGTGGTATATGCACAAAGGTTTGCATTTTGAGGTTAGTATAAACTTTTACGTTGGCAAACTTCACTGCCTGACACGTAAGAGGTCGGCTTCATTCCTTTGTAATCAGGTGTCTACTAAGGGAAAGGCTCCATTTTTATTTGTTCTTCTAGTGGTAGAAGAGAGCAGTAGTTTGTGGCAAGTGGGTATTTAGAAGTGGCTAAAACAGAAATCCTTTAGGATTTAAGTATTAGGAGACAGCTGCAGATTTAGATCCAGAAAGCCTGGTTTACGTTCCCAACCCTTTGTTGAGCCGTATGACCTTGGACAAGTCACTACTTCCTTGACATTTCATTTCTTCATCTGGAAAATAGGAATAATAATATCTATTACCTTACTGAGTGGCTGCAGGGCTTTGGTTTTCGAACTTTAAGTACCCTGTTCTTATTACTTAAATTGTGCCAATGTCACCCATTACAGATTTCCAGATAAAAAGACAAGTTGTTACAAAATTTGATTCTGGGGTTTTTTTTTGAAGCAACATGTTTTTCCTCTTCAATTCAGAAGCAGTTGCAAGACGTTCCTGGATTCCTACAGCCCCTCCGATAAAGGCAGAGGGAAGGGCTTCCTTTCGGTCAGCGCTCCCCCAAACAGGATCCAAAATGCCACCAAGAGAAGTCCTGCCACATACACCCACACTCAAAAAAAGCACAAGTGTTCTGTGTACTATAGCAAACAGAAAGCCAGCCCAGTGGGGGCCTCTAATGCCAGTGGGAATGCTGATGACAAGCAGAGCCTGATTCCTGGAAGCTCGGCATCTGCCCCGAAGGAGGACCCCTGCCCTGAAGCCGTCAGTGACAGCTGGATTAACCTGAAATATGCCAGCGGCCTAAATGTGAACTTGCAAAAAAATTTAACCCTTCCGGGAAACTTTCTGAATAAAGAGGAAAATACCCCGAAAAGTAACCTAATTGTGAAAAACCCTTCTTCGGAATGTGATGTGAAGGAGGAACTACAAAGATGTATGTTTCCTAAGGAAACTGAACTTAGCACTTCAGAGAAAGTATCTGAGCTCAAGGAAAAGGAGCTCTGTCCTCTGAAGACCTCAAAGAAGCTACCTGAAAATCACTTCCCCAAAAACTCACCTCACCACCAGTCAGACTTGCAAGAAATTTCCAGGAAAAATAATGGTAATCTTTCCATTCTCGTGGTAATGAGCTTCCTATTATATCTGTCACAGGTCTGTTTGTAATAAGAGTCTGTTTATGTGTGTTTCTTTTGGTTTGGGTTATGGCACTGGATTTAAATTTTTTTTTTTACACAGAAAATTATAGCCAAGATATGACTTTTTAGAACAAGTTTCCTAAGATGGAAAGTTTGAAGCAATATATACTAAGAAAAAGTAAATTCTGCTGGCTGTCATAGATGAGAAATCTTTATTTGTTTTACATTCAATAGGGATATCGGATTGATAATGTGATTTTTTTTTCATAGAGGGGAAGTGGCCACTCCTTTTTCTTTTAAATTATTTCTTGGCTCAGTTTTGCAAATAGACTTTTTTTTTAAAATAAGAAAATTCAGAAAATTTTCTTGCTCACTAAAATGATACAGCACTACCACCATCTCCCTACTGTCTATGTGTCTTCTGTTCATAGTGTCACTTAATTAAAAGACTACCATTTGCTTGCATCAGATGTTTTTAGAATCCCCCCATAGACAGACTCCTTTGAAAACAACCAGACTTGTAATACCAAGACAGACTGTCTTTTAAAGAAGAAATCTACTCTAATTTCCATTTGGCCCTGAACTGATTTCTTTTAGGTCTCAGATGCAACAGTCAGTACATACTTTGAGCTCTTTTGAAATGAAAATATTTCTCGGTGTATTTAAGTCCAATTTCTAGCAGCTTCACAAAGCAGGAAAAAAAAATCAACCTGTGGATTTTTTCTGTAGTGAGTCAGTATATTACTCATTGGAAATAAAGTTTTGTAGTTGTGTTCTGTGATTTGGAAAGAGGTGCAAACATATTGTGGATAAAAATAATTGAGATTGGGTGATTTTCTTAGAGTAAAAGCCCAGGTCTCTGATGGGGATTTCAAGCATCCTTTCATAGGGCATGTCAATACTAGTTGTGTCCAAGAGGGAGACTCTTAGGATGCTGAGACCTCCATTTGGTCAGTGCATGTGTATTCCCAGCTGTGAGTGCACCGCTGATGCCCTTAGTTCCAACCTGTTTGCACTGTTTCCCTTGGCAGCAGTGGGCATGCTTGACGTGGATTCATATCTGGAATGTTGACACTGTACACTTGTGTCTTCTCCACCTGTCTGTGTAAGTATGCCCTCTGGAATTATGCTTTTTAAATTTTTATTATATTTTATTTTCCCCGCAAAAATCCTAAAATAAAATCAGATTACCTTGCCTATGGATTGTGGGGGTGGGGGAGAATGCCATGTTTTTGGTTTCATTTCTAATTTTCAAGCAGGAACAATCAGAGAGGGTTTAAACTACAAAATGGGTTGTGGTCAAAAGGCTCTGAAATTCTTGTACTGTTGATGAAAGAGGATGATATGTATGCCATTAGCAATGAAAATGGTGACTATGAGGAGCCAGCCATTGGTTCACTCAGAACAAATCAGGCCTAACTGATATCATCTCCCTTTTTGGGAGGTAGGAGTGTTGTCAGACTGTGGTGTTTCTCTGATCTATAAACCTAACGTATTCTGAATTTCAACAACTCCAATGGGTCTTTCTTGAAATTATTGTGAGTAATATGGAGACATGTTTACTGGCAGAAAATAAATGGATTTTTAGTGGGTTGAATCTCTATGCACCGAGTTTTATTTAGTTGATTTCTGTTAACTCAGAGAACTTGAATTGTCTTCTTTCAATTCTTTGATCAATGACTCTGATAAATCTTCTGATGTGGTTTGCAGAACACAGTATTGGGAGGGATGGGAGAGGAATGTTGTAGCATATGTTCCTGTGAAAAAGACTTAGGTATCTTAGTTGCAAGCTCAAGTGTGACCTGGCTGCCAGAAAAGGTAATGAGAACAGAATAAGCGTTTATTAAGCACCTACTGTGTGCCAGGCACTGTGCACTAAGTGCTTTGTGAATGTTATTTCATCTTAGTTGATATTATTAATAGATGCATAGTGGTCAGAATGAAGGAGGAGATAGTCCCACTGTCCTGTGTAGTCCTCAGTCTCTGCTTGGTGTCTATCGTCATTTCTGTCATATTCCTTTTAAAGAGATGTTCACAAACTAGTGTCTTCAAAGTATGTCAGGTTAGAGACTGTTGAAGGAACTGAAGAAGAGGTGGTAGGGGCTGGGGAACTTGATAGCTGTCTTCAAGTATTTAGTAATCTGTTAAGTAGAAAGGGGGTTAGAGTGAAGAAACCAGGTAGGAGCAGTGGAAAGAAATGTACTGGGAGGCATGCATAGCTCAGTAAAAGAAAGAACTATGCAATAGTTAAAGCTGTCCAGAAATGAACTTCCTTGGGGAATGATGTCCCCATCACTGGCAGTGTTAAAAGAGAGAATAGTCAGGGGTGTCAGGGAGGGCACTTCTGCATCAGGTAGGATATTACACTATGCACCGCCTGAGGTCTCTTAATGCCGACATTCCATAGAAGTTGTTTTCCACTCCTTGACCTATCAGCCAATATGCCCAGGAAGTAGTATTTGAGGCGAGACATCTTTAGGGAATGCTTAACACCTGGCAGACTTGGAATAGTACTTCGATTATGATATCATGAGGGGGAAAATGCTTGCTTTTGTGGTGCCTTATAGCTCAATATATGCCTGTATATCTCTATGGTGCCCTATATATCTGTTAATTGTCAGAATATATATAAATATGTGTGTGTATATATGTATAGAATACATGTAGTATATATTATTAGAATACAGCATATAGTATATATTATACTATATAGTTCAGATATATACATGTATGTATATATGTGTGTATGTATATGTATCTTTCCATCCATGTATCTATCCATTCATCCATCCATCCATCTATCTGTCTGTCTGTCTGTCCGTCCGTCTATCTAATCTAAACCTATAATTTTATTAGTGTGGAGAACACCCAGTGTAGAAACTCCCTAGCAACTCATCGATAATTTGGAGAGTTGCCTGGAACGCTGAAAGCTTTAGTGTCTTGCTCATGGTCAGCAGAACTTAATATATGTCAGAGGCAGGCCTTGAAGGCCAGTCTTCTTAACTCCAACCCAGCTTTCTTTCTACTACACCACACTGCCCATCTGAGTAAACAGGGCTTCAAATTTAACAGCGAGATTAATTGACTATGGCATTGTGTGTCTTTATGATACGGTCTTCTGTCAAGGTAACATGTTACTTCGAAGGCTTGGTTGATATGTGGGAGCATAGGGTTTGGCTGGTGGGGTCAGAAAATCTGCACTGCCCTGCCAAGATCCTGCGTTTGATGGTGTGTCCAATACCTGATGTTGCCAAGGTCTGAGTCAAGCTTGCCGTGTGATTCAGCCAAGCGGCTGTGAAGTAATTAGGGGTGGAAATCTAATAAGCTTTATGGTTTTGGTCTGCATCATTATTGTTTTGTTTCCAAGGCAGATTATTTGTGTGTTTTTTGTTAAATTTTTAGTGGTATTGACTCGTCTACTATTTAGAATGACCTCTGTACCCTTGTTCTCATCTCTCCTCCCTCTCTTCTTTCCCCTGCTCCCTCTCCTCTTTTCCCTTCTCCCTCTCCTATTTCCCCTTCTCGATCTCCTCTTTCCTCTTCTCCCTCTCCTTTCTCTCCCTTCTCTTCCCTCCCCCCTCCTTTTTCCTTCCCTTCCCCTCTCCTCTTATCAGAATCATGATAAGGGATATTGGATTGATTTTTAAAACTGCAGAGGAATTGATCATAAGGACTTGGCTCTTCCCTCTTCAGACATGTCAATCAAAGGTGCCAATTTATAGTCTTTTGCATTTTTCTCATACTGCATGTGTGTAACAGATTTCTCCTAGGTTGGTTCATTCTTTCAGTACCAATTAAAAGCCTTACCATGCATATGATACTGTACTAGAGAAAGCAAAAGAAATAAGAAAAAATAAATATTTTTTTCCTTCAAGAATCTGTCTACAATCCATTTAGGGAGACCCAGTCAAACATAAAAAGGAGAGACACAGAGAGAGCAAAGGGAAAGGGAGACAGGATAGGGTGGGGGGAGAAATCTTTATTAGCATCAGTACAAACAAGAATGAGTGAGTATTAGTTCCTTTTTATGAAAACAACCACAATACTTCCTTCATGGATTCCAGAGCTCTCCTAGCTGGAAAGGTCTTCAGTCTCTGCCTGACCAGGAATGCCTTCTTTTCTTAGCACCATTCCTGACACGTCATCCATTTTCAAATCTCCTACTGTGAGAAGCTACCCATTATATACAAGTCTAGTAGTTATGAAATTTTTCCCAACCATCAGGTGCATTTCTGGATCAGAGGGGTAACAATTTTGTCAGCAGCTAGTGCTCTCACAAGTGGAACCTGGTCCAGTGGCGATCTGGTTGTCACAGGCATTCTGATGATGATTTCCTTTCTCCCTCCCTCCACCCCTCTCTTCCTCTCTTCCCTTTTCCCTCCCTCTTTCCCAGTCCAGATTGTTTTGCTCTTTGTCACTTCATATAAATGTTCCCATGTTTTTCTGAATTCTTCATATTCCCCATCTCACAGAGTAGGTCTGTAGTTTGTGTATCACAATTTATTTAGCCATTCTCTCGGTCAGTGAGCAGTAACTACCTTAAATATTTTTAATCTTTTTCAGCCAGTCCAGGGGTGGGGAACCTGTAGCCTCCCTCGAGGCCACCTGTGGCCCTCTGGGTCCTCAAGTATGGCCTTTCAACTGAATCCAAACTTCACAGAACAAATCCCCTTAATAGAAGGGTTTGTTCTGTAAAACTTGGACTCAGCCAAAAGGCCACACCCAGTACCCTAGAACACCACATGTGGCCTCAAGGAATCAGGTTCTCCATCCCTGAATTGTTCCATTCCTTGATCTGAACCTACCTTTCCAACATACCCCAATATACTATGAAAACAAGACTATAGCTAGGTATCTCCTTTGGGGGAAAAAATATGGTGCTGGTTACCTCCAGGGACTGACACTATTGTCTTTCTTGACTGGTTAGAACTTCCTTCCAACCCTTGTGCCCTAAGCATTTGGAGACTGTTTTTGTTTGTTTGTTTGTTTGTTTTTCCCCACATAGCTTAACTTTCTCGTTAAGCAAGAAGAGAATTGTTCAGAGTGTGTAATGATGAGACTGGTTCCATTCTTTTTGGTTGTTGCTGGGAAACACAGAACATTTTCTGAAGTCAGCCTTAGTCCAAATGCTGACATCTCTCCTCCCTCTGAGATTGCTTCAGGCTCTCCAACCACAAGCTAGTGAATCATATATCAAAATTCACTCCAACCCTGAAACCTGCTGACAGATTCTTCGATGTTCCATGTTTTCTTCTCACACTTGCTCCTGGTTCTCATCCTTCAGCCTCTCAAATAGCCATTAGACAGCTAAAACAGAACCAGTCAGCCTTTTCTAGGAGTTGTGTGTCGATAGATGGGAACAAAGATTGTGGATATTATGTAAGTCTTTTGTATACATAATAATCTTACTTAATGTGCTAATATCATCAACATCATTATTAAAATAGTTTTGAAATAAAGTAAGACTTTAAATTAGAATAATGCATATGTATGCTTGTGTGTTATCCCATATGTGGACCAAACACTCGCTGAAAAGGAACAAATGAGTGAATTAGACTTCAGTTTAAATTAAAAATAGTGAAGGATAATGCTTTTCTAACTCATGTCTGAACCTTACAGTACTGCCTGAGCTTGGGGCCCTCCAGAAATATGTGAAATGCAAAACAATTTCTGGAACTTGAACCATGTTTTCATTTATTTATGTGTTCCAGTGGCTTTATTGAGGGCTTAATATGTTTCTTAAAACAGAAATATGATTGATTAGCTTTGATAATAAAAGTTTAATTACTTGTTCTTCCCATAGATCACAGTTTGATTTTTGGGGTACAGTACATTCATTCTTGTCATCTAAGTTAAAGCTTAAGAGGTTGTTTTGAGCTACTAGTTTAAAAATTCAAGCATATATAAGATCCTTGCTATGTGCAAGACACTGTACTGACTGCTGGAGATACAACCTTCCAGCAGCTTACATTCTAAGCAAGGAGAGTCATCTAGCCTTTTTTCTTGAAGTATGGACAACCCCATCCAAGAATTTTGAATTGTGCAGAATGTTGGGGTTTTTTTAAAAATAGGAATGGCCTAAAATTCAGCAACAAGATTCAGCTTAAAAAAGAAAAAATAAACCTTTCACTTCAATTTCTGTTCTGTACTGATTTTTGGCACTGGAGGGCATTGCTGATTTTCCAGGGTTCTGTGGTTCACTTCTCTTTATTTTTTGGAAGTTTTCTAGTCCCGAATATTAAATTTGGATTGCTTCACTCCTAAGAAACTTTGAGGACTAATACTTTTGAAGTTATTTTCTTGGCACGCAGAATCCTTTGAGCAGTGATTTTTCCCATCAGTTATATCTATAGGAAAGGAATTGTACCTTGTTTGAGGGAAGTATCCATTTGTAGTTTTACTTTTGTCACCTCTCTATGTATGCCGTGGAATGCTCTCTCACTTCTGTTTCTGTGTTACTTGTTTTGTATCCCTTGCATTCTGCTTTTCCCAATTTCTTTCTTTTTTTTTTCTTTTTTGGGGATAGTGGTTTTGGTTTGGGGGTTTTAAACTTTTTTGTTTTGTTTCTTGCTTTGCTTTTGTGTAACTGTTTTCCATCCAGCTCAAGTAGTGAAAATTGTTTAAATTTGAAATCGCATATTTCAAAAGGAGTCATATTTTAAAGGTATTCTAAGGGAGAAATACAGAATTTTCTTGGGTAACTTGGACTAATGGAGATTCTTGCTTTACTCACAGACTTAGTTACAATACCATTGATAGCCTCATCACAGTTGGACCAGGTTCCATTTATAGGGCAGAGAATGACCACTTGATTTTTTAGAAAAGTTCTTTATAGTTAGGAAAAACCAATACTTTTAAGTGATTATTTTCCACAAGTAACTAACTGCTTCACTTTGCGATCAAGAAATTGGGAAATTTAAGGACTCATAAGCTAGAAGGGGACCGGAGGCACTGTCTTGTTCAGCCCCCTCATTTTCTAGATGTATAAAAAAGGAGGCATTGCTTGCCCAGGATCACATCGGTGATGTGAGAGGTGGGAGCTAGAAGGCCCATTCTGCTTGTTGCACCTACCTCCAGGGAATTCTGTACCTTAACCACTCAGGCAGATGACACACTAGCCTGCAAAACCACAAGTACTTCTAAGAACTGTGGCTGTGTCTTGCTGTTACATTCTTTAGAGTCAGTTTGTCTTCATGAAGAATACCCTTCCCATAATTCTAAATTTTGCAAAATCTTTTCAAGAAGAGAACTTTCAAAGAGATGATTCTTTGGGCTTCTTTGGTTCCAGTACTTAACAAACTATGCTAATAGGAGTTTTTTTTTCCTTAATTATTAAAAGTACATTGAAGTCACATCATACTGGATTTAAAATATACCAGAAACTGAAATTGCAGTTTAAATAGTGTGTGCATACATATGCACAGGTTAGGTCTGGGCATTCCACTCGAGTGTACGTTGCAGAGTGGACATGAAATTCTAGGATGAATGAATAAGTGGATGGAAAAGCATCTTCTCTTTGGCAGGCACTGTGCTAAGTGCAGGGGACATAAGATGCAAAAAGAAGAGAATCCTTGTCTTCAGGGAGGTTACATTCTAATGGGGAAGACAACATATATGGCCAGTGATGGCCAGGGAAGGGTACTTTAGTCAGGGAGGTCATGGGGCGGTGAATGGAGTTGTAAGACAATTTATCAAAGTGCCATTTTTTCCGGGAATGGTTATATTGATTAAATTGGATTTACTGTTCCCAGAGGAGGTAGGCTGATAGATGGAAGGTGATCCTTGTTCCATGTCATAGACTTTTAGCTGGAAAGGATTATTAGAGGCCATGTAGTTCAGCCTTTTTATTTTACAGATGAGGAAATTGTGGACGTTAGATGTTAAGTGACTTGACCGTGGTGATAGAGATAAATGTATTTATTCCCTCAGTCTAGGGAATAAATGGCTAGGAAGCTAGGTGGCATAGTGGATAAAACATTGGATTTGGGAATCAGCAAAACCTGAGTTCCAGGCCCTTCACAGACCTTTAGACTGGGCATATCTGGGCAAAATATGCAACTGGGGAGGCCTCTTAACTGAGTTTCCTCATCCATGAGCACCTACCTCCCAGGGTCATTGTGATGATCAAATGAGACAATATTTGTAAAGTGCTTTGCCAAGCTTTAAGGGCTGTCATCATCTTCATCTTCATCATCACCCCACCCCCACCCCCGCCTCAGTGCGTGAGTTTCTCTCTGTGCAGAATGTGGTAGTTCTAATTGTGCAAAGGTTCGTCCATGGGAGGGGTATTGAGTATGAGGAATAAGGAAAGGACACTGTGCCAAGTACCCTCCAGCTCTACATTCGAAGTTTGCTTCCACCCTAGGAGGTGGGCGCTATTTATTATGACTCTCAATTTACAGGTGAGGGAAATGATGCAAACAAAGGTTAAGTGTCTTGCCCAGGGTTATATGCTAAGTAAAAAGCCAGGTTTGTACTCTGGTTTTCCAGATTTCAGGCCCAGGCTTTTATATAACGAAGTGGACATTTACGCTGGACCCTGGAGGGACAAGAGGAGGAGTAATGTATACTGAAGCTGGAAAGATTGGAGCTCGGGAAGGTGTTGATACTAGACAGAGGAGCACCCATTTGCTTATAGAGTTTTGGGAGTAGAGGAATAATATGGCAGGCCAAGCTTTCAGAATATTCCTTTGGCTGCTGTGGAAAATGGATTAGAAAGGGAAGAGGCTTAGTGCTATTCAATTGGGAGGTCCTTCCTGGTTTCCTTTGATGACTCCCATTCCTTCCTTGCTTCATGCAGTGGGTGGAAGGAAGATGTCGTTGGGGGGATCCCTCTGTGACAAAACCCTTTCAAGACTTTTCTACCCCTCCTGTTCTACTCATCTATGTTCCTACCAGCTAATGATTCACTTATTTTCATTCTCTTCTATTTGAATAGAAGTCCTGGTTCCTCCATGTTTTCTGATCCAGATTTTCTTTGCTAGATACTGTGAAAAATAAAATTTACATTGAGTAGTTTTCATAACAGTAACTTCAATCCAGGAGACCCCACCCCCTTTCCTGATTGATATATATGTATGTATGTATGTATGTATATATGAGAGTGTGTGTATAGATGCATGTGTATATGTATTATATATGGTATATAAAATATATGTACATATAATACATATGCATTATAGTTGATATTTCATATATATATATATGTATATATATATATATTCTAGGAGGCAGCTATGTGGCTCAGCGGATAGAGCGCTGGGCCTGGAGTCAGGAAGACCTAAGTTCAAATTCAGCCTCACACATTAACTAACTGTGAATCTGGGCAAGTTGCTTAATCTCTGTTGGCCTAAGGCTTTGGAGAAGGAAATTGCAAACCACTCCAGTATCTTTACCAAGAAAACCCTATGGGGTCATGAAAATTTGGACAAGACTGAACAACATTATATGTGATTTGTAAACATATACTGTATTATACATACGTATTATATACACATATTGGGGACCATGTCCAGTTGTCCTGATCTGTATCTGGACCCAGATGGCTCCAGAGGAGAAAGTAAGACTGGTGACTTTGCACAGCCCTCTCCCACTTAAATACAGTTCATCACAAGTCATGGCATCATCTTCCTGATGTCATGGTCCTCTTTGAGAATGAAGGACAAACAACATGTTCACATACTTTATTTTAAGAGATTTTCAAGGTTAAGTTTTACAAAGGAGGTCTTTGCCTTTAGGACTGACTTTAGCCCCTGACCTCCATGTAAGAGGTGGCTTTACAGTCTTACGCAAGTGATTGGATTTTTTTTTTTCTGGGCGAGACTTTAACAACTCTTAGAACCAGAGACAGTGGAGTGTGATAGAGCACTGAATTTAGACCTGTTTAGTCTGGATTTGTTTTCTCAGCTGTAAAATGAGGACTAGATTATCTTGTAAGGGTCACTTATAGCTCCTGATACCATGGTCCTAAATCTGGTCTGTTAGAGCCAAGGGGATTGTTTGAGAGATGTGTCTCAGGCTGCTTCTAGTTAATTCAGAGAGTGGTGTTCTAAGGGCCCACAATGAGCCTGGCAATATGCTGAATTGCAGAGAGACGACTCAGAAATTAAACAGTTTTTGGCTCCTGCGATCATGGATTTAGAGCTTAACTCTCCTTGTTCCCTGCTGTCCCATCCAAAAAAAAAAAAAGCTTACAATCTAGTTTTCATCATTTTGTGACCTGTTTTATAAATGAGTTGGGGCCAAAATATTAATCCTGTAAAATTATTCTGCCTGGTTTGGTAGTCTGGACCTGAGATTTAATCAGTGTGTGTTCACTATACTTGTTCAGTCGTATCCAACTCTTTGTGACTGCATTTGGCGTTTTCTTGACAAAGATACTGGAGTGGTTTGCCATTTCCTTCTCCAGCTCATTTTACAGATTAGGAAACTGAAGCAGTGTTGTGATGCCCTTGGTCTCACAGCCAGTGTGTGAGGCTGGATTTGAACTCTATCCACAGTGCCACCTAGCTGCCTTCTATGCAACTGCAGTTCAATAGCTTATCTTCAAGCCCTGAGGGGTTAAGTAACTTGCATATAGCCTAGACTGGGTGGGGAACCTGCAACCTTGAGGCCACAGGTGGCCATCTAGGTCTTTGGGTGCCCCCTTTTGACTGAGTCCAAGTTTTATAGAACAAATCCTTTTATTACAGGGATTTGTTTTGTGAAGTTTGAAGACCTAGAGGGCCATATGTGGCCTCTACGCTGAAGGTTCCCCACCCTTGGCCTAGGAAGTATTAAAGGCAGGATTTCAAATTTTACCATGTTCTCTTGACTCCAAAGATGACCCTCTATACCATAGTACCTATTTTTGTCATTTAATTTTATTTAAAAATGTAACATTTATTTCACTTTTTTTTTTCATTTAAAACATTTATTTTCCCTCCCATCTCTGAGAATGGGGGCAGTGAACCTCTTGTAGTAAATATAATGCATGACTTATACAGAGAAGGTAAAATTCATAATATTGTCTAGAGCTTACCTTCTGAAACAAAAATGTTTACTATCCACAAACTGGGCTTTAGCATGAAAACCTGAATAAATTTTGAGTAGTGTATGCTATTTTCCTGCTTGTTATTTCATAGAATAACAGAATCTTCTATTACTTTTCAGAAGCTTTTCTCAATTAGGATGTTGAGTTGATTCGAAATATTTCTCCTTTAAATGTATAGGGTATTGTTTCCTATTCCAAGATTCCACTTGGATTGACCTTGACACTACAAAAGGTCAGGAACCCCTGCTCTTCTCTGATTCCTTCATTTTACAGGTGAAAAAACTTGAGTTCCAGATCAGTAAGTGACCTGTTGAAGATAACAAAACTAGTTAATGGCAGAGCTACTAGAGTAGGTTAACAAACAAGATAGCAAGACTAGTTAATGGCAGAGCTACTAGACCAGGTTAACAGACAAGGTAACCAGACTACTTAATGGCAGAGCTACTAGACTAGGTTAACAGACAAGGTAATAAGACTAGTTAGTGGCAGAGCTACTAGAGCAGGTTAACAGACAAGGAAACAAGACTAGCTAATGACTCTGGATTCTGATAGGAGACTTCCCCCATAAATATGCCTTTACTCCCTCTTTCTAGATTACTTAAGATTTTTAATTGTGAAGGTGCTTCTAGATGGTTTTTCCGCATTAAAATAAAAATCCAAGCAAATCAGCAAAATTCTTTTCTTGATGCTGAATCTCGGTCATGAATGTGAGTCATCAGACAGGAAGGACAATAAACAGTAGGAGGCGTTTGTTAACGGGAGTTACGTGAGAAGGGGGCAGTTTTTAAAAGTGATGCGGCTTCCAGATGCTGAGAGAGGAAAAAACATTTTTGAAAACAAGTGAAGTTGAAACTGTATCCAGGTTGTATTTCTTATCCATCTCACAACAAACACACACACACACACACACACACACACACACACACACACACAAAACATACATATATATATTTACATGGTGATTCAGGCTTTTTACAGAACATACTTGCTGAGGCTAGCTATGAGGCTGAACAAGTATTTTCTTCATTTTGAGATCAATATTATCACCACCCAATGATCCAGTGAGGGACCCAGGACTAGAACTCTGAACTCTTAACTCCATTTGCTAAGGGTGCACGTAATTCTCCATCTTGATCTATGGGTAAGGCATACTACTCCCTTGCCCCTACCCCCACTTTCCTATGTATTAGCAACAAAATACCTAGAATTCCCATATTTTCCTTGTAAATGTTTGAAAAAAAATTTAACTTGATGTAAGAAAACAAATAAACCTATGAAATGAGGGACAGAAAATCCTTAGCCTCTAACAATGTAAAACCAAGCAAATGATCAGAAGAGCAAATAGAATTATTTTCGTTATTCTGTGTCCTCTTCCTTGTTTTCTTTCCTTCTTTCTTTTCTTCTTTATATCATGGGTACTTTGTTTATATGTGGTCCTGGTTCTGCTAATTTCATTAAGCATCATCTTATCCCAGTATGAATCTTTTATTACTTCTGTGGCCTTAGAGTGTTCTATTAGTATATCATAATCTACATAGCCGTTCTCCAATTGGTGGACAATGTGGGTGGCTTCTAATTTTTTTCCTGCTTTAAATAAGAATATTTAAATTTTTAAAAAATAAATAATCCTTTTTCACTTTCATTATTTTTTGAGGGGGAGAAGGTCATAGCAAATGTAGTGACTGGTTCAGAAGTGGGGGTCAGTTTTTTGAGTCTTTCTGTATAGTGTCTTTCATGATTTTTTCAACTGCCTTAGCCTTCGACCCAGCCAACAATTTATTAGAGTGTCTGTTTCCCCACAGCCAACATTGGATTTTATTGGATTTCATTTTTTTTTTATCAACCTAGTGCAGGTAATATGGTATCTTACAGGTGTTTTGATTTTCAGTGCTCTGATTATTAGGGAATTTGAGTATATTCTCATGTATTGACCAGCACACAGGTTTGTTTCCTTCTTTGTAAATTGTCTGTGTCCTTTGACTTTTGTTCCATCAGGGAAGTGTCTGTTGTTAGTTTTGTATGTATGCATCAGTTTGTTACATAAATTCTGGATATCAAACCGTTAACTGGCATATTTATTGCGAGTATTTTCCCCCATCTCTTTGCTTTTGATTTTTAAGATTGTTTTTGTTGTGTAAAATCCTTTTAATATAACGGAGTGAAACTTGTTGATTTTTGTCTTCAGTGAATTCTGTTTTAACAATGTTCTATGTATTTGAGATAAACATTTAAAAAATGTTTTGCTGGTCTAGTTAGTCTGTTATCATGTGCGATGTGAAAAATGGATCCAATTCCATTTTTTTGTCACATAGCTATCGAAGTTTTTACTGAATAGATATCCAATTCCCTAATATTTAAACGGGGATTATCAAATAGTCATCTTTTATAGGCACTGGGCTGTATGGGTTCGTTATTTCATTGATCAATTTCTCTATTCTTTTCCCAACACTAGATGGGTTTAAAAAATTATTTAGTGCTTTCAAATTTAGGGTTTTTTGCTCTTCAATACTGTTACACTGAGAGTGACCCAGCCATCATCTGATTATGTTAAAACAGGAAGATATATGTTGTAGGAGTCAAACAATATGACCAGGAGGAAACTAACTCCTGGAAAATGAATTGATTACTCAAATGTTGAATCATTTTTATTTATTTAAGGGAATAACCAGCAAATGGCTATTAAGAATGAAGTAGAAAGTTGTGAAACTTTGAAAAAACAGGTTGATGCCAAACCTTCCTCAGAAAAGAAGATTCACAAAACATCTAAAGAAGATACATGTTGTGGGAAACAGGACGTCCCTTCTTCAGTCGAGGTTTGTGTTCAGCTTTTCTCTCCTACTTCAAAGAAATTTTCAATTTAATTTAAAAGAAGTTAAGGGTTAATACAGATAGACTTGGTCAGTGCCTGCAGCTTTAAGAAGCACTGTACATATCTGTGTATTAACTTTTAAGACTTGTAGAGAGCTTTTCAAAAGTTGCTTTCCTGTTATCTTATTTGGGCTACTTAAATTCGCAATGAAAATGTTGCATTTTCTTCATTTTGTAAGTATGTGCCATATTGTATGCCCTCAGTGGGAGACAAGGACCTTGCCCTCTTGGAACTTGCTGGCTAGTTGGGGAAACAATACTTGATTATGTGAGACGTTTAAGTGAATCATACAAGTCAGTGTCTGATCAAGTGCCAACCTGATTGTGACAGATAGACATTAATCCATGGGAAAGTTTATAGAGGGAAAAATCAGTGTGTGTTGAGTGCAGATCAGTTATTGGAAGCAGTCATTTTTGAGAGCTAGGAGAGCTGGAATTTAGAGATTCAGAAAAGAGGGAAAGGTCAGCAGACCTAGGTTTGAATCCTGATGGTGATACTAGTCCTGTGGCAGTGAGTAAAGTCACTTAGTTTCACTAGGCCAGAGTCTCCACATCTGTAAAATAAGGGTGAGGGGGAATGATGTCCTGTGGCTCTATCTACCTCACAGGCTTGTTGTGAGGAAAGAACTTTGTCAATCTTTGGAACTAACTAGGGACATGGGAGCAATTGTGTTGATGATGGAGAAATTATTACTGTGCCCTGGAGACATTAAATGACTATTTAATTAGAGGATGGTGAAGGAACAAGCCTGAGCAAGTAGAGAATTCATGTTGAAGGGTAGTAAAAGGTAAGATTGAGGAAAGCAAGATGGCGCCAGATGGTAGAAGGCCTTGATTGCCAGACAAAGGAGTTTAGACTTTTGTTTCTTATGGGGCCAGTAAAGGCTTTTGAACCGTTCTGAAAGTCAGCATTTATTATTAAACTATTATAAATACTCAAATTAACTGCAAAGGACCTATGAAGGAAGATGCTATCTGCATCCAGAGAAAGAACTGATAAATAGAAGCATGCATAATTTAGCTCTACCTATACATATACATACGCACATATATGTATATATATATGTATATATGTGCACACATATTTGTGTGGTAGCCATCTCTAGGGCTGGGGGGAAGGGAAAAAAAGAGAAAGTTACATGATAACTTTATTATATATTTAAAAGGAAAAGCAAGTTGTGCAGTTTCATGTGCAATCTTTTTTTTTCTATTCTGCTTTTTTATGGAAATGCCTATTTTATTTCTTAAGTTCAGAATAAAAATACAAGAAAAAGAAAAGAAAAGAAAGATTTCCATCAATGAGGAACTGGAATTCATCCTGAAAAGCAAACCTGTTTTGTTTTTCTAATGGTTAGAAAATACTTGCCTAACTTCTTAACTCTAACTTCTGAAGTACACTTCTCTGCCTTCTGGGGCCAAGCAGAACGAATCCAATCAGTTTCCTGCATGGTATCCATTAGGTACGTGAAGACAGTTATTTCCCTTTTTCAGTCTCCATTTCTCCCAGCTAATTATAGGATCATAGATTTAAAGCTGGAAGAGTTCCCTTTCTAGATTCTCAAAAGGCATAGTCTTGAGTCCTCTGACCATCCTGGCCATTCTTCTTTGGCCATTTTCTGTCTTTTCTGAGGCCTTCCCTAAAATTTGGAACCCAGAGCTGAACACAGTAATCCAGATGGGGCCTGACCAGGGAAGAGGGTAATGGAGTTTACCCTAATCTTCATTCTGTGTACTATGCTTCCCTTATTGCAGCCAAAGGTCACGTTCGTATTTTTGATTTTCATTTTAGATTGAGCTTGTGATACACTAAAACCTCACTTCTTTTTCATGTGGACTATTGTCCTTCCCATCTTCCCCACTCTGTGTACTTGTGTCACTGGTGTTTTGAACCCTTGATCTAAAACTAGAAGAAGGGACCTCAGGCCATGTAATCCAACCTCCTCACTTTATAGATGTTGAAAATCAGGACTAAGTCATTTGAATGATTTTCCCAAAGTTACATAGGGGATAAACATCAGAGGTGAGATTTGAACCCAGCATCTCTGACACACAGAGACACTCTTTTTTTCCTTCTGTGCTAGACTGCCTCCCATTCTATTTCACTAGATTTAAGCCTGTAAAGATCTTTTGGAATCTTCATTTATACCGACTATTCCCCTGGCCATCCCTCTCAGCTTTTATGTCGTTGAGAAGGCTGTGATGGATAAGATTCCTTCTTTTACATCTGCCCCCATGCCAATAATGAGACAGTGTCATGATAGTGAGGGCACCAGTGTTAGCATGGGGATTCTTCCCTTTTCCTTAAGTGAGCTGCAGGGGGCAGCAGCTGACCATGCCAATGGCATTGATATTCCCTTTCCTCTGCTGATCACTGATTCTGCATTTGGAATGAATGACTACAGCCAGGCATAAGCTGCAGGAGGAACAAAATTGGGGGAAAGAACATGGGAGCTTGGGACTATGGGTTTTGGTCCTGGGTATGTAAGCCCCATGCCTCCCAGAAGTGACTGTAAGTGAAAGCAAGAGAGGTGGCGGTGGGGGGGGAAGGGGCAGGGAGGCAGTAGGGGCACAAACATTCCAATTTAGAGCTTCAGAAGCACAGGAGAAAATGAGAGCTAGAAAGGTTATCTAGCACACAGTTGTTATTCAGTTGTGTCCAACTCTTTGTGACTCCATTTGGGGTTCTCTTGGCAGAAATATTGGAGTGGTTCGCCATTTCCTTCTCCAGCTCATTTTACACAGCCCACGGCTAATAAGTTCAGGAACTGGGACTTGAACCCTAGTCCACTATCTTTCAGATGTTTCTACTATATCATATTCCCTCTGCTGTTTTTTTTCCTTTTCCCCTAGAGATTTCTGCTTTTAGCCTCCCAACATGCAAGCTGTTCATTGTACATAGACTACACCCTATCTTCCCTGTGGCTCTGCACCCATAGTCTCCCTCCCTCACCTATAGCATCTTTGCAGAGAACGGCCTTCATGCCACCTCCTTGATGTGGCCTCACCTGATGCCCAAAGTTGGTAGCATTCTCTCTCGAAATTATCATGCATGTGCTTGTGTCCGTACCTGCTACATGTCCCAGATGGAGGCTTCTCTAGAACACAGACAGTTTTGTATTTTGTCTTTGTATCTCTAGTGCTTGCACCAGTGCCTTGTATGTAATATGTACTTAATACATATGGTTTTTTTTAATCAATACACAGTGTTAGATATTATAGGTGTTTTATCTGACTACACCTACCCCAGGAGAGGAGGAACCATGTGTTCTATTTAAATTTTATTTCTTCTCCACAATTAGAAAAGTTTGTTGAATTGATTTTTTAAAAAAGTCATGTCTTTAAAAACCTCAAGAAGATCCCTGCCCTCTTTACCTAAAAATACCAATTGGTTTGGAATGTAGTAATTTCTGCCATCTAACAAAAGAGGCTTGATTTTCGTACTTAGGGTCCCCCTCCAAAAAATTAAAAAAGTAAATTCCCCCTGGGTTCTATTGAAGTGATTGCTGGTGGAGCTTCGGTAGTAATTCATGTGAATTGTAGGAACCGAGCCAACAGGTGAGGGGAGGAGGATTTATTGTGGTAGAATTTAACAGCACCTTGACCATAAATCTGGCAGATGTTTCTCATTTTTAGCCCATTAAGGATTTTTATAGACCAGGTTTTCTTCTCTCTCGAGGGATTGAGGGAGGTGGGGAGAGGGGAGGAATGCAAACACACCAGAGAAAGTTATGCCCAAGTTTCCAGCGGTTAAAAAAGGCCTGGATTCTGGGGATCAGGGTGGAACGAGGGCTTGAAAAGTGGGGAGAGGTAGCATATCTGGAGGCAGGCAATGGCTGTGTCAAATTTAATCACCGAAGAGTCTGAGTTCATTGGTCTTTGGCTGCACCATATCACTGGCTGTTGTCTTTACTTTACAGCAAGAAGATAGGAAGAAGAGACCGCAAGAAAAGAAAGATGGAAATCTCCCAAATCTTAATTGGAATAAAACAAGAACGTCTAGAAAAAACAAGAAAAAAAGTGTTACTGCATCTGCAAGGTGTGTGTGTGTGTGACTCCCCCACCTCCTTAAAAAACAACAAAAACCCCAAACCAAACCTTAAACTGCCGTGTCCGCGTTTTGTTTCTGACTTTCCTCCCTTTTTTCTCTGTTTCCCACCCCCAAGTTTGTAGGTTACCTGAAAATACAAACTTTTCAGTTTTGGGATGGGCGAAATACATCCTCAGGATTGTCAGTGTTCTTGATTACAGGTTATCGGTTTTTATGGAGCTTCTTTAAGGGAAAAAAAATAACCAAGGTTGAAATTTTACTTTTCACCAAGTTTGGTGGTTTTTTTTTTAAACAACACACACACATATACACACACACACACACAATCTTTTTTTTTTAAATCCCACACTCATCCATATCTAGCTACAAAAAAACATTTAAAAATTTACCTCCTGTTGGTTCTTTAGGAAAAAATGAATACAAAATCAAGACACTTTAGCTTTAAACATTTGTCTGATGTAGAATTTAAATAATTACTCTTGTCTCCAGTCTGATTTGAATAGCCATTGACCATTTTGCGTGACATAGGAAAAATGAAAACTCTAATTGCATTTTCTTGTTCCAGTATTTCATAGCAGTGGGAGGGGCAGAGATAGTGGCCTTGGTGACAGAAAGACCTGAGCCCTAGTCCCTCCTCCTGGCTCTGTCACTCCGTGCTCTAGGCAGCTCTCTGAAGACTCTGAGTCACAGAGGAGATGCTGGTCTGGTTCCTTCTCCCCCCGCCCAAAATCTCTCCACGTACCCACTCAATATTTCATAAGAGTCAACCCTAAGGTACCTTTCAAAAAATTACTTTCCAACATAAGCATAGAGGAAGAAGTAAAGATTTTAAAGAGGAATTAAAATGTAGTTTTACCAATTAAATATTATGGCTACATGATTAACTTTAAAAGAGAAGTCTGGCATGCCTCAGACGTGGGAGATGAAATGACTCCGTTTTGGTTTGTGGTTATGTATTATGTGAACTTTAAGGTCAGGATAATGTGGTTTCTGGCTGCTATGCTAGGGTCCTACTTTGATGCTTCCTTGGCATCTAGAGGGGACCCTGTTTTCTCAGAGGCTACTCCTGTGGAGCCCAGCTCTTGCAGATAAAGGCTTCAGGTTTTGAGTTCATCATATATGTCCCAAAGACCAGCTTTAGTTAAGTTGGAACAAGTCTGAAAGTTTTTTGGCCACAGCAATTCATTCAACTGTCAGTATCAACTAAGGCCTTGATGGGTGGCAGTCTTTTTCTGTGGAGGAATTGTCCACATCACAGAGCCTTGAAACATTGAAGTAGGTTATATCTAAGGAATTAGGGCTCTTTTTCTTCTGGCTTTTTCAGGAGGGCAGGGGATGGGATATGGGGAACAGAGAAAAAAGTCAGATGAAGAAAAAAGTAAATGAAAAGTATTCCATATTTTGTTTATTTCTTTTACCTCTGTTTAACAATAATACTTTATACTTGTATAATACTTTAGAGTTTGCAAAGCATTTCTGCACCCTGATCTTCACAAGAACCCTGTACAGTGAGCAAGACTGAGATTCCTTTTTCCAAGTGCTGACTCAACCAAAGTTCACCCAGCTTGACAGAATTTTCAAACCCTCGGAGTGCTCACTTGCGTTCTCATGCTCTCTGTCTCTCTGACTCTCTCTCTCTCTCTCTGTGTCTCTCCCCCCACCTCCATCTCTCTCTGTCTCTCCGTTTCTCCCTCTGTCTCTCTTTCTCTCTGCCTCTGTCCCTCTGTTTCTCTCTCTCTCTCCCTCTGTCTCTCTGTCTTTCTCTGTGTATGTCTCTGTGCCTCTCTTTCTGTCTCTCTCCGTCTGTCTGTCTTTCTGTCTCTTTCTCTGTGTCTCTCTGTGTATGTGTCTCGCTGTGTCTCTCTCTGCCTGTCTCTCTGTCTCTCCCTTCCCCTTCCCCCACTTATTTTTTTCTCTCTCTCTTATGTATCTTGCTATCCATGCCATCTTTTAAATATGTTTTCTTAATCCTAAAAAGCTTTAGATGCTAAAATTGTACATTTTTCTGTGTTCAGCTTTATACCAAGTCCTTAACCTAAAATAGGGCAGCTAGGTGGTGCAGTGGATAGAGTGCCAGGCCTGAAGTCAGGAAGACCTGAATTCAGCTTCAGACACCTCCTAGCTGTGTGACCCTGGGCAAGTCACTTAATCCTGTCTGCCTCAGTTCCTCATTTGTAAAATGAACTGGAGGAGGAAATGGCAAACCCCTCCAGTATCTTTGCCGAGAAAACTACAAAAATGGGGTCATGAAATGTCAGCTACAACTGAAACAATGGACAACAAACCTAAAAAAAGACAGGGTAACAGTGACAGCAGCTACCACTGAGATGCTCCTTACTATGTGGCAGGCAGTGTGCTATAAGCGCTTTTCAGTTTTATGTCATTTGATCCGCACAACAACCCTGGGAAATAGGTGCTAATAGTACTCCTTTTTATAGATGAGGAAACTGAGGCAAACAGGACAAACGACTTTTCCTGGGTCACATAGCTACTAAGTGTGAAACTCAGGTTTTCCTGACTCCATGCCCAGCACTCCACTATGTGCCACCTAGGTTCCAGCCATTAAGAATCTCTTTTTACATATCTAGAGGAATGAGCACTAGACCAGGCTCGTAGGCCTGGATCTGCTAACCAGGTCCTGTACAGCCTAGTTTGGAGACCTTCATGAAGCAAGTCACTTCACATATTATTTCCTCTGTAAAATGAGAGAATTAGACCCAATAAACTCTGTAGTTTCTCCTCACTCTAAAATTCCACGATTCTGTTCCTTTCTCAGACCATCAGAACAAATCTCTTTCCAGTTTTCCATCTCATTATCCCACATCCTGTTTTATTGGTATCCCCAAAATAGAAGGTCTAACGTATGACTTCTTTAATCTTTTTTGTATCAATGTGGACCCTTTTTCAGTTTGTTGAAACATGGACCCTAGACCCCCTCCTCAGATCAACATTTCCAAATGCATAAAATAGATACATAGGATTGCAAAGGGAATCAATCATACTGAAACACAGCTATCAAAACATTTTTAAAACATAAATTCACAGATCTAAAATTAAGAACTTCTGGCTACTTTCAAATTTTGGCCTTTTTAGATATATTTAAATACCCACACAATACTTACATATATACACACATATATACATACACATATACATACATACACACATATATGCACGCATACATATATACCTATACACAGAGATAGCCATATCTATATATGTATTATATGCATGCATGTATATATGTGCACGCTTATAAGTGCATTATATACATGTATGCATATGTATTTACACATATATTACACACGTGTGCATTTATGTGTGTAATATGTTTCATTGTTAATAATTTTATATGCCTTTGTTCGAATGTCACATTTATAGCTATATGTTGTGTATATATAAAGAAAACAGTCCATGTATATGTGATAATTACAGTACATATTACAATATACCATATATTGTTTATTATATGTGCAATGTATTATAATATTTTATTTTATGTAATAGTTATACATGTGTGCTGAGGACATTAATGAGATGTTTGTGGCTGCCACAGGGCTCCTGAACAGAATGAATCAAAGCATGTGTGCACGGAATTTGAAAGGCCCGAGCTGAGAGGTACTACTCCTCTGAGGAGCTGGTGTACACAGAGCGGTACTGTGGACGTTTGTAAAACAGAACCCAAAATTACTTCTGCAGCCCCAGGAGAAACAGGTATGTTGTCATTCTGAGATATAAGCGGGGCATCTATAA
This sequence comes from Phalanger gymnotis, assembly GCA_028646595.1. Taxonomy (NCBI): domain Eukaryota; kingdom Metazoa; phylum Chordata; class Mammalia; order Diprotodontia; family Phalangeridae; genus Phalanger; species Phalanger gymnotis. Next base: position 325,695,305 of record CM053623.1, on the reverse strand, counting down.
AGGCTTTCCTTTCCTCCTTCACAAAGTTTCTGGGTTCAGAAAAGCTAAACCCCAGGTGAGCAGCCCCAAGACAGTGTAAAATTGTAAATGTAACTGGATAATTTTGAGGCAGAAGCATCTCTCACCTAGCCTTTTACCCTGAGCTGTTGTCCCGATCCTTCCATCTTTGTGCACATGGTGGAATGCACAGTGGGATACTTGGTCCAGGCTGTCATCCACTAACGGGATCAGTGGTGACAGAACCAGAGGGCAGCGGTGGGGATCTAGTACCCATAGCAAATGGCTGAACAATAGCCCGAGACAGGCCAGGGCTAGCCCTGGCAGCTTTATTTTCCACTAGTACTTTTTCTCCAAGCTGATCCCTATCAGTACCCAAAGCCAGTAGGGTGTTGATGTTAACAGTTGGAGAGAAGGACCCATTCTGTAATGTTTGGGACGGAGCAGAAATAAGCAAAGAAGCTGGATGATACCCATTGGAAAAACAAAAAATCCCAGCTGTATGTAATAGAGATTCAAATCTTCCCTTTCTGTTTTCCTTTGTGTAGGAAAATGTTTGTGTGTGTTGGTGTTTGACAAGTCCATAATAATAAAAAGAATTTTTTTTTTAAAAAAAAGAAAGGGGAAAAAATGACAGAATGAGTAGGAGATGTGGTTCTGTCTTTTCTGCCTGAGGCATTTGGAAGGGCTGCATTGCTAACCCTTTCTCTTTTCCCTGTCTTCTGATGCATCTTATTGGTGCCGATCTTGCTGGGTTTTCTTAAAAGAAAGTATTTCCAGAACTCTTTAGCTTGTGTGACTTTAGCTTTTTGGCAAAACTAAGAATATTTCATTTTTTGAGTGTGGGGAAAAAACAAGGGTGTTATTTAGTTTCCGTGAGCTGAGGGCTTTGCCTTAGACACAGACATACTAGCTAGTTGCTTATATGGTGTGATTTTAAGTAAATCTGAAAGTCCTCTCTTCCCTCAAAATGTCCTTCAATAACTCCTTTTCCTTCACATTGAAGGCCTCTTATAGAAATGTTCCCTGAATTATATTCTTATATATTACATTGTTACATTTATATATTGTGATATATAAATATTAACATAATATGTCTTTAATAACTTGGTATGAATGAGTTTCCGCAGATGGCTTCTTACATGGAGAGCCTCTCTGGGTCTCAGTTTCTTCACCTGTATAATGGGGTTGGATTAGATACTCTCTAGGACCCTTCTACCTTTTAAGTCTGTTATGTGCATCTGATGTTACAGAAAAGAAGTACTTTAGGTACTTGGGAGGTAGGAGGGAGATCTCTGAGGTGGACATAGAAAGGGGAAAAGAGAGCTCTAAGCTAAAGGTCAAATCTGACTTTTTTTCAAGTGTTTCTTGAGGGATGGGCAACTGAGTCTCATGTGGAAAACAGAAGAGGTCATTCATGAAGCACAGCTAGATTTTCATTGCATTGGAGTCAATAGTGAGCAGCTGAGGGAAAACCTTTGAAATGCTTTTCTGTCTCATATCTTCCAGAGGGTCATTACCAGCGGCCTCAAAAGAAATGTGGAGACAAGTTTTGTTCAGATTCCAGCTCAGACTGTGGCAGCTCTTCTGGGAGTGTGCGGGCCAGCCGGGGCAGCTGGGGCAGCTGGAGCAGCACCAGCAGCTCGGACGGAGACAAAAAAACCGTGCTCCCTGCCCGGCACTTCCTCCCCTCCCGTGAGTAGTATGACAGCCCCCACTGGCCAGCTCACCTGGCCCTTCCTGTGGGGACTGGGAACGAAGGGCTGCTTGCTTCTTGTTGCCCAGAGCAGGGGTGAGGGGGCGGATGGTGGAGTAGGGGATATCTTAGGCAGAGTAGCTGAGTCTCTTTTTACCCTTGGAAAGCTGATAAATAGGGCAGAAGACATGCCCTCCCTAACTCTTAAGGATTTGTCTTGATGCTCTGTTCAGACAGGGACTTGATTCATACCCCAATTACCCTCCTCTCCCCTTGCACTCCTCAATTTCTATTCATCCTTTTTAATGATAAAGGATGAATTAATGATGAATGATTTAAGGATGAATTCCTGTTTGTCCTTTTTAAGAATACCCATAAACAGACCAAAAAAGAAAAAAAAAATCTCTTTAGTCAAAAAAAATTTTCTCAGGCACTTTCATCCCTAGAGTATGTTTACTGGTGCTAACCCCTCATCTTTTAAACAGTTCAACTCTAAGGCTGCTAAATAATTCAGGGGATAGAGTCAGGAAGACCTGAGTTCAAATCCAGCCTCAGACATTTACTAGCTTTATGACCCTGGGCAAGACACTCAACTTCTATCTGCCTTAATTTCCTCATCACTTAATTCTGCGAAAGGAAGATGATAATAGTACTTACCTCCCAGGGTTGTCATGATGATAAAATAATAACATTTATTTACAAATGAAAATTTGCGAAAGTGGTTGCAAATAGTAGGTACTGTGTAAATACTTGTTCCCTTCTTTATCCTCGGGTTTTTTCTCTTCTCGGTGAGCTAAGTAAACGTGGAAATGTTAGTTTTCCCTCCAAAGTTCCATTCGTGAGAGAAATCATTTTTTTTAAAATAAGGCAGAACTAATTTCTCATGGGTCTGTTGACTGATTTCTTTCAAGCCTCTATGCTTACATCTGGAGTCAGGTAACCTGGATTAAAATTCATACTCTGCCCACTTACTATCTGCATGACCCAGACAAATGATTTTTAACCTGTTTTTGCCTTGGTTTCCTCTTCTGTAAATTGACTCATATGGTATTAGATGTCTCTTGGTTCCCTTCCAACCCTAAACCCATCATCTTATGATCTCTGCAGCTGTAGAGACATTTACATGACTGCTTTTTTGAATAATTCATAGGACCTGGTTAAATGGTGAAGCCAATGACATAAGTCTCTGGGATCTAGGAAATTCTCTAGGACTATGCAGTGGTGGAGAAGGTGTTGGCCTGCATTGACTGGTAGAGGGATTTTCCTTAGCAGAAATCCCAGGGCCAGCCCCCATATCTTTTGCTCCTTTAATTTCCTGTGACTCTCTTATGCACACTTGGAAATCTTAAAAATCCTGTTCCAAGGATATATGATTCATTGGCCCTTCCTGCTCTGTATGGCCGAGGTGGCCCCTTAGATGGCAGACACGGCCCCTACTGAAGCATCTTCTGCTTGATAGAGACTGCCACAGTCTTCATTCATTGCCTTCTGTACCAACTCGAGCCTTCAGAGCAGAATTTTAGTGGTGGGCTTTAAAAACAACAAAAAAAAGACAATCTGTAAATAAATGTGTCCTTTCACGTCCACACATTCAATGTAGAGGGCTTCTATTTTTTCACTGTCAATGCGACATTTATAGTTCGAGTGTAAACTTAGAATGCTCAAATCAACGGTTCCCCCTTATTTTCAGCAATAATAACATCTTCCCTGTGAATAACATTTTAATACAGAGCATTTTTCTTACAATACCCCTTTGAGAATGAGGCACAGGTAGTATAAATATTATCTCAGTTTTACTGAGGAGAGATCTGAGTCTCAGAGAGGCTGTGCCTTGTCCAGGCTAGACTATTAAGTGTTAGAGAAAGACTCCATGTCTAGGAATCTAACTGCCTTTCCACGAGAACATAGCAATTGAGAAACTAGCAACAGTCATCGACTATCAATGTCAGGTTAAAATAGGTGTGCGGTTAAAAAGGTATGTGCTTAATGCTGTCATATATGCAATTAGAATTTTTAAAAAAGCTTTTGTTATCTTATTCAGGTGGAAATATTTTTTTTAAACAAACTCTTTAAAAAAACTCTTAAAAAACCCGATGATCTCCACGACAAATCCTCACATTCACCATTTCCACATAAACATGTCTCATTCTGGATGTTAAATCCATCACTTCTCTGGCGGGAGGTTAGAGGCTGATTCGTCTTCACTCTTGTGGTTTGGACTCGGTGGTTTACCATTGCATTTAGCTGTAAAGTCTTTCAGAGTTTTCTTTCTTTATAATGTTGTCATGGTGTAAATTGTTCTATTTCTGCTCACTTTATTCTGTGTCAGGGCATAGAATCCTCCTGGTGTCCTCAGAAACTGTCCTTTTTGTCAATGTCCCATCATGGCAAATGCTTTTGTTTGTTTAAGCACACCCCATGGGGCCACCTCCTCAGTTAGGGGCTACTACAGAAGGAAATACTCCAAGTATTTTTGTGCATAAAAATCCTTTTCCTCTTTCTTTGTTCTCAGGTGAAAATGTTTCCCAAACCGATTTTCCATCTGAAACCCCCATTACTTTGAATCTGTCCCACAACATCTGCAACCCCAGGTAAGTTACTTTTAATTTTTTTTATAATATATACTGTGCTTTTTATAGTTTTTCAACAGTTTGGTTCTTCAAAGTTATTTCTTGCCTTGGAAAATGGGAGACTTTTTTGGTTTTAAGGACTGAGTGAGTTACCCACGTAAAAGCTCTTTTAGCTTTTAGCATCATTATATTTTATTTTTTTTCCTGGACTCTGCAGTCCACCCAAACAGGACTTTCCTCTGTTTCTCACACTGCATACCATCTCCCACGCCTGGGGTGTACTCTCTGTCTTCTCGCCTCCACCAGAGAATCCCTGTCTTTAAGACACAGCTGAGATACCACCTTCTACAGGAATATTTTTCTGATCCCCCTTGCTAGTTTCCTCCCTCTTGGACTACCCTATATTTACTTTGTATTATTTTTATACACACACACACACACACACACACACACACACACACACACACACTTTTTCTCTCTCTCTTTCTCTATATATATGTATCTACACACACGTATGCATATGTATACACACACTCACTCTCTCTTTACATGTGTACAATTCTTTTCTCCTGACAGAATGTAAACCCCTTGAAAGTAGAGATTGTTTCATTCTTTATATTTCTCTCGTCAAAACCTAACACAGAGCCTGGCACATAGCAGGCCCTTAGTGATTGTTGACTGATCGATAAATTCCATTATGAGTCTCTTGGTTCTCAGCCTAGTGATTTTTTCCCCCTTAATAGCTAATTAATTCCATAAACATTTGTTAATCACCCGCAGTGTACCAGGTACTCTGCTGGGCACTGGGGATAGAAAGAGCAAAATAAACAATCCCTCCCTTCAGGAAGCTTATGCTTTTACTGGGTGGTGGTTGGGGGCAGAGATAGAATGCATATAAAGATAAACCTAGTGCAAGGTAAAATGGAGAAGAAGAGAACCATAACTCCTGCAGCTGATGAAGACCAATCAGGGAAGGTTTTAGGGGAAGGGGTGCTTTGTGCAAATACATGTAGGCAGATGATGGGATGCAGATTTCAGAAACTGTCTAATAATCCCGTTTGGCTAGAATGTCAAATCCATGAATGGAAATATTATGAACTGAGTATGGAAAGGTAGTTTAAAGCCAGATTTTGGAGGTCCTTAGATTCCAGGCTAAGGAGTTAGCACATTATTCTATAAAGGAAATGGGAAGTCTCTGAAGACTTATGAGTGGAGGAGTGACGTAGTCAGTGTCATTAAGACCTCCATCTTAAGGAGATGATTTTCAAGGATGTATGAAGAATGGATTGGAAGGAGACAGATAAGGAAGATGTTGTTGTAGTCCAGGAAAGATGTGGTAAAGACCTAGATTAGGATGTTATCAATGTGAGTAGAGAGAACTGAACTAATTTGAGAGATGCAGATTCAAGAAAATGAGAGATGCAGAAACAAGGTGGCTTGGCACCTGGTTGGGTAGATCGGTTTTGAGAGATGTGGGGGGCAAGAGGCAAGGATGACTCTGAGGTTATAAGCTTGCATGATTGGAAGAGTGGTGATGTTCTAACTAGAAAAAAAGAAACTTGACAAAAGGCTGGGGGAAAGGTACAGTCTTTTTCTGGGCATATTGAGTTTGAAATGTAATAATGGCTAGCATTTATATCACTTTAAAGTTTGTGAAGCACTTTAGATAATGGTATCCTCACAACCACCCTAGGTTTTGGGTGGTATTATTACCCCCATTTTATAGGTGAGGAAACTGAGGCAGAGGTTTTTTTTTTGTTTGTTTTTTAATAAATAACTTGCCAAGCCTCACACACCTAGTCATTGTCTGAGGCAGAATTCCTTATTCCAGATCTAGAATTCTTGCTACCCAACTCTAGTGAAAGGGTAAATTAACATTTGCCTAACAGTGAAATGGCGTGAAATGAAAGGGCAAAAAGAGAAACATCTCTGCCATGTATGTTGACTTAGAAAGCCTCAAATTAACATTATCTATGTTGTATTTTTTTATATTTTATTAAACATTTTTCAGTTATGCTTTAATCTGGTGACCCATTGGGTTGCAAGTTTGACACCTGCTCCGCCTGTATAGTTCATTGCATTGGTTCTTTGTTTTCCAGTGAGGTAGCCCCATTGGAAAATATCTGTGAAAATTTGCAAATCTGTAAAGAGCTGGGATCCAGCTGACAGGAGGCTAGACTAGCACTGCACCATTGTTAGAATTTGAATAAAAATTGAAGACTTAACTATTGAGACTAAGAAAATGTTATTGTATAATATCTCTAACAATAGCTAGCATTAACATAGTGCTTACTGTGTGCCAGAAATTGTGCTAAATGCTTTCCAATAATTATATCATTTTATTCTCACAACAACCTTGGGAGGAAGGGGCTATTATTATCTCCCATTATACAGATGAGGAAACTGAGGCAAGTAGAAGTTAAGTGACTTGCCCAGGGTCACAAATATCTGAGGCTGGATTTGAACCTAAGTTATTCTGAGGTGCCTCTAGTCACTGTGTCACCTAATTGTCCCTTCTAGGAACCTAAAAGATTCTCTTGTTTGTTGTTTATTACTTTTTTTCCAGTTATGTCTGAGTCTTCATGACCCTGTTTGGGGTGTTCTTGTCAGAGATACTGGTGTGGTTCTCTATTTCCTTCTCCAGCTCATTTTACAGATGAGGAAACTGAGGCAAACATGATTAACTGACTTTCCCAGGGTCACACAGCTAGTAAACCTCTGAGGCCAGATTTGAAACCCAGGAAGATGAGTCTTCCTGACTCCGTGTTTGGCGCTCTATCCACTGAGCTACCTAAGTGGCTGAAAGAGCCCCACATGTTTATATTTTCCCCATGGATTGAATTCTGACTTCCCAGAACAAAACAAACCAGTCCTTGCGGTGTCAGAAAGCTGGGTTCTTAGGTGCCTGCTACCCTGTGGAGAAGGGCAAAGGGTACTTTGACACTGCTGAACTTATTTAAATTGGAAATTTGGCAGGTACCCAATGAAACCTGCAGCTGAAGCATCTTTTTTTTTTTTTAAATTTATTTTTGACATGTTTGGTTTTCAGCCTTGATTTTCACAGGCGTTTGAATTACAAATTTTCTCCCCATTTCCTCCCCCACCCCAC
>CM053623.1:325640122-325687433 GCA_028646595.1 Phalanger gymnotis | reverse complement strand
CACACACATGTGCATATATGTAATGCAAAATCTTTTATTTATTTATTTGCATCCCTGACCAAAAAAATACTATTTGTGAATCAGATGTGATTTAGACATCTCTCTTCTGTATGACTTTTTAAGAGTGATGTTTGTGGATAGTAAAGACAAAGACTGAAGGGACTAGGACAGTGTGAGCTAAAATGCATGGTAACTGGCTTCAGTTTCCAAAAGGCTTAAAAAGAAAAACAACAGCAACAGACGACTTAAGTATTAAATAATTCATTGTCAAGGAAGACTACTTGATTATAATAATGTCAGTATGGAAGGGATTGGTTTTCCTATAGGAGAACCAGAGAAATTGACTTGTGCATTTTGTAGAATTACTAGATCCATATGAATAACTTCTAGTTTCCAGCGTTTTATGATTTCATGCAAGTGTTTTTGCTCATCGTGGTTTGCAACATTTATCAAAGTTCACTTATTTAGAAGGTTCTTTAACTGTCTTGATTTCCCTGAGAGGAATGGTGGCCTGATTCTCTGAAGGAAATCTGGAAACCCAAATAGTACTGGATTTGTTTATGAAGCCAAGGTCCTGGATTGAGTTCCCATATGGAACTAGGTTGATGACTACAGAATGCAAGCCTAACCTTAAGGCATAGGGTATGTAGATGAATGTTACTGGTCACAGGATTCACCAAGGGAGGCGAAATTAGTCTGAAAATCCATTTACTTCCATGGCAAAAACAACTTAATGTGCCCAGTCAATGATGGTCATCTTTCTTATTGTGGCCAGTGTGGTATTATCATGATACATCGCTGAGAAGCCCTTAGATATGCCCAATGTCATTCATCTAATTATGTTTCTAATTCTGTGACTTAAGGAACTAAATCTGGCATTTTTAACAATAAGAACTAGTGGAGAAAACAAGATGGAATCCATTTTTAAGGACTGTTAATGGTGTGTTCTGGAGTGGAGTTGTTTAAAGATTGGATTAAAGATTGTTTAAAGACCTTGGAAAGATAGTCTTTTAACATTTGTTCATAGTTTAATGTTCCCTTTAAAAATGGTTTCATCTTCCCTTACTTAATGTCTGGCTGTCGTGTTTCTGAAACTAGGTACCTTCTCTTTTGTCACAGTTTCGTTGACTGGAATACAACTTGTGAAGGCCAGTTTCCCAATGTGTATTGCCCGCTAGAAGTGAATGATTACACCGGCTTTCCAGAAGGTAAAAACTGTGAAACTAATATAGGGAAGTTGACTGGGAGATGTTTAGGGTTTAGAGAAGGGATTCTTAGTCTTTTTTTATGTCATGGATCTCTTTGGTAGTTTAGTGAAGCTGAATTCTTTTTTAGAATAATGTTTTTTTTTTTAATGCATAAAATAAAACACATAGGATTACAAAGGAAATGAAAAGTTAGTGAATATAAAGATATATTTTTCCCCATCCAAATTCATGGATCTTCTGAAGTCTTATCTACAAATCCCTAAGTGGGTCCATGGACCCCATGGTAAGAACTCTTGGCACAGAAGCATTTATCTTCGAGTGACTGTCCCTCATAACAGTAAACATTCTTTAATGGCGCTGAGATATTCAACAATGCACCATGAGGATTAACCAAATCGTGTAATACTATCATGAGTCTATGTGGTCTTCAAAAATTGAGACAAAATTATCCCACCCACCTATCCCCAAAGACAAATAGACTTTGGGTGCTTAAATTACCCCTGAATTCTCTGTATAGCCTACATGCTCTTCTCCTTCCCAAACTGAAATGCAAAGAGCAAGTATCTGCTATTTAGGACAGTGATGATACAGAAGTAAATAACACTACATTTGGACCCAGAAAACTTGGGCTCAAATTACATTTCTGTCTTTTATTGGCTATGTAATCTTGGAAGAAATCATTTAATCTCTCTGAATCTCAGTTTTCTCATCTGTAAATTGCAAGTGATAATTTGTTGTCATTCAGTCTTCATTTGTGTCCAGCTCTTCATGACCCCATGGACCATACTGTTGTCCATGGGGTTTTCTTGGCAAAAATACTGGAGTGGTTTGCTATTTCCTCCTCCATTGGATTAAGGCAAACTATGTCTGAGGCCAGATTTAAACTCAGGTCTTCCTGACTCCAGGCCTAGCACTCTATCCACTGAACCACCTAGCTGCCAGAACATTCTTACCCTGAATATACCAATTATTCTTACTGTTCATGGGCCCCCAGCAGTTAACATTAGTGCATCAACATCTTTCTCCTCCTAGGTGACAAACAGTGTTATTCCAAAGCCTAAGAGCAGTAATATGCTCATGATACTCTGCTCTTTTGCTATGCCTGGTTTAAAAAAAAAAAACACCTACATGCTTATTTAGAACAGAAGTTTCATGGTTATGTCTGTTCTCCATGAAGTATTTTCAATGCTTGCATCTAAGTAACTGGTTATAGAGTAATCATGGCAGTCTATTTCTTTCCAGAGAGCAGTAATGATAAAATGCCTTACGTTAAACAGGGTTTTATCCAATAGAATGGAAGCTCCTTGAGGGCAGACAGGAAATGCTTCAGTTTTTACCTTTGTATCCTCAGTACCTGCCATGTAATTGGTGTTTAGTAAATGTTTAACTCAGTTGTTTTGAATTGATTTCCTTTTTTGAAAAGCTGCTCCCTTTTCTTCCTTTCTTCATAGAAAACATGAATTACCACAATGGCTTCCCCTGTCCAACAGAAGTTCCAAGCACAGCTTTTATTAGTCATAGCTCCCAGTCATCTTGGAGTACCCCACCCAATGTACCTCCTGCCTGGGAACCTGCCAGCTATGTCAGCCCTTCTGTCAGTGATCCTGAGTTTACAGTGAGTTCTAATTATTTTTAACTTTTTTAAAATATATTTTTATTTTGCTGAATATTTCCCAGTGACATGTGAAATTTTTTTTAATAATAATTTTAAAAAATTTTGAGTTCCAGATTTTCTTCCTTCCTCTCATTCTTCCCCCCTCCTTCAGAAGGCCAGCATTTTGATATCAGTTATACACATGAAATCATGCAAAACATTTCCATATTAGCCATGTTGCAAAAGAAAACACTGACCAAAAAAAACACAAGAAAAATGAAGTAAAAAAAAAGGCACGCTTCAGTCTGCATTCAGAGTTCGTCAGTTTTCTCTTTGGAGCTTGACAGCATTTTTCATCATATGTCCTTTGGAATTGTCTCGTATCATTGTCTTGATCAGAGTGGCTAAGTCTTTTACAGTTGATCATCCTTACGGATGCAATGTTGTCCTGGTTCTGCTCACTTTGTTTTGTATCAGTTCAGGTTTTTCTAAAACCATTCCACTCATCACTTCTTATAGTATGATAGTATTCCATTGTAATCACAGACCACAACTTGTCCAGCCATTCCTCAATCGATGGGCACCCTGCCCATTTCCACTTCTTTGCCACCACAAAAGAGCTGCTATAAATACTTCTGTACAAGTAGGTCTTTTTCCTTTTTCTTTGACCTCTTTGGGATACAGACCCAGTAGTGGTGTTGCTGGATCAAAGGGTATAATTATTTTTTTCCATATGATTCTATATGCTGTTCTCATAGCCATTCTGTTGGCATCCTTAACTTGTGCGCTGTCCATCTTATGTCCATTATTGATTGATTCTGTTGGTTAGGTGCTCCAGTGACATAGATCTGTTCCCTTTGATAAATTAGCAGATGGTCCTCAAGGGTTGCTATGACCAAAAAACCCCTTACCCTCCCAGGGCCAGTCTGGCGTTGAGATTTCTTTACCCACATCACTGGACTCCTACTCGAATCAAAGCCTTCTTATTTAATAACACCTGCTAGATCCCTCAAGAACGTCCAGTCCTCTCCATTCCAGGATGAGGAATCAGGATAGGAGAGGCACTCTCGTGTCCTGGAGTGAGTGTGTGTACTAGCTTTGGAGTGAGAGGACTTGGGTATGAATTTCACCTCTGCTGATTGCTATGTTTTGTGACATCGATCAAGTTGCTTTGTTGTAGCCCTCATTTTCCTCATGTACAAAATAGGTTGTGCTACAAAGTAATCCCTTAAATCCATTCTGTACCATCAGTCGAAATGTTTGGGTGCCCCCTGTTGGTGGGCACCATCTTAGATTTCAGTTCTTTGTTACTGTAAAGAAGAGCAGCTCCAATTATTTTTATACATGTGGGTTGGTTTTCTTCTTTTTAAACCTCTTTGAGATGTAGTCCTAGCAGTAATATTGCTAAGTCAAAATAGTATGCCCAATTTAGAAATAGTGTTTAGTAATACTATTTATAGTATTTAGTTTTTTTCATATTTTTATTATTTAATATTTTTAGTTTTCAAGATTGATTTCCACAAGATTTTGAGTTACAAATTTTCTCCCCATTTCTACCCTCCCCTCCACCCCAAGATGGCATATATTCTTTCTTTTTTCTTTTTGAGGGGGGAAGGCAGGGCATTGGGGTTAAGAGACTTGCCCAAAGTCACACAGCTAGTGTTTCAAGTATCCAAGGCTGGATTTGAACTCAGGTCCTCCTGACTCCAGAGCCTGCGCTGTACTCACTGTGCCGTACTCACTGTGCCACTTAGCTGCCCCAAGATGGCTTATATTCTGATTGCCCCTTTTCCCAGTCTGTCCTCCCTTCTGTCACTCCACTCCCATCTCTTATCCCCTTTCCCCTTACTTTCTTGTAGGGTAAGATAAATTTCTATACCCCGTTGCCTGTATATCTTATTTCCCAGTTGCATGTTAAAGAAAAAAAAAAACCAAACTTTTTTTTTTGAGCATTTGTTTTTAGAACTTTGAGTTCCAAATTCTCTCCCTTCTTCCCTCCGCATCCCCACTCCTTGAGAAGGCAAGCAATTCAACATATGCCACACATGTATCATTATGCAAAACATTTCCATAATAGTCATGTTGTGAAAGACTAGCTATATTTCCCTCTATCCTATCCTGTCCCCCTTTATTCAGTTTTCTCCCTTAACCCTGCCCCTTTTCAAAAGTGTTTGCTTTTGATTACCTCCTCCCTCAGTCTGCCCTCCCTTCTCTCATCACCCTCTCCTATCCTCTTACCCCCTACTTTCTTGTGGGGTAAGATACCCAATTGAATGTGTATGTTATTCCCTCCTCAGGTCAAATCCAGTGAGAGCAGGATTCACTCATTCCCCCTCACCTATCCCCTCTTCCCTTCCAATAGAACTGCTTTTTCTTGCCACTTTTATGTGAGATAATTTACCACATTCTATTTCTCCTTTTCTCCTTCTCCCAATATATTCCTTTCTCATCGCTTAATTTTTTTTTAGGTATCATCCCTTCATATTCAACACACCCCATACCTGTCTATATTTGTGTATATTCTCTTCAACTACCCTAGTACTGAGAAAGGCCTCATGAATTACACACACATCATCTTTCTATGTAGAAATGTAAACAAAACAGTTCAACTTTAGTAAGTTTCTTATGATTTCTCTTTCCTGTTTACCTTTTCATGCTTCTCTTGATTCTTGTATTTGAAAGTCAAATTTTCTATTCAGCTCTGGTCTTTTCATCAAGAAAGCTTGAAAGTCCTGTATTTTATTGAAAGTCCATATTTTGCCCTGGAGTATTATACTCAGTTTTGCTGGGTAAATGATTCTTGGTTTGAATCTTAGCTCCTTTGACCATTGCAATATCATATTCCAAGTCCTTCAATCCCTTAATGTAGAAGCTGCTAGATCCTGTGTTATCCTGATTGTGTTTCCACAATATTCAAATTGTTTCTTTCTGGCTGCTTGCAATATTTTTTCCTTGACCTGGAAACTCTGGAATTTGGTGACAACATTCCTAGGAGTTTTCTTTTTGGGATCTTTTTCAAGAGGCAGTCGGTGGATTCTATCAATTTCTATTTTACCCTCTGCTTCTAGAATCTCAGGGCAGTTTTCCTTGACAGTTTCTTGAAAGATGATATCTAGGCTCTTTTTTTGATCATGGCTTTCATGTAGTCCAGTAAATTGTCTCTGATGGATCTATTCTCCATGTCAGTGGTTTTTCCAATGAGATATTTCACATTGTCTATTATTTTTTGTCATTCTTTTGATTCTGTTTTATAATTTCTTGGCTTCTCATCAAGTCACTAGCTTCCACTTGCTCCATTCTAATTTTTAAGGTAGTATTTTCTTCAGTGGTCTTTTAGACCTCCTTTTCCATTTGGCTAATTCTGCCTTTCAAGGCATTCTTCTCCTCATTGGCTTTTTGGAGCTCTTTTGCCATTTGAGTTAGTCTATTTTTTAAGGTGTTATTTTCTTCAGTATTTTTTTGGGTCTCCTTTAGCAAGTCATTGATTTGTTTTTCATGGTTTTCTTGCATCACTCTAATTTCTCTTCCCAATTTTTCTTCTACTTCTCTTACTTGCTTTTCCCAATCCTTTTTGAGCTCTTCCATGGCCTGAGCCCAATCCATATTTTTCTTGGAGGCTTTTGATGTAGGCTCTTTGACTTTGTTAACTTCTTCTGGCTATATGTTTTGATTTTCTTTGTCACCAAAAAAAGATTCTATATTCTGAATCTGAATCTGAGTCTGTTTACCTTTCGTCATGTTCCCAGCCAACTACTTGACCTTTGAGCTTTAGGTCAGGTAATGACTGCCTTCAGAGTAGAGAGTTCGTTGTTCCAAGCTTCAGGGGCCTTGCACTGCCATTTTCAGAGCTACTTCTAAGCCAACACAAGCTCTGCCACACCAGTGCTTCTCCTCCCCCAAGAACTGCCAACCAGGACTGTGACCCAGATCCAGGCAGAGCAAAGTCAGAGAACCCCGCCTCTGCGCCAGCAAAGCGCTGCCTGCATTCCTGCTCTGGTTTGCCACTTGATTCCTCCCACTGGGTGGGCCAGGAACTCTGGAAGCAGCCGCACTGGAGCTTTGGAAGCAGCCACCAGAGCTTCCTGCTGCTGCTGTGCTACCTCTGCTGCCCCTGGGGCTGGGGCTGGAAGGGCACTTCTCTCCCCGAGATCCAGCAGTTTTCCCAGTGACCTGCTCTATGGTCTTTGGGGTTTGTGGGTTGAGAAGTCTGGTAACTGCTATAGCTCAGTGATTCATGGCCCAGAGGGCCTGCTCTAGCCATCTCCTCCACCCTGGTCTGTCCTGGCACAGCCTACTCTGGGCTGTACTTGGTTCCCAGCACGGTGCGATAGACCTTTCCCAGTGACTATCCAGGCCATTCTGGGCTGGAGACCTGCTTCCCTCTGTTATTTCATGGGTTCTGTATATCTAGAATTTGTTCAGAGCCATTTTTTACAGGTGTTTGGAGGGATTTGGTGGAGAGCTTAAGCGAGTCCCTGTTTTCCAGCTGTCATCTCGGCTCCATCCCATTTATAGAATTTAGTAATAGTAATAGTAATTTTGGGGTATATTTTCCAGTTGTTTTTCAGAATGTCTGTACCAGTTCATAGTTATACCAACAGCACATTAATGTACCTGCTATCCCACAGCCCCTCTACCATTTGTCGTTTTTCTTTTCTTTATTTGGGGAGGAGAGGGGCAGTCTAATGGGTATGAGCGACCTTAGAATTGCTTTAATTTACTTTTATCTAATTATAAATAATTAGGAGAATTTTTTCAAATGGCCATTAGCTTGGAAATGACCATTTATCAACTAAGCAATGACTCTTATTCTTATAAATTTGAATCTTATATTTCTGCTCAATGAGTAAGTACTAACTGCATGCCAGGCAGTGTTCTCAGTGCTGGGGATTCCTCCCCAAAAAAGACATACGAGGTGTTGGCATACTGTTAGGGGAGACGTTTCAATAACTAGGTACATATAAGATATATACAGAGTAAATGGAAAACTACCCAGAGTCATCCCAGAGAAAAGACAGTAGCAGCTGGAGACACCAGGAAAAAAAAAAGGTCTCTTGCAGGAAGTAATATTTGAGCTGAATTTTGAAAAAAGCCGGGGAAAGTCAAAAGGTGAATGGGGCTTAGTGTTGCAGGCATGTTGGACAACCAGAGCAAAAGTACAGAGATAGGAGATATGGAGTGCTGTGTTTGAAAAACAGGAGGGAAGTCAGGTATCACAACACTAATAATGTAGGGAGAAAACAGGCTATAAAGAGCTTTAAATGCCCTTGGAGCTCGTTGAACAGAGGGGAGGGATGTAATCAGACTCTTGCTTTAGAAAAATCATCTTTGGAGCTGAGTGGAAGGTGGATTGGAGTAGGGAGAGACTTGGGGTGGACAGACAGTTTAGAAGGCAGTTGTAGTAGTCCAGGTGGGAGGGGGTGATGAGGACCTGAACTAAGGTGTAGGTGGCTGTGAAAAGAGAGAGAGGGATGTATGTGAAGATTGTGAATGTAGAAATAAGTTTTGGCAGCAGATTGTATGTGGGAGATGAGAGAGACAGAGACAGAGAGTTAGTTGAGGATAACAATGAGATTGCCAGTCTGGGTAACTGGGAAAGATGGTGATGCTCTTAACTATAATAGGGAAGTTGAGGAGGGTTTAGAAGAATGAGTTTTGTTTTGGACATGTTGAGTTTGAAATGGGAAGTTCTTTTTGAATGTCCAAGAGATAGTTGGTGTTGAGGGGGATTGGAACACAAGAGATAAACTAGTATATAGAACTTAGAGTAAAGTTTATCATTTAACTCATGGAAGTTGATGAGATCATCAGGAGAGATACTATAGAGACACAGTGGTGCAGAACAGAGACTTGAGTAGTTCCCAAGGTTACTGCTGGATGGGCTGTGAGATAGTCTACGTTTACTTCCTGAATACCCTTAGGTTAATCATTCCCCTCCTGGGGTACCTTCTCCCCCCTGCCCCCAATCTTTCAGGTCCCTTTTATGTATATATTGTATTCTCCCATTAGGATATAATGAGAGAAAATGCCTAGAGGACAAGAAATGTCTTTTTTCTTGTATTTGTATTACCAGTTTTTAGTAGATAGTAAATAATAAATACTTACTGCCTGCTATATCTCTGCTACAACAACTAGAAAGAATGGGAGGGGCTGACTAGAATAAGAAGTAGGAGCATTGGGACCTCATTTGAAGGATATTTGTCCACATTCATAGAGACCTTTTCAGTCCTTGTAAATAAAGACCTAAATTATCAGCTGATCAAGTTAAACCACTGGTTTCGAAGCTATTTATTCTTGGCTCTTTCTCCCATTCAGAAGGTTCTTTAAAGGCTTCCATATTTAAAAGAAAGAAAAGTTAATCCCTTTGGGCCAATAACCTACCTTTCTACTGCCTTGAGAAGGATAAAGGTATACCAGGAGAGCCAGGCAGGCAACATTCTCTGGAAGATGACATCTTTTTGTCAATATAAAGGGACTATTATGTTTAATCAGTTTGTCTAGAATTGGGTTTCATCCTGTCCATGAGACTTGAGTAGATATCATTATTGTTTTTAAGTATGCCGGCTCTTCAGTAATGGTTTTTGTCTTCAATTCCAGCCCTACCTCTCAAGCACCAGAAGCTTATCCCCAATGTCTGGACTTTTTGGTTCCATCTGGGCCCCACAAAATGATGTGTACGAAAGCTGCTGTTCCATCAATCCCACCACCCAGCATTCCACTCACATGGAAAATCCAGCAGTGATGTGTAAACAGGAATATTACCCGAGGTTTAACCCTTTCCGTGCCTATATGAACCTGGACATATGGACTACCACACCAAACAGGAACACAAACTTCCCGCTTTCTAGGGACTCAGGTTACTGTGGGAACGTGTGAATGGAATTTGGTCTTAAACAATGTGAATAAAGATGCTTGTGTTTTGATTTCTAGAGTAAGCTGGTTGTTGAGATAGATGGCAGCGTTGGTGGATATTTTGGCACTTTTATATGGAAAATAAATTTTTTTAATGAAGCTTGAATGTTCCGTTTTTTAAAAAAAAAAAAAACCAAACTTTTTTTTTGTAAATGAGCAAGAGAAAGTGTCTGAATATTCTAACTGTAGAAACGTGCCAAGCATCCCGAAACATTCTAAAAGAATACATAGGTAATTCTAAGAAGGTGAGAATCAAGAAGCTCTGGATTTGGCGGCTGAGGTGACCTCAAGCACCACCCCTGTGTTGGGGGATACAATTCCAAGGGCAGGTGCCTGGTCTGAGAAACCCTGAGTCAGCATTCCTATGGAGAAGCAGGGGCTAGAATGACCCTCTGCGGTGCTGAATTCTCCACCTCTCCAGGAATTGTCAGTATGAAGGATCAAAATCCGAAAAGGCCCATACAAGTAAGTATTTCTTTCGCAACTTAACTCTGTTAACCCCAAGTTGAATTACTTGAGGTGAATGCAAGGCCGGTGCCTAGTTTGTGTGTTATATGGAGTGTTAATTGTAAGAGTACCTCTTAGGTAAGGTCCATTTGTGCAGAAATGCCCCCCTTTTATTTCAAGTAAGCAGAGGAGTAGAAAAATGTGCCCTGCTTTGAGAGATGTCCCTTTGCAGATGGGCAGGATAATCCTGCCTCTGTGCCAATTGGCTCCTATTCTCTGCCTGTTGGCAGTTTTGCTGTGTCCGTGTTAAAGGTGTTTTTGTAAACTTCTTGAAGGATTTTCAAACTTTTAATAAAATAGTTTGGTATTTTCACATTTGGTATCGTCTTTTCTTTATTGGGAGGTCATTGCAGGGGGGATGGAGGGTGTATGGAGGGGATAGGGAGAGTTGTTCAGGATTTTTGCCCGTTTTAGATGGTTGGGATGGCTCCATGGCAGGGACAGATTAGCTGTGGCCAACATGAGAAAAGTTATAATATTGTTTCCTCCAGGACCATGGTGTAAGGACAATTGTCTGGAAAATCTCTGGCTTCAGATGGATCCCTGGTTTGAGTGAGAGAGGTTTTTTGTTTCCCCAGAAATGTTTTGTTTTTGTTTTCCAAGAAAAAATGAAGCATTTCATAGAAAAATTTAGTTACATGAATTTAAAAACTCTTTGCAGCATCTTCAGTAGCACATCAAATAACAGAGCCCCTGTGCATAGATTTTCTTCTTCAGAATAGGAGCCCTTGTGACCTCTCTGTGTGTATGGATGAAAACTTGTCAATACCAATATGAATTTTTGCTATATTTTAACTTGTACTTCATTGGATAATGTTTTCAAACAAATAATGTGTTTTCCTCACACTCACTCGTATTATCGAAGATTAACCAAGAAAGAAAATACAGATCACCATAATGCTTGTGTGAAATACATCATTTTCAGAAGCTTTCCAAAAGCTAAGAAGACTGTTCCTCCTTGACAGAGGTATTATTTCTGACTCCTAGGCTAAATTGTTGACAGAGAGACTGTGGGAACCCAGTTTGTGTTTGGGCAGCCAGCTGCTGTCTTTTATTAGGTTCTGGTCTTCAAGTGGGTCACACCATCACATCATCAGTGATAGGGGGTTGGCCTGGCAGATTTAATAGACTGTAGGATCTCAGTTGTAGGTCTTGATCTTCAGGCTGGTCTTAGTCTGAAGGGGGAGATATTATGATAATAAGAACTAACATTTATATAAGGTTTTTTTGTATAAGATTTGAAAAATGCTTTTACATGTTTTATCTTACTTGACTCTCACAGCAACCCTGTGAGGTAGCTACTGTCATTACTAATTCCCATTTTACAGATGAGGAAACTGAGGCTGAAAGGTGAAGAGACTTGGCCAGGGCCGTACAGCCATTAAGCGAGCTCTTCCTGACTCAAGTCTAGGACTCTACCTACTATATCACTTG
The DNA here is from genome assembly GCA_028646595.1 of Phalanger gymnotis. Lineage (NCBI taxonomy): Eukaryota > Metazoa > Chordata > Mammalia > Diprotodontia > Phalangeridae > Phalanger > Phalanger gymnotis. The sequence continues at coordinate 325,675,778 of CM053623.1, read as the reverse complement.
GCTGCCTGTAACTGTCAGTTCAATATTGGATTTGAGGTCAAGAGAATGTAGATTCTCATCCTTTTCTCTACTCTTCATTCTCTGCAGTTTATTTAATTAATTGATTCATTTCACGCGCGTACACACACACACACACGGCATCTATCATGAGCTGTTCTTTCTAGGTACTGTAAAAAATATAAAAGGTATAAAAGGTGCTTCTGCCATTTGGATTCATGAACTCTCCTGCCCTAAACCTTAGGACTCCCCACTTTTGTGGGGTGTAAGATTGTAAATTTTTTTTACAGAAGACAGATTTGGTGGCAGGTGGAGGCCTTATCCAAAATAGATTTTCATCTTAAGCCTGAGAAAGTCAACAAATGACAACATCCTCAAAGTGTTGGAATGGTTATAAACCTAGCTCAACTTTTCCTGTTTCCTGCTTTAAGCAAATAATTTTTTTTAAAGGACTGTTCTTTGTTTCATTGCTGGGCAACTTGCCTTCCTTCCAAGAGACTCACTTGGTGTTCTTGGAAAGGCTTGTCCCCATTGGTGATGAGAGTTGTTTGGGGCTGGAATCGGGTAGACCTTGAAATGGTAAAATCCAAATATCCAACTTTTACCTATTCACAGAATTTAGGTCATGTTTTTTTTGGACTTGAAAGCTAGGTCAAATGAAGCTCATAATTAATTACATCCATTTCACAATCCAGGTCAACAAAGTTTGTGCCATGTGCTTCTTAGGCTGCTTTTGCCAGGAGAATATGCCATCTGATGGAAAGTAACTAAAACGGTGGTACCATAGAATTTAAGTTTTAGGTATTTGGTTTTTTTTTTCTTTTCCCACATTAAGCTGTTTTTTTCATGTTTCATAATTATGTGACAGATTTTTGGCCAAGTTGTTTCCATTTAAAAATTGCTGATTTTAAAAATAAATCCCTTAAAACTGCCATGAAATGAATGGCCCACCAAAACAAAACAAAATAAAAATTCCTTTCCTCTGGAAGCTTTTACGATGCTTTGTAATAATTAACCAGTCTTTGACTATTAAACTTAAATGGCCAATTGAGACAAACAGTTCTGAGACCTTTCTTCTATCACTGATTAAGACTGGGGTGACAGAATATTCTTTTGGCCTTGTGAGCAGATTTGGTGACCTTTCCAGTTTCAGCAGCCTTCTTGGCAACTGCCTTGATGGTGACACCAACTGCAACAGTCTGCCGCCTGTCACAACCCCAGAGGACAAGGATTAGAGAAGCTCTCCACTCACATGGAAACATGTCAATAGCGGCATCACCACCAGATTTGGGGAAGTTAGGGCCATCTTCCAACTTCTTACCAGAACGATGATCAGTCTTCTCCTTTGGTTCAGCAAACTTGAAAGCATCATCTGTAGTGGGACAAACCTGGACAGGTGGATCTGATTTGGTCTGGATGATTCGGGATAATGACCTTTGTATTAAGGCCAGATGCTCCCGTGGGTAGGTCATTCTTGCTATCACTAGCCACATTACCGTGGTGCATATCTTTGACAGCCATCTTCTTGACATTGAAACCAACATCATGCCCGGGTAAAGCCTTGCTCAAAGCTTCATGCAGCATTTCAACAGACTTCACTTCAGCTGTAACATTGGGGCAAAGGTGACCACCATGCCTGGTTTTAGGGACACTGATCTCCACATGGCCACCAGTACCAATACTATCAATCTTGTAGACATTTTGAAGGGGTAGACACAGGAACTTGTCAGTTGGATAAATTGGTGGCAAGATGTAAATAAAAGCTTCAAGCACTTTAGTTCTATCCTTTGAACCAAGGCATATTATAGCTTAGCCCCAGCATATCACCATTCCAACCTGAAATTTGGCTTGAAAGCTACTGTGCCAATTTCCTTAATATAGGTACTGACTTCTTTGACAACTTCTCATATTTCTTCTGGCTGTAGGTGGAGGGTTGATGAAATCCATTTTGTTGACACCAACAATAAGTTGTTTCCCATCTAGTATGCAGGCCAAAAGGGCATGTTTATGGGTCTGCCCATTCTTTGAGATACATACCAGCTTCAAATTCACCAACACCGGCAGCAACAATTGGGACAGCGTTGTCAGCCCGAGATGTCTCTGCAATCATGATCTTGATAAAATGTATCTTGTGGAGCATCGATGATAGTTACATAGTATTTGTTGGTTTCATATTTACACAAGGTGATATCAGCAGTAATACCATGCCTATGTTTGACCTTCAGCCTATTCAAGACCTAGGCATATTTGAAGGAGCCCTTTCCCATCTCAACGACTTTCTTCTGAGACTTCTTGATAGTTCTTTTATCAATTGCAGCACCTGTAGATGTAGCGGCCACTTGGAGGTAAACTTGTTAAGAGTTTATGTGTTCAATGATGACGATGCCACTGTGAGACTTTTCTTTGCCCATTTTTGTGCAGATTTAGTGGCAGTTTTCACAGCAATTGTGTTTTGACAGCAAACCCATTGTTAAATAGTTTAGACATCCAATTCATTAAAAATGACCATGTTTTTAAAGTTTTTATTGATGTCTTTTGTTTCTTCATCATCATACTTATCCCAAGTATCCTTTCCATCTTCCCCTCCCAGAGTCATCCTATATAACAAATAGTATTTTTTAGAAGGAAAAAACATCACAGCTTATCTTGAAAAAGCCCAAAAACAGATGTGATGTATAATACCTGTGGGCTTCCTACTTCCACAAAGGGGTAGGTTAGGGGTGTCTTCTTAAATTTCTTCATTCAAATCCTGCTTGAGCTTTATAATTTTTTTACATTTGCTTTTTAATGTGTAGTTCTTAGCATTTATACTGTTGTCGTTACTACGTATGTTGTTTTCTTGGCTCTGCTTACTTCAGTTTATATAGAACTTCCTATGCTTCTCTGTATCCATCACACACATCATTTCTTACATCATAGCAGTATGCCATTACACTCATGGACCACAATTTGTTTGGTCTACTTTGTTTTCAATTCTTAGCTATTACAAAAAGTTCTGCTGTAAATATTTTGGAGCATATGGAGACTGTTCTTGTCCATGACTTCCTTGGGGTATGATCCCAGTAATGGAGCCTATGGTTCAAAGGGTATGGACATTTTATTCATTTTATTTGCATACTTTGAAATTGCTTTCCAAAATAATTACACCATTTCATGGCTTCACTAGAAATGTACAAGTGTGTCTATTTTTTCCACAAAGATTTTTTTCCTCTTTTGCCATTTCCCTTCTTATCTAAGTGCCTTAATTTTTTCTATACAGAAGCTTTTCAGTTTCAGGTATTCAAAGTTACCTATTTTATCTTCTGTAATTGCCTCTGTCTCTTGTTTGGTTAAGAATACTTCTACCCATAACTGTGAAAAGCATATGATCTGTTTCTCTTCTAATTTTTTTAATAGTATTATCTTTAATATTAAGGTCAAATATCCATTTAAAATGTATTGTGGTGTATGGGGTAAGATGTTGGTCTAAACCTTATTTTTGCTAAACTGCAAAGTTTTCCTGCAGTTTTTATCGAACAAGAAGTTTTTTCCCAGGTAATATGTGTTTTCTACTTTATTAAACACTGGGTTATTGATTTCTGTTGTTTCTGATTCTCCCTTGTCTAATCTGCCCCATTAATCTATCTATTCTTTAAACAACACTATATGGTTTTGATGATTGCTGCTTTATAATATAGTTGGAGGTCTAGAAGTATTATTCTCCCTTCATCCCTACTTCTTTTCATCATTTTCCTTCATATTTTAGATTTTGTTTTCCATATGAATTTTGTTTTTATCGAGTTTTATAGTGTCCCCTCAGTAATTTGGTATAGGATTAAAATAGAAATTAATTTTCATAGTATTGTGATTTTTATTATATTGGCACAGTCTAGCCAGGAGCACTGAATATTCTCCACTATTTAAGTTGTTCTCTATTTCTTTAAGGAACACTTCATAATTGAATCTATAAAAGTCTTTTATGTGCTTTGGAAGGTTGATACCCAGATATTTTGTATATATTTTATAATTATTTGGAATGGCATTTCCTTTTTCAGTTATTGCTTCTTATTGTGTGGGTTTTGGGGTTTTGTTTTATTTTGCTTTGGTTTGGGATTTTTTGGTTATTATATAGAAATGCTTGGGAAAGTTCAAAGGGGCCAAGCAGAATGCAAGTAATGGTGAGGAAAAAAGAGAAGTTTAGGAGCAGTAAAGCCTAGGGAGAGATGAGATGACTGATTTTGAATAAAGGCATTTTAGAGTCTTTGATCATGGAAACTTGACTGATCCCTGTGTGTGACTGAGATTGGGCAGATTGGGACTCAAGGAAATTGAGGAACTGGGAACTTAGGGTATTTGAGGGAATATCAAATATCTGTGGAAGTGCCCTATTAAAAAGGAAAGAAGTTGGGGTGGAGAGAAAACATGAACCACGTAGTGAGCTCATTAAGAAAGGAGGAAAATATTCTGGGGGGTCGGTAGCTAGCCACCAGGACCTAGTTTGGATAGCAAACTTGGAGAGAAGGAACTTCAAAGGAAAAGAGGGGTTACTAAGTAATACTTCATAGAACTTGATAAAAAATAATCAACTTCATTCAGAAAACAAGAGATCTAGAATGTCAAGAGAAACATAGTAGAGGAATGTGGCAAATAAAAGACTATTTTGATTCTCCCTTTAGGACCAGCGAGTCAGGAGGTAGCGGAAACAATGTAACCAGTTCTGGTGAGAGTGGTCAGGGTATCAGTGTCATCTGAGGGGAGCCAAGTGTCCTTTGGAGCCAAAAGATAGATTGATGGGTGAAAAACATTGATTAAGCCTCCCACTATGTGCCAAGTACTGTGTTAAGTGCTAGAGATATGAATAGAAAACCAAGACATTCCATACGCTCAAGGAAGTTACAGATAGTGGAGACAACACTTAGAGCAGTTAGGAGACGACACAGGCCAGGGAAGGGAGAGATGATCTGAGGTGTCTCAAAAATGTCGTTTTCACGGATAGTGGTAGTGTTATTTTGATGACAGTTTCAAAGCAAGAGGTGGAAAGTGGGTAGTGAGAGGTAGAGGAAGGATGCCTCCAACAGCAGACCGAGAAATAACTGAATAAAGCAGAGCCTTTGTGGTCTCAGGCAGTGTTGAGAGTTTAGCTCTTCTAAGACATAGTCTCTGGAGGTCCAGAGCACAAGAGGAAAAGGTCTAAAATGAAGAAATATTTGTTAATTAGTAGAGTGAGAGTTCCAAGTCAACAAAGATTTATGAAGTGCTTACTATGTTACAGGAACAGTTTTAAGTGTTAGGGATACAAATAGAAGCCAGGAGCCAATCTCTGCCTCCCGAAGCTGTATACAGTCTTGTGGGGGTAGGCAGTTCGTAAGAGGTCCTCGAAAAGAGGTAGAGTAGTAGTATTAGCCAGAGCCCAGAGAGGAATAGAGAAGTGAACATGAATGGCCTGGGGGTCCTTCCTTAAAATGGAAATCTCAGAAGGAAGTGAAATATCTGAGAAAGGGGCCAAAAGAGCAGAGCAATCTTACAGCTTGAGAAGTTGGCTTGGAGAAAGAGATCCAGAGAGTCCGGAGTGGGGCCAGGAGGAATGAAGGAATAAACATGAGTCCCAGAGGGCCCAGGAGAAGGGAGAACCAGATTGATAGTGGGACACTGTGGAGGTAGTGTGAGGCAGAGGGGAATGAGCTCTCCTAGATACTTCTGCCTATTTCCCGGGCCACTGTGTTCTCTACTCATTGGAAAGAAAGGTGCTGTTTAGTATCCAGAAAGTACACAAAATGCTCTGTAACTAATTCTCTTTTTTTTGCTTTTTGTTACTGATCTCCAGAGATTTCCTCCCTTTTGTCTTTGTAGACCTGTCCCTATTGTTAAGCACTTTAATGTTAGGTAAAATGAAAGTATACGTGTTGAAATGACATGAAAGGGAGTAATTTTACCTTGTCAAGGGCTTTGAAATTTGTTGTGATTCATAGAAGGTCTCTAGGAAGAATCTGTTTGATTCTGTATTTGTAAGTCAAGCACAAAACCAACAAGAAAATAGGAGGAAAAGCTCTCTGGGTGAATAAACACTGAAGCTTTTAAAACAACAATTACTTCATGTAACAAGCCTAAAAGAGACTGTGAGTTATGAGAAAGGATTATGCAAATGCATTAATAAAGCCATGGTACTGTGATGTTTAAAAAGTTCAAGAAACATAATTTCTTGGTAATTAATCATTTTATTAATCATGATAGCAATAATTAATAAAAGATGTCCGTGATACTCTTGAAAGGCAAATGCTTCTCATGGGACCCACTCAATGTTTGTATGCCCTTGGAAGCATGGGTGTTCCTGAGGGTGGCAATCAAGTCTGATTGGTTAACTAGTAATGAAAGAATGAATATTATGATGAGAGGTGGACCTGTTGTCTGGGACACACACACACACACACACACACACACACACACACACACACACACAATCACAATGGGCTGGCCAAGACTGAGGAGAAAGTTAATCCAGCCTCATTATTAGCAATGCCTTTCAGATGCTAGCTTGGCCCAGTAGAGAATAAGGTTTCAGAGAGGGATAAATCTCATGTCTCCCCAATATTAACAATTACTTATTTAATAATAATTTCTCCTAGTGCTAAACATGTTCACTGTGCATCCACTGAGCACTGTGGGAGAAACTGCTGGAAGTTATAAAGGGATGGTATAAAAAATATCAGACTTGGACTCAAGATATGGGTTCAAATCCTGACTCTGCTATGTACTGTCTCTATGAGCAAATCCCTTTATCCCTCTCTGACTCCTTGTCTTCAGAATTAGGAAGCTGGGCCAGATGATTCCTTACAGGCCCTTCTTGCTCTAAGTCCTGTCATTCTTTGTCCTTTAGGAGCATAGAGTATACTATTAGTAATAATAAAAATAGCAAGAACATAGTAAGAACTTACATCTATATAGTAACCTGCATTTAAATAATGCTTTGGGGTGGACGGGGATGCTCAGGAGGACTAGCATCTCTGGGGTGGGGGCTTGCCAAGCCCTTTTCGGGGCTGCTCATCCACCTTTGATGTCCACCTGGCACCTAACGCTCACTTGTGGCTGCAAACAACTGTAGCATGCCCATTGGCCACACACCGGTAAAACCACCACAGGTTAAACCAGATAGAGAGAAAAACCAACAGGCCTCCAACCCATCAGTGAACTAAGGGATGTCTGCTCCAAGCATCTATAACAGTAAGGCAAGATTCATGACCTCAAAGATGACTATGAACGCGCCTATATAGTTTGGAATTGCAAAGTATAAGAGATTCTCTAGGTAGAAGGCAGGGGAAGTATAATGTTTATTTAGACACCAGAGGATTAAATCCCAAAACCAATAACTCCAACCCAACATAGCAACAATTGTAGCCCAAAGCCAGTAAGTCCATCTCAATGTAACAACAAGGAAATTATAACACAGTATTACAGCAAAGAACCAAATCATCCTGTAACCTTTCCTCCTGCTGGGGCCTTCCTGTAAACACCCATGAATCCCAACTGTCTGCTGGCTGTGTTCTCTCCCACCTCAGTTCTCTGGTCTCTGCAGCTCTCTTGTCTCCACTCTCTGCTCTGCACTCTCTCTGCAGCTCTGTCATCTGGGAGTTCTTACTTCTTCTCCTTGGGCTGAATTCTGACTTTAATGGATACCTTCTGGGTATATATACTCTTCTTAGGGCCTTAGGGCCTCACACCCAGTCAGCAAAAGGGTGTAGGCCTGGGGCTTAGCACTTAGTAAGTAAAGGGTGTAGGCCTGCCTCTAATCAAGCTTCCGTTAACTGGCCCCACCTCAGGCCTACTGCATGGGTGGGAAAGATCTTTAATCACTGACTGGCATCACAGCATGTGAAGACTTCCCCTGGTGGGTTGGACAGATGAGAGCAATTTGTTGCAACAGCAATGAAGGCGGCTGAAGCAGGAGCTATGGAGCACTTAGAGCTTGGTCAGACATTGAAGATGCCAAAGTAATCCATTTCAGGGCAGATAAGCCATTAGAAAACACCAGAAACTCTAGAAGAGTCAAGAATAGAACTTCTACTCCTGTCACTTCTTACACATTCCCCTCACTTAAAAATTTACATTTCATGAAAAATTACACCAGATCCAGGAATAGTTTGTACACGTATATAAAAATATCCTTTACTTTACATATATTAACATTAAATGCACATTATGCCAGTTACAGTGGGCCACTGCAGGTATGTGGTACTTAATACACAAATTACAATTGCCTAGAGTATAACAGGTGAAATATACAAAAAACATGATTCATCATAGCTACTGTACATAGCATTATGTGGCAAAGTTACATGTAGTAAGCCAAATACAGAAATCACATGCAATATATATGCAGGAGTTATATACAAAGTATACTTTACACTCCAATACTGGGAGCTGTCTGGTGATGGGTAACATCACTCATTACCCTGGGAGCATCAGATGTCAGCCTGATCACTGATCAGTTTGCCCTGGCACTCCTGAGGGCAGGACCACTTTCTGTTTTTCATCTACTACATTCTCGGATCCACATAAAGCTGAATGAAAAGATCTCCAGCCCCCAAAGAATTAGACTCTGTAGGTGATTTCTGCTTCCTTGAGTTCAACATAGGTAGTGGTTGAGGTTTTGTTTGTTTTTTTTTTTTTGTCTGCACCCATAGGTCTCATTGGCTAGGGAATTCAAAATAAGAAATCTCTCTGTGCTAATGCAAATCGGCACCTGTTTTGCAGTTTATGTTGTTAGAGAGAGAACCTGTTAGCTGATTTTTGTTTGTCTTTTTGGTTATAATTCCATTGATTTGATTTTTAAATTGCTATTTCCACAGTCATGAGCAGAACTGAGGGAAGATGACTGTACAAGAAACTATGAACTTCCGCCACTTGCAGGTTTTTTATTTGTTTGTTTTACTTTGTTTCGGTTTGGTTTTAGAGAAATAAGAATTTGTCTGTCTGGGTTTTGGACAGTCTCTTGTTTGTGTTGTCTTGGAGCCATGAGGAAATGAAATGTGTCTGTGGCTATCACCTTATTTCTCTAAAGAAGTTTGCATCACTGGGGAATTTAATACTTAGCCTTGCATACTTGTGAGACAGTTTTCCTGTAGTCTGTGTGATTAGATACATCACTTTTGCAAGACAAATTGGAATTGAAGCCTCTGGTACAGCTGGCCTCTACCAACTTGCCTACTTTATAGATAAGGAATTAAGTTTCCAGAAGGTAGGGAATTTGCTAGAGGTCAGAGAGCCCTTCAGGAGCAGAGGCCCTTTCTGCTTGTGGAGCCCAGATTCCCTTTTTCTGTCTCACTAAGATCCTGCCAGCTGTATCTGTTCACTTCAATACTAAAGTACTCTTCTCCTAGGGCTTTTCTCACTGTGCCATGCTACATCTCCTACCCGTGTGAGAAAATAGGAACATCAGATATGCAGTGGATAAGCATGGGTGAAGACCAATGGAAGCAGAAACAAGTGAGCTTAGCATTCAGCTATACCTGGGGTGGCGACCGGCAGCCTCAAGGTCAAGTGTGGTTCTCTAGGTCCTTGGGTGTGGCCTTTTGACTGAGTCTAAGTTTTGCAGAAAAAATCCTTTTATTGTTATCTGCTATTATTATGATCTACCAGAACAGAAAGAGAATATAGGTGAGTTTTTTTAAAACATTTTGAATATTTTTATATTTTTTCCAGTTACACATAAAAATAATTTTTAACATGTTTTTTTTCAAATTTTGAGTTTCAAATTCTCCTCTTCCCTTCCCTCTCCTCTCCTTGAGAAAGTAAGCAATTTGATATAGATTATACATGTGTTGTTATGGAGTTTCCATATTAGTCATGTTGCAAAAGAAAGCATAGACCCAAAACAAAATAAGTAGAGTTTAGGAAATATCACAACCCTAGCACAAAGGTATGACATGGCAATGCTGGAGGACTTCAGTTATCCAGATATTTGCTGCAACTCTCCACTCAAAACAGAGCAGCTAATAAATTCCTTAAATTGCCTTAAATGAAATTGATAATTTCATCCATCGGAAGGTGGAAGAACCAACAAAAGGGAGTTGCTGACTCACCACAAGGAGGAACTTGCTGCTTGAGTAGAAATGACAGGAACCTTGGGGAGAAGTGTCTGCTTAATTTTAGAATGTGTGATGTGGAAGGGCAGAAAAGCTAGCATAATGTAACATTTACTCTATATCTTGTGAAAGCAAGTTTCAAAGGGTTCAGAGAAAGGAGACTTGAACTATCCCATGGACTAAGGGAACGAAAGCCTGAGGGGATGAGAAACTCTTAAGGATGAAATCGCAAAGAGAAACAATCCCAATGAAAAAGAAAACGAGGAATCATCTAAAGAGATGAATGTGGCTACAAAGGAAACCAACTTAGATTTTCAAAAGACATTGAGATGATGGAAGCAAGGGAAGTAGGAAAGTAATGTAGTCCAATAAAAATTGGGACAGGAGCATCAAAGCTCAGCAGGAGCTGTCAAAGGATTAGATAGACAATCAAAAAAGGAGTTTACTTTTTAGCTGTTTGGGGGAAAAGAGGAGGATCAGAGAAAGAATAGGAACCCTTCCTTCCTCCCCTCAGACGCTGGAACAGACAATGATGGCTGATGATGGAGAAGAGGCAGAGTTGCTCAGCTATTGTGTTCTTTTGCTTTTTCTGCCAAGAAGAATGATCTGTGAACTGAGGACAGAACAAAATGCCTCATGGGGAGTCCTTACATGATACATGGATACATATATAGTTTAGCTTTAGAAGGTGTGTGTATTGCCCATGTAAGCAAATGGCCAAGTATCTAAGTGAGTTTGTGAAAATGATTTCCTTTAGGAAAATAGAAGTTAGCTGACAGGGTGGGACCTGAACCTTCTTTCTCTTCTTTCCATTTACTCCCCTCCTCCCTGCCCCATGCAATGGCAGTGATAGTGGTGCTAGAGTATAAGCATTTGGGAAATCGATGATGAGGTAGGGCAATTGGGATTGAAGAGCCATTCCCTTGGCACTTAGCACAGTGCCTGATATGTAGCTAGATTCAGTAATGTTTGTTGGGGGACTGTGGTATGGTGGAGACAGCCTTGGGCTTGTGGGGAAGAGGGACCTGAGCACAATCTGGGAAAAGGGATGGAGTGCTGGATTTGGAGTCAGAAGAGCTAGATTGGTTGGTCTCTGACCCCTATGTAGCTTTGGGTAAGCCATTTTCCTTTCCAGGCTTCATTTTCCTCATGTGAGAAATGAGAGTTGGATCAGATGGTTCTTTCCAGTTCACCACCTGTGAGCCTGCTGTGGGAACCTGGGTATGACACTTGCTCTCTCTGGGTCTTGGTTTTCTCACCTGTAAAACGGGAACAATAAAGCCCAGAGTTTCCACCTGGCGGGCTCATTGTTAAGGATTAAGAGAGATTATGTGTGTGTAATGGCAAGCAAAGTGGGACTTTTTGCGGTTTTTTTTTCTTTTGGAGTGCTCAGCACTAAGGCAATCAAGTGCCTTTGTTTCAATCAAGAGTCTTTGATGACCTGCTTAAGTCACAAGAAAGCCTGAGTCACATGAGTTTGAGTCACATGGTTGTGATGCCCTCTGACCCTGAAGAAGTGTATATACACTGTGAGGTTAGCATTTGGCTTTGGGGGCTCACTCATTGGAGGTGTTTGTGTGATTTGGCCAGGTGAAACTCTGGGTAGCCACTAAGGAGCCCCACCCCACACCCCACTGGCTTTGAAAACCCAGATGTTGGTGCTTCTCTCTGGTAACTATGTATTGCTATGGACAGACAGAAGCCCTGTCTGCTGATTTGTGTTATTTGCTTTGTTTATATAATTTGTTTGTAATTTCTGTTTGTGTTTCCTCTGAAGTTCAGGTTGCTGACTTTTTCCTCTGAACTAAGTGAATGATAGATGTATATTTAATTAAAGTGACATTGTAAACCCCTTAAGGTTGTTTTCCTTAGAAAAGCAGATCAAAGAACCTGTGCTAGCAGCCCTCCTGTGTGCTGGTGTTATTGGCCTTATACCTCCACAGCAGCTGCAAGCAGCATCATCGTTACAGTGTGTTAGGGCTTTTCCCAAACACCTTAAATCTTAAATCCAAACCTTCAATACCTACATGAAAGCCAACTCCTTGCTGACTGCTTTTGCCTCCTAAGTGGATTTCCTCACCACTTCTGACTACTGCTTCCTGAGCTCTGAAAAGTTTGAACTTTCTTTAGCAGTCATGTTCATTGCCTTGCATCAGTGGTTCTGTTCAAACAGTCTTTCGCAAGAGTAGGATTTCATGGAAGTCACGTGGAGACCAGACAATGTATCCGTTGTGTAACTTCTCTCACAGCTGGCACTGGCAAAAGCCTGAGACTTTCTGAAGTGACATTCAAACTTAATCTTCTCTTATTCTGTGTTTCCTTTAGGCAAAACCCAGTGAGCTGAGAATATATATATGTATATATATATATATATATGTATGTGCTGTTGTCCCTTTGAAGAAGAGGTATCTACTGTCTCTGTTAAGCCAGCTTTGGTCTTTCCTTATGCTTTGAGGACAGGAATAATTGTTCATAAATTTAGACCCAGAAACGACTCTAGCAAGTCATTGAGTCTAACCATTCATTTTAGAGATGAGGAAAACTGAAGTTCAGAGAAGTTTATTATTTTGCCCAAGGTCACACAGTAAGTGGCAAAGCTGGCATTCAAACATAGTTTCTCTGACTCCAGATCCTTTACTTTTTTCCTGGTCCCACAATCACTCTAATTTTTCCTCTGTTACCAGCGGAATTCCCTCAGAAAAGGTATGGAGCCATCTATTGAAAAGTCTAAGCAAGTCTGGGTTTTCCTGAGTTTCTGGGTGTGGCTCTACAACTTCAAAAGGATCTGGCCAGACAGTCTGGGAAAGGCCCAGTCTCTCGAATGCCAGAATGTGCACACGCTCCTGTCCTGAAGCATTTGACCTTATTGCTTTGAAACTAGAAGAGCGAAAGAGAGGGAGAATCAGAGTCCTGGATCTCCTCCATCTCCCTGCCTGTGATTCTTATTTTGTTAGAGCAGTGACAGCAGTAGCTGAATTAGGAGCCAGAACAATGATGAGAGATGATCAGAACTAGACTCTTCTGTGATCCAGCAGCTCCCAGTGACAGATGCTTGGAAAATGTAAGGAAAGTCAAAGCAGGATGGGATATTATTTCACCTCTAATATTTCTTTTGTGAGGATGGGCCAAGTAGTGGGGACTGCAATTCCTTGGCTTGGTAGAGGAGAGTTCTCACCCCAAGGGGGTGTTTTTAGTCATTTTAAGGATTTTTTTTTTAAATAAAGACCTTTGATTTTTCCCAATGAAGGAGATTCTCTGTGTGGAAACCCTCATGCAAGGGGCAGGTAGGCGACACAGTGAGTAGAGCACCGGCCCTGGAGTCAGGAGTAGCTGAGTTCAAATGCAGCCTCAACCACTTGAAACACTTACTAGCTGTGTGACCATGGGCAAGTCATTTAACCCCAATTTCCCTGCCTTCTCCCCTCCAAAAAAAAAGGAAACCCTCATGCAGATTGGCATCTCATCAGCAGCTTATAAAGAATTACCTGGGCCTCTGAGAGGCTAAGTGATTTGTCCTTGATCACATAGCGTATTTTAGAAGCAGGGCCTGAACCCAAGTCATCTTGACTTGTAGGTCCTTTAATTATTATGTCATGATGCCCCTCATAGGCTCATATGCAGATCTGAGGCTGGTAGGTTTAGAGCTGGAACGGACCTTAGAGATCACCAAGTCAAACCCCTACATTTTATGTAAGTATCCCATTCACTCTATCTGCCCCTTTCTGGCCCTGGGGACTGATGGGAATTTGACTGGATTGTGGTGACAGGAAGTAACAAGAGATACTGCTTTAGGGGCAGAAGCGCTTATGCTCAGCGTTAGATGCCAGCATACATGGCTGACAGCTTCTCCTTACCAGAGCCGGCCTTTGGGTCTGTTCATACTCCATGAGCGATGAGCTAGCTACAATCAGGGTAGTCCAGAGGAGACTGCCAGGGACAAGGAAGCCCAAATCAAGAAAAGCTTATGTTTGCTTCTGAGTCTCTGTACCCTGACTACTCTGTGCCATAAGTCCCAGATGCAGAATTCTTCCAGAATTTTTACCCTCATGTCTGATGACCAACCTGGCTTAGATGCATGAGTACAATGTTGAATTTTTAAAAATTTAATATTTTCCCCAAATTACATGTAAAAACAATTTTAACATTCTTCTTTTCAAATTTTGAGTTCTAAATTGTCTCTCAATTCTCTCTCTCTCTCTCTCTCTCTCTCTCTCTCTCTCTCTCTCTCTCTCTCTCTCTCTCTCCCCCCCTCCCTCCCTCTCCTCTCTGGTACCACACACACATTGAGAAGGCAAGCAATTTGACATAGGTTATACATGATATAACATTGAATTTTGAATGTTTTGTGTTTCCCCTCCCTTGACCATTCAAAGAAGAACTGCATCAGGAATTTCTTAGAATGCCTGAATTTGAAGTAGGTCCTATGTCTGGATCTTCCATGGCCTGGGGCTTAGGAAAAGGGCAGATTCATAAATGTTCATTAAATGTCTTGTGATTACAAGTTGTTTTCTTATTACTTTGTACTGCTTATTTCCATATAGAGCTTATGCCAAGAGTAAAAACACTGCATATATTATCCAAAAAATAATTGTCCTCAGTCATCTCTGCCTATGGTAAAGTTACATGACTAGGCCTCACTGAAATTATAGCAAGTCAGGAAGGAGATATGGTTTGGCCAGTAGACAGAGGTTCTTTGATAATTTCTAATGCCCAATAGTCAAAGCTGCTCCTCCACAGAGTGAGATGGGTATGAGGGATAAATCATTGACTATGAGAACTAGAGAGAGCTTGAGATTTCATTCAGCTTTTCTTTCTAGCAGGGGCTAGGGTGCAAATCACCAGGATACGCACGGGACTCTCTAGGACCTAGATGCCTCAGAAGTGAACAGGATCAGGTGAATGGCAGTCAGTGCCACCAATGGCAAAATATAGTTGAAGGAATTGAATCCCAGGGAGGTGAAGTGACTTAGATAATAAGTGGAGAGCCAAAATCAATGCTAGAAAATGATGGTAAGGGCCAGAAGGTGTAGAAGGTGATGGGGCAGCCCATCAACCTTATCTTCAGGTGTCTACAAAATCAATTCCAAATTCAGGTGTGGCTATAAAAGTACTTCAGTTTCTAAAATGAAATTCAACCCCTCTCTCCCTCTGATTTAATTCTAGGCTTGTCTAGTTGTCCATTTACAATGCCTAGATGTAGGCACTGATACTGTATTAGATCAATGGACTACCCTTTCAACTATATACCACAGTATGAATAATAAATATTCTTCATCCATTTATGTGTGAACGTTCATGTGTGTGTGTGTGTGTATGAAGTTAATACCTTTCAAGTGATCACCAACCTCGTTGAGAGGTCCTTGTAGTACAAGCAAGAAACTTTTATGCCTCTACCTGACCTTTCACAAAATAAGTTCTATATTTTTACTTTATTTTGTTCTTATTTGCAAGCCAACTGCATCTCGAATGTGGGTTCTGTGGTTCCCACATCTGCCATCCTAACTTAATACCAATGGAGCTAGATAGAAAAAAGGTTAATGTAAAACTTGGTTGGATGTGATTTCTGTTTATGTTCATAGAATGCCAGCACTGGAAGGGGTTCTGAAAGTCACCTAGTCCAATTCCTTTCACGGAATCCTAATAAAGCTGCTCCAAGCCCCAGTAGTCTAACTTCCTTATGGGCCTCACTGAATAGCAAATATGTCCTGATTTAACCACACAATCTGGCTTTAACCACACCACAGGCCCTCAGGTTCAGTCAGAGGGCTCACTGAACAGCAGGCCCACTGCCCCTACCTAGCCACTGCCTCCCTCACTCATATATGCCTCACTGCCTCAGTAGAACAGCAGACAAGTCCATGAAGTCATGCCCCACTAGAATAGCAGGCATGTCCATGTGATGGAATCCTAGCCACTGCCTCTAGCTAGCCACTGCTACCATACCCATTCTTCATATTCCTCACAGAAACAGCAGGTGTGTCCATGCACTCAACCATAATCACATCCATGGAATCTCAGACAGAAACATAATAATCAGCCAATCAGAAAGCAGCACCACCAGGATGCCCAAACAGGATGTGAACCCCAAAACAATAAAAGGGATTTTCCCTAAGTAGGCACCTGCACAGTAAAAACAAAAGCTGTCCTTTAGGCAAACTTACGATGTATAAAGGCTTATTGTAATATCATTATCATACATACATGTGCCCCCAGATGGATTTTTCTATATGCATTGTGGGTAATTGCATGTACAGTTTCACTGATGTTGGGATCCGTCCCCTATTATCTAATCCCTTGACAAACCCCTCCTGCATTTTTAATATTCATAATTGTATAATCAGCAATTGTTGTGCAATCAGCATCACTGCAATATAAAATTGCCTATCTTGTCTTACTGAAGTTGCTAGTTCCTCTTGGAACTCAGTCCTCTGGGGAGGCATCACTCTCAAAAAATGCCTCTGCTTGGATTGGAGATAGCTCTGAGTCTGTGAATTCATTCAAGACAACCCCTACAACACACCATGAAACTGTAACACCTTATCCCATGCATTAATTCCTCTACAGATTCTCCACTGAGAGCTTCTGTTGCATAAGTAATATTTATCACTTCATATTGACATTTTTTGTCATCTTGAAATGTATCTTTTTTACGTTATTAAAACTAATTTTTAGGTATATCTTTTAAAAATGAATTTTTATTGATGCCTTTTGTTTTTTACATTATTCCAGTTTTCCCAATTATTCTTCCTTCTCCTGTTCCCAGAGAGGGAACTCATATGTGTATATATATATATATATATATATATATATATATATATATATATACACATATATATATGTGTGTGTGTGTATATATATATGTGTGTGTGTGTGTGTATAATGAATGATATTTTAAATATTAAAAAAAGAAAAAGAGGAAAAAATCAGTACAACCAAACAATATATTAAAAGTGTGCAAAAACATGCAGTTTCACTTTTGGGTGTGTGTGTGTGTGTGTGTATGGTTGTTTACCACTTACACTGTTGTAGTTATGGTATATATTATTTTCTTGGCTTTGCTTGCTTTACTCCATCAATTCATGTAGTTATTCCCATGTTTCTCTATATTCATCGCATTCGTCATTTCTTATAGCAATATACATGTAATATTTCCTTATATTCATGTGCCACAATTATTTGTTTAGCCATTCCCCAACTTATGGGCATCTATTTTATTTCTAATTTTTTGCTATCACAAAAAGTGCTGATATCAATATTTTTTAATAGTTGCAATCAATTTATTATGCATTCTCATCTGAAACTGATCCCAAGTCTTTGAACCTTCAGAACCACAAGGAGTTTGTCTAGTGATTTGAAGTGTCTTAGTGGGTATTTGAACAGGTCCCTTCACATTCAAGTTCTTTTCTTTGGCTCCTCTATTTAGGTCAGCGCACACTTTCTTGAGTGATTTTACGTTGTGGCTGTTGATGGTGATTTGGATCCAGTGAAAGGCTGCTTTGGGCTCCATAAGTGTCTTTTAATGCCATGGCAGTGGAACAGCTTCCTGACTGACTTCTTCAGTGAGAATGAACAGCGCTGAGTCAGGAGGAGGAGTGGCAGGGACTGCCGACTCCATGTAGCTACAGTGGTAGTACCTTCACCAAAGAGCTATGAATATTTTGATGTATATGGGAACTCTCTTCTTATCAATGGTTCTTTTAGGTATAAGTCTAGTAATTAAATCTCCAAGTCAAAGGATATTTAGTCACATTGTTTGCATACTTCAAAATTACTTTCCAATCTTACAGCTCCCCTAACAACACATCAGTGTGCCTATATTTCCACAACCTTGCCGACATTGACTACTACCATTTGTCGGTCATCTTTAGCAATTTAAAGAGTGTGCTATGAAATCTAAGGGTTTTGATTTGCATTTCTCTTGTTATTAGTGATTTGAATTATTCTTTCATGTGGTTATTTATGGCTTACAATTCTTCCTTTGAGAGCTGTTTATTCATATTCTTTGACTACTTGTCTTTTGGGTAAATACTAAATAGTAACTGTTTCTCTTTTGGGCAGGAAACATGACAGTCTTCCTCTCCTAGTTTTTTTTTTTTTTGAGTTTTTGATTAACGGGGCCATTCTTTGATTAACTTCTTAAAGAGGCCTATTCACTACTCACTCAAAGTGAGAACCTGAAGAGACCTTAGCCTGAAAGGGCCAAGGTCTCCTAATGCATCCTGGGCTATTTCTAGTCATCCTGGACCCAGATGGCTCTGGAGGAGAAAGGGATGCTGGTGACCTTGCATAGCCCTCCCTTACTCAAAGTCAACTGCAAGTCATGTCATCATTTCCCTGATGTCATGGTCCTCTTCGAGAAGGGAGAACAAACACATTGGGTAATATATTGATGCTATTTCAAAAAATAAGATCACTGTTACTTCCTAATGGTTTCCTCGAAATAAACCTCTCCCTAGCAACAAAGAATTAGAATCTAATCAAAACAAATCAATACATTGGACAGTTCCCATAATATATGCCCTCATTCCTTGCCTTTATTGCCTCCTTGTCAGTCCTCTAAAGTCATGATCTCTTGTGACATGATAAGATACAAATTTTCTCAAGTTTCTCTGAATTCATAGTTGCTGTTTCTTATACCACAATAATATTTCATATACCACAATTTATCCCACCATTCTATAATCAATGGACATTTACTTTCCTTCCAGTTATTTGACACAGCGATAAAAGCACTGCAGCAAATATTTTTTGTATATAACAGAACTTTTAGGAAGCATGGTGCAATGAAAAGAATTCTAGTCCCAACTTTGCTACTAATTTGGTGTTCATGTTAACAGGTGAATCCCCTCACCTTGCTGGGTCTCAGTTTCTTCATCTGTAAAATGGGGAGATTGAACTAAGATGGTCTCTAAGGTACTTTGTAGCTCTAACACTCTATGAACTTGGATTAAAGAATATAAGCAATGGAAATTGGAGTGCCTAAGATCCCAACTGAACAGTTTGGAGAGACCAAGGATTCTCTTCATGAAGCTAGAATCCTGGACCTTGGTTGGGCAATGCTC
Organism: Phalanger gymnotis; assembly: GCA_028646595.1. Classification (NCBI taxonomy): domain Eukaryota; kingdom Metazoa; phylum Chordata; class Mammalia; order Diprotodontia; family Phalangeridae; genus Phalanger; species Phalanger gymnotis. The sequence goes on along the minus strand of CM053623.1, from coordinate 325,656,661 downwards.
TTGTTACCTTTTTTGGTCTCCAGACAGGGACCATCCCTGCTAGAGATCTAAGGCTAGGAATAGCTACTACCAAGAAATTCAAAAGAAGGGAGGAAAGAAGCAGGGGGAGAGGAGCTGTGAAAGAGTTTTGAGTTCATCTCTTCCCCCAAATGCAAATTTCCTCAGTTCTCCTCCCACCTCTAACATTGGCTAAATATTAGACACTACTCTTCTGCTGGGCCCAGCCACAATCTGTGAAAAATCCACAAGAAGAAATTCAGCACTGATGAGATTCCTGTGGTTCAAATTCTCAAGAGTCTGTGTTTGGGGCAAAATGAGAGTGACTGGGTTCTCTTGAGAGAAGACTAACAGAACTTCTGGGAACAAACTGGAACTGAATACTTCTCTGAAGCACATAGAGTCTGTTCTTGATAACATTATCAGGGATTTTAATCAGATAATCAGAGAAACAAAGCCATTCTAATATAACAAACAGGCAGTACGCCTTACCATAGCTAAAAAATGTGTGTCTCCAGGCAGCCTTTAATAAATTAATGAAAGCCACTTTGGACACCATGACAAAGCTAATGGAAGAAATAGATAATGATGAAGAAATAGAGGTGACTAGTTTATATGGGCCATACATTCAGTAAGTTTTAGTGTGACAGCCAGAGAGTTATTCAGAGAAGATAAGAGAGAGATAAAGTCCTTTTATTGAATTAACTTTCAATGGATCAAAATATTATGTTACTAGTAAGTTAACAAAAGAGCCAAACTTTTTATACTTGATAACTTTTTCTTGATTTTCTTTTAATTTGTAAACTTTTTCCCCTTAAGGGGAGAAAAATGCTCTATATTCTTTGGTACGAATAATTTTCTTGACCCAAACTACCAAATTTTTCAGGTCAAAAGTTTATCAGTTTTTGGGACAAAATTTGATTTAAAACTAATGGGTACCAAGATGAACCTTAACTTCAAACTGGAGGCGACCTTGCTTTAGAAAAACAAAACTTTTATTTTTTTCAATTAAAATCCTTGATTTTTCTCTCCCTACCTCCAGAAGGAAAACCAAAATCCTTGTAACTTGCATAGTCAAGAAAGACAAAACCAAGTGCTTTTTTTCACCACAATTTGGGGATTTTTTTTTTCTTTTTGGCACGAAAGCTGTCGGTGGTGAGTGAACACTGGACTAGAGCGTAAACAAAACATGAGATGAACCAGCGTCCAGGGGGCGGAAGTGAGGTCCGAGAAAAGAGAGAATTCATTCGGAGAATAGACCCAGAGTCTCTCGGCAGAGAGGAGAGGGCTACAGGAAGCTGTCTGGTTCTGCACGGGTGACCCTGTGAGGTTCGCCACTTGTGAGATGACATTTGGCTTCATCACCGCCTCCTCATTTGCCTCGGGACCAAATTCTATCTGGGTGTCCCTGCTTTAGGAAAGCGCCTTGTGACAAGGCGCCGGGTGTAGCTCAGCTTTGGGTAGAGCTGTCTCTTTTCCATCTTCTGCGCCCATCCCCATAAGATCCCGGATTTCGAGCTGGAAGCCTCCTTGGAGAGAATCAAGTCTCTCATTTTACAAACACGGACGAGGAGCCCCAGAGAGGGGACTGATTTTCTGAATGTCTCGCATCTGTATAAGTAGCAGAAGAGGAATTTGAACTCAGGGCACGTTGCCTTCTCCCCAGCCTTGCTTTGCTCCATTTTCCAGACCAGTTCGGAGGACAGTTGGGAAGAGGGGATGGAGTAGGAGTCAGCAGACTCCTTGTTCTGAAATTTCCAGTTTGTACCTCCTTTTGGCCATTGGCCTAGAAGAAGGTGTGGAAGTATGGGAATTCCCCTCGGGTAACTAAACTTTGGACTCAGCATCTGGGCAGGGATGAGGAGTTACCCGGGAAAAGGAGAAGAAGAAACTGTGGTTTCTCTCTCTCTCTCCTCCACTCTCCCCCCCAACCCCACGTCCGTCTGAACTGGAGCTGTTTGGGTGCCGGGCTGTGGGCGAGGAGGGACGGGACCTCGTCTGTTCCGTCCTCCCTTCCTTCCTGACTCTGCTCTGCGTTGCCTCTCCTCACTAGACTCTCGCACGCCCCAAACCCGCAGGAGCGATTCAAAAGGGGCGGGGCAACGACAGACACCCCTTCATTCACCCAGCTCCACACATTCCACAGCCTACATCCTGCACCCGGTATCCATCCAGCCTGTAGCTGTTGCAAGCGCTCCCGGCGGTAGCCCAGCTAGGCGAACGGAGCGCACCTGCATCCGTCTAATCCAGACCCAAGGAGCGTCCTGGGGCCTTAGGTATGTCTACTGCCTTTCCCGGGAGTTGTTCTGGGGGTGCCCTTGGGGAAGTGCAGGGATCGGGTGGGCCCAGCCCTGGAACCCATGAGTCGGATAGGTACGGGGGTTAGCTATTAGCTTCTCTAAGCCTGCGGGTGGAGCTGGTGAATGTGAAAGCTCCCTTCCCTTAAGGCTCAGTGTCAGAGCTGTTAGACAAGTAACAGGAAATGTTCACTTTCATTATGGTAGTCCATTAAAAAAAAATCTCTCACTCCCGGGCTCACTTCGGCCGTGAAAACCTTATTCAGAGAGCAAACAAACCCGGCACCCGGAGCCTGTTACTTTGAGAGGTTTCAGCGGTACCCAGTTCTCCAATCCCTAAGGCTTGGACTCAAACCTTGGTTTTAGGTCACTGCCAGAGAATGTAAAATGAAACTAATGACTGAAACAGGATCATAGATTTGGAGCTGAAAGGAGTCTAGGCTAACCCCTTTATTTATTTATTTAATTTTGTTGAGACCTAGAACGATTCAAATGACTAGCCCAAAGTCATGCGATTTGCAACCGAATGTCAAAGCCAGGATTCAAACCTAGCTTCTCTGACTCCAAGTGCTCTGTTCACCATAGGATTAAACGTTTGGAGGTGTAAGGAACCTACCTTTGAGAATATCCAGGCCAACAGCCTCATTTTGCACACGGAAGCACTAAAGACCCAGAAAGGATTAACTATGGTCAAACCGTTATAAAGTATTCATAGAACAGAAGACTTTTCTCCAATCAGGAAGGAATTTTAAAAACCTGTTTGCATTTTGGCGCGGAGGTGGGAGACTGAAAAGAAAATAATCTTAAGCGTGATAGTCCCTGGTCTAATATAAAGAAAAAAAACCCCACCAAACTGAGGAATCAGGAACCCTGAGCTCTAGTTCAGTCTTGACTAGCTGTGTGATCTGCTTGTCAGGAAGGCTGGATTTTAAAGCCTATCTCAGACATTCAAGAGCTGGGCAAGCCACTTCTCCTTTCTCAGCCTAAATTTCCACATCTATAGAATGGGGATAATTATAGCACCTAACTCAAAAGGTTGTAGAGCAGATCAAATGGGATAACATATATTAAATACTTTGCAAACCTTAAAGTACTATAAAAATGCTAACTATTATTACATACTAGCCATTATTATGCCTCAGTTACCTTATCTATTGAAGGGAAGGACTATTGGATTTTAAGTGAGAAGACCGTGAACTTCTCAAGGGCAAGGACTGACCTTGTAGGTGCTTGTTAAATGTTTGTTGAATGACTAACCAGCTCTACCATTTCTTAACTGGGTGATCTTAGATAAGCTAGTCAATTAACCAATCAGCAAACATTTTTGAGATATTTACTGTGTGCTAGGCACTATGGTAATATGGGCATAAATACAAAAGAAGTCCTTGCCTTCAAGAAGCTTACATTCTAAACCAGGAGACAAGTATATATGTATATAAGGATCCATACATATACAATATGTATATAAATATATTGTATTACATATAAGTACATATATTACTATATAATATATAAGTATATTATACAAAATGAATGTTATACAATTTAGGAGGATGATAAGAGCAACTAATGGGGGGGGGTGAAGGGAGAGGTCACTAAGGAAAGGTTTCACACAGAAGGTAGCACTTGATCTGAGTCTTCAAAGGAAGCGAAGATTCCAAACACGTTAAGTCTCCAGGCCTCAGTTTTCTCTTCTGTAAAATAACAGGCTCAGACTAGATGATCTCTAAGGACTCTTGCAGCTACATAGGTCCCTTTGCAAAATTCTATCAAATGAGGGGATTGGACTGGGAGGTTTTTGATCCTAACATTCTATAATCCTGATTCTAAAGATGGCCCCTGGACTGTTCCTGGTTAACTAGTGCAATAAAGAAGACACAGTCAACCTTGATTTGCTTTTGTGGGTCAGCCAGAGGTGCATGATAAAATAGGGGAAGTTTCCCTCCTGGTTTTTATTTTTTCATCTCCCTTTCTTCTACTGCTAATATTCCCTTCCTTCCTCGCTCTTGTGCTCAACCAAAGATACCCACGCTTTCTTTCACTCCTTCCTTTTGAAACTGGTTCTGGGCCAGCTGTCATATCCAAAGGATTTGTCCAATATGTCCAAGACCAGATGTTAATAGTGGATAAAATTTAGTGTATTATGCATTTTCTAAAGTTCCTCTTTAAGACTTCCTCTTCTCAGGGCAGCTAGGTAGCTCAGTGAGTAGAGCACCGGCCCTGGAGTCAGGAGGGCCTGAGTTCAAATGTGGCCTCATACACTTGACACACGTACTAGCTGTGTGACCTTGGGCAAATCACTTAACCCCAATTGCCCTGCTTTCCCACCTCCAAAGAAAAACAAAAACAAAACAACAAATGTCTTTGTTGGAAACTGGGGGCTGAGCAAACTGCTCAGAAAAGAGACTGGAATAGCCCTGATGTTTCTGACTCATATGCCTCCCTGTTGAGTTCTTTTTCTGGAGGTATATGACGACATTCAACTCAAATTTGATAGAACATACAAAATAATTATAATAATGATAGTGATGATGGTTTATGTATTGCTTTTACTCTGTGTGTATCTTGTAAGTGCATAGTTATTTGCATGTCTCCATTAGAAGGTGAGCTCTTTGAGGACAGGGACTGTCTTTTGCCTTTCTTTGTATCCCTAGCGTTTAGCACAGTGCCTAGCACAAGGTTAGTGCTTTTGACTGGTGGATTGACCTATATAAATTATCTTATTTGATCCTTACAGCAATTCCGTGAGATAGTCATTCGTGTCCATTTAGCAGATGAGGAAATTAAGTCCCCTCAGATGTCTTGTGATTTGTCCAAGGTCATACAGCTATCAGGTAGTGGAGATGGGAATTGAATTTAGGTCTTCTACGTTAAAGCTGAGTATTCCTTGTTGTTGGTGTTGTTTGCAGTTTACAAAGTTTTAAAAAGTTTTACTGGGACTGATAATTTTAACCACCAGTTCCACTTCCCAATAATTTCAGCATCTCTCCTGAACTCTCCCTTTTAACGAAGAAGTAGTCTAGTGTTCTTTCTGTTTCATCATGGCGCTCTCATATTTCTTGGGAGAAACTGAAAAAATGAATGAAAAAGAGCAAACATTGTAGTAGCTTGGGAAATGATCTTTGAGGCTACTTTTCCATCTATAGAAGTTTTTTATGAGAACCATCTGTACATGTACTTGTTGTGCCCTGCCCCCCCCTCAGTTTACTCTCCATGTTGCCCCAGCTCACCCCACTGTTTGTGCTCCCATCTCCATGGACCCCACTGTTTGTGTTCCTTTCTCCACGGAAATAATCCTCCCCCAGCTTGTCCCACTGTTTGTGTTTCCATCTCCACGGAAATCAGTTTGTGTTCTTTCCCTTTAAATAACCTGACCCTACCAGTTGCACGCTTGAATAAATCCACATCAAAATTTATATCCGGGTCTCACTCACTCTTTTCTGCACAACATACTGAGGGCATCCATCCTTGGTGAAGATACTAATAAAGAACAGGCAGGCTTTCACAAATGAGATTCCTCAGTAGAACACCTCTTTTTTAGACAAACATCTTTGAAACACTTAAGAATTACAACCAACGCAAAGGTAAACTATGATTCTGGAGGACGTGACGAAGTATCTTACCCACTTCTTCCAAGACACAGCGGACTCAGAGAGCAGATTGAGAAATATTGTTTTTGGTTATTGCTAATTTGGATATTTGTTTTTCTTGACTGCATGTTTATTCCAAGGAGTTTTTTCTTTTTCTTTTTTCTCAATGGAAAGGAGAGAAAATAGATTTTTCCTCATTGAAATTTAAAAAAAAATCCCACATCATTACTATTACATAACTGAAAAGATCCTACTGTCTTGTTTATTAATTCTAAAAACCATTTAATGCAGTAGAAAAAAATTCCACCTTAAGGCTCTTTTCCAACAACATATCTCCCATCTGTGTGTCCAAATTATGCAAAATTCTTTGAAAGATATCACAGCAAAGATAACTATGTTTGACAGTCCTCTGATCATAAGTATCAGGTGAGACATAGAACAGGTAGACAAACATGTTTGACAAAGGTTATCTCTACTGATATGGAAACAGATCCAAAGCAGTTTCCAAGGTGAGCACTAAGGTCCTCCAGATGCTCCTGATTGTGGGTGAAATTGTGCTGTGTACAGCCTTGAAGTGTTGTAGAGCCTCTTGGAAGTGCTTCAAAAACATTCAAAAGTTTGGCCTAACCATCCACATAGAAAAAACAAATGGATGAAAAATGTGAATTGCACAGATCATACCCTAAAGTAATGCCCTAAAGAAATGGAATCACCCTTAATCCTCAAAATGTAAAATACCCTCAAGAAATGAGAAAATAACTGTGATATAACCTATAGAACCTGTCAATAATGTATATGTATGTATACACATATGTATATATACACGCCAATATATGTACATATACATACACACATGTGTATACATACATACACACACATAATGAATAAAAGGCAATTTCAGTGTGGAAGAGGAACTAGCTGCTGGAGAAATGAGAAAAGGCTTCATGTGGGAGGTAGCATATGATCTGAACTTTGGGAAAAGTTAGACACTCTAAGAGGTATAGATAAGGAGGGAGTTCGTTCCGAGCATGGTGTCCATGCTGTTCGAAGGCATGGAGACTAGAGAGGAATACTGTGTATAAGGAACATTAAGAAGGGTAGTTTCGCTAGAACATGGAGTACATGAAGGGCAGCAGATGATAAGCACCTTTCTTCTAACTGATATTCTTTGAGAGACATTTTCACCTGCTTCTCCTCTGCACACATTTATTGACAGTGTGCTTGTGAGGTATTTGACTGGTTTCCTTGCAGCTGTAGACATATTAGAGTTGGAAGAGGCCTCAGAGAGCATCCTTTCTCATTTTACATTGAAGAAAGTTGAGGCACGTAATATTGTAACTGGTCCAAGTCCATAAAGGTAGCCATTGGAAGAGTTGGGACAAGAATCTAGGTCTTCCGGCTTTCAGTCCAAAGCTCTTTTTGCTATGACCCACTACTATTTCATATCACTATAAGGTTTAGTGTTGAAAGGAACTGTAAAGGTCACATAATCCTTTTCTTGTCCACCCCCTCCCCCAACCCATTCCAACCAGATAGCACCAATGCAATATTCATAGCATCTATGATGTCTGTGAATATGCCAGTGTAGTTCTAAATCACAAAATATAACAGACTTTCTATATAAGACAGAACCAAAACATTTATTCAAACACCAGAAAGCCAAATCCATCATAACACCAAAGAAATCTATACACATTAGCAATGCAGGGGGCACCACCATCCCCAAGCCTTCCCTCTGTTAGGGCCTTCCCACAACACAAGCCCCCTCTCTCACTCACACTAGCTGCTGCCTATGCTTACCTCTCAGTATCTCTCTCTCTCTCTCTTTCACTCTCTCTCTCTCTAAGCTGCAACTCCTCTCTCCCAGCTCTGACTCTAACTTCCCACCAGCTCTGCTCCAGCCTTCCTGCTCCATCCATTCAGCAAGCTCCTCCCACCACAGACTCCTGTGACTCAGACTTCCATGTGACTCAAGCAGGTCACATGGGCCTATTAATGGATGGGAAAGATTTACATTACATTACATTACACTTACATTACCATTACATGCCAGCCATCACCTGTCTGTCTTATTATTCATTAAATTAAATTTTAGGGAGTGGTTTGGAGTGTTAACATGTTAGGTTACCTGCCCTGAATTATGCAGCCAGAATGTGAGTCCCTGGTCAAGGCAGGGGTCAGCATAGCCCTCAAGCTTGAGCTAGATTAGTTCTTCCCCAAGACTGACTCCAAGTGTTGAAACACAGAGTTTCTCATCAGGCTTTCTTAAACTGATTCATTCTTTTATTCAACAAATGTTAAGGGAGCCTTTTTATATGCCCCCACTTGGCACTGGTTTTGGTTTGTGTGTGTTGTAGTAGAAATAGCAGTAGAGCTCCTTGAGAGCAGGGATTGGTTTTGTTTTTGTTTGTTTCTTTTTATCTTCTTTGTACCTCCAGCACTAAATGTGCAGTGCCTGGCACAGGATAGGCACCTGGTCAAAAACTAATAAATGCTGACTGATTGACATCAGGAAGACCTGGGTTCAAATCCTACCTCCTCCACTCCCAAACTGTATGACATTGGGTTGGTTGCCTGTGTAAAAAGGGGATTATAATTGTTCTAGAATGTACCTCACTGGATGGTTTATGATTCCCCTCCCCCTCTTCCCCCAAAGAAATAATGCATATAAAGCCTCATGTAAACGTCAGCTATTCAGGTTGTACTTTCAGATGGGCAAATGATGATATAGCATTTGGTACTTTGGCGATAATTTTCTATAATTTTCTGTATTTTCTTGAGTAAATAATTGAGTTAATTCTGAATGAGAATGAGAAACAGAGTAGTAGAACAGACGCAGTGCTAGGTTGGAAGCCAGAAAGATCCTGAACTCAAGTCCTATTAAAGCTGTGACCTTGGGGAAGTCCCTCTAGGAAAGTAGGGAGAACAAGCATTTATCATGTACCTACAAAGTGCCAAGCACTGTGCTAAACGATTATTTGATCCCTACAACAACCCTCAGGCATAGGCGCTATTATCCCATTTTACATTTGAGGAAACTGAGGCAAGCAGAGGTTAAGTCATTTGCCTAGGGTCATGCAGCTACTACGGGTCTGAGGCCAGAATTTGAACTTTGTTTTTCCTGATTCCAGGCCTAGTGCTGCCGCTCACCTCCTGAATAGTTTACCATCTGTCTGCCTCAAGTTCTCTCCCTATGTCCTTTATGGCCTACCTCTAGACTTGCCAAAATCTGAAAGGGCTCCAGATTTACACTGATAACTTTAAAAGCCAAACTACACATAATAAAGGTTCATTGTTGCTTTTGTTCAGTGATTTCAGTAATATCCCACTCTTCTGTAATGTTAAGCAGGGTGGGACTTTTTTTTACTGTTCTCTCTTTTGGAGCACTTATGTGATCAAGTGCCTTTGATGAGTCTAGCCTTTGTTTCTTTGATTAAATTGGAAGTCTTTGATGACTTGCTTATCTCAAGGGAAAGCCTAGTTTACATAGGTTTGAGTCACATGTTTGTGATGCCCTTTGACCCTGAAGAAGCTTTTAGGTCATGTGGGTTTGAGTCACATGGTTGTGACACCTTTGACCCAGAACAGGGCATATACACAGATTATAATACAGGTTAGCATTTTGTTTGGGGCTCTCACTCATTGGAAGAGTGTTGGTGTGGAGACTCTGGGTAGCCGTTGTTAAGAGGCCCCAGCTTTGAAGAAAATACAAATGTTGGTGCTTCTCTTTTTGGTAACTATGTATGTGATGTCTTGATCAGACAAAGCCTGTCTGTTGAATTGTGTTATTTGATCTGTTGATATTTTCTGTTTGTAATTTCTATTTGTATTTGTATCTGAACTTCAAGGTGCTGGCTTTTCCTCCTGAACTAAGTGAATGATACATGTATGTTTGATTGAAGTGAGATTGTTAACCCCTTAAAGTTGCTTTCCTTAGAAAAGCAGATCAAAGAACCTGTGCTGGTGGCTCTTGTTGCTGGTCTTGTTGGGTCTTACACCCCAGCAGCAGCTGCTAGCCACGTTGTTATTACATCTTTATGACTCCATTTTGGGGTTTTCTGGGCAAAGATGCTAGAGTGGTATAGCATTTCCTTCTCCAGCTCATTTGACAGATGAGGAAACAGAGAGGCAAATGGGTCACAAAACTAGTAAGTGTCTGAGGCCAGATTTGAATTCAGGAAGATGAGTCCTCTTGACACCAGGCCCAGCACTTTATCTACTGTGCCACTTAGCTGCTCCTATAATAAAGATTCACAACTTCTTTAAGCTGCACTTGTATATTGAAATGGTTTTTGTTGTTGTTGACAATAAAAAGGATTTACAAAGACCTCTAGAGTTGATGATAATTCATCTGTCGATTTGCACAACACTATCATTAATTCATTCGTTCAACAATTGAGAAATCTTAGGCACCTATCATGTGTCAGGTAGTAGGGATAGGAGAACCAAAATGGGACACATTCCCTGACCAAACCGATTTTCCTGAAACATAGATGTGATCTCATCACGCCCCCTGCTCAATAAACTTCATTGGCTCCCTATGGCCTCCAGGATCAGATACAAAATCTTCTTTTTTGACATCCAAAGTCCTTCATAACCCAGGCCCTTCCTACCTTTCCAGTCTTCTTACACCTTACTCCCCACCATGTGCTATTTGATCTAGTGACATTGGCTTCTTTGCTGTTCAGACAAGACACCCCATCTCTCATCTCCAGACATCTTCTCCCCATACCTAGAATGCTCTCCTTTGTCTATGCCTCTTGACTTCCCTAGCTTCCTTTGAGTCCCAGCTAAAATTCCATTTTCTCTGGGAAGTCTTTCCCAAGCACTCTTAATTCTAGTACCTTCCCTCTCTTAATTGTTTCTTATTTATCCTGTATATAACTTGTTTGCATATATTTGTTTGCTTATTGTCTCCTTGATTAGATGGACAGCTCCCTGAGGGCAGGGACTGTCTTTAGCTTCTGTTTCCTGAATTCTTAGTACACAGTAAGTGCTTAACAAATGCTTATTAACTGACTGTGGTAAAAATAAACAACCTTATATTCTATTTGAGGGTGAGATATACCACACACATGGATAAATGAATATAATCTAATATTGTGGGATGGAGGATACCACTAACAGCCAGGGGGAGTCTCTTAAAAACACTGTTAGGTAATGTCAACCTTCAGAGTTCAGTCTAAGAAACACAAACAGGATTAGGTCACATCAGTGTTTATTTCTCTCAAAGCAGGCAGTAGGCATGGTCCATGCATGGGAGCCAGTCTGGAGCTGAGCTCACTTTGGGTTTAGCTTGCACAATTTATATACCTTTCCAACAGGGGCTGATATCACTCCATCATCATTTCATCCCTGGACTGAGGAAATACATCTTTTATCAGACCACTCCAGGATTTGGGCTCTCTAGACAAAAGAATCTGTCTCCACCCAAGCATGAGCAGAAAACAATGGGCTTCCCTATCTAAGAATAAATTGCTTTCAAGCTTGGTTAGAGGCCCAAGCTAAGGAGAGTCAATGCAATCTCATTATCAGTAATGTCCTTCAGAAGAAAAACTGAACTTCAAGTCAGGACTTTGAAAGAAGGAGACTGGGGGAAATTATGAATCTCCAAGATATTGGCTATTAACAATCATTTTTCACATTCTTCCATCTACTTCTAATGAAAGGAGTAGCTTCCTCAATAAAGCACTGTTATGGCCAACACTTCATCAAAGGTGTGGACACTTATGATGGGTAACAATGTGGGGGACGGGGGGGGGGGGGGGGGGGGGGGGGGGGGGGGGGGGGGGGGGGGGGGGGGGGGGGAGAGAAGGGAGAAATTGATCAGCGCATTGATAAAACCAAAGGGAGCAGTCCCTTTTAGTAAGCAGACCTTACAGATGAAATACCCAAAGGGAAAAGGTAAACAGTGAATAAAATTGGCCATTTAAGTACCAGAAGTCTCATTTCATGTGGCTGTCTGGTTCTCAGAACACCATAGGATGAAGTTCTCTGGTCTGAGTGTGATCTAAGCAGTTTCCTGTTAACTGTCTTCTTAGACTCAGGTCACTTGTAGACATTCCCTTTCTTTGTAAAAAATCTCCTACAAAAATGGTCTTAATACAATTTTCAATTACTTTGCCAATAACCAGGTCAAATAATGCAAGTAAGTTATTTACAATAAAGCATTTCCAACTTCTAGCCCTGTTCAAATAAATAACTCCTAATTAAAGTGAACATTTCCTTTAAGGCATTTACAAGATGACCATGAGCCAGTCCTCTTCTAAGATAACTAATTGTAACAGAACTGAGACAGTTATGCTATTAACTAAATAATAGAATCATATCCTAGTTTCACAGGTCTTTGACCTAATTATCCCCATACCCTTATGAGGAATTAAAAGACCCCGACTTATATAGGAATATATAACTAGTAACAGATGTAAAGGCTAAATACTTAAGTTAGTTGTTTGGAATATAGAAACGGCTAAAATTCTAGGCCAAATAGCTCAGATCCTATACTTGCATCTTACTATAGTAACTCAGATATGCTCCAGTATTAGCTTATAAAACAAAGATTTAATATTATGTTCATATTGACCATCTGACATGATTATAGGAATTTGCTGTAAAATAGGGACATAACTATATACTAAGAGAATAATGTTTCCCTAACTTCATGTCAATTCCAGGCAAAAGTTATATAGATGGCCAATTGCATTAAGCCAGGCTTAAAGTCAGTCAGTTGGGATATTTTTCATTCCATGTGTCATATTGGGGAAATTGAGTCAGGAGACTCAGCTCATGCAAATAGTCATTCTCCCAGCCTTTCCCATGAGAACATCCTCTGCAGTACATAGATGTAAAACTCTATAAGATTGTTGATATCATGGATCATTGGATCAATACCATTCTTTGATGATCATACTCGGAGTCAGACTCAGTTAACATTAGTTAACCCATAAGGTCTTGAATAGCAAGTTCCAATAATCCAAGTTTCAGGTGGGTTCAGTTCTCAAGGATCATGTATCTGACTATAATCCCACATTGGTAACAGTAAGAGATTCATCACAGAAAAATACTACTGCTCTCAGAATCCCTTTAAACAGTGAGAACATCTTTAAGGTGAGTTGTAGGTAGTTTGCATACATTTCCACACCTGTTCTAATTCCAGATTAAATAACAAACATATGAAAAATCAGATTTTTCATTAAGATAACACAAGATAGCTCATAAATTCCTACTCTTCACTAAGATAACTGTCTGTTCTGAAATCCTATTCCTTAAAACAAAAACAGAAGACATTCCTGACTTTAACCTCACAACTTAATAGATTTACATCTGTTTCTCAAGCTTGTTTACCCTTTTCTAATTAGACTCAATATGAAAGGAGGAGATAGTTTAGGAATTGACTCTTAATAAATTAAATAAGTTCAAACACTAATTTTAACACTTGCTTAGGCCATGGAATGACTGTAAATTCTTTCCCACTTACAAGGCTCATTACAGTAATTTGGATGCTTTAGCATTAATGGTTGGCCTTAGATCTCTGATGTTGCTTCTACTGAGCTGCTGACTCTGACTCTGTTTCTCTGAAAACATCTATCTGAGACTGGAACAAGGACACAACAAGCCTACAAATGAAACTTGGAAATTCACAGTAGGTTTGGACGCAATTTTATCAGTGTGAAAATATGACCCAAATAAATTATCTCTCAAATGAAAATTTAGTAGGCCTTCTAAAAATCATACAAAAGATTTTTTCAAAACATTTCTTTGTAAAAGTATTTCCCTTTTGAAAAAATAGCTTAAAATTTATCCTGATGATAAAAGGAATACTCACTAAACTGTCATGAAGTAAATTATCTGGAAAACTCTAAAATTGGAATTTATTAAAACAAGGTTGGTGTAAAATGTCTTTTAAGTAACATAAATAAATCCCCAAAGTACTAAATTCCTAATTACCACAATATTCCTCTAGTCAAAGAGGTGTTTGTAATGGAGAGGAGATTGAGTTTCATAAGCCGAGAAGAACATACCCAGTTAAATTAGCCTTACCACAGCAACAAAGTCTACCAGGCCTTTAAAAATTTACTGAGTATTTTTTTCTTCCCTTTGTCCTTAAATATGCTAGCAGAAATTAAGAAAACAATTACATTCTGGAATCTCACATAGATAGTGAATGAGATAGCTCACAGACCTTCAATTTAACACATATAAATATATCCTTAGGTGAATTAGACTTGAAAGTAACACCCTTATTTTGTGCAACCATTCCTATTTACTCAGTAGGAATTCCACAACACAGAAAATTCATGCACAGGGTTGATAAGAATGTATGACTAGATGGTTCCAAAAATCCTTGTAGTTTTATAAGGTCTTTTCTTTGTATAATTACCAATTTCTCATATAAAGAAACTGCCTTTGTAAATACTTGAGGCTGGTACAATGACCTAACAGCTTCCTAACCCATTCATTTTTTTTCTGACAGTATAATTCTTAATCTAACAACATCTAGATTATAAGAGGAATTGCTTTTCTAAAAACGTAGGTGATACAATTGTTTCCTAAATTACACAGTATAAGAATATTTAGAAATATAACAATACCATAAACAATAGCATATATTTAAAACCTGAAACAAAACCAATTAATTAACAACCAGGTGACCCTAATTTAGTTGAATGTGCTTCCAAATAACCTTACACAGAAAATCATTCATTTCATCACCATTGGTATCGTATACTGATCACATCTAAAAACCCATAAAGTTATCAAGTATTTAGCGATTACATCTAATTAATAAAGATACAATAAAGACAGTTAAGATTTAGGTAGCTTTGGTCCTATGCCAAACAGTATGCCTAGCACTTTACAATTGTAGGATCCTCACAACTACCCTGAATTTTCATCCCCAGAGCTAGCACAGAGAGAAAAGCTCAGACTGCCGCAAACAGGCAGCAAACAACCCTGTGCATGAGCGAGTCCAGTGATATGAACAGGGTCTTGAGAAGGGATTTACCTACCATCAGGGCTGAAATTTTCAGGAGACTAAGTCCTGCGTGCCTAATCCAGTGCTGTTAGGGGAAGAGTCCAGTCTCTACTCCCTTGTTCTAATCCGAGTCATGGAACCAAACTGTCAGCCTTCAGAGCAGAAGAAAGACAAATAGGATCAGGTCACATCAGTGTTCATTGCTCTCAAAGTAGGCAGCATGCATGTGTCCGGGAGCCAGTCTGGAGCTGAGCTCACTTTGGGTTTAGCTTTCACAACTTATATACCCTTCCAACAGGGTCATCCTTTCATCCCTGGACTGAGGAAATACCTCTTTTATCAGATCATCCCTAGGTCTGGGCTATCTAGACGAAAAAGAATTTGTCTCCACCCAAGTCTGAGCAGAACACTTCTCTACCTTAGATTAAATTACTTGCAAGCTTGGTTGGGGGCTGACCAAGATAAGGAGAATCAATGTAATCTCATTATCAGTAATGTCCTTCTGAAGAAAAATTGAACTTCAAATCAGGACTTAGAAAGAAGGGGGCTGGGGGTGAAGCCAAGATGGCAGCTGGAAAGCAGGGACTTACCTAAGCTCTCCCCCAAATCCCTCCAAACACCTGTAAAAAATGTCTCTGAACAAATTCTAGAGCTGTGGAACCCATGAAATAGCAGAGAGAAACAAGGCTCCAGCCCAGGAGAGCACGGATGGTCACTGGGAAGGGTCTATCCCATAGTGCTGAGAGTGGAGGACAGCCCAGCCTGGGCCAGGCACCACGACAGACCAGACCCTGAGTCAGCCAGCCAGAACAGGCCTTAGGGCCATGAATCATTGAGCTGTGGCAGTGATCAGACTTCTCAACCAACAAACACCAAAGAGCAGATTAGGGGGAAACTTCGGAATCGAGTTCAGAGCAGTTCGATCAGCAGCCCTGGGGGTGGAGGAAGTGGTGCAGTGGTGGCCATAGCAGCAGCAGAAAACTCCTGAGGTTGCTCCTAGAGTTCCAGTCACAGCTGCTTCCCAATTCCCTGGCTCGCACTGTGGGAGGAATCTAGCAGTGGATCAGAGCAGGAGTACAAGGAGCACCTTGTGGGCACAAAGGCAGATTCTCTTGCTGTGCCTTGCTCGGATCTGTATTGTGGTCCTGGTTAGCAGTTCTTGGGGGAGGAGGAGTGCTGCTGTGACAGAGCTTGGGGTGCCGGTGGAGTAGAAGTAGCTCAGAAAACAGCAGTGCTTGGACCCTAGAGCTTGGGAGAAAGTACTCTATACTCTATAAGCAGTCATATCCAGACAAAAAGCTCAAGGGTCAAGTAATTGGCTAGCAACATGATCAGGCAGTGAAAACGAACTCATTCAAACTCAGACTCAAATTCAAACCCTAGATTCCTTTTTGGGTGACAAAGAAGACCAAAACATACAGCCAGAACAAGTCAACAAAGTCAAAGAGCCTACATCAAAAGCCTCCAAGAAAAATATGAATTGGGCTCAGGCCATGGAAGAGCTCAAAAAGGATTTGGAAAAGCAAGTAAGAGAAATAGAGGAAAAATTGGGAAGATAAATGAGGGTGATGCAAGAAAACCATGAAAAACAAGTCAATGACTTGCTAAAGGAGACCCAAAAAATGCTGAAGAAAACAACACCTTAAAGAATAGACTAACTCAAATGGCAAAAGAGCTCCAA
>CM053623.1:325623674-325639622 GCA_028646595.1 Phalanger gymnotis | reverse complement strand
GATAGGAGGGAGGGAAATATAGTTAGTCTTTCACAACATGAGTATTGTGGAAGGGTTTTACATGTGTGATCTATGTTGAATTGCTTGCCTTCCTAGGGAGGGAGGGTGGGAAGGGAAAAGGGGAGAGAATTTGGAACTCAAAATTTTAGAAGCAGATGCTTAAAAAAAAGTTTTTTTTTTCTTTTTTGCATGCAGCTGGGAAACAAGTTATATAGGGAATGGGGCATAGAAATCTATCCTGCCCTACAAGAAAGTAAGGGGAAAGGGGATGGGGTGGGATGGGATGAATGAGGGGAGGGCTGACTGGGGAATGAGGCAATCAAAATATGTGCCATCTTGGAATGGGAGGAGGGTAGAAATGGGGAGAAAAGCTGTAACTCAAAATCTTGTGGAAAACAATGTTGAAAACTAAAATATTAAATAAAATAAAGCAAAAAAAAAAGAAAGAAGGAGGCTGGGGGAAGTTCTGAATCTCTAACATATTGATTATTAATAATCATTTTTAATAGTAGGCAGCTCATTTATTATTGTCCTCATTATTATAAATGGGGAAACTGGATCTCGAAGTTAAAAAACAGTGATTCCCCCTATGGTCATTTTGCTAGTAAGTATTAGAATATAAACCAAGATCTTTCTCCCTTAATGTCAAAGATTGCTGCTGTACCTAAGCCATACAAATCCATGAGGCATCTAGTTGATGGGGAAGCTCCTGGCAAATCTAAACTAGACCATGATTTACTTTTTTTAAATCTTTTTTTAATTCAGATTTTTTATTTTTAGTTTACAACACTCAGTTCTACATGTTTTTGAGCTCCAGATTTTCTTCCCTTGCCTTCCCTTCCCCCTCCCCTCAAGATGCCACGGAATCTGATATATCTTCTATATATACCTTCGCATTAAACTTATTTACACAATAGTCAAATTATAAAGAAAATTTATGACCAATGGAATTAATCATGAGAAAGAAGAAACAAAACCAAAAAAGAAGAGAAAAAAAAGAGAGCAAACAGTTTGCCTCAATGTGCATTTAGACTCCATAGTTCTTTCTCTGGACATAGATAGCTCTTTCCATCATGAGTCCTTTGGAGTTGTCTTTGAACCTTGTATTGCTGAGGAGAGCCAAGTGTATCAAAGTTAGTCTTCACAGAATCAAAATATCTATGGTTGTGTACAATGTTCTCCTGGTTTTGCTCTGCTCACTCAGCATCATATCTTGTAGGTCTTTCCCAGGTTATTATGAAGTCCTTATCTTCCCCATTTTTTATAGCACAATAATATTCCATTACATTCATATACAACTTGTTTAGCCATTCCCTAACTGATGGGCATCCCCTTGATTTCCAATTCTTCACTACCACAAAAAGAGCTGCTATAAATATTTTTGTACATATGGGTCCCTTTCCCCCTTGTGTGATCTCTTTGGGATACAGCCCTAAAAGTGGTATTGCTGAGAAAAAGGGCATGCACATTTTCATAGCCCTTTGGGCATAGTTCCAAATCACTGTCCAGAATGGCTGGATCAGTTCACAGTTCTACCAACAGTGTAACAGTGTTCCAGTTTTTCCATATCTTCTCCAGCATTTATATGATTTACTTTCGATAAGTCTTTGGAAGTTACTTGACAGAGACAATGTTAGCATTTATATGGCACTTTAAAGTGGGCAAAGGACTTGATATCATTTGAGCCTCACAACCATCCCAAAGGGAAGTATCAGAAAGGTAAGAACAAGCTTAGGACAATTACAATGTTTATGAGATGTTGTTTTAGGATTATTAGCTTTGGTGAATGCTACATTAGGGTAAACAGAGTCACTCATTCTGATCTTATTTTCTTTTTTTAAGGCTGAGCCCCTGGACAATGAGACATGCCAGGTGGACAGTGTGGGTGTTGTGGACCATAATTAGTCTCTCAGAAGAAGATGCTCCTAAGCAGACTTCTATATCATGTGATCCTTTTGGCATTTGTGATGGCCATTCCAAGTCTTTGGGCACCATTCCTTCAGGCCTGATGGAAGCTGTAAAACAGTTGGACCTGTCCTTCAATAGTATCTCACACATCAGAGAAACAGATCTTCAGAACTGTGTCAACCTGGAAGCTTTGTTGTTGCAATCTAACCAAATTCGTGAAATAGAACCAAATTCTTTTCAGTCTCTGGGAAATTTGAAACATCTGGACTTGTCCAAAAATAACTTGTCTCACTTGTTACCTTCCTGGTTTAATTCCCTCCCTTCCTTGCAGGTTCTACACTTGCAGGGCAATCCCTACCCACGACTTGGACCAAGCCCTCTTTTTTTGCACCTCTCCAATTTGAGGGTTCTTAAAGTAGGGAACAACATCTTAGAGCTTCAGAAACAAGACTTTGAAGGGCTGAGTATGCTGGAGGACTTTGAGATTGAGGCATATTATCTGCAGAAATATGAGCCAGGAAGTCTGAAGTCTATTCACAACATAAGCCACCTGGCTGTCAGCATCAAGAAGCCAATTTTACTGCCTGTCATCATGGTTGACCTTGCAAGTTCTTTGCAGTGTCTGGAACTGAGAAATACTGATCTGGAAAATTTTTATTTTTCACTGCCATCTGATGCTTCCAGACTACTTATTGAGAAGATTATATTTAGAAACGTGCTATTCACAGATAAAAGTTTTATTGAAATTCTTAAAATATATTCCTTTGCTTCTGAGTTGTTGGAAGTTGTGTTTGAGGATTGTGAACTTAATGGAATTGGAGACTGGGAAGATGTGCCTTTAAATGAACCTGGAAATCAAGGGAAAGTTGAAGCTATCATCATTCAGAGGTTACGAATTGGAAAGTTTTACAAATTTTATGACCTGAGCTCTGTGTATTCATTATTAGGAGGAATCAAGAGAATCACCCTCACAAGTAGTAAGGTTTTCCTTGTTCCTTGTGAACTCTCAAGAAGTTTGAGATCTCTAGAGTATTTTGATCTCAGTGATGGCTTGATGAGTGAAAATAGTCTAGAAAATTCAGCTTGTGAGGGGGCCTGGCCCAGCCTGCACACCTTAAGTTTCAGTCAAAATAAATTCAAATCTCTGGAAAGAGTTGGGGAACTCTTGCTGACTGTGAAAAACCTGACTCACCTTGACATTAGCAAAAATAGACTTGACTCCATGCCTGACAGTTGTCAGTGGCCAAGAAAGTTGAAATATTTGAACATCTCTAGCACAAAAACCCAAAGAGTAACTCCATGTATTCCCCAGACCCTGGAAATCTTAGACATCAGTAATAACCAGCTCATTGATTTTCACTTGGATCTGCCACAGCTTAAAGAGCTTTATCTTTCCAGAAATAAGCTAAAGACCCTACCAGATGTTGCTAATTTCCCCAACTTAGTGGCAATGAACATCAGTTGGAACACAGTGCATACTTTCTCTAAGGCACAACTTGAGTCCTTTCAGACAATGAAAAGTTTGGCAGCTGGAGACAACAGCTTCATTTGTTCTTGTGAATTTTTGTCTTTTGTCTCCAATGAACAAGCCTTGCTGGCTAAAATCCTGACAGATTGGCCAGAAAGCTACCTCTGCGATTCTCCATTCCAGGTAAGGGGCAAACGAGTTCAGGATGTTCGACTTTCCTTCTCTGAATGCTACCGAGTGCAGCTGGTGGCTGCAATCTGTTCTTTCCTTTTCCTGTTTGCCTTGCTGTCTGGGGTTCTATGCTACCGGTTTCATGGCATCTGGTACATGAAAATGATGTGGGCCTGGCTCCAGGCCAAGAGAAAGCCCAGGAAAAACACAGATCGGGAGATCTGTTATGATGCTTTTGTTTCCTACAGTGAAGGAGACTCTAACTGGGTCGAGAACTTCATGGTCCGGGAACTGGAGAACTTTGACCCCCCCTTCCGACTGTGTCTCCACAAGCGAGACTTTGTGCCTGGCAAGTGGATCATTGACAACATCATTGATTCCATTGATAAGAGTCACAAAACACTCTTTGTGCTTTCAGAAAGCTTTGTCAAGAGTGAGTGGTGTAAGTATGAGCTGGATTTCTCCCACTTTCGCTTCTTTGATGAAAACAATGATGCAGCTATTCTTATCCTCCTGGAGCCCATTGAGAAGAAAGCCATTCCTCAGAGGTTCTGCAAGCTTCGGAAAATCATGAACTCCAAGACCTACCTGGAGTGGCCCAGGGATGAAGCTCAGCAGGAGGTGTTTTGGTTCAATTTGAGAGCTGCTATAAAGTCCTAGGCACGTGGAGCTCAAAACTTAGCTCTATCATTCCTAGCCTGTAGGAAATGACAGTATATATTTTCCCCCTATTTTTCTGAACAAAGACCAGATTGTCCCCAATATCTAAGGCTCTCATTAGTGGCTTTTATAGCTCGTGGAGTTACATTAGACCTTCTGGACTTCAAAGGTCTAAGAGATTTTGTGTTTACCTCATAAGATTGCTTGTTCACATCCAAGTAGAGTGCTGGTTCAGTCACTGTCTGGGTCACTTGATTTCCTGATATGAATTGTTATTATTAGAATTTATTTTTAGTCTGACCATTTGCCTAAGCTGGTTAGGGACTACTGCTAAGAATCCAGGGTTGTTACATTTAAAAATACGGCATGAATAACTCCATTTTGCTCTTTATCCACTGTTTTGTGAAATTGTCTCAAACTCACATGATTTTAAGTCACAAGATTACTCCTCCTTTCAATGGTCACCTCACTTCAGGAATGTGACAAAAACTACCTCTCTCCCTCTCACCAATCCCTCGCTCAATCCCTACATTCTTTTTTTTTTCACTCCCTCCAAGTTGTATATGACTGTGTAGAAAACAATGGTCTTGTCTCTTGTTCTGCTGACAGCCTGAGACCCAGTTTGTTTTTGCATCCACATGTCTTACTAAATAAATCATTTGTCTGAGTGATACTCAGTTTCTTTATTTCATTGTAACAGTCTTCATGAGCAACAGCCAGGAGGGGACAATGTGAGTGTGGGACAACAGAAACCTTCACCACAGAAACCCCCTAAGAGCACTATGGTAAAATTTTCTATTGAATGACTTTCTTGGTGAAGGAAAGCTTGTCCTCAGACCTCCACTCTCTCTCACCCCTCACATTTTGATTAGTCTTTATCCAGACCAGGTGATTAGTTCTTGATTAGGGTGCCATAGGGGCCAGCTCTAGTAAGCCAAAGGAGAACCCCTTAGGAGTTATTGGCCTGGGAACAGGGGAAGCTTTCCGTTCAGAGGGTAATGATGAAAGATAAAGCTTTCAAATTATGTAAAGATTAGTCTAAAACACATAAAAATCCAAATGGGTTCTTGATTTGGTCTGAAGAAAAGACCTTTGATTATTGCAAATTAAAAACATTAAGGCTTCTTCCCAAGAATTGTGGACTGAGGCAAACAGAATATTGGTATTTCTTGGTTGCTGTCTCTGATGAGGTCTGTTTTTCCACCTCTCTCTTGCCAACAGCCTCTGTTCTCACACCTACCTTCTGTCTCTCTTTGTACGGACTTTGCATTTATTCTATATATTCTGCATTACTCCCTCCCACTTATTTTCAAAAAATTTTAATATTCATTTTTTATTTTCAGTTCCAAATTCTCCCCCTCTTTCCAGTCCTTCTACTACGCATTGAGAAGGAAGGCTATATGATACCCATTGTACATCTGAAAGTGTGCAAAATATTTTCATTTTAGCCATGTTGCAAAAAAAAAAAGCAAGAAGAATAAGATGAAAAAGTATGCTTCAATCTGCACTCAGAGTTTATTAATTCTATCTCTGGAGGCGGAGATCATTTTGCATCATGAATCCCTTGGAATTGTCATGGATCATTGTATTGATGAGAGTAGCTAAGTCTTTCAAAGTTGATTATGGTTGTAATATTAATGTTACTGTGTACAATGTTCTCCTGGTTGTGCTTACTTCTCTTTGAATCAGTCTAAATAAGTCTTCCCAGGTTTTTCTGAAACCATCTTCTTTGCTATTTCTTAAGCACAAAGTATTCCATCACAATCATATACCACAACTTTTTTAGTCATTCCCAAATTAATGGTCATCCCTTCAATTTCCAGTTCTTTGCCACCACCAAAATAACTGCTATAAATATTTTTGAACAAATAGATTCTTTTTGTTTCCCTTTGATCTCTTTGGGGTGCAAACCTAGTAGTGATATTGTTATGTCAAAGGATATCTATAGATTTATAGCCCTTAGGCATAGGCCCAAATTGTTCTCCAGAATTGTTGGACCAGTTCACAATTCCACTAACGGTGTATTACCATACCTATTTCTTTCCACATCACCTCCAGCATTTGTCATTTTTTTCTGTCATGTTAGCCAATCTAATAGGTATGAGGTGATTCCTCAGAGTTGTTTAAATTTGTATTTCTCTAATTATTAGTGATTTAGAGCATTTTTCCATATATGGCTTTTTGAAAAAAGAAATATAAACAGTTTAATTTTGAGATTTTTTATGATTACCATTTTGTATTTACCTTTTTATGCTTCTCTTGAGTCTTGTGTTTGAAAGCCAAGTTTTCTATTCAGCTCTGGTCTTTTCATCAGAATGCTTGAAAGTTTTTTATTACATTAAATATCCATTCTCCCCGCCCCTCCCCCCCCAAAGGTTATATTCAGTTTTTCTGGGGAGGTGATTCTTGTTTGTAATTGCAGGTGTTTTGCCTTCTGGAATATCATCTTCTAAGCCCTTTGCTTTTTTTTTTTTTTTAACATGGAAGCCACTAAATCTTGTGTGATCCTGAATGGGGGCTCCACAATATTTGAATTTTTGTTGCTGGCTTCTTTTCTCTTTGATCTGCAAGCTCTGAAATTTGGCTATGATGTTCCAGGGAGTTTTCGTTTTGTGATCTCTTTCAGGAGATGATCAGTAGATTCTTTCAGTTTCTATTTTACTCTCTGGATCTAAGATATTGGGACAGTTTTCCTTGATAATTTCTTGAAATATGATGTCTAGGCTCTTTCTTTGACCCTGGCTTTCAGGTAGTCCAACAATTCTTAAATTATCTCTCTTTAATCTGTTTTCTAGGTCAATTGTTTTCCCAAATATTATAGTACATATTTTCTTCTTTTTTTCTTCTTTTGACTGTTTTATTGTTTCTCCATATAGCTTCCACTTGTCCATTTCTAATTTTTAAGAGATTATTTTCTTCAGTGAGACTTTGTACCTCCTTTCCCTTTGACCAATTCTGCTTTTTAAAAGTTCTTTTCTTCAGTGAATTTTCTTAACCCCTTTTTCCAATTCTGCTTTTTAAGGCATTATTTTCTTCAGTATTGTTTGTGTGCCTCTTTTACCAAGCTGTCAATTCTTTTTTCATAATTTTCTTAAATCACTTTCATTTCTTTTCCCAATTTTTCCTCTACCACTCATATCTCTTTCTTTAGCTCCTCCAGGAGTGCTGGTTGGCCTTGGGTCCAATTAGAATTTTCCTTTAATGCTTTGTTTGTAGCTATTTTCACATTGTTGTCTTCTTCCAAGTTTACTTCCAAGTTTAGTCTTTCTTGCCATCATAGTAGTTTTTATGGTCAAATTCTTCTTTGTTTGCTCATTTTTCCAGCCTGTTTCTTGACTTTGAACTTTATGTTAAAGTTGGGCTCTGCTTACTTGGGGGTGGAGAGCACTGTCTGAAGCTTCAAGCCTTTTTGTGCTGCTATTTTCAGAGCTAGTTCTGGGAGACTGCAAGTGTTTCCAAGGTGGTATGAAGAAGGGAGAGGTATGGTCATTACTCTCCTGGTCTATACTTTTATCTTTACCCAGGAAGTTTCCCTGGTTCCATGCAACCAGAAGCACAAATGTTCCTCTGTACCATGAAACTGTAACTCAGAACTGTGCAGAGACAACAGAAATGTTCATCAATGCCAGCTGTACCCAGTGCCAGGTCTTCTGTAGTCTGTTTCTGACCAGTTGTCTGACCCCCTTACTGTCTCTGGGCTGAAAGCTCCTGAAGTCATTGCTGCTGCTGCTGCTCTGGTGGCAGCCTTTAAGGCCCACAGCTGATGCTACCATCACATTCCAGGCTGTCACCCACCCTGGTGATAAAGACCTCTCCTTCTGACCTTCTAAGTTGTCTTAAGTTGGAAAAGTGTCTCACTCTGATCATTTGTTGGTCCTCCCATTCAAAAAATTGATTTGAGACATTATTTTAAAGTTGTTTGGAGGGAAATGTTGGGAGAGTTCAGCTGGATTACCTCTAGTTCACCATCTTGACTCTGTCTTTTCCCTTCTCTCACATATACCCTTCCCATTACTAACACACCACCTGCTCCTGACCCCACTCCTGTGTCTCCTCTTTCTTTACAAGAAAGACTTATTCCAAAGCCTTAGGGAGGGGGTGTGGTACAAACCACAGACTCACAAATTAAAAGAAATTGCCACTTATGTTTACAAGACGTGAGTGAAAGCTAGCAAATCAAAATCCACTCTAGTGGTGGCTGCTATTCCCAGTGCAATTCAGGAATCAAGAAGGGAGGCAAGAGAATGCTTTACTATAGAAAGAAAGGGCACATTCCCTGTAACTGTAGAAAAAAGAAGTGGGATTTGAAGCAGAAGACCACAAGGTCTCAATCATCATGAAGGTGTGGGGGAGAAAAGGACAAGAAGCAACTGGGATGAGCTTTTTGGGCCTCACCATTGGCTTCAATCCTTCTGTTCTTGCAAATTCAGTGCCAGTAACCCCCTTTCTCCACACATATGTGCCTGATGCCACTGTCATGATAGGAAAATATTGTGACTGCTTGATTGACACTGGGGCCTCCACCTCTGTCCTACCCCATCTAATGAACAAACATGTTAAAACTCAGGGCACCTTGGATTTGATCAGAGTAAGTGGGAAGCCCTCAAAAGTTCCCAAGTTATTCCCTCAATGTGTAAGTGTCCTCGGAACATTCTTTTCTCCTGATCCCCTAATCTCCTGTGAACCTTCTTGTAACAAGAATGCTGCTAGCAGCTGCTGTGGGAGTGTAAGACCAATAGCACCAGCACACAGGAAGGCTGCCAGCACAGATTCTTTGAACTGTTTTTCTAAGGAAAGCAACTTTAGGGAGCTAAAAATATCACTTTAATTAAACATACATATATCATTCACTTAGCTCAGGGGGTAAAGCTAGCACCCTGAGATTCAGAGCAAATGCAAACAGAAATTACAAACAGAAAATATCAACAGATCAAATAACACAAACCAATAGACAGGCTTCTAGCTTTCTGTCCAACATCTCAGTACATAGTTACCAGGGAAGCACCAACATCTGGGTTTTCAAGCTGGGGGCCTCCTAACAATGGCTGCCCAGAGTCTCATCTAATCAAATCATATGATACTCTTCCAGTGAGTGAGAGCCCCAAACAACATGCTAACCTCAGAGTATACATATACTTCTTCAGAGTCAGTGCGCTTCACACCTCTTGAGGGCTTCCCATCTCTCAAGGGCTTCATACCTCTTGAGAGTTTCACACCTTTCATGACCTAACTAGCAAAATGGTGTGGGCCTTCCTACAAACAAAGGCAAGACTCAATCAAAGGCACTTGATTGCCTTAGTGCTGAGAAGCACTCCAAAACAAAAGACAACAAAAAGTCCCACTTTGCTTGCCATTATACTTCTAGATAGAAATTTGCTGTGCAAAATGAGGCTACCATGGAGTGCTCCTCAGATAGAACCCTTAGTTTAAAAATCCTTTGTTTCTCTGTGCTTCTCTTCTCCCTCTTCTTGGGGCAGTACTCAGGACCAACTCAGGAAACCCAGGGCTCACACTCCACCCTCCATCCTGGGATCCTCAGCACTGTGGGGGAATAGTTCCTCTTAGGCAGGACTCTTAAGGAGTACATCCCCTGTAGAAATCACCACCAAGACAGGGAAGCCTCCTTCAGTGCCTTAGGAGCCACTACATCCAGAAGCAGAGGATGGTATCTCCTCCATTATAATTTATGGTATTGTAAACTAAGTACAGATTAAATTTGTGACTGAAATGTAATTTCTCTACTGTAAGTTTCCAAATTGTGGTTTAAATATTTTTTATAAATGCTGAAATATCTTAGGGAGTTTTGGGGTACCATTGTCTAGAATTGGTTTTAAGGAAAAATAAAATAAAACTCCATGAAAGTTACATGGAAACAGTACTTAGACCTTTTATCATTCATTCCCTGGAGATTGACAGATTTATTGTTTTAGTACAAGGGGAAAATGTGATTTCACTGATTAGTGAAAGAGAACTGAAGCTAGTTTAAAAGTAGTACCAGTGAAGTTCCAAAGTAAAGGGAACAAAATAGGTTTGCCATTTGCAGTTTAAATTTATCTGGTACTTAAGAATTGCCAATTATTAACTCTTTTCTAGAAGCTTGTTTAAATCAGGAAGCAACTTAAAATAAGACAGTTTTAATTTGGTAGACTGTTTTGTGTTACCACTACATTTTTTTTTTCTGTGAATGATATAACATAACTTAATTGTTTAGGTAAACTAGAAACAAAGTCACCAAAAGATATTGGAATAGACCATTCATTTGTAAACTTTTAAGAGCCTGAAAGTCAACAGTATCAATTGCATAATAAAAACTTGTGCTAAATTGTAAAGGAAAAATTCAGTGGAGTGAAGATGAGTTCTCTAGTAGTCTGGGATATGATTGGCAAATGGAGACGAGAGGAATTTGCAAGTAGAAGAAGGTAAGAGAAGCTTTGGATCTGAATATGAAAAGCAAACAAAAGGAGTACAGGTTTGAAGGGCTTCTCTTCAATCAAAGCCCACTGGAGGGATGGATAAAGAATAGAAAGTAGAGAGTTTAAGCAAGTAGGGGTGGGAGAAGAATGGTCAGAAAGTTAAAACAAAGTTGGAGTCTGTTTGCATGGACAGTGTGAATAGAGGGTTTGGGAATCTTGGAAAGAGGTTTGAAGGAGGTTTTGATCGCATTGAGATAAAAAAGATACGAGAAACATTACATGATTATTCTTCGTAATACAGAAAATATAACAAATTTGCAGATACATAATAGCATCTACCTCCCAGGGTTGTTGTGAGAATCACACAATTGTAAAGTGCCTAGCATATGAAAAGTACTATAGAAATGTTAGTAAATGTAAGTACTTTATGTTGGTCCTAAATGCAATCAGTATAAAATACCAAAGTGATAAAAACGAATGATTTTCTGCATTAGATAATTTGAAGATACTTTTAGCTGAATCGGTGTCTTTGTTTCATGTTTATATGCATGACATTATATATGCTATTATTGTGTTTTTAAATTTTTTCTCATATTGTGAAATTTGAGAAACCACTGTACCAGAAATACTGTTAGAAAAGTAACTTTTCTTTTAATGTGGATGCTGCTAGATTGTGAATTAAACTGTTAGAAACAGTGATAAAATGTTTGAAAACTGCTAAAATATAATGGGATATGTTTGCATTAAAATGAATGATAATAATAATAACTTACTGTTGGAAGAAAAAGTAGTACAGATCTCTTTGAGTTATCTTTATCTGTGAGGCTCCTTGGGACTTTCCACTTGAGTAAGGTCATAAGATCTTATGAGCTCTGCTGACCATGTGTTGTAAATTGGAAAGTACTGAGGTTTGAGAAATTAGCTCAGAGTGGTTGATTTACAGGTTTGCTTACAGTCGGAGAAGACCCTAGAATTTGTGGAGGGCTTCTTGTAGAAGGTAGGATTTTAGCCTTTTAAAAAAGATTTTTACAGTGGAAAGAGTCTTGGATTTGAAGTCAGAAGAGTTTCTTAAAGTTTCTCATAAAGCTGAATTTTTACTCAGCTTTACCGTTTACTAGCAATGTGATCCTGGGCAAGTTAGTTCATCTTTCTGGGCCTTCTGGGGATAATAATCCTTGCACTATTTACCTCATATGAGAAAAGGGCTTTGAATACCCTTAAGCACTATTGACAAATCAATGATGGTGAAGATGATGTAGTCAGAGCAACCTTCATGTAGTGTTCTTTATTTCCACAAAGCACAGGGAGCAGGCAGCATCCCTCTGACTGTGTTCTTTCTAGGGCACTGTCTTCCACTAGTCTTCCCAAATTCCTCCTACAGAGGTGTGGGATTGTGGGTTGGTGGGATTGGATAGGGGGTGAGTGGGGTAACTTCCCTCTCCTGCAATTATTGGGTCTTTTTTTTTCAAGGGGAGAGGGAGTTTGGGGGATGAGAGGAAAACAGCTGAAAAGAGGGAGGGCAAGAAAGGGAAATGAGAGATGAGAGGCTGAATGTCTTAACTATAGAAACCAGCAAAATGTGAACTTCTGACTCAGCTTTCACTTCCTGAAACACTTTCTATATTTAATGCGGTGGTAAGTGTCCTGGCCACTACCACATTAATGCCAGAGTTGGTGGCCGATATCTGACTTTCAAACACTAAACTGTGACACAAATAACCTCACCACTCATTTGAAAAGGTGTTTTATGGTGATTCTTTGGTGTCCTTTGTTTTCTAGGAAAAGAACTAATTGTTAGAGAGGAATCAGGCTAGAGTACCATAGGAGGCAGTAGAGTACCATAGTTTTGGATTAGAGGTCAGGAAAACCTGTTTTCACCTGCTTTAACCCCTCTCTCTCAGGTACTCCCACCCCTTTTGCCCATATGGCTAAAGCCCAAGTCTCTACAACACACCTGAGAGTACCTACCTGAACTTTAGGATATGTCCCTATTCCCATCTCAGATTCAATTTTCTTATCATTAAAATGGGGGTGATTATGATAATAGTATTAGGGGCAGCTAGGTGCTGCAGTGAGTAGGGCACGGCCCTGGAGTCAGGAGGACCCGAGTTCAAGTCCAGCCTCAGACACTTGACACACTAGCTGTGTGACCTTGGGCAAGTCACTTAACCCCAATTGTCTGGCCTTCGCCCTCTAACAAACCCAGATTCTATAAATAATATTATTATTATACCTACCTCAGTGGGTTGTTGTGAGGCTTGTTGCTAGTGTTAATTAGGAGCAGCTAGGTGGCAACATGGATGAGTACTGGGCCTGAAGTCAGGACAGACTTGAGTTCAAATTCAGCCTCAGACACATACTAGCTCTGTGACCCACAGCACCTGCCTCTTTGGGTTGTTGCTGTAAGGACCAAATGAGATAATCTATGCAAAGTGCTTAGCCCATTGCCTGGCACATAGTAGGTACTATATGCTTATTTTTCTATTCCCCTCCCCCCACCCCATAGCAATTTGTGTGTAAAATGCCTTACAAGCTTTAAAGTACTGTGTAAGTTCCTAGTAGTATTATTACCATTGCTAATTTGCCCAAATCCATCTGGCCCTTTAGGGGAAGTTCCCTTGCTCTTCAGGTTTATAATCTGATATCCTAGGGACAGTTATTAGACTTGTATTTTTATTAGTATATAGGGAATTCATGGATTCCCTATTCATACTCCTGTCTCAGACGGTAGCCTAGAATACTGAGAGATTAAATAGCTTGTCCATGCTCACACAGCCAGTGTGTTTCAGAGGCAGAGCTTGAACCCAAGGATTCCTAGCTCTGACACCAGTCTGGCATGGAGCTTTTCGACTGAATATACTACTCCTTCTAAATAGCTCATCTTTGCTCGTGGTTGGGTTAGCACGCATTGGGTAGTCCTCTATTGTGGCTATTTAGAATGCCATTGTAGCCCCTTCTTGGCAAGGGGGCTGATGGAAAGTATAATTTTTCCCAGCTGGAAGGAGGGACTGAAGAATTATGGGAGGTGGAAGCTATAGAGACAGGGCATGCCTGCAGATGCAGATGTTGGCCAGAACAAGGGACTAGCAAGTTGCAAGTGAGAGTCATTGTAACTCTAAAGTGATTATAATCACAAGAATTTGAAGCCTTGATTAGCTCAAGTCCCACTCAAAGAATGTTCTGCCTGGACAGAACTTTGTGGTTTTCCTAACTGTTGCTGCTACTTGAACCTGGTAAATTTAACCTCTCTTTACATCTTTCCCCCTCTTCTGTCTCATCGCTTCCTGATGAACTGACATGGCTTACCCTTGGGAGTTGCCCATTCTCTTTAAACTTTGTTTATTTGCTAAGTGTACTTTTATAATAGGCATAAAAGATAAAGATAGCCTGATTTTTTGACTTTCTGTGTATTTGGACTATACCATACAAAAGAATGGAGAGGAACATATGGTCCAATAACCCTACACTCAACTACTAGCCTGTACTGAAGCTCTTTCTTCCCTTCTCTTTTTCCCTCTTCCCCTCTCCTCTTTCTTTCCTTTTCTCTTTCTCTCTCTCCTGCTTCATCTCTCACCTCCCTTCTCTCTGCCCCTCAAAACAAAGAGAGGTTCCACTAACCAAACAGGAAACCAGATCGGTCAATTCTTCTAACCACTTCATGCATAACTTCTCTCCGCCGTTAATCACAACATACCCATCCTTTACAGCCCAAGTCAGATGTTCCTCTCTCTGTGAAGCCTTCCTTGATGACCCCTCCCCCAGTATGCAATGACCTTTCCCTGCGTATAACAGGTACTTAATAAATGCAGAATTGAAATGAAAAGCCTTTTCCCAGGAAGATGTCCATCAGATTAAGTGGCTAGCCAGTAGGGGTTCAGTTTCAGAACTCTGTCTTTATCAGAGACATACATAAAGTTGAAGGTAGGAGAAAAGGGTTAAATCTGCTATTGAATTGGCAGTGAATGAGCTATTGATAGTTCAGATTTCCTTGAGTAGCTTCAAGGAAGCAAACAATAAGCCAGACAGCTTGACATCCTAGATCTGGTGCTCTAGGTGTAAGGCTATAATTATGATGGAGAGTGGTCGATGTTATGTTAATGATCTGGCTGAAAGCATAACTCACATTCCGTGTCCTCCCTGACTCCCTAAACCATCCATTGCTTCTCTAGGATTTCATATTTTTTGTTGAAGGCAGCACTATCTTTTCTGTTACCCAGATTCCCAACTTCAGAGCCCTCTGAGAGTAGGTAGTGCAAATATTTTGATCTCTTTTTTTTCTGTGGGAAAACGGCATCTTAGAAAGATTAAGTGACTTGCACATAGTCACTTAGCTAGTCAAATTCTAGAGTGGGATTTGAATCCAGGTCTATAGACCTCAAGTCTATTATCCTCTAGAATACACAGAGGGCTTTGTGCAAGTATGTTTAGGAAATAGAAGGCAGTGGAGAATGTAAATCATATCCTTCTCTGTGTGTATGTGAGATTAAAAACTTCAAGCAGCATCACCACAACTTTCTGGGTCAACAAATATTTAAATTTTGCAATAGTCTAGATTTCCAAGGACCCCTTCAGGGGAGGGGTCTGTGGATGGATTTCAGAGAGTCCATGAACTTGGATCGGAAAATAATATCATTAATTTAATTAACATCTTGAATTGAAATTTAGCATCTCCTTCAACCACGCATGTAGCCTACAAACCTTTTTCTGAGAAGTAGTCCAGTTCACTGGACTGCCAAAGTCTATGACACAGAAAAGGTTAAGAAATCCTGGTGTGGATGAAGCCATTCCTTCTAGACTTAAAAAAGTCTTCTTCCAACTTCTCAGAAGCTGCTGGAGTGATCAAAAAGCATTATTATTCACTGTGACTGTTAGTGGAGGTGATGGCAAATTGGGGTTTTGATGTGTGTGGTTAAAATGAAATAAAAATATCTAGCCCTTCTGTCAGAGGCTCCCATGACATTTGACCCTGATTATACTTTAGTGGTGGAGGGAGAAGGATAGTTTTCACTCCCTTACTTAGCTCATAGTGTCCACCCAGGAAACTGAGAAAGCATATGCAGGACATACTCCAGCCCCTGAGGTGCTGCTTGCCCACTTGCAAGTAGGCAATACCCAATCTCACACAGAACAGTTTTATGTTAAGGAAGAGAAAAAATAGATACCCTTGAATGAGCCACCATCATGTGTAAATCCAGAATGTAAGTGATCCTTTGCTTCCCTTCTGCCAAGTCCTTAGACTGCTACTCTGCTGGTCAGGAAAGGAGTGCGGGGGTGTGGGGGGCATTTTTTCTCCCTCCAATTCTCTGCCATTCTGCATGGCTCTCCTGG
>CM053623.1:325609280-325623574 GCA_028646595.1 Phalanger gymnotis | reverse complement strand
AATATTGGAATGGAGAGGTTGGTTCGCTAATTTGTCGCTGTGGGCCCTGAATAAATTTTTTCATGCTTTCTGCTTAGAGAATTCTATATACCTTGCGATTTTGAACCATTCAAATATATATATGATCCTTTTTGAGATCATAAATTTTGCCTTCCTACTACATCGTGTTTCTTAGTAAAAGTGAAGGTCAGGCTCTAGACTTTTAGTGCCATTACTCTTTTGCAAGAGACAACAAAACTTCTGTCTCTTTCTTCATGGTCACCACCTATTCCCTCCTTTTTGGATATTTAAGCATTTCCTCCTTAGGTTCCAAAAGGTTCTAGCCTTATCTATCATTAAGAATGCCATCAGTGACAATAGCATTTATGTTTCCAAATCACTCAAATAGGAAAAGAAGGGAGGAGAGGAAAGGATCCCAATACTTGGCTGCAAACTCAATATTAGAAAATGTTGCATAGTAGGAAAAAAGATATAAGCTTCAATTCTCTTGTTTTTCACTTACTTATTCACTTACTGCCTCTGAAGTTAATTTTCACAGGAGAATCCCTGCTTTCTCCAGTGCAGTTAAATCTTAGGAAAGACATTGATAAACTGGGGACTGTCCAGAGGAGAGCAACCAGAATGGTGGAAGTTTTTGACACCTTGCCATAGGGGTCTGGGTTGAATGAACTGGGGATATTTAGCCTAAAGAAGAGAGTTAGAGGGATCACCATAACTGTTTGCTCTGGTCAGAACACAGACAGATTATCTGACCAGCACACTTTTGGAAACACACAGATAAAATGAAAAGCATTCAGATTAAGATGATTCCAAGGACAAAAAACCTGGATGTAATTAACAAATTAGCACAATTACTTTCTGTGAGGTACTTCTGTATGAGAAATGTGTGTGTATAAAAATAGTAGCTTTAAGGTTTGCAAGATGCTCTATCCATATTATTTTATTTGATTGTACACACATCACATACATATGTATCGTAGTGAATGTCATAAGTGAGTTACATGAACATGAGCATGATAATGTATCACAATATACGTGGTATGTGTTGTGTATATCTGTTATACACATTCGTGTGTTGATCAAGCTTTTACACTTTTAGCTTAAAACTGAACCTACTTCTGGGATAGTCTCTATGGGTATCTGACTGAATACACACCCATATATACATACATGTATATATCATATACAATACATACATATGTGTGTATAATCAAATAAAATGTGCATAAAGCATTTTGCAAAGCAAAAAGATATTATTATTATACATATACATTTCTTATAGTGAAGTACCTCTTAGAAAGTTATGGTGAGAATTTGTTATTAAATCTCTATTTTTCATGTTTGGGGTCACCCTTATCTGAATGCTTTTCAGTTTATCCATATCCTTCCAAAAATGTCCTGGCCAGATAATCTATATGTGATCTGACCTGGACAAATAGCTAGCCTGTCTCTTTCCTGCCTTCTCATTTAAGTTTTAGTTTAAAGAGTTTTTAATTTTTAAAATTTTAATTTTTAAAGAAAGCTTAAAATGACACTAAGGCTTTTAGGACACCAAAAAAGGAGTCAGCCTCCAAATCAGAAAAACCTGAATTCAATTTTCACCTCCAGTTGACACCAGCAATGAGGCCCTGGACAAGTCACCTAATGTCTCAGGTCTCTGGGCAACTCTCCTAGACTCTAAGTTGCACAAGAGTAGATATTCTTCATTGCTGGAAAGCATTTTCTTCCCACACCAAGTAAATTACATGTCCAGACAAAAAAAAGACATCTAGTTAGAAATGTGTATGTAGAGTTAATAATAAGCCTTGATTTAGGAGCATTTTTTTTTCTAAAAAAGGAAATTATATTACATGTAAAATTCTGTCCATATATGGCTTTATCAATGTCATCATGCTTTTTCCTTTTCTCATCACATGTCCCTCAAGTCCTGCTCTGGGCTCTTCATCATGTACCCTGAAGTTGGAAAGGATAAGAAAGGAAAAGGAGAAGAGTAATCAGTGCGGATTCTAAAAATCTCAAAAATACAAGGGACCTTAGTGGCCACCAAACTCGTAACTGACCAAAAATCCCCCCCCCCCATAAAATATATGACAAATAGCTCCTCCCTGAAGACCTCCAGGGAAGGGAAAACCTCCTATTGCCCAAAGAAGATCCCAATAAGTGTAAAATGATGATACTGGGTTTCCTGGTAGCTCGAGATTAATTGTACCATAAGTTTGCTCATCAGGTGGTGGCATGAGGAAAATAACCTTTAATGTCACTTCTCATCTTTCATTCTCAAGGCCTCCACTATTTAATTCATTCCTCACTTGTGGTATGATAGATAACACAACTATTTGAGATCTTCCTAATGACTAGGAGGACCCCAAAGGAGTGGCCAAGAATGGTCAGTTTCATGTATGTCATATATGAATATTGGATTTGATTGGGACTGCAGAGTAGCAGACACAATGATTAATGGTGTTTGTGTTCTTAGAAATATGATTACTTTCATAAGGCTTCCTAATTGGAGCAAATGATGTCTTATAACCAGGATTTTGAATGTGGCACTCCTTACAAAATTACCACATTGGTCACCAACTCTTGATGACTGAAATGGTCAACTCCTCCTCCTCGTTTCCTTTTTGCTTAAAAACCTAAACAATTTAGATGAGTCTAATCAGAGAAACCCTTCTTCCGTTATTGTGACTACTGTTAAAATAGATTATGCCTTAGGTTGTCAAGTGAACATCCATTTATTATAGTGTTTTCTTTGTGCTGAGGATTAAAGGATCAAAGGCTATGAATAGGCAGTTTTCCAATGAAGAAATCAAACAATTTGTAGTCATATAAAATGCTCTAAGTCATTATTGGTTAAAGAAATGTAAATTAAAACAAGCTTGAGAGATCATTTTACACTTACCAGATTGGCTAAAATGATAGAAGGGGAAAATGAAAATGTTGGAGGGGATGTGGAAAAATTGAGACACTAATTCATTGTTGGTGGAATTCTGAATCGATCCAAGCATTTTGGAGAACAATCTGGAATTATGCCCAAAGAGTTATTAAACCACCTATACCCTTTGACCCAGCAATACCACTACTCGGTCTATTTGCAAAAATGATTAAAGAAGAAGGCAAAGAACCTATACATTCTAAAATACTTACAGCAGCTCTCTTTGTGGTGACTAAGAACTGGAAATTGAGGGGATGCCCATCGGTTGAGGAATGGCTAAACAAGTTGTGGTATATGAATATAATGGAATACTATTGTGCTACAAGAAATGATGAGCAGGTGGATTTCAGAAAAACCTGGAAAGAATTACATGAACCGATGCAAAGTGAAGTGAGCAGAACCAGGAGAACATTGTACACAGTAACAGCAATATTGTGCACTGATCAGCTTTGATAGACTGTTTTTCTCAGAAATACAATGATCTAAGACAATTCCAAAAGACTCATGATGGAAAATGCTATCCACATCCAGAGAAAGAACTATGGAGTCTGAATGCAGATCAACACATATTATTTTCTCTTTTTTCATTCTTGTGTTTTTCCCCTTTTGTTCTGATTCTTCTTTTACAACATGACTAATGTGGAAATATGTTTAATATGATTGTACATGTATAGCTGATATCAGATTGCTTGCCATCTTGGGGAGGAGAGAGAGAAAAATTTGGAACTCAAAATTTCATAAAAGTGAATGTTGAAAACTATCTTTACATGTGATTGGAAAATATAAAATTATTGTGTGGGGAAAAAAGAACAACTTTGAGTGAATAAGTTATTTCGACTATTATAAACACCCATATTAATTTTAAAGAACATATGAGGGAAAATGCTATCAGAATTGAGAGAAAGAAATAATAAATAGAAGTACGTATAGGACAATTTTACACATATATTTATATATACATATATACACACATATATACATATATAATACACACATATGTGCTTATTTATTTCTAATGGTAGCCACCCCTAAGGCATTGAGGGAAGAAAAAAAGAAATGTATATGATAATTTTGTTGTATATTTGAAAGGAACAGCAAGCTTTGAATAGTAGATTGCAGTTTCATGAGCAGTCACTTTTTCATACTATGTTATAGAAATACTTGTTTTATTTCATAGATTAAAAATAAAAATCACCATTATAAAAATATGCTATGCCTTGAGTTGTCAAGTCAAGTGAACATTGACTTATTAAAGTGCTTTCTTTGTGCCAGACACTGTGCTGAGTGCTGAGAATATAGAAAAACTCAAAAATATGGTACAGCTCTCAAGGAGCTCACATTCTAAAGGGGGAGATAACATGCAAATAGTTTTGGACTTTCATGATATATACAGGGTAAATGGGAGATATTCTCAGAAAGAAAGCACTAGTAGTGGGGAGGAACAGGAAGGGTCTGTTCTAGAAAGCGGGATTCGAGCTCAGTCTTGAAGAAGCCAGGGAAGCTGGGAGGTCGAGACAGCATTCCAGCTATGGGGGACAGCCCATGGAAGAAGGCACCAGCCACCTGCACATAGCCTAGAGATGGAGCGTCATGTTCAAGGAACAAGAAGAAGGTCAGCATTGCTGGATCCTAGTTATGTAGAGGTGGGTAAAGTATAACACTGGGAAGGTGGGAGGGGCAGCACTTTTGGACAGACCCATGTTGACTATATTTTAACCTATATTGGTTGGGCATTCAAAGGCCATGTAAGCAGAATGCATGCTCTGTTAAGTCTTTCCAAGGGGTCCAAGCCAGGTGATGGACTGTGTGTCTGCTGAGAAAGGTAATGCTCATCATCAATGGACCGGACACCAACAGATGATTTTTTTTCAGCCACAGTAATTTGTGAAGATTTTCTGCTAAGGTACAGGTCATAAGATCGGCTTTGGTAGAGGGATGGATTCATATTGATGACTTTCTGGGTCTTTGAAGTGAAAAGTAAGCATATTTTAAGTAAATGGAGAGATGTATGGTGAGTGTGAATGGATTGAGTGGGATGAAGCTCATTAGGAACAAGGAGACATGGAATAAAGGAAGTCTTAGGAGACAGATAGAAGCAAAGAAGCCACTAGGTGGGAAAGTGGATAGAACTCTGGACCTAGAGTCAGGACGTTGCTATCGTTCAGTCCTGCTTTACTCTTCCTGAGCCCTTTTGGGGTTTTCTTGGCAAAGATACTTCAGTGGTTTGCCATTTCCTTCTCCAGCTTATTTTATAGATGAGAAAACTGAGGCAAACAGGGTTAAGTGACTTGTCCAGAGTCACACAGTCAGGAAAACCTGAGTTCAAATTTCGGGACCCAGGCATTTACTAGCTGTGTGACCCTGGGCAAGTCATTTAATCTCTGTCTGCCTTGGAATTTTTGTTTTGTTTTGTTTTGTTTTTATTTTTAATATAAAAAGGCAGCTAGGTGGTACAGCGAATAAAGCATTGGGTCTAGATCAGGAAGATCTCAGTTCAAATATGACCTCAGTCACTAGCTATGTGACCCTGGGCAAGTTCCTTACCTCTGTCTGTCTCAGTTCCCTCAACTGTAAAATGGGGAAAGCAATAGCACCTCTCTCAGAGTTGTTGTAAGGATCAAAAGAAAGAATATTTGTAAAGCACTTAGCATAGTGCCTGGCACATAGTAGGTGCTTAATAAATGCTTGTTTCCTTCCATCCCTCCCCCAAAAAGACATGGGGCTGGTCAGGATGAGTAAGAACCAATGGACTGCCTATGTTCACCCACTGGTTTGAAAGGAACAGCAAGCTATGCATGGTAGATTTGCAGTTTCATGAGCAGTCACTTTTTTTGTACTATGTTATAGAAATACTTGTTTTGTTTCATAGATTAAAAATAAAAATCATTGTTATAAAAATATGCTATGCCTTGGGTTG
The DNA here is from genome assembly GCA_028646595.1 of Phalanger gymnotis. NCBI lineage: Eukaryota > Metazoa > Chordata > Mammalia > Diprotodontia > Phalangeridae > Phalanger > Phalanger gymnotis. The sequence continues at coordinate 325,617,722 of CM053623.1, read as the reverse complement.
TCAAGCAAAGTAAACATCCACTTATTAAAGTGTTTTCTTTGTGCTGGTCAGTCATCCAGTCATTCAGCATTTATCAAGAGTTTACCATATGCCAAGAGCTTTCTTAAAACACTAGGGATACAAAGAAAGGCAAAAAAAAAAAAGCCCAGTCCCTACTTTCAAGGAGTTTACAATTTATGGGGGAAGACAATAAACGATGAGGCTAGGTGGCACCATAGTGCACAGAGCTCCAGGCCTGGAGTCAGAAAGACTCTTTTCCTGAGTTCAAATCTGGCCTCAGACACTTACTAGCTGTGTGACCCTGGGCAAGTCACATAACCCTGTTTGCCTCAGTTTCCTCATCTGTCTGGGGTCACGAAGAGTCAGATATGACTGAAACAACTGAACAATAAGAAACAAGGTACATAGAATATACACACATACATATATATGTAAATATACACACACAGTATATATACACATATATATTCAGAGAAGTATATACAGAGTATTATATCTATATATGTGTGTGTGTGCCCGCAACCACACACAAGTGTGCATGTACACACACACACATACACAGAGTAGATGAAGGCAATCAGAAAGGGGAAGGAATTAAGTGGGGAAGGCCTCCAGGACACTGGGTGAACTCCCAGGGGGAAACTTGTGGGAAGATGTAGATAAGAATTTCACAGAATGAACAAACAGGGATGGGCAGAAATCTGTACTGTTGGAGACATTACCCACACAGATGAGATCACAAATCCATTGGAGTAGTTAGTATATATTCAACATTTCACATGTGCATGCACATAAAATCCCAGAGGATTTTTGAAGGGGAGAGATATAATTTTCTGCCCACAAATGGCAGAAAGGCCTTTATTCCAATACTTGAAAAATGAATCATAATTAGACTGGGGCCAGACATGGAAAATTTCAACCAACTCTGATAGTTTTTTTGGAAAGTTATCAGGCTAAAAACATGCCATGGAATTCCATATGCAACATCATTGTATTTCCCACTTTAAATCTTAGAGCAAGAGCTGTGGTTACATTTCTGATGTATTTAGCTTAGTTTTCACTATGTAGATCGTGTAAGTGGAAAACTGCCAACTTGGACGTAACTGGAAACTAGTCAAAGCCCAGCTGAGATATCACTGTCCAAATCAGGTGTGGGGCAGAAGAAAAGCACATGTACTTCCAGTCACCTCACAGGTGCACATAGATCACCTAGGGGATACTACTAAGATTATAAAATGATTCTGTACTGGGAAGGAAAGATTCATAATATGGTTCTTGCATTAGGGAACATTAACTGTGCCTTCATGTCATTGGGAACCAACCAATCCAAACACAACATGAGTATCCATAGTTACAGATTTGGTCAGTAAATGATGCTGTCTTTGAGGCCTCTGATTTAGTTGGGGGGAAGGGTTCTATCAGCACTCCCATCCAATCCATTTTGTTTCAGCACTTATCTTATGCATGCTCTGTACTAGGGTCCAGACATACAAAGATGAAAGAGAGACAGTTCTTGCCCCTAAGTACCTTACATCTACAAATAAGCATGTACATGATAATGTACAGAGAAAACAAAAGACTAAGGGGATTAGAAAAAGCTTCCTGGAGGAGGTGGCACATAGGCTGAAATTTAGAGGAAATTAGGGATTTTAAGAGGCAAAGTTGAAGAAGTAATTCCAAGTATGGGGGACCAGCCTCTGAAAAGGTAGAGGGAGGAGATGGAATATCAAGTCTGTAGAAGAGGAAATAGATCATTTTCTAGGATCTGACAATGGTCAGCATCTTCTGAGATCTAATTCCACCATGGGGCTTGGGCGTTATTGATGATTGCCAGCTGAAGCATCCCTGGGCTAATGCAGACCACCACTGGGGAGCAGTTGATCAGGTAAGGGGACCTCCCTTTCTGGGCAGCTCCCAGGACAGCCTGGGGAACAGGTGGGAGAGAAGGTACTGTAGGCCCCTTGTACCAGATTTGTGCCACTCTTAGATCTATTTCTCTTTCAGACCCAGGAAGGTGTATTCTTTGCCCTTTTCCTGAATCATTTAAGACTCTCTGTCTCTTTTTTCACAAAGCCTTCCTCCAATGTCTCATTGTAGCCTGGACATAGCTTCTCCAAGGCTATGCTATTAGTGTGCAAGCTCTGGAAGTTTCTACCATTTGAAAAGGCTTTGAGTGTGGCCCTAATAAGAGACGACATTGAATTTTCAAGGATAAACCAAGACAGCTACATACAGGCACATCATCAGTAGGTTAGTCAAATGGTAATGAATAGTTTTGAACAGGGCAATTCACAAAACAAAGAAACACCAGGGTTCCAATCCTGCTGGATGAGCTGGTATACGCAATCGCATTAATTAATTGTGTAACCCTGGGCAAATTGCTTAATCTTTCTTAGTTTCAGCTTCCTTATTCATAAAACGAGTGGGTTAGACTCAAGGGCCTCTAAGGCCTCTTGGAGCTTTAATCTATGATTGTGTAAGTTTAATGGTTATAAATTAACTGTCACAGTAAGGAGACTAAACAGCCCAGAAGGCAGCTTAGTCAGCAAACGTCTGATTTACTTGCTGAAGGAGGAGGCTGCACAAGGCAACACTAGCCTAGAGCATAAACCTATGAAAAGTGATGGATGATTTTGAGCATTATTGTCCCATAAAGTAGAAAGAAGCAGTGGAGGGTCAAACCAGTTTAAGGAAGGCTTGGTAAAACATCCAACTAAGCAGTCATCTTAGGGGCATTTGGTGATGAAAATGGATGGAGGACTATAGAGGGAAGAAAACTGGAAATGATGTGCAAATATGTATATGTATATGTATATGTATATATGTGTGTGTGTGTATATACGTATGTATGTATGTATGTGTGCACATATATATGTAAATATGTATAAAAACAAACTTTTCCATGCTAAGGATATTAGAACCCCCACACTTAGATGCTAACTGAGCTTATTGAAGAGGCAGAAATCACTCCAAGGCCAGCAAAAATGGGAGAAGCAGCTGGACTGAACCACATACATCAAGAAGAAATTTATGCTGGATGGTATACAGTTATAAGGGCTTTGAGAGACTGATATACAAGATATCTTAAGGAAGAGAAGGTACCAGAGATGTTGAAAAATGTCAGTCATATTAATTAAATAGTTGCCTTAGGGACTATTAATAACTTCTTTTGTAACATGACTAAAATGGAAATGTTTTGCATGATTACACATGTGTAATCTATATAAAATTGCTTGTCTTCTCAAAGACGGGGTGGGGAGGGAAAGGAGGAGAGAGAATTTGAAAATTAAAATTAAAAAATGAATGTTAAGAAATTTTGTTTGCATATAATTGAGAAATAAAATTTAAAAGATGACTGTTAATCTATGTATTTTGTTTCCTGTCTATGCAAATCTTTATGAGCATCATCTATGCATGACTTCAAGGGCATCTTCAATAAAGGTAACGGTAGGAAGCAAACCAGCTTTTTTTTTTTTTTGGGTAAATGATATTCAACAATGAACCATCTCTTTACCATTTCAAAATCAGCTGAAAGAGGTAGATCATATAAGATCCCGTTGGGCTTATTGTTTGTTGAATATGACCAAACCTTTAATTAGCTAGAAGAAAATGTCACCTTATAACAATGGCTCTTATAACAAGGTGTCTTCCATTCGGAAACCAAGGTCATACAAGATTCCTTAGAAAATATAATAATGGAAATAACCCTGTTCAGTGATCAGTATCAGGTGAAGTATAAAATAGAGAGATGCCTGCTCTCCAAAACCACTGTGAGCACAGACACCAGGCTGAAGAGGAATTCCCTGTGAATGGTGAGGTCCTCCAGGTGCTCCTGTTTGTTCATGACATTGTGCTGATTTCATCAAGCCCCAGAACAGCACAGAGTGTGCTGGAACACATTTGCAATCATTAAAAGGAGTTTGGTCTGTCTATCCATACAGGAAGAACAAGTAAATGAAGAACGCCTATTGCCTAGATAGGAACGTGAATTTGGATGGAAACCCTCTAGAGATTGTCAAAAAGTATGTGTGTTTGGGACAAGTAGTGCAGATAGATGAAGGGCTTGGACTGGAGTTGAATAAGAGAAGACTGGATTGCTTTTGGGAGCTATTGGGGCAGCTAGATGGAGCAGCGAATAGAAATGCTGGGCCTGGAATTAGGAAGACCTGAGTTCAAATCTGACCTCAGACACTTACTAGTTTGACCCTGGACAAGTCACTTAACCCTGTTTACCTCAGTTTCCTCATCTGTAAAATAAGCTAGAAAAGGGTGATACATAACAACAACAAACTAAACATGAGTATCACAGAGGGACACAGGGAGCATGTGAGCATACCTTTATAATCTGTCAGGGCCTCTGAAACAAGAGGAGAGTATCATTAAAGAATTGAGTGATAGGAATTGGATGGGTGTTTCCTTTGTGTTTGAACATAGCATGCATATAATCAATCATCTCCTCTTTTTTGTTGAAAAAGAAAAGAACCAGAAGGTGTAGGAACCTGTGTGTTCTCTTAATACTGGGATATGGTGTCTTTTGGGTACCATGAGGCACTAGGTGCAGTTCCTAGCCCTTCCAGTGCTGAGTTCTCTGTACTAAGCTGTCTGATTTACCCCTACATACACCTCATTACTAAGCATCAACAAACAATAAGCTGTATCCCGGAAAGGCGAGTCATTCTGGTTGAAACCTCTAATAAATTTAAGGGGGATGCTGGTGATTATAACAACAGCTCACATTTAGATGGGCTTTTAAGGTTTACAAAGCAGTTTACATACATTAACTCATTTAATCCCCAATACAATCTTGTGAAGTAGGTGCCATTGTTAGCCTCATTTTACTATCGGGGCTCAGAGAAGTTATGAAACTTACTCAGAGTCACATAGCTAGTAAGGGTTGGAGGCAGGATTCAAACACAAGTCTTCCCATGTCTCCTGAACGTGTTTTGAATGGTGATGATCATAGCAATACCTAGTTTCTCACCTTGTCACTTCCTGAGGCCAAGAAGCCTCCATTTCAATTGGCCAGTTTTTACTTCTGCCGCTGCACAGTGACCCCCACTTCTTTCCCCTTCCACCTCTTAGAAATGTAATCAAATCAACACTGCCATTGTCTCTGGAAAAGTATTATCAACCAACTGCTCAATTTTACCCCTATCAGTCCACATGTCCTTCGCGTCCACAGCTCTTTTCCCCGGCTACTCTGTATATCCTAACATTAGAATGTGAGCTCCCTGACATCAGGGCTTGCCTTGCTTTTGTACCCATGTTCCCAGAGCTTAGCACAGTGCTTGGCACATAGTAAGCACTTAGTGCTCTTTATTTATACATTCATTCAAAGACACTCTAAAATATATTCAAAGATAATATTTTACATATCCTTACAAGATCAAAGGAGGCAGACAGAGGCTGGTACGTTACCTATATTATACAACAGACTAAACAAAGAAACAGAAAGACTATCCCCCCTCCCTCAACTGTCTCTCAACTCCCTCCCTGCCCCTTGCCCCTCTCACCCTCCAGGTCACAAAGTTAGTAAATTAAGAATAGGACTCAGGAAAAATCCCAGAAAATTTTCTGAACATGAAATAAATTAAATTCATACTACGAAATGATCTTTATTACCACATTTGCTCAAGTATATTTCTCCAAAGTGAATTTTCCCCTTATAACTTAGAGGAGTAAATGAGTTATTTTTTCCTCTCCTTGTGACGACTTTTCAGAAAACTACTGAAGTCATTAGTAAGAGGCTCAGAGAACCTGTATTTGAATCCAGCTAGGCCACTTATGGAAAAACCCTCCCCAAGCTCTCTGGTCCTCAGTTTCCTTATCTGTAAAATGAGAAGGCTGGACTAGAAGACCCCCAGTTCTATGTCTTTGATCTTCTAACCTTATGTTCACCATTCCTTTCTCTACCTTCTAACCAACCCATAATCAGCAGAGGTAACATGTCAGAAAGCTTATTACATGGTATATTAGCATTATGGAAAAATGCAGGCAAAATCATCCTTGTACATCATCTGATTTTTAAAATGACTGTAGTCATTAAAGTTGATGAGAGAAAATTAAGCATCTCCAGAGATTATAAAAAGCTGCAAGAAAGCAGTGATGAAAGGTGCTATCTGCATCTAGAAAAAGAACCGATAAATAGAAGTATAAGTAGATAGTATAGAAGTATAAATTGAAATAATAGAAGATAAATAGAATAATTTTATATATACCTATATCTATATATATATATCTGTTTTTGACTAATGGCATCCATCTCTAGGGTAGGGGGGAGGGAAGATAAATAGGCAAAAAAGAAATTTACATAATTTTTATTATATATTCAAAAGGAATAGCAAGTTGTATATAATAGATTTGTGGTTTCATGTGCAATAATCTTTTTACAAATTATATTATGTTATGAAAATTTTATTTTATTCCATAAATTCAAAATAAAATAAATTTTAGAAAAAGAGAAAAGTGGCTGGTTTTCTGTGCTTTTTACAGATTCAATGTAGTTCAATTCGGTAAGCTTTTTTTAAATTAAGTGCTACTATGTGCCTGGTAGAATCATACAATTTAAAAGTGAAGAGGGATTTTGGGTGGTCAGGGGGCGGGGAGAGAAGGGAACATTTAGTACAATAATACAAAAGAAGAATCCTTTGTACAACATACCTGATAATTGGCCATCCACCCTCTGCTCTAAGACCTCTGATGGGGGTGCAGAGCCGAGAGGGGACAATCCAAGGCAACCCTACTCCAATGTTGTAAGGAAGTTCTCCCTAACCTAAATCAAACCCAAATTTGTTTCTTTGAAGCTTCCACTCATTACTCCTGGCTTTATCCTCAGGGGCTAAACAGACCAAGGATAAACCCTCTTCTGAACACAGCAGTTCTTCAAATCATCTCTGCCCTAGCCAGTCTACTCTATGTTCAGAAGCATTCATCAGAAGGAATGGAAAAATTCATGTAGTTTTATAGGTTGTCTAATCTCATTTCCAAATGAAATTCCAAATAATTTGGCATAGAATATTTTCTTTTTGAGGATTATTTTCATGTCAACAATGGAAAGCATTAGCATTTTGGGGGGCTGTGGGTTTCATTCAATATTCAAGTTTATTAAGCACCTAGTATGTATATGTACACAGGAAAGTAAATAGGAAGTCTATACAAAAGGAGAGAGGATGGGGGAGGGGGAGCGAGGGAGGGAGGGAGTGAGGGAAAGAGAAAGAGATTGCTAGTAACTGAGGGGTGGTGGGGAACAGAACATGTTCATATAGGAGGTGGCACCTGAACTGTGTTCAGAAGGAAGCTAGGGCTTCTAAGAATTAGAGTTGAGAAAGGAGTAAATTCCAGACAAAGAGTGGAGATGGAAGATAGAATATTGTGCAAAGGGAAGAGCTAGAAGCTCTGTTTGATTGGAATGGAGAAAATTGGGAAAAACCTGACTATTTCAATAGGAGAAAGTTTATTTGTCCTTCACTGTCATAACTCCTTCTTTTATATTCTTTCTCCTTTGCCAAGAACTGAAAGAAATCTGAGTCCTAACACTTGGTTTGATGCACTTGAGAATTCTTATGACCTTGGTAACTTTGTTCCTGGGAGGAAGAAAACGGGTAAAAATAGAAAAACAAATAACATTCTAGAATTTCTTAAAATGGTTTCAGTTTTAGTTCCTGTTCTCTATAGGCTTTTCTTCTTTTTTTAAAAAATGTTTTTTCCGGAGCCAAAATGTGGCTGGAAAGCAGGGACTAGCTTAAAGCTCTCCCCCAGGACCCTCCAAACACCTATTAAAAATGGCTCAGAACAAATTCTAGAACTGCAGAACTCACAAAATAGCAGAGGGAAGCAGGGTTCCAGCCCAGGACAGCCTGGATGGTCACTGGGTAAGGTCTATCGCACGGAGCTGGGAGTGGAACACAGTCCAGCATTGGCCTTGCCCAGACCAACCAGACTGGGAGCTGGGCAGAACAGGCCATAGCACCCTGAATCTGTGAGCTGTGGCAGTTACCAGACTTCTCGACCCACAAACACTAAAGACAACAGAGAAGGTTAGTGGGAAAAACTGCAGGGACTGAGTGAAAGGAGTTGGTGGTGGGCCACCACCCCAGGGGCAACAGAAGTGGTGCAGCTCTGAGGCTGCTTCCAGAGCTACAGTTGCAGTTGCTTCCAGCCCCAAGCCCACATGGTGGGAGGAATTAAGTGGCGGATCAGAGCAGGAGTGCAGAGCCTGCTTAGATCTGAGTTGCAGTCCTGCTTGGCAGTTCTTGGGGGAGGAGGAATGCTGGTGTGGCAGAGCTTGCTGTGTAGAAATAGCTCTGAAAACAACAGTGCAGCCCCTCAAGCTTGGGAAAAAGTACTCTCTACTCTACAAGCAGTCATACCCCAACAAAAAGCTCAAGGGTCAAGTAGTTGGCTGGGAACATGAACAGGCAGCAAAAACGGGCTCAGGTTCAG
>CM053623.1:325546849-325609180 GCA_028646595.1 Phalanger gymnotis | reverse complement strand
CAAAGAAGACCAAAACATACAGCCAGAAGAAGTCAACAAAGTCAAAGAGCCTACATCAAAAGTCTCCAAGAAAAACATGAACTGGTCTCAGGCCATGGAAGAGCTCAAAAAAAGGATTGGGAAAAGCAAGGTAGAGAAGTAGAGGAAAAATTGGGAAGAGAAATGAGAGTGATGGGAGAAAACCATGAAAAACAAGTCAATGACTTGTTAAAGGAGACCCAAAAATATACTGAAGAAAATAGCACCTTAAAAAAATAGACTAACTCAAAGCGCAAAAGAGCTCCAAAAAGCCAATGAGAAGAATGCCTTGAAAGGCAGAATTACCCAAATGGAAAAGGAGGTCCAGAAAACCACTGAAGAAAATACTACCTTAAAAATTAGATTGGAGCAAGTGGAAACTGGTGGCTTTATGAGAAACTAAGATACTATAAAACAGAGCCAAAAGAATGAAAAAATGGAAGACATCGTGAAATATCTCATTGGAAAAATGACTGACCTGGAGAACAGATCCAAGAGAGATAATTTAAAAATTATTAGACTACCTGAAAGCCATGATCAAAAAAAGAGCCTAGATATCATCTTTCAAGAGATTATCAAGAAGAACTGCCCTGATGTTCTAGAGCCAGAGGGTAAAATAGAAATGGAAAGAATCCACTGATTGCCTTATGGAAAAGATCTCAAAAAGAAAACTCCTAGGAATATTGTCACCAAATTCCAGAACTCCCAGATCAAGGAGAAAATACTGTAAGGAGCCAGAAAGAAACAGTTTGAATATTGTGGAAACATAATCAGGATAACACAAGATCTAGCAGCTTCTACATTATGGGATCGGAGGGCTTGGAATATGATATTCTGGAGATCAATGGAGCTAGGATTAAAACCAAGAATCACCTACCCAGCAAATCTGAGTATAATGCTCCAAGGCAAAATATGGATTTTCAATAAAATAGAGGACTTTTAAGCTTTCTCAGAGAGAAGACCAGAGCTGAATAGAAAATTTGACTTTCAAACACAAGAATCAAGAGAAGCATGAAAAGGTAATCAAGAAAGAGAAATCATAGGGGACTTAGTAAATTTGAACTGTTTTGTTTACATTCCTACATGGAAAGATGATGTGTATAATTCATGAGACTTCAGTGTATTAGGGTAGCTGAAGGGAATATACATACATACATACATGCATACATACACACACACATATAGACAGAGGGCACAGGGTGAGTTGAATATGAAGGGATGATATCTAAAAAAATCAAATTAAGAGATGAGAAAGGAATATATTGAGAGAGGGATAAAGGGAGAGAGAGAATGAGGTAAATTATCTTGCGTAAAAGTGTCAAGAAAAAGCAGTTCTGTTGGAAGGGAAGAGGGGGCAGGTGAGGGGGAATGAGTGAATCTTGCTCTCACCGTATTTGACCTGAGGAGGGAATAACATTCACACTCAATTGGGCATCTTACCCCATAAGAAAGAAGGAGGAAGGAGATAAAAAAGGGGGGATGATAGAAGGAAGGGCAGATAGGAGGAGGAGGTAATCAAAAGCAAACACTTTTGTAAAGGGACAGTGTTAAGGGAGAAAATTGAATAAGGGGGTCTAGGATAGGAAGGAGCAAAATATAGTTAAGTCTTTCACAACATGAATATTGTGGAAGGGTTTTGCATAATGATACACATGTGGCCTATGTTGAATTGCTTCCCTTCTTAGGGAGGGTGGTTGGGGAGGGAAGAGGGGAGAGAATTTGGAACTCAAAGTTTTAAAAGCAGATTTTCAAGAAAAAGTTTTTGCATGCAACTAGAAAATAAGATATACAGGCAACAGGGCATAGAAATCTATCTTGCCCTACAAGAAAGAAAAGAAAAAGGGGATTGGCGGGGGAGTGATGTGACAGAAGGGAAGGCTGACTGGGGAACGGAGCAATCAGAATATATGCCATCTTGGAGTGGGGGGGAAGGTAGAAATGGGGAGAAAATTTGAAATTCAAACTCTTGTGGAAATCAATGCTGAAAACTAAAAATAATAAAAAAAAAATAATAATTAAAAAAAATGTTTTTCCTCACCTAACAATCATTTATTTCCTTTTACTCTCACTGTCCTCTTAATTGAACAGCAACAATAAAAAATAAAGTAAAACCCTCACAATAAACATGTAATCATTAAACCAACCAAATTCCCTTATTGCCCATGTCCAAAAATGTTTTTCTCAGTGTGCATTTTCAGTTTATCACCTCTGTGTCAGGAGTGGGTAGTGGGTTCATTTTTGTCCCTTGAAATCTTGGTTTGCCATTGCATTGATCGGACTTCTACAATCTTTGAAAGCTGTTTTCCCTTATAATATTAGATAAATTAATATGGTTATGTTGACTTCACTCTGTATCAGTTCATAGGGTCTTCCCAGTTTCCTCTGAAACTGTCCACTTCAGCATTTATTATGGTGCAATGGTATTTTATTCCATTTCTCATTCCATAATTTATTTAGCTATCTTGTTTTGTTTTTGGTTTTGCCACTATGAAAAGAGCTGCTATAAATATTTCTGTACATATAGGTCTTTTTCTTGGATCTCTGGGGACATACTAGGTTTTGACTTCTGTGGGTTGCAATGGAAAGACATTTATTTGAAAGGGCCTGTTTTCATTATTGTTAGATAATCATTAAATCAGCAACTAATCATGGGAGGCATCCTAAGCATTTGTAAAATAAAAGAAAAAACTTCTTGGTAGAGAAGTGGTAGATTAAAGGTGTGCAATGAGGTACATGTTGAGAGACATTGTTAATTAGTTTATTTTGTTTACTTGTACACTTCTTTTAAAAAGAGGAATTCTATTGAGTATAAGGAGATGACAGCACTTTTAAAAAAGCATCAATAAAACTTTTTTCTTAAAGAAAGAAAAGCTAAGCAGAATCTCCCACAGGAAAGAAATCTAAACTCAGATTTGATTTTTTAAATGAAGAAAAGGGATTAATGAATCATGGATACTAGTGTTGTCTTCCCTAGGAAGACTGTTCAGAAAAGGATATTATCGGTAGTAACTGAGAACATCCCCCACATAGCCTGAAACTGACACCAGTAAAATTTTACTGTGAAATACAGAGATATGAGCCACATCTGTATAAGGGTCACCAGCTGTCAGAGAACTAGAAGGAGTATCTTTTTAAACTGCTGAGGGCCTAGAGTAGCATGCCTGGAATAATTTAGTTCAACAATTTTTGAGTAAATAAGTGACCTATTCAGAATCAGGCTTTGGACCGCTTTTACGTCCAGAAAAGACTCTGGGTAGAATTGAAGTGACACAGTTCAGATAATTCAAGGTCGGGGAGGAAACCCTAGATGCCAAATTTCTTTTGCCACACATTCTGTGGAAAGAAACAAATGGTGGAGCATATTGAACTTGGGGGTGAGGAAGATCTGGGTTTGAATCCCACCTCAGAAATTTACTAGCTATGTGACCTTTTGGCAAACCTCTCTGAGCCTCAGTGTCTTTATCTATAAAATGGGGATAATAATAGTACCCACCTTAGAGGGTTGTTGTGAGGACTGAGTAGACAATGCATGTAAAGTGCCATAAAATGAGTCATTTTTAGATTTCAGATGAAAGCAATTTTAAGACTACACTATCTAAAAGGGTTTCCTCAAATCTCCATTTGTAGCTCAGTGGATAGAGCACTGGACCTGAAGTCAGGAAGACCCAAGTTTCAATCTTGTCACATATACTTACTAGCTGCATGACCCTGGGTAAGTCACTTAACCTGTTTGCCTGCTTTCCTCAACTGTAAAAGAAGGATATTTGTAAAGTGCTTAACAGTGATTGGCACATAGTAAGTGATATATATATGTATACACACGTATATTTTAAAATATTTATTTCTTTCCTTTCTACGTAATGGTACAGATTCTCATAATGACCTATTTTTATCTTCATTTTACAGTTGAGGAAATTAAGGCAGACTTGCCTTAGAATCAGACAGCTAGTAAGCATCCGAGACTGGATTTGAACTCAGGTCTTTTCTCATCCCAGTGCTTTATCTACCATATAACCTGGCCACCTCTTGTTCTGCTCTCTGATGCCTGTCCTAACCAACTGGTCCCTTTGTGTTCAGCCTCTTGCCACCCAGACCTATGACTGTTTAACTTTCTGCTGGCTGGCTCAGGACCCGACCTGATAGTGTCTCAAGACAGACCAGGTACCTGGGATGAGTTTTGATGCTCTTTTAATTCAGAGACAGGTACTGGTCCATGTGGCCCCGCTCAAGATCAACTTTTTAAATTTCAAAATATGAAGAAGAAAATAATAGAAGCAATAAGGTTTTTGGAGCCTTGTGGCTTATCGGGATGGGAATAACCATTTGCCCTGGAAGAATAGGAGAATGCTGATATCATCAGGTCTGACTTGGAAAAAATGTGTGTGGTGGAGACATTTCTGGTTCTTATTTAGAAGACTTCTGATTGTATGTTTCTGGTGTGAATAGCTAAAAAATATTTGGCCAGACTTTAGTCATTAAATAAAAACCAACATCCTAGCCATCCCTTCTTCAATACTTACTAAGGAATCCCTACTAAGAACACATTCCACCCCTCTTATACTCTTCCACCTCTGCCCATCCCTAAATGGTCTGGATCTAAACTGTTCCAGGATCGTAGGTAATCTAAATACTGTTTACATGCACTTCCTTAACCAAGAAACTTTCTTTAAATGTGCTATTCTAAGGCTGATTTTAGAAATGTATTTGCATGTAAGTACACACATCATACACACAAACACACACAATTGGAAAACTCAAGGTAAATATTGGGATGATTCAGACTGATAAAAAAATCACAGAAATTATTAAAAATCCATTTTATTCAATTATTTTGTACATTTCAAATGAAGGTATTTGCTTTACTTTTGCCTGGATGATTAAAAAAAAACCGTCCCAATTCTCATTTCCTGTTTAGGGGGTGAATAGAGGTGAGGCATATGAAGGCATAAACTGTAAAATTATAAACTGGGGACAAAAATGTCAACTATTTCCTTTTGAGAAAGGTGATGCTTTCTCCTATCAAAGGCAAACACATGCAATTTGCTAGAAGGGACCATCCACCTGTATTAATGATAACAAGCAGAAGGTTTTTGAAGGGAGGAATGGCCTTTATACTTGCTCAATTGAGATCAGTTAGCCAGTCCTTTAAAAAAAATCCTAAGAACATTTCTGTTATCAATGGGACAGCTCATTAAATATTATATTGATATTTTTGTCCTATATGGTATATTAGCACCTACCCCCCAAGATGATCAGATATGACATGTGTAAGGTACTTTGTAAACCTCAAAGCACTATGCAAGTGTAAGTTTCTTCATTTATTGAAGAAATAGTTCAGCAAACAATATTATCCCATTAGACTGTAAGCATCCCGAGAGCAGGGACTTCTTTGCACCCTCAGTGCATAGCACAGTACCTGGCATGTTGTAGGCATTTAATAACGGTTTATTGACTGACATGACTCTATGTTCCCAGCATAAAGCCTCACATAATATTTTTCCTTTATAGTTTACATTACAGAGGAGTTGCAATCTGTGTTGATGGAGGGAGTTCCCAGAAAGGTGAAATTATAACTCCTCAAAAGACTACAGTAAGAAAGAAATGGACATAGGCTACACTTGTTAAATAAATCACCTTGTATTACAGGAGAAAAATTGAGGCATATTGACTATTCCTACAGAGGCAATGAAGTAACTATTTCCATCTATTTATCATTCTCATTTTATTTCCTTTTTTTCTGTTGGAAGATTTGATTCAGAGAATCATAGGATTTGAACTAGAAGATACATCATCTTGTCCCACCCTTCTTTTTACAGATGAGAAAACTAAAGTCTGGAGAGGGGAAGTGACACCTTTTATAACTCTGGAAAGGTTAAGATCCTTCATGGAATGTAAGCTCCTTGAGGGCAGGGACTTTCCCCCCTGTCTTTGTACACAATAGTTGTTTAATAAATGGTTATTGGATTGGATTGTTTTTATCTTGGGCACTCTCATTTTGAAACTTCCATACTCTCCTCTCTTTAGTTTAAATTTCACATCATGAGCCAAAACTTGCAAGACTGTTTAATGTCCTCAGATTCATGGAAATAACCAGTGACCGTTAAGTATTCATCAGCAATTAAACACACACACATATCCTAGCTCTCTCCCAATGGAGTTGTATAAATATAGGCAATTTCTTTGATAGCCTAAATTTCTTAGTAGATGGCTAACCAAAGACCAACAGGAAATAGTTTCAGTTTTAAAATGAAGGTTTTCTAGATCATGAACTGGAAACAAGTAAATATGATCATTAGGGAAGAGTACAAAGACTTAAAATTTCTTGACCATCTTTAAAATGTGTATCAAAGAGCCCGTTTGTCTTTTTTTCAACATGAGAGGGGAAGGGTCAGAAATCGGCATTATGGATTCCATAATTATAGCAGAAGAGGCCATTGTGAAAGAGTCCACATTTCGTAGCAATTAAAAACGTTCTTTATCAATTTCCAGAGCAGTTAAAACTTCTCATTTTTAATAGTAACTGCCACATATGAGAAGTAGGAATGTTCGACCTCATAAGTAAGCACATGAAACATGGGAAATCTGGTTCTGTACATTCAAAGGAGAAAGCTTGGTGCCTGGAACCCATTAATAATACAAGAGGGGTCACCATCTGGACATGGACGTATAAAAACACATAGGCATTACTGGTGAATGGCAGCTCTAGCAGCTGGATCATATTACTCCATATTTTTCCTCATCCACACATCATAGCAGGAAGAATTTCCTGTCAAATCAGACTGCTGCTGCCCAAAGGTAGTGCATGAATTCAAAAAGACCGTGAAGGAAAGCGAACATCGAATCTCTCTTTTCATTTGTCTAATGCTATCTGATGATGAATGGGTCACTAAATAGAAGAAAGTAGAATCACGTGATACCTCTTGTGGTCCTCCCTTTGCCTTGTAATTCCAAAACAAATTTTGGCCCTGTGCTAGTGCCAGAAGTTGGCTCAAAGTAATAATGGCAAGAAATGACACCAGAGAGTGTTGTTACATCTTTTACAATGGTGGGGTTAAATGCATGGTCCCCAATTAAATGGTACCCATGATCTAGCCAAGAATGTGCCTTGCTCCTCCTCCAAGATTGAACTGGTTCTGATTAAGCTCAGAGCTTTTACATTCTGGGTTTTGGTCTTCTTTACTGTGTAGGGAGATTGTAGGTGGTGATGGGGTTTCTGAATGAGGGGTCATATTCTAGAGTGTGTGATCCTACTAGGCATATATTTCCTTTACCACCTTGATTAAAGGCTCTATAAAGTTATGTCTTAGGTAGGACGAGGCAATGACATTCTGCTTGAAGGGATGGAAGGTGAGTGCTTAAGGAACCAGGGACCAGTGCTAGGTGTGGCAGTCGAAGACCCTCCCTTACACACGATGTTGCAACTATGTAAGACTCAGGCAGGGTGAATGACAACCAGCTGCCTTGACATCAAGGAATAGGTAACTTGCCTGATACCCACAGTACCTTCTGGTGGTGGATGAGCATTAAAAATGGAGTTAAAGAACAGTAAAATCAACTGGATGGGACCTCCAGGATTATCTAATCCAGGGGTTCTTAACCTGGGGTCCATGGATAGATTTCAGTGGGTCCTTGATCTTGGATGGAAAAAAAGGAATCACATCTTCCTTCCTTCCTTCCTTCCTTCCTTCCTTCCTTCCTTCCTTCCTTCCTTCCTTCCTTCCTTCCTTCCTTCCTTCGTGATTTGCACACGGTCACACAACTCATAAGTATCAGAAGCAAGAAATGAATGCAGGCCTTCCTGACTGCAGGTCTAGAATGTTACCCACAATGCCAGGTAGCCTCTCTTTATGAAGAACTTGTCTGAAAAGGTAACAGGCTTGACTGACCTCTGAAAACCTGGATTCAAATTTCAGCCCAAAGAAAATGGGAAAATAGTATTTGGGACCTTATCCTTTATACATATATATGCACGTGCACACACACACGTGTATATATGTATATATGTGTGTAAATAGGTATGTATACACACATGTACATATGTGCAGGCACACATGTGCATAAAACAAGTATATGTATATATGTTTGTATATATGTATAGGAGTGTGTGTGTGTGTGTGTGTATCCACTTTGCATCTACTGCCTTCTCTGGTTTCAGTTCCAAGGAATAAGATACTTGTGGTGTCCCATCCCTGTCCCAATTCCTGTCTCCTTTTGGGTGCTGCCTCCCTCTTTAGATTGTAAGATCCTTGAGGGCAGGGACTATCTTTCTTTATATTAACTGTATCCCCAACACTTCCACAATGTCTGACACATAGTAGCTTCTTAACAAATGTTTATTGGATTAGATTGGTGTGTGTGTGTGTGCGCGCGCACGTGTGTGTGTGTACACATGATTCCCCCTCCCCACCGTGCCCCCCCAGCATAATCTATTTCTTAGCAAAGCTAGCAGCTGCCAATACTAGAGGCCAGTGGCCTCCCCAGTGACCAAAGACACACCTTACAATCAGAACAACTTTTTATACAGTTCAGTGGTTACATAAAGTCCTGTGACACAAACTAAACTAATACTGTTATTGGTCCATAATTATGCTAAAGATGGTGGTGGTGGGGGGGAGTGTCTTCAGAATCCATAGTAACAAGGAAAATGCAGTACTGAATATTCTCTGTTTTGGGTACAAGGTGTCCCAAAAGTTTTAGTGCTGTTTTAGGCTTTAATAGCTTCAGAAGCATAAATACTACAAATCTACAAAAACATAATTTGAAAGCTTATTTACAGTTCTTTCATACTTATTAAGGTTTTTTTTGAGTTTTGAATAATAGATTTAAAATTTTAATTTTAATCATTTGCGGCACCTTGTGTGTGTAACAGTTTCTCAATCACACTTTTTCAGACCAGTGGATCAATAGAGGAAGTACTTTTGGTTGACCACCTCTCTTACCTCATCTACTAGCATTACTTTTTCCTGTAGGGCCACATAAAAACTGCCATGTATGCATCAAAACTTCATTCCTTGGATGGTTTTAAGGCCAGGATTACAAATGCAATCTTGTCAGGCACCGAGCAGCATCTGATGAAAGAGTTTACAAAGTTCAAAAGTTGGCTAGAACTAGGTAAAGCATAAGACAGTGGTTATGTTGAATTGTAATGAGAAACATATCAATATTTTAAAATTTTAAAATAATTAAGTTAAACCCCCCCCCCCTACCAAGTTTGTAGCATTTATATTTCTGAAGTTATTAAAGCTTAAAACTGAACTGAGACTTCTGGGACAGTCTGTATTCCACACCACTCCTGTATATTATCTACTAGAAATCTTTTTTTTTTTTTCAGAGCTGCAAGGTAGGCATTATATGTGCTCGTGTGCTTCACTTTAAATAAGTCTAATAGGTTAAAATAGCTATATTCGTAGAAGAAATGTCAGCAGGAGAGAATTCATATTACCTCTACAAGAGAATTGACGATCCTTTAAATTGTGAGTATAAATTTCTTCAACTAGAAGGAAAAAAGGATTCCATTTCATGCATTGCTAAAGAAACCTTCCAAAAGGGGGGAGGGGAAGCTCTATATAGTATAAGATTATAATAAGAATGAGCTTCATTTCTTCAATTTTTTGCTTAAAAATGATGATGACAGTGTCTTCTCCTGACTCTGACTTCTCATGGGACAAGAGCCTGGTCAACCATTTTCATTTACACAGAACCGAACCTGAACATATCTATTGTGTAAAGTCAAACCAGTAGGTAGGTAGATAGATAGATAGATAGATAGATAGACAGATAGATAGATAGATAGATCAATAGATTGATAGGAGGAAGATAGATAGATGGGAGGGAAGCTAGACAGATTGATAGAATGATAGATTGACAGATTGTTAGGCAGATTGATAGATAGATTGACAGATGGCTAGAGCATTTATTAAGTACTTACTATGTGCTAAGTGCTGGGGGATAAAAAAATCAAGCAAAATAGACCCTGCCCTCCAGAAGCTTCCATTCAAATGGAAGAAGACAAGATACACGAAGGAACTATAAGGACTGGGGTACCCAAGGCAACATAGATGGGAAATAGCATCTGGGAGTCAACACAGAGCCCTAGCTCTGGACCAGAAAAGGTGAAAGTACATTTATTATTAGAATCCTGGGGGCCAGAGACCAAGGTTCTGTTGGTGCTAGTAGGGTTCCAGGGGCAGAGAAGGAGATGAGTGGTGGTGGGATTCAGCAGGTTTGCACAGGTTTGCTAGAACAGGTATCTAATTTTAGGTTGAGTTCAGGAAACCAGTTGTTAGCGGGGAAGGGGCCTGCCACATCAGCAGTGGTGGCAGCAGCACCTCACCTCGGTTTCATGGAGAACCGGTGGTTAATTTATTCGAATCCCACCACTGGAGATAAGGATGATGTCAATCCACAGTGCAGGCAGCATGGTTTGAAAATGGTGGCAGGAAATGACCTGCAAGCCATAGATGTGATAACCAGATCATTAGTGCTAATGCTTTCAGCCAGTATGTTATTATTTACCCATTTTACAGATGAAACACTTGAGTTCTTGAGAGGTTAAATGACGTGACCAGGATCACATGGCTAGGAGGGGGGACAGTGCAGCCCTGAAGCAACCCATTCCATTTATAGATTCTGATTTTTAGGTTCTAATCCTCTGCTGATTAAGCCCAGGATCTGGATGGATATTTAAGGTCCTCTAGACCACCATGAGTTTAGTTGTAAAATTATCCCGTGATTTAAATTAGGTTTTAGGAGACTCCCATTCTCCTGCTCCCTGAGGCAGAACTTAGATCACAGTCAGATTTTACATTAGAGTCTAGAGGAGCAGTGTAACTATCCCTTCTTGGGTTTCATCAGCCAGAGATCAGAACCATGCAAAGGTGGGATGTGCTGTGTCAGGGGAGGGGGGTGTACCCATTCAATGAGAGTCTTCTGATTGAAACTGAATGAAAACTTATTTAGGATGCTGTGGATGGGGTGGCCTCCTTTCCACCTCTGAGATTTTGAGATTCCTCAAACAATCAATGAGTAAAAATTTATTAACACCTACTATGTGCTAGGTGGGCAGCTAGGTGACACAGTAGATAGAGTGCTGGACCTGGAGCAGGAAGACCCATCTTCCTGGGTTCAAATCTGGCTTCAGACACTTACTAGCTGTGTGATCCTAGGCAAGTCACTTAACCCTGTTTGCCTCAGTTTCCTCAACTGTAAAATGAGCTGGAGAAGGAAATGGCAAATCACTCCAGTATCTGCCAAGAAAACCCTAAATGGGTTCACAAAGAGTTGGACACAATTGAAACAACTGAACGGCAACACATGTGCCAGGCACTGTCCTAAATGATGGCGGTGGAAAAAGAAGCAAAGGACTGTCCCTGCTCTCAAGTTATGCACAGTCTAATGGGAGAGACAACATGTAAACAAATATATAAAAAGCAAACTATATATAGGATAAATAGGAAATAATTAGAGGAAGGAAGGCTCTAGAACTAAGATCAGGCTCATTGAATTGTGCTATATTAGAAATTTTGCTCATGCAAAAAATTCTCTAGGATGATGAAAATCTAATATTATCAAGTAGCAGACCCACAAGGACCCATGTCAAAGCAGGTTTCTTTGCAGATTCTTGGGTGGGGAGTTTTAGAATTTATCAGGTTTTGTGTTTCAGAGCATGGTGCCCTGTGTGCATTAGTACTTCATCAGGGAGGTGTAATATGGAGGAAACAGCTGAGGAGATGGAAGTTCAAAGGACCCTCTGATGCTTTCTACCTGAATGGCATTGGGGAACCTCTTAACCTCCCTGGGCCTCAGTTTCCTCATGTGTAAAAGAGGAGGTCGGATTGGATGGTCTCTGAGATTTCTTCCAGCTGTAAATCTAGGAGTCTATGACACTATGTGGGCAATAAATGTCAAGAGGTCACGTTGCTAGTGAAGCAAAATAGGACCGGCCCACGCTGGTTCCCATTAGAAGGAAACTCTGAGTTCTTATATTCTAAATTATATCCATAGAGAAACAGATGTGACTTCATTTAAGCTTAAGCAATCACATGGGATTTTTTTCGTTTTTGAATTTGGCAAGGGCTGGACCTGGAATCAAGAAGGCTTGGATTCAAATCTAGTCTCAGATGCTTACTATCTGTGTGACCTCAGGCAAATTCACATAACCTCAGTCTACCTTGGTTTCCTCATCTGTAAAATGAGGACAACTACCCAAGGGTAGTTGTGAGGATAAAATTAATATCATAGTTGTAAAGTGCTTTGTAAACCTTAAAGTTCCATTTAAATGCTAGTAGTAGTAGTAGTAGTAATAGTGGTAGTAGTAGTAGTAGTAGTAGAAGTTGTAGTAGTAGCAGTGGTAGTGGTGGTGGTGGTGGTAGTAATAATAGTAGTAATGGTGGTAGTAGTAGTAGTAGTAGTAGTGGTGGTGGTGGTGGTAGTAGTAGTAATAGTAATGGTGGTGGTAGTTGTAGAAGTTGTAGTAGTAGTAGTAGTAGCAGAAGTTGTAATAGTAGTAGTAGCAGTAGTAGTGGTAGTAGTAGTAATAAAAGTTGTAGTGGTGGTGGTGGTGGTAGTAGTAGTAGTAGTAAAAAAAAAAAAAGAAGAAATCAGCCTGCTCATCAATCATGGGCCAGCTGAGAAATATTTCCTAACTCCAAGCTACAAGGGGACCAGATTTATTGACGAATTCAATTTATTCAATAAGTTTAAACCAATTCAGTTCCACAAAGCATTTATTTATTATTTATTATACACACCAGACACTGTTCTAGGTGTTGGGGATACAGAGTTAAGAGCAAATCAGTCCCTACCCTCGAGCTTACCTGGTGGCGGAGGTAGAGGATGGGGAATGGTGCACGCAACATTTAAGGATAGAAGTAAATACAAAGTACTTGGTGGGGGCCAGGAAGGAGCACTAACGGAGCGGCAACTCAGCTGAGCCTTGAGGGGAATTAAAAAAGTAGAGGTGAGTGCAAGTGATCAACTAGCTTCAGATCTGAAGAAAAACAATATTCTTTTTCAGTCTTTTCTGGACAGACACTTTGCCTGAGAGCCAGGCAAGAGAGGCGTCTGCTTAGGGTTCAACATGAGTGAAGGGACCTTTTTTTTAATTATTAAAAATTTTTTAAAATATAGTTTATGATGGTACATTTGCAAAATAGAAGCATTGCCATGCATACACAAAGATTCCATATAAAACTGTGAATCTCCATTTAATCCTGATTACTTTAACGTCTATATGTCTATGTATATGTATATATATTTATTTATATGTGTGTGTATGTGTGTATACATATGCGTGTGTGTATAGTTGTAGGTAACTTCCAAAAATGTCCTGCTTGTCTGTGCTTCCTTCTGAACTTCCTTCTGTCCTCTTAAAAAAAAAGTTGTCTAGATATCTTTTGTTTTACATCACCAACATCTCGCAATTAACCTCTCCTTTTTCCCCTCCCAGAGAACTATCTTTTATAATAATTGAAACAAGAAAAAAAGTTAAATAAAACTAACATAGCAAAAAAGCCTGACTTCATGTGTGGCAGTCCACACATCTGATTTCCCTCAGACGCCTCTTCTTTGGGGCCAGCCTTGATTATTCTAATGTCAAGGGCTTTAGTTTCAATTTTTTTTGTTGTCTTTCCCATTTAGATTGTTGTGGCTTACTTTATTTTGCATCATTTCATATGCCTTCCCATGCTTCTTTATAGTCATATAAAAATGTATTCTTACATCACAGTTACAATCATTTATTTAGACATTCTCCAATTGAAGTTTTGTGATTACAAAAACTGTTGTCATAAATATGTTGATGTATATGAAGACTTTCATTTGGTTATGGACCTCTTGGGGATATATTACTAGCAATGAGATTTCTGGATTGGGGGTTATGGACATTTTATTTATTCTTTTCACATAATTCCAATTTGCAGTTCCACTAACGATGCAGGGGATATTTATGTTTAATGCCAGAAACAATAGTCTCTGTGGCACATAGTGTTAAGTTAAATGCAAGTCTTGTTAAATTAAACAAAATCTTGCTGCCAGTCCTACCCACTAGATTGGCAAAGATGACAGAAGAGGAAAATAACAGTTTTTAGAGGGCATGTGGGAAGGTTGATACACTCATACACTGTTGGTGGAGCTGTGAGTTGCTCTAACCATTCTGGAAAGAAACTTGGAACTATAAGAAACTTGGAACTATTAACCCCGCCCCGCCCATATTGCTAAACTGCACAAACTTCCTGTTCTGTCAACTTTTCTATGTTTCTGTCCAATGTAGGAACACTACATTTCAGAAATGAGCTTAGAAATTTTAGTTGCCTTGTGAACCTCTGAGCTTCCATTGGTGTTTCCATTGTAGAGGCACATTTGCACAGTAACAATGACAGACACTTACGTAGAGCTTTAACATTTGCAGTCTCATTTGTATTTCATATCATCAGGGCCTCGTAACAACCCTGAGAGACAGACACTATTGGTAGGTTTATCTCAATTTTACTGATAAGGTAACTGAGGTTAATCGATTTGCTAGTGGCCATACAGTAGACACATAATGAAAATCAGAATAATCTCTTTGTGCATAGACATATTTTTAGTTCTTCAGAGGTAACTTCTCTTCCTGAATTATGGAAGTATGTATGTATGCATGTATACAGCATGTGTCTATACCGATTTTTGACATGATATACCTTAGCATCACCTTTAAATTTAACAACAAAAGCTAATAGGCAGGATCCAGGGCAGGTAATTTTAGGTCTAAAGGGAAAGGGTCAAATGTCAAAAGCCAAATTTTAACTGGGAAATTTAGACTCACCAGTGCTCAGAAAGTTTGACAGGCCTTAGATACTATCTAGCCATATAATTAAGGTTTACAACCAAGTGGCACAGTGGTTAGAGCTTTGGGCCTGGAGTCAGGAGAATTTGAGTTCAAATCTGGCCTCAGACACTTATTATCTGTGTGACCCTTGGCAAGTCACTTCGCCCTGTTTGCCGCAGTTTCCTCATCTATAAAATGAGCTGGAGAAGGAAATGGCAAACCGCTCCAGTATCTATGTCAAGAAAACCCCAAATGGTTTTTTTTTCTTTACTTCTGTACTTGGGATTTGTATTATCATGGGTTCTGCATGTGTCTTCTTAAGGAAAGTGTGCCAGGAGATTCCTACAAGGAGAAGGGATATGTCTTTGCTAAAGTATGCAGTACTGACTTGTAGGGCTAATTGAATTCCCTGAGAGTGCTTTAGAAATTATTTTAACGTAGAAAAAATAATGAATGAAAAACCAGGAAACCTCAGCTCAGCTTGGCCCCTAACTTGCTATGTGACCTAGGGCCAAGACACTAAAGTCTCTAAAATCTCATCTAGAAAATGAGAAAATTGAACCACATGAGCTCTGAGCATTTCCTGCTTGAAAGTGCTACTGCTTGAAGAAGGAACCTTTTATTAACTTCCAGAAGTTTGTGGATATTAGGAAAAATCCAGGTGATGACTATATTTTTGCAATTTTTCACTTAAATGCCTGGTTTTAAGTAAGCAAAGAAATATGGAAGAGAAAACTGGGGCAGGCTTTGGTGAGCAGGGTGAAGGGGAGATGAAGATGATGAACATAGTATTTCTGTGCCCCTTTAAGGTTTAAAAAGTTGTTTTCCTCATGAGGATTATTTTCCTCTATGTACAGCAGCTCAGAGAAATAAAATGACTTACTGAGGGTTACATGGCTAATAACTCACATCTGTTGTGATGGTGTTGTTTTAGTTGTGTCCAACTCTTCCTGAACCCATTTGGGATTTTCTTGGCAAAGAGGTTTGCCATTTTCTTCTCCTGCTCATTTTACAGATGAGGAAACTGAGGCAAACAGGGTTAAGTGACTTGCCCAAGGTCACACAGCTGGTAAGTGTCTGAGGCTGGATTTGAACCCAGGAAGATATCTGTCTGATTCCAGGCCTGGCATGATGCCACCTAGAAAATCAATGTGGCATAATGTCTAGAGAGCTAGACTTGAAGGAAGGAAGTCCTGGGTTTGCATCCTGCCTCCACTACATACTGGCTGTGTGACCTTGAGCAAGTCACCTAGGAAAATCTCTAAGACCTTGTTACTGAAAAGAGGCTGAGATGCATTGGTGGAAAGAGTTTCCTTGCCCTGGAGTTTCTTATGCCAATAAAATCACAGGTTCCAGTCCCTTTCCTTTGTCGCTGTTGTTGTTTGTCCTTTGTTCTCAAAGATGACCATGACATCAAGAAGATGATGCCATGACTTGCAAGTGAATTGGATTTAAGAGAGGGAGGGCTGTGCTAGGTTGCCAGCCTCACTTTCTCCTCTTGGAGTCATCTGGGTCCAGTGGCAAGGTATTTATCAGGACAACTGGAGATGCCTAGCCTTTGCCACATCCTTCAAGGTTTATAGGTAAGTCCTTTTCCAAACATAACTGTGTTAGGTGAGTCCTGCTGGCATTATTATTTTATTATTCCCATTTTATTTGTAAACTTAAAACTGATAGAGGAGAAGTGATGTATGCAAGATCACATGGTCTGGAGCATTAGGACCCAGATTAGAACCTCTAATTTTGACCTTTTGACCGCAAGGCTAGGACTTTTCCCACCATATCGTGAACTCTGAGATGTGGCTGACACGAACGCTTTCCCTCTCAAGTCCCTTCTTCTTCCCTAAGCCATCAAAGGATCACATCCATAACCCCCCATTGAGTTGTCTGTCTCCCTTTATAAGCAAGAAACAGCACAGGAAAGAAATGTCAGAGCCAATGAAGAAAAACACCTGTGGGAGGCAGTAGCCTCACTCAACCCCACTCATTGGTTTGGTTTTGTCTTTTTTTCCCTTGACATTCCGGATGTTTGTGTACGCTTTTCACTGTGATCCCTTCTCCTTCCTTATCAATAGCAGAGAAGCCTTGACAGCTCTGGAGGAATCTCTCCTAGAAAATTAGCATCGTCCTTTCCAAAACCTTTGCTCTTGGAGGGCCCCCTGCTGGAGAATGTAGTGGCTATCTTTTTTTGGAAATGGACAGTAGTATTAAAAGTCGATGAACTTTTATAGCTACATGAATGGTAAAGTAGTATCTGCTCCATGCTTCTCATTTTAGAAATGAAGAAACTGAGGTCCAGAAAAGCAAAGCAACTTGGCCAAGGCAATATGAGCAAGAAGTGACGAAGGTGGGAATGTACCTCAATCACCTTTCTAATTCCAAACCCATCAATCTTTCCCCCGGACCATTCAGTGAGGAAACAGGCCGAGAAAGGGAAGTGACTTGTCCAAGGTCACCACCTAGCAGAGTTGGGGTTCAGACTTGGTCTTCTGACCCCAGATTCACCGGTATTTCCGTCATATCGCAGCATATTTACACCGATATGGAGATTCAACTTTGTGGTATTGTCCATGTAATAAATCTACACAAATTTTCAATAAGGTTCAGTTTGTAGTTTTTTTTTCCCTCTTACAACTGGGAGAGTTGGAATTGATTCAATTAAAACATTAATTATCTCTGCTGAAGCACATGAACAGAGAGTGTGGCACAATGAATAGAGACCCTGCCTTAAAACACAGAAGATCTAGGTTAAAGTCCTGTGTCGGACACGTACAAGCTAAATCACCCTGTGCAAGCCACTTAACTTCTCCAGGCCTGAGGCTAGTAGTCTCCAGACTTTTTTGATGGCACATCCCTGTCAGTTAAAAAAATTGTTGAGCGCATAGATGAATATTCATTTATAAATCATATCTAAGCATTACATTTATGATAAAGCATATATATAGAAATTTTAAAAGGAGGCCCTAACGAGAAAATAAGGAACTTTTGGGGGGATTTATTATAGCACGAAACTCTTTTTGCTCTCACTAAGATATTATTCATAATATTTATTAGGAATGGCATTGTGATAGAATATATTTCATCATTTTTGAAAAATCCCTATATGTTCTGGGGGCAAACTTAGAAATCATAATTGTTGGTTAAAAATCGATTCTTCAGGTAATTTGACCAGTGTAGCTAGGTGAATTCCTTTAGTTATAATTTTTTTTTACTCAAAAGACAATATAAGAATGGGATATTAGGGTACGATAGTCACAGGACAGAACAGTTTTTGAGGAGGAGTCACATTTCACTAGGTTTGGGTGCTCATCACCATAAGCAAGGCAGAGACAATGGGAAGAAGCAACTTGGGTCTGATTTAAACTCAGAGGGAAGTTTTTAAAACAAAGTTTATTCCTCTTCATGTAGTTCCTTTAATGGGTGGTTTTATATCATACTTTCCTGTTTGTTTTTAGATATTTTAATTATGTTTTTGGATGAGTATGAAGACTACTGGCAAGATGGCCAATTTGACAGGAACATAGAATGTGTGGAGAGGCATAAGATGGCAACAAGCATGAGATTGGGGCCAAGTTGACAAGCTTTTAAATGCTAAATAAGGAAATTTATATTGGGCTCTGGAGATAACAGCTTTTACTGAATGAGGATGGCGGTGGTAGTGGGGAGGGTGATGTGGTCAGACTTATGTTTTAGGAAGATCTGTTTGGCAGTTGCATGGGGAGTGGATAGAGACTGGAAATAATGAAGGAAGTCGCCAATTAGGAAGTTATTGCATTAGGCCAAGTGATGAGGTGATGAAAATTTGAACCAGGATGGCATCTGCATGAGTGTGGAGAAGGAATAGAGAGTAGAGTGGTGGTGGAGATGGGGGCCTGGGAGATGATACGGTACAACCTTATTGTTTTACACATGAAGAAAGAAACTGAGGCATGAAGAACCTGAGATGAGTTTTCTTCTGTGTAAAACGAAAGATTTGAACTAGAAAGGTTTACGGTCCCTTCCAGCTCAACGATTCTACATTTCACCTTTCCCCACTTACCCTCATCTTCATCTCCCCTTCTACTTTTTCCCTTACCTTCCTTTCTCTTGTTTTCTATCTTTTTCCATCTGTTTTCTCACCCCTGGTCTCCCCACCCCTGTCTGCATTGTGTGATTAAGACCTGGAAGGGATTTTAGAACTTATGGAAACCAATCTCCTTTGATGAATGAAGGAAACTGAGACACAGAAAGATGAGGTGATTTGTCCCTTCCTTCTTCTTTTTCTTCCCCTCTCTCTACTTTCTCCGCTTTCTCCTTCCTGGCCCTTCCTTCTTTTCCCATCCTTATCCTCCATCCCCTCTCTTCTTCTCTCTCTTTAGATTCTTTCACCCTCCCACCCCTCCATCTTATCTTTTTCCTCATCTTTTCCTTCCTCTGCCTCTTCTTCACCACTTCCTTTCTAGCTCTCCTTACGCACTTCATCTCCTTTGTTCATCTTCCTTTTACCATTCTTTTCTCTCCTCTTTCATAGTTGCTGCTATGATCTGACATGTTTATGCTATCCACCATTGTGAGGTGCCTAGAGCTGCCTGCTTCCCTCCGTGTCTCTCCTCAGTCTCTCTCTCTGTCTCTGTCTCTCTCTCTCCTGTCTCTCTGTCTCTGTCTGTCTGTCTCTCTCTCTTCTTCTCTCTCTCTCCCCGCTTCCCTTCCTATTCTCTATGCAAAGCTTGCAGGGGCTTTCCAGGACTGCATCATGCAGAGGAATTTGAAGCACTGTGGCTGCCCATGCCTCAGCCAGCTCAGTGCAGAGAGGGTGTAGTTCTTTGGTAGCAGGTACTTGCTTTGAAAAAGGAAAAGAGAAGCAGCCTACTCCTAGGCATTGGAAGGAATGCCTTAAGGGCTTACAATATATAAGGTGCAAGAAGAAGCCGGCAGTAGAAGGAACTGGTAAGGCAGACAAACTCAGAAAAGGAATGATGGTGCCTGCCTTGGAGGTCCCATGGCTGGAATCACAGAAAGAAAGGACCTCAGAGTTCATCTAGAACCTAGACAATGTGTGGCTCAGAGTAGAGACTTAATAAATGCTTATTGGTTTGGATCAGATTGGATCTAGTCTAACTTAGGCTGGTCAAGAATCCAATTAACAATGTCCCTAACAAATGGTCATCTAATTCATGTTTGGGCAAATCATTTCAATTAAATAAACATTTATTAAGCACCTACTATGTGCCAGGCACTATGCTAAGCACTGGGAATACAAAATGAGGCCTCGGTTTCCTTATCTGTAAAACAAAGAGTTTGAACCAGATTGGCCCCTAAGGTCTTTCCCATCTATAAATCCATTATGCCATAATCTCATGAATCGTAGTACTGGGGAACACACCACTACTTGAGGAAGTCCATTCCACTTTTGGAAAGCTCTGATCTTTAGGAAGTTGGGAAGTGACATTTCACAGTGGGAATTTTGCTGCATTTGGAGTTAGAGGATCCAGGTTAAAATCCTGCCTCTGCTGCTTACAATCTTAGACAATTCATCTCACTTCTCTGGAGCTTGGTATCCTTATCTGCAAAATGGGAAGGTTGTAGTAACTCTTCTATGTCATGATCTTTACATGAAGCCTATATGTGCTTCTTTGTAGCTCCCACCCATCACTTCCAGTTTTGTCCCTGGGATCATGCTTGACAAATCTAATCCCTTTTCCATATGGCAGTCTTGAAGAAAGCTATGGTTCCCCCAAGTCTTGAAGACAGTAAGGATGCCCTCAAGGCTCCCTTTCTCCAGGCTAAACATGCCTTGTTCCTAGGACTGCTCCTCATAAAATATTATCTAGAGGTCTTTCACTGGATATTTTCCATCTTAGCATCACCAAAAATGTGATGCCCAGAAGTAAACACAATACTCCAGATGTGGCTCTGACCAGGTCAGAGTCATTTAACTTGACTGCTTCTCAGTTTCCCCACCTATTCCTGCTCCAGGCATCTTTAATTCCCTGAAATTTGAAGTTAAAGCATTAAGCTTCACCAAAGGGCAGGAAATCTAGGGTCCCACAGTTGCTAAGGGCTCCTCTGATGGCTTTGAGTTGAGAAGTCCTGAGACCTTGTAAAGGTTGCACTAGCCAGGCCAACCTGCACCTAGACACTAATTAACGAATCTGTTTTTGCCTTTGCTTACTTTGATTTGATTTTCCCTGTGGTTTTAGTAACAATTTCTTCAGCCAAAAGAAAGTTGGATCTTTTCTTAGGGAGAAAAGAGATTTCCCACACCTTGGCCAAGATAGCTAGCTCCACTGTAGGCTCTAACAATATTTAATTGATTTGAACCAGAGGCAGGAAAAACCAAAGATGATAGGGGCTCGATGTTCCTGTAGGGAGTCAAGGAAGAGCTGGGGTAGAAAATAAGAAAGGGGAAAGATCAGAAGACAGGGAAGAGGTAGCTGGGACTGTAGGCTCCATTCTGACTTGGGGATTTTTCTCACCCCAATGGCTAACTTTGGCTAGCTGGTTGACTGGGACTGGACACAGTCTAAAACTAAAGCTAATCACTAAAGCCCTTGGAACACTCACCTAGAGCTGTAACCAGGGCTACTGAGGCTTTTTCAGAGTGCCACATACAGAAGGTGCTGACCGTATTTGCAGTATTTTGATAGCTAGACACCACATAGCTTAGCTCTTAGTTGACAGGAATAATTAGTTAAAATAAGAAGTTACCAGATTGGCTCAGGAGAGCCTCTGCCACCCACCCTGATCTCTGGATACCTTCCTCCTTCCCCTTACCTCCCTGTGCATTGCAGGCATTGGAGATAGGCAATGCAAAGACATGGAGATGATTGAAAGAATTGGGTAATTGTTTATAATCTAGAGGGTAATGTACATTTCTGGTACTTTTCCAAGAGGAGGGTGGAGAAACTGAATGCTACTGGCTTTGCCAACCCATGGAAACTGCTAATGAGACTTAAGTGCTGGGAATTTAGACTGAGAAGCAGCATGGTAGTAATGATAATTATTGCAGACATTTACACAGCTCTTTCAAGTTTAAGGAGTATTTTACATACATTATCTCATTGGATTCTCACAATAACAAGGATATGGAGAGGTGAAATTATTTTCCCAGGGGCACTCAGTGTTAGACAGGATTTGAACCTAGGTCTTCATGACCCCGGGTCTGGTGCTCTCTCTACTATACCATGCTACTGTGGTATATACAAGTTACTCTAGATCCTGGCTCTCCTTTTTAATTTCTCTACGATCTTGGGCAGGCCAAGGCACTTAGCCCATTTTAGCTTCAGTTTCCAAAACTGTGTAATGGATGCTGGCCAATGAGTCTCGAGGACCTGGACATGTGTATTTAGTGAGCTTGCTTTGGAAGTGCCTGATGATGCTGAGAAAAAGGGGCTTAGCTCTCCATTTCTAAGGCCTTTTCCAGTTTGCTTCCTGCGGGCTGTTTTGATTGGCTGCTGTGGCGAACCGGGTATGTAATTCAAAAGAATGCCACCAGGGAAACTCTGACCTCTTTTCCTGCATGATTGCATTTATGTGAAGAAGCAAGAACTGCTGTAAATCTTTGGGTGTGGAGAGGGAGGGAACGGGAGGGGAAGGGGGCACAAGCCTACTCCACACACTGGGGTTGCCATGAAGTGATGACTATGTGTTCCTGTTCACTTTATTCTTTCCCACCTTAGATGAAGGAATATTGGGTTGCCTTGTGAGCTTCAAAATGTCAGGAAAGCCACCAGAGGTCTAGTGGTGGGAGTCCATGCTGGAGTCTATGGCTAAAGCATTGAGGAACACCCTATGGGACCCAGTTCAGCGTTGAATTAGATCTGGTAGTTAAGATGCTGCTTTCTGGAGGGACTTTATGGATTGACTATGCCACATTTAGAAGTGAACTTGGTAGAATGAATGTTTGAGTCCACATTCCTCTGAACCACAGAGGAGAATGTGACCCCCCCATTCAGGAGAATAGGTTATACTTCTATTCTTGCTATATTGTCTCAATAAATGTAAAACTAATTGATGTTCACTGGATCACTGGCAATTGGTATTGGGGAAAACATACCAGAATGGGGGCTTGAGCTGGTAGCCGAGAAAGAAACCCCACAGTCCCTCAGGGGTACTCCTAGAACCCTCAGGAGAAGATACAGCCAATTTTGCTCTGAAGAACATAACTTATCAGTGCTAGTGAGAGTTGGGATAAAGAACACTAGAGTTTAGAGGAATTCCAACAATAAAAAGGGACCACTGCACTAGAGCAGTGGCTTCCAAACTTTTTAGATCAAGCACTTGTATCAGCAAAGGGGGATGGGTATTCCTGAGGAGGTGGAGAAGTGAGAGAGGGGATTTCCCAGGAGTACATATGCAGCTGCTGCTGTGGGTACCAATTTGTGGATCAAGTTATAACTGTTCTGAGTCATGCGAGTGAGGGTTAAAAAGAGAAAGGCTGGAAACTCATATAGTGGTGGGAGGGGGTATAGTAAGGGAATGTTGGGCTTCAGTGGGGGAATGGCAGGTGTAGCCGGACTGGAGATAAACTCTGTGATGGGGTATGTTGCAGAAAGTGGAACAGAACTGATTTTCTGTTCCTCTTATTGTTTCATCACATGTCATGTGGAGGTTGATCGATAGCCATCATTTTGAAGAACACTGGGCCTGAGGATCTTTCGTCTAATCTACAGCTGCCTCTGACCAATGATAAGCAATTCAACTTGTCCTTGCTTCCTGTCACTCTAGCCCAGGCATCCCCCCATTCAGCCAGGATGTAGTGATATGGACAGCACTCAGAGGAATTGTTAACACTATTTTCCTGTTGGGAGATTTCATGCCCTCTGGTGGCTATGTCCTAAATGACCATCTGAGGGAAGAGACGCTCACACTAGGCTCAGGTTTTTGTTGAACTATATCCCTTTGGCCAAGACTAAACAACATATGTTCCATTCCTAGGGGAATTAGCAAGCAAGGGTCAATGACTTTATGCACTTTGTGCCCCAGAGCAAATGGCTGACTCCTGAGTCTGTCATAAATTCCTGAGATGAGCAAAAATCTGTCCTGTTATTCCAGAATTCCACATGGTTCAATCATCAAGGACCTATTCCAAGCTTCGGTGACTCTCTGACCTTCCTGTTTGATCTTAATGGATGACTTGGTTAGGCCATGGTAGAGACTGCCCACAATCATTCCCAGGAATTTTCCCTTTTGATAAAACCAATAGGGTAAATACATTGTATTTCTGTTGCTCAAAACCCTGCTCTTTCCTGGATGTCAATGTTTCCTTGTTTAGCCTCTCATGGCTTTAGGTGATGGTAATGGTAGCTAGGACAGATGAAATGAAATCCTGAACTTAGTCCCAGAAGCAAAAGAGGTGAACCAAATGAAAGTCAATGATGTTGCCTCTCTCTGGCAATTCTTTTGCCCACAATTAGCAGAGAACCAGACCACTTCTTTTTTTTCTTTCAGGCTACCCTTCGTTCGTTGATGTCCAAACCCACAGTTGGCTGGTCATCATTAAGGGGCAAAGACCAGAGGCATGTTATTGACATTGTGGAGTCTTGGCCTTGGAATGAGGAAGAAAGATCTAGGTTTAAAGTCTGACTCAAACACTTCTCAGATGTGTGATCTTGGTTAAGTCAATAGGTAACTCGCAAGTCTATTTTCTTCATCTGTAAAACGAGAATAGTCGTATCTGTGGTACCTAGCTCACAGGGTTGTTGTAAAGATTAAATGATATAACATATTTAAAGTGCATTGCCAACATTGAAACCATGTATAAAGGTTACATTTGGTTGCTGTTATTGTTTTAGCAAATGCCCCCGACAGCGGATAATACTGCCACAGGCTAAGTCTTGCAGGAAAAAATTAGTTACCATTCTAAGAATTTTTTTTCTTCCCTTGGTGTTATTTTCTGGACTCGAGTCTATGCATTGCCCCCCCCCCCCATTAACCTTGGCTCCATCTACTGTCTAGTTCCCAGAATCTGCCCCCTTACGGATTTGGGGCTTTGAACTTTAGATGTGACTGGTTAGAGAAGCCTCATGGGTATAATGTGGTGAACCATAGACATCTGGCTTGGAATCCTGGCACAGACAATGACTGTGTGGCCGTGAATAAATTATTTCTCTCCTCTAGAGAATTATCTTCTTCATCTAAAAAACAAGAATCTCTGTCTCTGTTTCTCTGTCTGTCTCTCTGTCTCTCTCCTCTCTTGCTCAATTTGTATTTATCTATCATGATTAAAATATAATTGGGAAATGTTTAACAAAAGAACTAAAAATACAACACAACATAGATGATATTAATTTGTGGTTTTCCAAGTCAATTTGTGGCCAACAGAGATATATTTCTATTTGAGTTCGACACCTACACTGATGAAATCACAGATCCCATTTAAAAATGCTATAGAAATGTGAGTTATTGGGATTACCAATTGCTCTCTTTGATCCTTAGATTGGGACATGAGGCCTAGATCCCTCCTATTTCCTTGGTCTTATTGACTCTTGCTTGCTAATCACACTAATCACTGGCACAAACTGGCCCCTTGGAGTTTCAGAATCTCATTCCTAGCCTATCAAACACTGTCTAATTAGGAGACCCGAATGATAGGCATAAACTCATAGAATTTTAGAGATTGGAGTGACCTTAGCAGCCTTCTAATCCAACCAATACTGAAGACTTTCATGGATGTATTGTCACTTTCACAATGTATTTTCACTATAACATACACAACAAATACTCATTCAGTGGCTAAATGGGGATCCAGTGTTTGAATAATTTGAGTAAGGGGGATCTCGCTCTTTTTCAAGGAAGCTCTTTCTACTTTTGGCTAGCTCTAATTGTTAGGAAGTTTTGCCTTACATGTGGTCTGAATTTGCCCTTGTGGGGACTTTTACCTAAGGTACTCTGAGGCAAAGTAACACATTTCTAGTTTCTCTTCCATGTGATAGCATTTCCAATATATGCATACCTGGTTTTATTGCACTCTGCTTTATCACACCTCACATTTATTTATTTATCCATTAATTAATTAATTGATTGATTGATCAATTAATTAATTAATTTTACAAATCGAAGGTTTGTGGCAACCCTGCATCAAGCAAATCTATTGATGTCATTTTCCCAACAGCCTATGATCACACCGTATGTCTATGTTATAGTTTGGTAATTCTAGCAATATTTTAAACTTTTTCAACATTATCATATCTGTTATAGTGATCTGTATTTGATGATCTTTGTTGTTACTGTTGTAATTATTTTAAGGCGCCATAAACCACACCCACACAAATTTTGTGTGTGTTCTGACTGCTCCACCAACTGGTAGTTCCCCATCTCTCTCCTGCTCCTCCAGTCTCCCTATTCCCTGAGACACAACAATATTGAAACTAGGCCAACTAATAACCCTGCAATGGCCTCTAAGAGTTCAAGGGAAAAAGGAAGAGTCAATCAATGCAGTAAACTTCATTGTTGTCCTATTTTAAGAAATTGATACAGCTACTCCAACCTTTGGCAATCACCACCCCAATCAGTCAGCAGCCATCAACAGTGAAACCCTCCACCGGCAAAAAGATTATGACTCCCTGAAGGTTCAGATGATGGTTAGCATTAATTTTTTTTTTTTAGCAATAAAGTATTTTTAAATTAAGGGATGTATGTTGTTTTTTTTTTGATATACTATTACACAATGAAAAGACTATATAGTGTAAATATAATTTTTATATGCACTGGGAAACCACAAAATTTGTGTGACTTGCTTTATTGTGATATTTCCTTTGTGCCTGTACTTGAAGAACTGTTTCATGCCCTCTGTGAGTCTTCTCTTACCCAGGCTAAACAACCTTCCCCACCCTGGTCACATTCCTCTTGATGCTTTCAGCCTCACAATGTCTTTCCTAAACTGTCATGCTCAAAACTGAACACACTACTCTAGATGTGGCCAGTCCAGGGCAGAGTACCATGGGACCATCACCTCTTTAGTCCTGGAGGCTATACCTCTTCTAAGGCAGTCCAAGATTACATTAGCTTTTTTGACTTTTATCTCTGCACACTTATATTGAGAATTTAATCTATCATCAACAAGCATTTATTAAGAGCCTACTATGTGCTAGTTGCTACATTAGATATTGAAGATGCAAAGACAAAAAATGAAATTATTCCCTGCCCTCAAAGTGCAAGGCAAATGACTCATCCTGGAATGTACTCACTCCTAAACTCCAAGGAGTTGTTCTCTTCCTTTAAAAGACAGCTCAAACTCAACCTTCTTCATGAAACCTCCCCTGGTCTTCACAACTGCTATTGTGTAACACCCCCACCCCCCGCCACTGTCTCACATTTAACTCCTTTGTATTTACTCATTTCTTATTTTTGCTATATACTTATATATAGGTGTACTTATAGGTGTGCTTGTCTGCCACCCCCAACCCATTCTTTGTACTTATATTCCTAGAGCCTAGCACAGTGCCTGGCACATATTAGGCATTTAATAAATGCTTATTGGGTGATGGATCTCTTTTTATTCATAAGTCTTCTTTTTCATGTCTTTTTTGTCACTTCTCATATGCAAGTAATCATTTGGAATGTTCTATTGTTTGATTGTTTTCAGTTGAGTCTGACTCTTCATTACCCCATTTGGTGTTTTCTTGGCAAAGATACATGAATAGTCTGCCGTTTCCTTCTCCAGCTCATTTTACAGATGAGGAAACTAAGGCAAACAGGATTAAGTGATTTACCCAGGGTCACAGAGCTAGTGTCTGAGACCAGATTTGAACTCTAGAAGACAAGTCTTCCTGACTCCAGGCCCAGCACTCTACTGACACCTGTCCTACTTCTCAACATGCTCCTATTTGTGGAGGACGTTATACTAAATGCATCAATCATTGAGCTTGTTAGCTCTGTAAATATTTCGTGACTTTTCATAATAACTTTAGCTTATCTGCTTTATTCAAGGTTGCTGGTACAACAGATCGTGTTAACCAAATGAAACTTTTGTTTGCTATTGTCCATTACTAATATTCCTAAACCTGGAATGTCCCAGTGTGATCCAGGTGTGGGCATAGAGAAACTGCTTGTTGGTCCTTTTTAGGTGCTATTCCTAGCCAGAGTAGATGCTTTCACTATTATTGTCCTAGAGAGTAAACTATATCCTGGGATTAAGTAAGACAGACTCCTGGCCTTGTTTAGAAAGTTAGCAAGACACAGTGTAATGGTCCAAATGATGTTTATTGGAAGCCCTCATTACTGTTGTCTTTATTCCTCATAAATGACAGGAAGTTAGGAACAAAAATTTTCAATAGAATTTTTGAATATAGTGAATATATTTGAAATTAAAATTTTTGTTGTTCAGATTGCTAAAACCTTTAGACTTACAATGCTTTTTCTGGGTGGCCTGTCCTCCCAAGGGGAAAGAATTTGAGCTTGCTTGGGAGCCCAGAAATCCTTCCTTTTGTTTGGTCTCACTTTTCCTTGAAAACCACACAGATTCCATGATCTGGGTTGCTTTCTGGGCTCTATCGATCCTTGCTCCTCATTATGTCTCCTTTCTGTGTCACTGTCTGGTCATGGCTTTTTCCTTCTTTGTCCTCTCCATCATGAAGAACTCTCTGGAGCATCAGGTGTCCTCTTTCTTTGGAGGACTTCTTTTCTCTCCTTTTCCCTTCTGATTCCCCATCTGGCTCTTGTAGGAAGGATATATAGCTCTGAAGAATCAGGGAACCAGCTTCTCTTAGGTATGTGGACTAGTTGTGGGCCTGAGTCTATGCCAGGACAAAGGCCTCATCAGTGGGGTCATAAGGAATCAAGATAAGGGGAATTCACACCTTGTCAAGGAGACACAAGAGGGAAGAAGGACTCACGAGGTTACTCTGGGGACATGAATAGGCACAAATGCTACACTAGTGAGAAATCTGTTTTAGGGGAAAGGAATACTCTGAAATTACAGAGAATAATGAATCACTGCTATAAACCTTTAAAAACCTACAAAGTGCTCTTAAGCCACCTGGAGAATCTCCGTGAAAGTCTTCAGTTGGAAAATCCTCATCTTCTTATTAAACCTTCTTTTTCTGCCAACTCCAATAGAATTCAAGATAAATAAAAATGATTTGTTTTTCAACATTATCATTCATCTGCACTATTGGGATTTTAAAGTCGGCATGTCCAACTTTATCCAACTTCCCTTTCCTCTTAATTTCTGTTTCTTTTGATTGCATTGCCTTTCTCCCAGCCCTCCAAACTTGAGTCCTGAGTCATTTTTTACTCCTTTGCCCCTCATATAGAAGAATCATCTGCCAAATCCTGTCAGTTCTACCTTCATAACACCTCTCATCGTCCCCTTTCTCTCTGCCACCATCCTCAGTCAGGCCCCTCCCACCACTTGCTTGGTATATTATAATATTCCCCTGAATTGTCTACTGATTTCTAGTCTCCCCTCTCCAGTCTATCCTCAAAACAACCTCCAAAATAATCTTCCTAATGAATGCACCTTACTCCAAACCCTTCAGTGGTTTCATATTTTCTTTAGGATAAAACACAAACTCTTCTGCCTGGCCCTTAAGGCTCTGCCCCAGCCTGATGCCAAGCTATCATTCCAACCTTATCCCACATTATGTCCCTTCATACAATGTAGGTCCAGGTCTGCTGGCTGTTCCCTGACCTTGGCCTGCCATTTTCTGCTCTTCTGAATGTATCTGGGGCATCCCTCCTGAGCAGCGCTTGCGAAAATCCTTTACTTTCTCGAAGGCTGAGTTCAGTTCCCAAATTCCTGATGAAGTTTTCCTTGATCTCTTCAGCTAAATTTTTTCTTCACTGCATTAGATTTTACCATGATATGTTGTATCCTTCATTTGTCCTTTCATCTTCTACCTTGTAACACATACACACATATGTATAAGTGTTTATGTGACCGCAGGTGTTCTGTGAACATGTGATATTCCCCTTAGTAGACTCTAAGCCTTTTGAGGCCAAGGTTCTTACTGACTTGTATTTTTGTAACCCCAGTGCAGTGCCTTGCACATAATGGATGCTTCATAAATGTTTGATGAATTGAATGTTGAAACACTATTTTTTTCTACAGTTTTCATCACAGTTCTTCCATGTTTCAGGTAAATTGTGGGTTAAGTGAGTTTATGTGGGCTAGCCTGGGAACCTAACCATAGTTTATAACATTGTTTCCATGG
Source organism: Phalanger gymnotis (assembly GCA_028646595.1). NCBI lineage: Eukaryota > Metazoa > Chordata > Mammalia > Diprotodontia > Phalangeridae > Phalanger > Phalanger gymnotis. The sequence continues at coordinate 325,579,222 of CM053623.1, read as the reverse complement.
GAAAATGTGTTTTGTACTCTAAACAACCAGCTTACAAATGAACTTTTGGAACATGGCCCTTTGTAAGTTGGGGACTTCCTGTATTAATGTTTCTTGGCCCTTGTATAGCCCCATGGCCAAACATGCATAATCCTGGCATGTGGTTTAATGTTCATATACCAGCTGGTTCATTTAAATAATGTTAACTGGAGCTCAGTTTTCAGGTTCTCAGATTTCTGCCTAATTTGAAATAGTGGAGACAATAGACTGGAAGCAGCAATTCAGTCAATAACATGGACAGAGCGAGCACCCAGCATTATGTCAAGCTTTGTCAAACAAAGAAAATGGGAGAGATGCAATTCTTGCCTTCAGAGAATATGCAACCTGGGTTTTCGGAAGTAAGCATCTCTGGAGTTCATACCTTCTAGCCCTGTTGAACAACTGATCTTAGAAAAGAAAAATTCCCTTTTAGAACCAATCGTAGTTTCAAACCTCAAGCTTCAGGCTATTCTTGCTTATTGAAAGCAAGGATTCTCCCCACAGGAGGAGAAATCAAATCTAAATTCTTAGTGGGACCTTTCTTTTCCTGTGTCTTTCTTCTCCTTCATTCTCTCACCAGCAGTGGCCTCAGTTTTTCATGAAGGTGTTTAGACATCTTGAACAAACCCGACATTCCTAATTTGGGACCGCTGTTTTTGAATCAACAAATATCACAAATATGTGCCATTTCGAGATTTCTGATCACTCAGAGTTCATCCTTAAGATATGAGAAGACCCCCATAGGTCCACTGAGGATGCTGCTGGAAAACCCTGAGCTGGCTTGGAAAATATAGGTTAGATTCAGGCAGTTAGGTGGCATCATGGATCGAGGGTTCAACTGAGAGTGAGGAAAACCTGAGTAGTTTTCCTACTCAGTCACTCACTAGCTTGGTGACCACAGGCAGGTAAGTCACCCAACCTCTATGAGGCTCAGTTTTTCATCTATATAGAGGATATCTGCAGCACCTACCTCATAGAATTGTCATGAGGACAAATGAGATTTTGTTACTACTGTCGTTCATTCATTTTCGGCCCAACTCTTCATGACTCTATTTGGGGTTTTCTTGGCAAATATATTGGAGTGGTTTGCCATTCCTTTCTCTAGCTCATTTTACAGATGAGGAAACTGAGGCAAACAGTATTAAATGACTTGCCCTGGGTCACACAGCTGGTAAGTGTAACTAGCTAGTTATCTAACTCAGGTCTTCCTGACTCCAGGTCTGTGGCTCCATCCACTGCAGAATCACCTAATTGGCCCAAAATGAGATTATACGTATGTGTGTACATGTGTATATATATATGTGTGTGTGTGTGTGTGTTATATAGTTTGCGAAGATGTGTGTGTCTGTATGTGTGTATAAATCCACATATATACAATACATATGCATATATCTTTATAAACCTTAAAAGTCTATATAAATATTAATTAATATGATGATGGTGGTGGTGGTGATAATTACTATTCCTGGCTGGACCTAGGAGTATGCCAGTGGTATTCCTTGATCTTCGGGTCAATGATGAATGCACAGTATATGTTCAATACACAAAGGGCAGGCTATCTTGAAAGAAATTTATATAAATCTTCCTTCAGTCTAACCTTTACTAGACCATTTACATTTCTAGGGACCTGATATTTTTTAATTATAGAAATAGAACCTGGTAGTATGGCCATATCTCCAAGTCACTATGCCCCAACTGGGTTAACCTAGTAGTGAGGAGTGCTTGGAGACATAGACTCAGAACCCCAGAATGGCAGAACTGGAAGGGACCTCAGAGTCTACCAAGTCCACCTCTCTGGAAGCCTTCAAGCCGAGGTTAGATGTGTGTCACCTCACAGCTTATTGAAAATAGCCATTTAACCTCGGCTTGAAGATCTCCAGAGAGGCGGAAACCTATGACATTTTTGGACAGCTTTAATTATTATGCTATTATTTAGGGCAGCCAGGTGGCATGGTAGAATGCTGAGCCTAGAGTCAGGAAGACCTGAGTTTAAATCTAGCCTTAGATATTTAGTAGCTGTGTGACCCTGAGCAAGTCACTTAACCCTGTTTGCCTCAGTTTCCTCATATGTAAAATGAGCTGGAGAAGGAAATAGCAAATCATTCCATTATCTTTGCCAAGAAAGCCCCAAATGCGGTTCGTGGAGAGTTGAGCAATGCTAATTATTAGGTAGCTCACATTTCCTTCTTCGCAACTTTTCCAAAATTCTCCAAATTTGGTCTTTGGGGCCAAGGGGAACAATACTATTCCCTTCTCCATGCTAGAGTCCTGGCATTGAAGCAGCCCAGATGACATGTTTCCATAAAGCATGGACCTGGAAGCAGGAAGATCTGAGCTCCAATTGTGACTCAGATATGTACTAACCCTGGGAAAGTAATCTAACTTCTGTATGCCTCAGTTATTTCATTAATAAAATGATGATGATGAAGATGATGAAGATGACGTTGATGATGATAATGACAATGTCAATGACAGTAATTGCACCTACCTCCCAGGTTTATTATGAGGATAAATGTTATATTTGTAAAATGTTTTGCAAACCCTACAATGCTATATAAATACTAGCTATTATTATTATTATTATTATAGCCCTTTAGATCTTTGGAGATAGCTATCACATACTCCTCCAAGTCTTTTCTTCCTCAGGCTAAACATTCTCAGCTATTTCAATCCAACCTCATATGGCATGGATCCAAGGCCCTCCGCCCTTTACCATCTTGGTTGCTCTCCTCTGGACACCTTTCAGTTTGCTAATATCTTTTCTAAACTGTGTGTCCAGAATTTAAAATACTGCTCTAGATCTGATTGGACCAAGGCAGAAGAGACTGACTCTCTTGCCTCCCTAGTCTGGCGCACTGTTCTCAAAGAAGACCCTTTTTAATCTATAGATCGCAGGATTTAAAATGAATCCTAGCCTAACTCAAAGGCCTCAGTCCCTAGGGGTATCCATGAGATTGAGTCACACACAGTGACTTCAGAAGATATAGCCTTCACATTCTGGGGAGAGACAGTGGAAAATGTGTATCCTGGATATGGAGTACCACAACAATACTGTTGTGATATTCTAGAGAGCTATCTGGGTTTGGGTTCTGGTTCTGTAACTTTCTCCCTGTAAGACTTTGGACAAACCACTACCCCTTCAGGCCTCTGTTTCCTCACGTGTAATGAAGGGGTTAGACTAGATATTCTTTAAGCTCCCTTTTGGGGTATATGGGATGTTCAGAAGGACTGGCACCTCTGGTGTGAGGGCTTGTTGAGCCCTTTTCAGGGCTGCTCATCCACCTTTGGGGTCTACCTGATTCACCCAGTTCTCACCTTTGGCTCCAAGAAGCTATAGCATGCATAGAGGCCAAATCCTGGTAAACTATCTTGGCAGATGGGCTAAACCAGGTTGAGGGTAACTGACAGGCCTCAAACCCTGGGATGAGTTAGGGGGGCATCTACCCCAAGCATGTGAAGACTTCCCCTGGCAGAATAGGCAGATGGGAACAGTTTGTTCCAATGGCCCGTGAAGGCGGCTGAGGCAGGTTCTGTGGACTGCTTAGAGCTTGGTTAGATATCAAAGATGCCAAGGGCATCCATTGCATTCTGAGACATTGCCAGCCATCTAAATTTTGTCCTGCCAGTGGTCTTTGATGACTTAGGGAGAGAGAGTGAAGCTGACAGCTAACTTTGCCTCAATTAAATCTAATTCTGCTGCAAGTCAAGACATCACCCTGTGATATCCTTTGTACTCTTTGAAAACAAAGGACAAACAACAATAAGGTCCCTTCTAACTCGACAGCCCATGACTTTGTGATCTCAGTCACGGAGGCCACCCCCTTTTATCATTAACTCAGAGAACTATGGAAATTACTTACCTGGCCCTTGTTTTTGTTTTTAAAAACATAGAATTTGCAGTTTTCAAAATCAAATTCAGTCCCGAATAAGTATGCTCTTAAGGACACTGAACCATGGGTGACAGTCGCAGGTAGGAACAGGTGTGTGCATCTCTACTTTATAGAGACGGTAAAGGTGAGTTACTGGTGCGTGAAAGAATGGGTTCTGAGTGGAACCCAGCTCTGAGGAAGTCCAGCATAAATCTTTATCAAAACAGTGAGGAAATCTGCCTTTAGTCACATAACAGTCAAATGAAAAAAATGCACGACAAATGAGTATTGGAGATACAACTGCCTTTCCAGTTTATTCTATTAATGCAGCAATCCTAGCACGTCACATAATAGCTTAGAATAGGGCACACATGTTGTTCGTTTTTGTAATAAAACACATACTTGCAGTATTTTGGAATACATGAGAAATGGAATACTGACTTCTTGGTTGTTTGTTGCTTATTTCACCTCTTCATTGGGAGAGATTTAAATGATTCCAAGCAACTCAATAGTTATAAATGGAAATTTTGTGCAGGGCGTGTTGTCCAATTAGGACTGTTCTTTAAATTTAATATCTCAGTATAAAATTACTTATGCATGCTTAATTTTTACAGTAAACAAAGTCTTGCTGTGTCTATGGAAGAGGAAAATTTTCATTGGCATTGTTAGTGGGGTGGGGGCCTGGCTTCCAAACTTAGTATCAAAAGGCCTAGGAAAATAAACTAGATATTGAGGGATCTGGTTGGTCTTTACTAGTTTTAGAAAACTGACCTGAAGATCTTATGGGAATTCCTTAAAGGTGCCATGTCCTTTAGAAGTGACTTCACAGCACAGTGAAATTTTCTTTGAGTTTATCTATTGGAACATTTCAATTCAATTCAATCAACACCTATTAAGCTCCTAGCGTACAGAGCACTGTGTTAGACTCTGGGAGGAAGAGAGATTTTAGAGGTAGCTTTTCTTAGAGTTTAGAATCCAGTAGGGAAATGACACAAACAGAGATAACCAAGAGACAGTGTGGTACAGTGGATAGGGCTTTGGAGGAAAATGACCTACAATGAAAGGGTTGGATTTAATGACCTCTAACACCCTTTTGAGCTCTAAAGCTGTGATGCAAATTATTTAAGGAACTAAAATTCATAATGTTGCATAAAAAGTTGACACCAAGTGCTATGTAAGGCCCAAGGTGGGGGGAGGACAGAGGGGGGCAAAGCTGTTACTTGCAGAGGGATTATAAAAAGTTTGTTTCATGAAGCAGATAGCATTTGAGCTGGGCTGGGGGAGTAGGAATTCACCCAGCAAAGAAGGTTAGGGAGGACATTCCAATACATGGAACTCTAAGCAAAGACTTGGGGGTGAAAAAGCTTAGAGTGTGTTGAGAGAAAAAAGAGTGGTATCCTCTAGCTGGAGTCTAGAATTGGCTGAGGGGAGTTATGTGAAATACATCGGGAATGGTTGAGCCAGATTGTAGAAAGTTTTAAACGCCAAGTAAAGGAGTCTGAATATTACTTTGTAGGTAATAAAAGGCCACTGAAGCCTTTTGAGCAGAAGTGATGTCACCAGATCCACGGTGATAAAGTTTTATTTTTATGGATCCATAATAAATATGAAGTCTTGTATAGATATTTCTCTAATCCCTCCTCAACCAACCATTAACTTTCCCTTCAATTTACACAAGTGATCCACTCAAAAGCCAAGGCCTACTTAGACATCTTGCCATCTATCCTGATACTTCACTTCTCCTTATCTAGAATAGTAACCCTCTAGACTTGACCATTAGGGCCCATGTTGTTATTGTTGAATTGTTTCATTCAATGGGTAAAAAACATGGTGTAAAGTTATATACAAGAATATAGCATTTAGGGGGTAGCTAGGTGCGGAGCACTGGCCCAGGAGTCAGGAGGACCTGAGTTCAAATCTGACCTCAGACACTTGACACATTTACTAGCTGTGTGACCTTGGGCAAGTCACTTAACCCCAATTACCCTGCCTTCCCCCCTGCAAAAAAAGGATATAGTATTTATATGAAATATTTGTTGAAGCAATATTATATAACTCTTTTAGGTAAATCACTATGTGTATCACGGGCAGGCTACACATGGTTTTATTGTGAAATTAAGTTAATTTAAGACTGAAGCAGGTGCTATGGAGTGCTTAGAGCTTGGTCAGACATCAAAGATGTCAAAGTCATCCACTGCCTCATGGGTCATCACCAGTTGTTTTGACCTGTCATTCACTGGACTTGAATGACTCTGAAGAGAGGGTGAAGCTGACAACTTTGGGCAACTCTGCCTCACTTAAATCCAATTCATGCATGAGTTGAGACATCACTCCATGATGTCATTAGTCTCTTTGAGAATGAAGAACCAACAATAACTTTGAAATGAATCTTGAAGTTGGAGGATGGGAGGGAGCGCATTCCAGGCACACAGACAAGGGAGACAGAGTTTTGTGTTCAATGAATTGCAAGCAGGATTCTTTGACAGGACCATAGAATGCCTGAAGCGGGGTAGGACATAGAAAGACTGGAAAGGTAGGGAGAAGCCAGGTTGTGAAGATCATTAAACATCATACGAAGGACTTTATATTTGGTATTGGAGGTAATAGGGAACTAGTGGTGTTTATTGAGGGGGGTGTGATAGTGGTGACATGGTTAGATTTATGCTTTAGAAATATCAATTTGGCAGTTGAATGGAGGATGGATTAGAGCAAGTCACTTAGTCTTTTGCCTCATCAGTATACTGAGGGGAATGGCCTAGATAAGCCTTGAGGTCCAGGTTAATTCCAAATCACAGGTTCTTAACTCTTTTTTGTTGTTGTCATAGACACATTGGTGAAGACTATAGAATCCTTCTCAGAATATTTTTGTTTGTTTGTTTTTTGGAGGGAGGAAGGCAGGGCAATTGGAGTAAAGTGACTTGTCCAAGGTCACACACACACTAGCTAGTAAGTGTGTCAAGTGTCTCAGGCCACATTTGAACTCTGGTCCTCGACTCCAGGGCCGGTGCTCTACCCACTGTGCCACCTAACTGCCCCCAGAATATTTTTAAATGCACAAAATGCAATGCATAGGCTTACAAATGAAACCAATTTCAGTTAAGCAAAATATTTAAAAAGTTGTAGATCCCAGGTTGGTTAAAATTACTTTAAATCTATGATCTTGTGGATTGCATTAAGGCACCTGTAGGCCCACGATTATTTGCTATTCTTTGTATGCTGCTCTAGCCGAGGACCTGAGGATTTGTGCCTTCGGGATGATCCTGCCCTAAAATGTGCCAAGTAAGTGACCTAAAATGTCGACAGTGAGAAAACAAGATAGATGCAGATATTTTAAATGACTGAAAGGTTGGATAGTCAAGCTCCACACTGCTCCCTTCCCAGTCCTTCCTATTAAAGGACATTTCAGGACAAATGAGAAGACAACCAATGCATAAAACATGGCGTAAAGTTTATATACAAGAATATAATGTTTATCTGAAATATTTACAGTGTTGGTTAAAGCAATATTTTACAACTCTTTTGGGTAAATCACTACGTATATTACAGGCAGGCTACAAATGGTTTAATTGTAAAATTAAGTAAAATTATTTTTTTTTAAGTTTAACATTGTATTCAGTTATAATATTGTTAATCTGTTTTGCCTTTTATTGGAAGGAAACATGCTAAGAACATGAGTTAATGTGCTTTTTTTTTATCAATCGAAGTCCTGTACCTGGAAGTGGAAAGCCACATACAAGAGCCATAATTTCCCAACTGTGATGGAATATTAAACAGATGAATGTTGAAAAGCTCAGGCCCCCAAATGCCAGGCCTGAGCAAAGAAGAATAAAGGGTTGAGATAACAGCCAGCTCTATCTCAACCTATTTTGTTATACACAATAGAGACTGGTTATATAGAATTATGAAGCATTAGGTAAATTACTGCATTGTAAGTGACAAATAAAAACTAGATGTTCCAAAAAAGGATGGAAAAAATTAGGCCCGAGTTGTGCTATTTTTTTAATGGAGACTGGGTTTCCCTATCTTGCCCATGTTGAAAATGCAGTGGACACCCACCGGCCTGATCCCATTACCGATCGACGTAAGGCTCTGACCTGCTACATTTCCAGCCTAGGCTGGTTCACTCTTCCTCAGGCAGCGTGGTGGCACACTGCTGGACTTAGTTCGGGACACTGGATAAGGCTTTGGTCCTACTCTATCTCAGAATTTCTGAGCTCAAGTGACCCACCAGCCTCAGCCGCCTCCCTGGTAGCAGAGATTACAAGGTGTGCACCATCATGCCTGATCCACATTTTTCCCCTATCCAACATTAGCCTAAAGCAAGCTATTTTAATATTTCATAAAAATATCCATGATTTTTATTACAATTTTAATATATACACATAAGATTTGGGTGTTTTTTTTCCTTTTTCTTTTAAGTGAAAAATAGCTCTCTATTCCCCAGGCTTCCTGGGAATTTCAAAACTCAGGAAATTCTGGGGTGAGAAGGTGCAAAAGGCAGTGGGAAGTGTAGAGCTGGGTGTGGAGACTGGTTAAGTGAGAGGAAGGATTCCCCGGTAGACATGCTCAGGCTGGCCAGGGAGCAGAACCACCGGGATGCACCAGGCCAGGAACCCAGGCAGGCAGGAAGGGATTAGCACTGGAGCTTGCGGATGCTGCGGGAGATTCGCTTAAACTCTCGCTGCCCTTTCTGCCACCGCTTCACGGAGGTGATCACCAGCTCCCCGCCCTGCTTCTGTCCCATGACCAGGTAGGGGGCATTGATGTCATTCATCTCCTCACAGGTGCACTGCAGGCTGTCCTTGAGCCACAACACGGATTTCTTCAGATCCCGTTCGGACACTCCGTTCAGCTTGTAAATAGTCTTGCTTTTTGTTTCCAGGATGATCTTGGTATCTCGATTGATATAAGTTATCTCTTTCACTTTTATCTTCAGCGCTAAGGGAAAAAGAGTGGCATATGAGTAAGATGTAGGGTGTGGGAGAAGGAGAGATCCTCTCCCCTTTCCATTAGTGCACAGTCACACGACCTGGGGGAGGGAGGAACTGCAGGCTTCCATGGAAGCTAATGAGGACAACAGGATGGGAGGCAGGCAGCAGGTGGCTTCATTTCTACAGACTCAAAGGGCTTGCCAGGCATTTTGTTTCAAATCAACCAGCCCTTCCTCTCCACTCCACCCCCACTTTATTATTTTTTTCTTTCTGGGACTCAATTAACTTCTCTCCTACTTTCCTAGCACTTCCAAAAGAAAGCCCCTAGAGTATATGTGTTTGTATGTAGATTGTATGTGGTACATGCCCAACAATTGACTTCCCCTATTGGAAACTTCAGTATGAAAAGAAACGTCCGACTCTTAGGTGAAACGTGATCCTTACTGTGGCTGTAAACTTTAAACTCAATTTATTACGTTGGAGAGGTTTTTGGACAAACCTGTAAGGAAATTGTATTACACAATCATTGTTTTCTAAAGGACAGATTACAGGGAAGGGGAATTGATCTCACAGCTGCATTTGATTTGGTAAAGTAACTAGGAGGGGGAAAAACCCATGCAAGGCTCCTTTTAAGAGTACAACATGTTTAACTGTAAAAGGGTTTCTCCAAATACCTCATCGTCATATGCTATCACTGGCTTAGCCAAGGCACTTACAGATCATATATGTACCATTTCCAAAAATGGATAAGTAAACTCATTAGACTGTTAAGACGAAAAGTAAGTGGTTTGCTATAAAAGACACATTTTACAGTCATGAACAGGATTCCTAGGGACCAAAAAAGCCAACTATAAACGCATCTGCTGTAATTACAGGTCAAGACTCCATGAAAGCAGAGAAAAGTAAGGAATAGTAGAGTTGAAAAGGGTCTTAGAGATGCTCTAGCCTGGCTTAGATATTTTGTTCTTTACAGATGTGGAAACTGAGGACCAGATGGATCAAATCACGGCACTGGTTAACAGTAGGACTGGAATTAGACTCCTGATTTTCTGACATCCAGTCCAGGGCTCAGTCCATTACACTACATTGTCTCTCGAGAAAGAGTTAAATTTCTTCATTTAAATCTTAGCATTAACTATCGTTACCAATATCATATAACTATTTACAATTTGTTACCAATCTTAGGATTGATGGTGGTGAATCTGGCGTCCGGGCATAGGAAGATCCTTAGACAACCAGAAATTTCATTTTTTGGAGTATATAAGTATAAGGCTTATAATCTGTTTCCATTTAGTTACTGCAGGATATTTTTTTAACTGCTAAAGAATTTGTATAAATCTGAATATGGGAGGAAGTGTGTTGTAATTGAGAAGGTATGGGATTTGGGGCCAAAGGACTCCAGTCCTGGTTCTGTCATTTCCTACCTGTATGAGTCACTTTACTTCTCTCTGGGCCTCAGTTTCCTCATCTGTCAAATGAGGGACTCAGGCCAGATGACCTCTAATATCTCTTCCAGCTCTAAACCCATAGTTCTATGATCTCGTGGCTTCTCCCTGTCACTGAGAAATGGCAAGTGTTCAGCATTGGGGCCCGAATAACTTCTGCCTGGGGTTTTGCCTGCATTCAGACTACAAGACTGAGTCTTCAGCACTTATGAGACTTAAGTCATGGAAACAGCCAAACAATCTAAACATAATGGAGATGTTGTATTGTGTCTTTTAAAAGGGAATGGAAATAGCATTGGCCAACTCTTCCTGCTGTCTCTTATGTCTCCCTGTTTTCTGCTTTGGGGCTGGCTGGCAATAGAGGGAAGATGTGCACATATGGAAAGTCTGAACTAACTCAGGCACCAGGAAGAAAACAAGGAATCAGCACTGGAAGGTATTGTTTCTACATCTCTCAGCTCTTAGATATTAAACTTTGCCACCCAGATTTCCCAGGGAACTCATTGACTTTGGAATTAAGAACAATCTAGGAAATTCTAAATAATAAAGGACCTCCTCCCTCTTCCTCCCCCCCACTGCAAATTTCCAGTCTGAATGAAGGATGTGATAAGAAGTCAGAGTTATTCTCTGTAGTACATATCCAAGCAGGAAGGTGGAAGTCTCATATACAGGAGTGGAAGTCTCAAACTGATCTCTGGTTTTGAAGTACAGGACTCTCAAAATATTTATGTCTTAGTACCATATTGAAGAAGGGGTTGATGCTTTCTAAGGTAAATTAAAATGAAGCAAATTTACCTTTTCTACTCCCTTCTCTTTCTCAAGCTCTTCACTGTTCTCCCCCAAAATCTGTGCTATAAAGCATAGTTAGAAGAAAATCTCCCCTGGTTCAGATGGAAAGGAAGGAACATTCTGATCCTTGCTGCAAGGTCCATCTTCCTCATCTACTTGAAAGGGTGACACCAGAAAGATGCTTGTGGGGGAGTGAAATGAGTGAAAAGCTATATATCAGTGTAAAAACCATGCAAAATGCAAAGCAAGATGGTCAAAAAAAACTATGTTTAGTTTTCCATGCTCCCCATGTGAAAAGAGCAAACAGGTCTACATTCCCATTGCAGGTAAGTGCATGGAAAATCATTAACCTGCCATGCTGTGCTATCATCATCTCTTACATTTATGTAATGTTCTAAAGTAAATTATCTCTCTTGACACTCCCAACAATATTGTAAGTTTGGCTGGGAAGGTGTTATGATTCTCCATTTTGCATAGGAGGAAAATTTGGGCTCAGAGTATTCAGGTGATTTGCCTGAGCTCACATGAGATTAGTTGGCAAAGCGAAGCACTGAATAAAAGTATTTGACTTGAAGTCAGAATTTATCCAGGATTATGCCAAATATACTGACTATTAGGTATAAGGAGAAGGGTGGAAGTGTTTTTTTCTCCTTCCACATTCAGGCATCTATATTATTAGTATATTTCTGGATGTAAAGAGAAAGAATAGAGTACAACATCTTAAAGTTTCTTTTTTTAAAATTTCCCCTGTGATACCAGTTGGGGGGGGGCAATGACTCACTCATGAGAGCAAGGCCTATTTTACATTTATTATACAGTTAACTCTCAATCTGCTTTGTGGCTAAGCCACAGTGACTTGAAAGCTCCTTTTTTACTCTACCCCATGGTTCTGGAACAAAACAGGGGTAAGTATATATGGAAATGTGTGTGTGACTGAAAATCCAAAGTAAAATATATTGGAGACCACCTATAGAAGGCAACCTGCTATAGAGTGGAATTCCATACCAAAAGTATGTTTTGGATGTTGTCCAAAGGGAGATGGGTTCCTGGAAGAAACTCATTATTGTGCCCTAATCCCTTATAATGAGGTACCTCAGCATGTAACCTGAGATAGCATTTTAATGAACTTCCAGTGATTTCTGGATCATCTGTTTTTCAGTATTAATCATGACTGTTTAGGAATTTGGATGGATGAGAATTTATGATTTTCAACAAATCACAAATATTTTAGAATTAGATGGGCCCTTAGACATCATCTAATATCCAAACAGCAGTATTTTCTAAATTTATCCGAAAAGATGTGATGCAGGCTTTAGCTGAATGTTTTCAGTGATGGAAAGGCAGCACATTCTGTTCTTGGAAAGCTTAATTGTTAAGGCGTTTTTAAGCCCCTCAAAACAAGGGAGGGCAGGACTATAATTATATCTTAATGAGATAAAATCAACTGTCTGATATACTAACATGCTATAACACTTTAGATTCAGGCTTAGCCGGCACAGGAACATAACTTAGATAAGACATCTCTGACTCTTCCTCTTGTTATCCTCATCAGCTGGGATTCCATTCTAACCCCCAAACCGTGGAGTGATTGATCTTTCAGCAAGTGAAATAGTTAATCATCTACCTTTTCACCTAAGCAGGTGCCACTGAGGTTAAAGGTGATGGTGTTGATGCCAGCTGAATTTCTGTGTTTCTTGCCAGCCCACTTTAAGCTAGAGACTTAGTCTTGGAGAAGATTCACTCAGCACGAGGCTTTGGAAAGAACACTTGGCTTGGTAGCTCATATTTTTAGAGACCCTCTAACTGAAGTTTCCTCAATGGGAGACCCGATTGCTGGGCAAGCTGGTGACCATTATTCCCAAACTGGGAAGTGAGGACAGATGGGGAAAGAGTTGGAAACATGATTTTCTTCAATCAGTATAGGATATGTTTTTAAGTAGCAGCAGTTATAAGCAGGTACAAATCCTTTATGTGTCTGACATGGTTGTTTATTTCAGGAAGCATCAGGGATGGAATTAGCGGAGTGTTTAGGTGGTAAAGAGCAGGGACCATCTCTGTTTAACTTGTTTTATTTCCAAGACAGTACAAAACCATGCAGAAGTTAGTGCTTTATAAACTTTTTTTTTTTAAATTAGTTGGTGATACCTTGGACGACTTGAAACTAGATGGTTAACTGGCCTTGGAATGGAAATATAGGAGACTGAGCTCATAGGAAGCAAAGTTAAATTTTCAATCCATTCAAAGGTCCATCCATCCATCTTTAAGTAATTATCAAATATCTAGTATACAATCTCTTCCAGTCACACCTTCTCCTCTAGGGGGTAATGCTTCATCAGTGGCTATATACCACTAGGGTGAGCTGGAGCAAGTCACTGAATCTTCTTGGGCCTCACTTTCCTCATCTGTAAAATGAGGGCAGCTAGACTGGATGCTGTGTAGCTCTAGATCCTATGATACCATGGAAATTTGGAAGCAACTCTCCAAATCCCTTTCCCTTACAGTAACACCAACAACAGCTGTTTCCCAAGACCTTGATATAGTGGTACGTCTACTGCATGTTCTTAAAGTGAATATTTTAACTTTCTATTTAAAAAAACCGTTTAATGCTTCAGACTACTTTAATATAATCTAAGTAAGAGGGCTTCTCACTGCTAAATTGTACGGATTTTTAAGGTATACTTATGTTTCTCTGTAAGAGATTATAATAGCTTTTGTCATATGACTCATTCTGATAATTAAACACAGAATTTAATTACTTTAAAAACAGATTTGCCATACATACAATTCTTAATTCTTTCATTATGGCGAGAGGCAGGGGGAAAGGAGGGAAGTAGAAGATAATCCCCCCCTCCTCCCACAGAGCATCCAAAATAACATATTTGACTTTGGAGTGAATGATGCTTCTTTTTGGGAGCAGATTTACTAAGGATCACAGTATTTTAGAGCTGGAAGGGACCTTAGTGGCCATCTAGTCCTCCACCCCTCATTATACAGATGAGGAAACTGAATCTGGGAGAGATGGAGAGACTTGCCTAAAGTTACAAAGGTGGCAGAACTTTGATTTAAACCCAGTTCTGACTTCAGATCACTTTCCAATCCACTACCTGATGAAATTTTACCCAGGTTAACAATGATTTTAGTTTGCATTACCTTGACAGGCATCAACTGACCAGATAAGAACGGCCCTGGCAAGTTCTTAGGAACAGGAAAATACTAGTGAATTAATGTAGGATTAAAACCAAAAAGCAAAATGGACAATATACACAGAGGTAATAAAGACCTGACTCTACTTTCATGGAAAATGCATTATACCTGCATGGATAAAACTGAATACAATATTCTTTAAATGATGAGAAGGAAATGAGGGGAAATTGTCAACTGACTGGTGAAAACCTATTTTTGACTGTATCTTACATAGCTGCTTCTACTAACATCAAGACTAAAGTTTTCTCCTTTGATAAAGCTTTCAAAGTGTGAAATGATGGGCAGGAGCTTCTGTTTCCACTTACCAAAGTCATTTTTGCATAGGGTTTCCATAATGTCGTTGTCATCATCATTTCTGTTTTTGCAGGCTTCACACACCTTAGGAGCTAGAAATGAGAAAAAATGGGGTTGAGTAGGTTTGGTTAAAACGGAACAGCAGGTGGCGTTGGGTAACTTTAAAAGGAACCATCACTGCGCCAGCCAATGGTTTGTAGGCTTCCCTCAGTACCTCAGCTCATACCTTCCTTTAAGATTCCAACTTCTCACTGGGTAAATATTACTTTTTATAAGGGGAGGAGAACTATTTGTTTCTAGGGGACTAAAAGCCCCCTTTTTGATTCATTACATTCTGAAGGCAGTAAGAGGTTTTTCCAGTGAATGACTAATGAATGAGAAGTAAAAGGTGTGTCTCTAGGGGCAAGACTTGGGAGTCTGTGCACAGTCACCCATGACCGCAACATAGACCTGAGCAGATTTTGGCTCTTTTTGTATGCAAAGTCCCTGAGACAATCCCTTGACAACCCTATTTCTATGAAGACCTTGATCTTGAAAGTCCATGTCCTGAGGGACCAGAGTTTTCCCGTGGACAGCTCAGAGGAAGCAACAATGAAACAAAGAATCTTTGGGCTTTGTTTCCTGACCACAAATTTGCCAAAAGCGCAAGGCTCCCTATCAGCTGGAGAGAGAGGAAGAAAGATGCCGGTAGAATTCGATTTTTCCTCCTAGATCAGCAGAGCCTGAGTTTCAAGTGAAAAATTCCAAGATATTTTGAAGACTGAAATATAAAATTTGAACAATTCCTGTATGGAAGTGTCATTTCCACTATGGGGGCTATACCTCATCAATGAATATCTAGGACTTTGTGGGAGGATTGTACTTAATTACATTAGCATACTGGAATTATGCATTTACCTTGCATTACCTAGCAATAGCAGCCAGCCTGGTACTTGTTTTATCCTGGATTTACTTCACATCTAAGAGCTACTTAGCATAGAGTTCTCTTTCTTTTTTTCCCTCCCATTCACTCAGACTTGAAAAGCTACTAAATAGAGGAAGCAAGGTGGGCTGTGTAGCTAATCTCTTATCTTCTAGATTGAAAATTTTTGTGGGGGTGTCATGATCATACCCACTGCCTTATCTGTTCGAGGAGAGAATTTGGAACTTTTTCTCCTAAGAAAAGCATTCGGGGCAACTAAACTACTGTTTTTTTTTTTTAAGCAAAGGTAATAATTTCTCCTCCAGCCACTAACATTTTAAATTGTATTTATTCACAGTGTCTCCAAAGTCTAAGTTAAATTGAATGATTGTCATTAACGAATACTTGAGCTTTCTTTTAGGAGGCTGTTTGTGGGTCCTAGAAGGCAGAGACCACTTATGATCTTTTATTATGTTAGCTGCATGCATGGCAAAAAGCAAATATCTGAGCATGTAAACTTCATTTTTGGAAGCTAAAAAAGTCCTTTGTGGAGAAATGGACAGCCCAAAACACGGAGGGGGAGAGTGTAAGTAATCTGAACCAAAAGCAACAGAAGGAACCACAACATTTCCATTAAAGCTCTAGGAATGTATATAAAATGTTACTAACCTGCATTGGTTGGTGTATGGTATATGTTGGACAAATGCTTGAAAAATGCCAAACATTTGCAGTAAATTAGAAATCTAACCAATAAGATGATTGCAAACTCCCAATGCATGCCAGGAAACACTGCTAAGCAACTTGCATTTTCTTTAACTAATGATGGCTGTAGAAAGCAATTAGAGATTGAAAAGGAGATCCTGCTGAATGCCCTGAAAGGGATTAGGGAGTCCCCTTGCCATCCCAGGAGGAACCCGAAGCAGTTCAGGCACATTGGATATTTTTTCCTTTTGGGAAAAATATCAAGAGCCCATGAGGTTTTCATTGCTTTGATGGTTTCTGTACAGGAACTTTTCCCCCCTATTTTTAAAAACTTGGGAAACTCTCTTTTGCATGATTTTCCCCAGTTAATTAGAACCAGCCCTCAGATAAAAGCAGATAGTGGTAGGAAGATTATTCCCTGGAGACTCCTTTGTCCCTCTTCACATATTTCTTCTCGTACCCAGACACTATGCATTTCCTCCATCTTCTTCCTATTGCTCCTTTGTAGGAAAATTAACTTGGATGCAAGGGGTTAGCCCTCTTTTGAGCTTCCTCCAGGGAGTAATTTCTGATTTTGCTTCCATGATATAAATTGAAATGGACAAAAAAAAGTGCCTGTTAAGGTAAAATCTAGCTGAATATTTGTTGCTTCTACAGATTTTGGGATGGGGACCGGCATTATAACCAAAGGCAATATTGCATCGACAGTATACACCTGTGGAAGCCTCTGACCGACCTTCCTTCCTTCCCATCCTCAGAGGGAGTGGGGGTGGGGGTGGGGGGGACCAACACCTATAGACTGCTTACTTTATGCTTTGTGGCTACGGAAAATCACAGGGTCAACTCTACCAAGCGAGACGGGAGAACAAGGGTCTCCTTGCCTGGTCTGGTCCTCGATCAGGTTATTTGGGGTCGGTGGGAGGCGTTGTCCCGGGTTCAGCAGATCAGCCTGACCCCTCTTCCCTGGTGGACTCTAACGGAGGAGAGCTGGGGAAGGCGCAAAGGGTGTGAGGGGAGCCGCCTTCTCATCTTTTGGGGACAACTTCGCGGGGCGGGGCTCTTACCTTCCTCAGTGGCCAGCAAGAGGTGATCGCTGCTGGCCAGAGGGATGCAGAGGTCGTTGTCCAGGGGGAAGCGGTCACATTCCAGCATGTCGGGCCAGGGAAAACCGAAGGCGGACATGACCGGGGCGCAGCGGTCTTTCACCTGCACGCAAAGCGAATGGCAGGGTTGAATGGTCTCGTCCAGGTCATCGAGGCAGACCGGCGCGAAGAGCGAGCAGAGGAACTTCTTGGTGTCCGGGTGGCACTGCTTCATGACGAGCGGGATCCAGGCGCCCGCCTGCTCCAGCACCTCCTTCATGGTCTCGTGGCCCAGGAGGTTGGGCAGCCGCATGTTCTGGTACTCGATGCCGTGGCATAGCTGCAGGTTGGCGGGGATGGGCTTGCAGTTGCTCCTCTTGTAGGAGAAGTCGGGCTGCCCGAAGAGGAAGAGCCCACGAGCGGAGCCCAGGCAGCAGTGGGAGGCGAGGAAGAGCAGGAGCAGAGAGCCGGGCCCCTGCGGCATCTTGGGCTACTCGACCTCTGAAAGAGATCTAGCAAGGGGGGAAAAGCAACCGCGACCTCCTAAGCAACCCCACTTTCCCCCCGCCCCCTCGACCCGAGCTCTCCGCGCCTCTGGTCAGAGTGGAGAAACTAAGCAGTGGCAGAGGGGAGGAGGAGCAGGAGGGTGGGAAGCGGCGCGGAGAAAGAGACGGCGAGGGGCGCTCTGGGGGCCCCCCTAGACCTCATTCAGCTGGGAGAACCACTCGGGGCTTGGAACCAGGGGCGGCAGCGGGATCGGGTGCTAGGGGCAAAACAAGCTTTCCTGGCTTTTTTATGCAAATCGAGGTGGGGAGGGGAGAAAGGGAGGAGCCTTTCGATGGTAATCCGAGGAGGATTGGTCACTACTTCTCCGGCTGCTTTTCTTGGGGGTGGGGAGGGGGATGGTAGCGGATATCTCTACGCCCCCCTTCCCCTGGCTGCAAATTTTTAACGTCCCCCACTCCACCCCTTTGCCCCAAGCAGACAAAGTACCACCCCAGTGCTTGTTCTAGAATTGTTTCAAACAAGCGACCAACCTCACTTTGAGCGCAAGCCCCCCGAACAAAGAGCTAGGCGATAGAGAGCGCGCGCAGGGGACCTCAGTGGTCCCAGGAGGTGGACAGAGCGCGCCGGAGCCCGGCGCCCTCCCCGGGAGCTTTTTACAAGGCAAGTGGCCCCGCCACCGCTGGGGTCACCAAGGCTGAATCAGTTTCTGCCCTCCCCCTCCCCACTAGCTAAGGGCTAGCCTCTGTCTCGGGTTAAACCTGGGTGGCAAGGAGGGAGTTTTTTTTCCCCCCTGGGGATAGCGCGTTGGTTTTGAAGTATCTGAGCAGCTCCCATCACCCCCCAGACGAAGAGCATCTGGCGGCGAGGAGAGGGGCTGCTTTGTCCAACCTTGCTCAGGCCCCTCTGCACAGCTTAGTCTAGCTCAACCCAGCCCAACTCGGAAGGATGCTGCAGCTCTTCTTTCTAGGGTTCTCTAAAAAGAGCGCTGCTGTCAGACTCTGGCCAAAGAGTTACCCCCCCCCCCAACCCCACTCCCCCTTACTGGAAGAAGAGGAAAAAAAAAACAAATCTCTGTGACTGTCTTGATTAGAACATATGGTCATAGATTGAGTGAGAGAAGGTATCTTAGACGTCATCTAAATTTTACAGAGAAGAAAACTGACAGATGAAATGGCTTGCACCCAGTCACACAGGAAGTAAGTGGCAAAATCAGAATTTGAACTCAGGTCCTTTGAGGCCAATTTCAGAAGACCGATTATCTCGGGGAATGGAATGTCTACTGTCAGGATTTAGTGGCAAGAATAGATTTGCGGGTCTGTGTTCGAATACCGCATCGCCTATTTATGCTGTGTAACCTCTTCCCTCATCTGAGAAAGAGAGGAGGGGCAGTGCACTGTATGACCTTCAAAATCCTTCCAGCTCTGTCATCATTAGTCTTCTCTTTTCACACTTTGCAGGCAAGGTTCTCCCCAGGTTGCTCTGCCTATTCCACGAGAGGGAGGACACTGCTACTGGTCCGGGAAGAATTTCCACAGATTAACTGAAGTTTGAGAAGGGAGATCATTTTCTGGATAATCTAGGCACTTCCTTCCATTTCCAAGAACACAATTTTGCTACCTCTTTAAAAGTGATTTTTCTTGAGTCTTTTTTTTTTCTTCTCATCAACCGGACAACCGTGTAGAGAGTCACGGGGCATCAGATGTATGGCCCATTGCTCTTAACATTGAGATGCCCTTGTAGGTTGGGAGAGCTGGTGAGATCAGGTGTGACACACTGAACTAACACTGTGTGCCTAATGGTGCACTGTCCTTGAAAAACTTTGATCAATTTAATTGAACATCACCCACTGAGCTGGTAAAAGACAGGGCACTTTGTATGAGAACCATTGCTTTGCTGATTTTTTTCTTCTACTCTCTGTGATTTCTTTGCAGTGAGGATGTCCTGGTGTGGAAACTCTTTACATCAGTACAGATTGTGGGCAGTTCTGAACTTTAGAGCCTTACAGAGTTGTCTGGGGGCACACAGAGCTTAATTGACTTGTCCATGCTCCCACTACTAATATATGTTAGACTTGAATAGAGATCTTCTTGTATCTAAGGTCATCTTTTCTATATGCTACTCTGTGAGGCTGCCTCCTGCACATATTGTGTACTTAATTAAAAAAAAAATTAATTGACTCGAAGTCACTTAAAGCATAGTTGTTTTTAACTGAGAAGCCAAAACTTGAGTTTCTGTTTTAATGAAGAGAGTTTTTAACTATGCATCAGTGGTTCTGGGCTCTAGTTCCAGTTATACCACTCATATGACTCTGGGCAAGTCACTGCTGTTTCTCAGTTTCCTCCTCTGTAAAAGGGGGCATAGTAACCTTTATCTGATGGCTTCTTTGTTTGTGAAGATAAAATGATTTATATAGAGGCATAGCATGGTTTTGTGCCAGTCTCACTGGATTTGACTCAGAGAACCCTTGGCTTTGTGATTTACTACCTGTTCCACTTTGGGCAACTTATTTACTCTCTCTGTGTCTCAATTTTCTCATTCGTAAAGTGAAAGGGTTGGAGTAGTCAATAAGATCCCTTCTGGATTGAAATGTTATTATTCTATAATATTTACAAAAGCACTCTTTAAATTGAAAAGAGCTATAAGGGAGGCTCTCCGCTTAAACGGCCACCACCTTGGTTAAGACCCTGATTTCTCTCTCTTACCTGGACTATTGCAATAGCCCCAATTGGTTTCTCTCTTCTTCAATCCATCCACTACACCAAAGATCCACAAAGTGATCTTCATAAAACACAGGTATGACCAAGCCACCCCTCTGCTCACAACATTCCAGTGTCTCTCCCTGTTGCCTCTAGGATGGAATACAAAGGCCTCTGGCATTTGAACTCTTCACCTTCTGGCTCCAGCCTTCTTTTCTAGACCTATGGGCACGCTGCTTTCCTTCAAGGGTGCAATTCAATAAGTCTACTTGCTGTTCCTCAGACAGGACTTGTTTCTCTGTGTCACTGCTGTCTCTCCATGCCTTGAATGCACTTCTTATAACTTCCGGACCTTAGAATCCCTAATTCTTATAGAATCTCTAGCTTCTTTCAAAATCAATTTGGCTACTGCCCAGTGCTGAAAAGGCTTAACTGGACAAGGTAAGCCCTGAGTGGTGGCTTAGTTGACTTCCCCTTCTATAAGAGCCCTTTCCTGATCCCCCTTCCCCACCCTAGTTAGGGATATCTGTTCATAGGCTGTTTATTTTTGTCTCTTCCCCTAGCTCCTCAAACAGTGCCTGAGCTTAATAAATGTTTGTAGATGAAAACGATGATGACGATTGTTACCTTTCTGACAGGAGCCCAAATGTTCAACAGGTTTGTGGATAGTCATCTGCTGCCCTCCTAACTACAATCACTTCCAGGAATTGCCTTGAAAGGCTCCATGTTTCCCAGGGAGTCTTTCCAAAGGCTCACAGGGTTTCTCCCAAGACCCTCCTTGCATACTTATTGCAGCATGTAAACTGAGGAGTTGGGGAGGGAGAAAGTGGCATGAAACAAAGGATGATTTCTCTCCTGTCTTCCCCACACAATACAAAGCTCCATCCTTTTACTAAACTACTAGGCAGAAAGAAATATATGACATCAGGGACCCAGAGCTGGTGTTTTTAGTCTTAAAAATCCATTGGTCTGTACCTTTTGGTATAATACTCAAGGGGCACTGAGGCAGAAAAGGCACTTTGCTTCTTCTCAAGGGATCAGTACTTGGTTCCTTGTGTCACTGCATACGTCGGGAAAACAAACGTACCTCCCCTTCATGCCCCTAAAACAACACAAACTACTTAGAAACTGTCTATCCAAGAAAATGGAACTTGTCTGGGCTCCCAGGCGAGGTATTTAAGAGAGGCACAGATCTGGGTATGGTTTCCAATTCCCCTCCGCCTCCCTTTAGCTGCACTTGACCGACCACACCTCAGCGAAGTCCCATCACAACTCTGGAGTCCAAGCTAAAGGTTATGACCTGGGAACAAACTGCCCCAGACTATCCCTCACAGTTCCCAGATGGGGTCAACACAAGACTCAGTTGCGTAGCCACTGCTTAAATTTGTATCTCCAGCTTCCAAATCCAGACACCGGAAGGCACCCGGCATGGAGTGCAGACAACTTCCCTGTCTACCTTTCTTCCACCACACCTCGCTTTTTCGACCTTTTTCCGGTCTTGCCTTTCCAATTTCACAGTCTCTTTTCTTACCCTGGATGGTTCTGGCCCCAGTGCACGAAGTCCCATCTGCACCTACCGCTCCAGCTCTGAGCGGCCACGGGGAGGCGCCCGAACTCCTTTCTGTCTCCAAGGAGCGAGGCACGCGGATGGATTTTCAGGGTTGCGCTCTGTCTTTTCCCCTCCCATCCTCCCCACCCCGTGAGCCACGGGCGCTCGCCTGCACGATTTCACACTTTCAGTGGGTCTGCGGGATCGGATGGAAAAGTGGAAGATGTAAAGCCACACTGCGGGCTGTCCCGGGAGACTGCTTGGGTGTACTTTGAACTGCTTGCAAAGAGGAACGTGCTTAGTTCTAGGTCTCTTTCTTCCAATGCTGATGAGCTGTCTAGCTCTTTGGGACAAGCGAGTCACAATAATTCCACGTCCAGTCAGAGGCTTCTCCCATCATCATACGGGGGAACCGTTACTGGGGTTGCTGTGAATTACACGAAAGCAGACTTTCAAGCACAACCCCTTCTCAGTTTCCCATCTAAGGGCTGCTTCTGAGAGCAATTTTTAAAAAGATAAAAGAACCGAAAGACTTAAAAAAAAAAGGTTTTTTTTAGCTACTTCCTCTGCGCACACACAGGAATGACACACCTCTCTAGTAGTACCGGCCATCTTCTAGGAACAAGGCCCACGCCACCCAAAGGGCGGAGTTGGAGAGCTGGGGTCCCGGGAACTCCTCAGCTGTCTTAAAGAGAAGCTGCTCTAGGGGTCATTGCTTCCACAAAAAGAGTTAAGCTTCCCCCAAATCCCAAATGATCAGAAACAAAAACCTTACCACATAATACAGGACAGGAGTACGTACTCCAGAATCAGTAGTTCTCTGTTTTTCCCCTTGTAGTCAGTACCCGGGACAGTTTAAAGGAGAAAAATAAAACCATCCACATCCCAGCCCTTCCTCACCAAACCTCCCCAAACAATTCATCTTCTTTTCTGGAAGAGGGTGGCAAGATCACCTCCAGAGATCTTGGTACATACGGAGCCTCTGAAACGCAGGTTCCTGTTTTGCTTTCTGCCAGATTTGCTTCTATCATCAGGAGGAACAGGGACATCCATTCCTGTTCGGATAACGCATCTGTTCTGGTTGGGGGTGGTGGTGGACCTGCTGCCGACAACACCTCAGTTTTCTCTGGAGACTAGACCGCCCTCATGTCCTCTGGCAGACTCATTCCATACTGCCGGAGAGAGCAAAGAGGAAACCTGATCTCTAGGCATGAGAACGAATGGTTCAGATGCCACCATATGACATGCACTCTGTCGTCCCCTCCCCCAGGTCCCTCTCCTAATTAAGTTTCGGGATTTTTATGTATGAGAGAATGATAGAGACAAACAGAAACAGGAGCACTTATTCATGGAATGAGGCAAGAAGAGAAATATTTGAATGAGGAAAGGTTTAAGGCCTTGAAGTCTCTTCTCAATAACATGGAAGATACGGTGGAAGGAAGTTGGGCTTCTGGCTCACCTTAATTTCTAGCTAACATTACATGGGGTCATGCAGTTAGTATGAGTCAGAAGAGGGACTTAGACCTAGTTCTCTCTAATTCCAAGGCTGTATTCATCTTCTATGTGATGGCTGCCCCCATGCTTGGAATGCTCTCTTCACTTCTATCTCATGGCTTTCCTTCGAGACTCTTGCAGAAGGCCTTTCAGTTTCCCCCTCACTCCCCCCCCTCATGCTTTCTTTATGAGCTGACTTTCCATTTACACCAAATATATATCTTCTATAGACAATAGTTGTTTGCATGTTTTCTCCCTCAATGAGTGCACTTTTGCATTTGTTTGTTGAGCTTTGGACATTGCTTGGCACCTAGAAAACTCTTAAATGCTTGTTGACTAACTATCCAAGGGCTACTTTTCATGTATTGCACATAATAGTTGTTTAATTTTTGTTGAATTGAAAAGACAACCCCAGAGAGTCCTGTTTTATCCCCAAATATCAATCCCATGCTTGTTTTTTCCATCATTTTCCATCATTACAGCTAAATTCCTTTGCTTCTTGCCCTAGGTGAGCATAGAGGTAGGCAGAAGTAGGCCTAGGGGGAGTATTACAAGTCACCAGCATACCCAGGTACCCTTGGCCCATATTCTAAACATATATGTATGAAGGCCATCTTCTTTTATGGAGCATGTTGAGAGTTGCCATTCCTGCTTACAGTGAAAATATAGGTACTCTGGAGCTTGGCTCTCTCTTTTTTCCTGTCTCTCCCCATCCTAACCAATGACCCTGAGAAGGAGATATCTTGGTATCTTTAATACCCCAAGTCCCCTAGGGAAATGAACTCCTGGAAGTTGTCAAGTATCATCAACTCACACTTTAGCATCATTCCTGATGCTAGGTGAGAGCAGATCTTGAGAAAGAAAGGTTTCTTGACAAGGATTTCCTTAAAACTCGTGTGAGTAGATGAGTAATACATTTCTGCTTAACTTATCCACTTTGCTTGAAAAGTGAGAACCAAGGCCAGGATTTGGAGGCCATGCATTTCCCTTCAGATTTCTGCAAGTAGCACTATCACATCTTGTTCTGTAAACTCATTCCATTGTGTGCTGGTGAGTTTTGCTCCCTCTTTGCTTCTGGGCTGAGTACAGAACTGCGCCATTTGCCAAGGACAGGGGCAAATTGGCTGGTGATTTCCAGTACTGCAGTAATCGATATCATCTACTGAGTTAGTGCCTTTTTATGGGGTTGGGTGCAGTCACATAAATGAATTTGGGCTGTGTGTGGTGGGGCATTTAACAAAGAAAACCCTGTTCTTCCTCATTGTGTTTCCTGAAATTTGGTTGTTGTTGAGTTTGGAAGGGGCCTAAAAAATACCATACTTCTGAATTTCAGACATCTGATTGGTTATTTGGAGCTACCTCGTGCCATTCTCCTTTCCTCTTTTTCTCCTTGCCCAGTGAGAGTATTATTCATTTTTGACCTCGTCTGTTTAAGAGGTGCAATGAATAAATTCTAGAAAGCAGCTAGGTCATGCAGTGGATAGAATGCTGGGTCAGAAGTCAGGAAAACCTCAGTTCAAATTTGGCCTCAGGCACTAGCTGTGTGGACCTGGGCAAGTCACTTAACTCTGCCTCAGTTTCCTCATCTGTAAAATGAGCTGGAGAAGGGAATGGCAAACCATTGTTGTATCTTTACCAAGAAAACCCCCAAAAGGGGGTCACAAAGAGTTGGACATGACTGAAAATGACTAAACAACATCAAAATGAATAAATTCTGGAAAGGAATTGAAAAGTGCAGCTGTTGGCAAAGTACATGACACTCCAAGGCTCTCAGTGCAGATCTCCGATCTTGAGATGGGGTCTGCCCTTTTCATTTGAAAAGCAGGGTGAGGGTGCAAGATCCATTTGTCCACTGTATTTCAGAGCCATGACTCTTGCATGTAACTCTTTTACTCATACTCATATTTAAAAGGGGATTTGGGATCACGATTTGAAACATGAAGAAAGAAGGATGAATTTAAGTCACCAATAGATGAAAGAGCTCTGGTTCCTCTTTGAGGATCTCTTCTCTTTGAGAGACAGGCTTTATAACCATGTCCAATGTACTGCCCTATACTGAGCAATTAGTAGGACTACTGCCTTAGGAGAGGCTGAAAACCATGGCCAATGGTCCTTCTTTCTGTAGGACCCAGACACCTGATTCTAGGACACTGTCCAGAGAGAGGCAGGCTTGTCATCTATCCAGTTTCCCAGGCCTCCTTTGTTTTTATAAGATGGAAGAAAAAAGAAAGATCACTTACTGAGGAAGGGTTAGGGCTAGCGCGGGGAATTGATGGGAGGAGGCTGGAGTTAGGAGGGAGGAGACTCAGAGGAAAGAAGGGGGAGAGAAGAAGAGGGAATTGGGGAGAGAAAGAAGGGGATGCCATGGAATGTCCAATTAGGTGAGGTTCAGGACAAAGATTTCCCAATTGACTGTGTTGGGCATTGGGTTTCCCAGGAGGATGAGTGCCAGGAGAGGAGTTCTTTCTGTGGGAAACAAAGCTTTTTCTGCCTTTCCTGGCCCACAAAGGAGCTCAGCTGTGGAAAACAAATTGTGAAAAAGAATGGGGTACGTGCCCCGGGGCAATATCAGACCATAGGTAGGTAGGAAGGTGGCTTGTGCCAGAAACACTGTGCACTCTATGAAGCTGGTTAAGTGTCCTGTACGTTTCTCCTACTTCAACTCTTTCCAAAGTGTTCTCCCTCCTTATTCGAAGCCTTGACCACCTCGCAATGACTGTTCTTTGGCTCGCTCACCTAATTGGTGAATCTCTCCCTGGGATAGCTGGCCTTCACTTCCAGCTCAGTTCACTCTCTTCACTGCTCCATCTGGTCACCAACTGCCCTCCCCTATCCTTCATTTTCCAGCTCCCCTTTATGTTTTGTCTCCCTCTATTAGAATTTAAATTCCTTGAGAATAGTCTTGTTTTCTTGTATTTATATCCTCAGTGCTAGACATAGTGCCTAGCATATAAGTGCCTAATAAATGTTTGTATGTATGTATGTATGCATGCATGTGTGCATGTATTTGTCTATAGTCTTTATCTATTTCCTTCCTTTCTTCTTCTCTCTCTCTCCCTCTCTTCATCTCTGCCCTTCTCTTTGTCTGTCTCTGTCTCTCTGTCTCTGTCTCTGTCTGTTTCTGTCTCTGTCTGTCTGTCTCTGTTTCTGTCTCTCTCTCTTTCTCTGTATCTCTATTTCTGTCTCTGTCTCTCTCTGTCTCTCTGTCTTTCTCTGTCTCTCTCTCTCTGTCTTTCTCTGTCTCTGTCTCTGTCTCTGTCTCTCTCTCTCTCTCTCTCTCTCTGTCTCTCTTTGTCTCTCTCTCTCATCATTTCAAAGCAGCTCTGTTGACCAGGCAAAGCTGACAAGTATGAAGAAAGACAGAAGCAACAAATCCGCACATTTGAAATCAGTTAAAAAACCCAACTACACAGCTGAAAGGTGAGGCAGTATATTTTAGTGAAAGGGCCATCAGTCTCAGAATCAGAATCTCTGGGGTCAAGTGCTGGTTTTACTGTTTACCAACTTTGGGCAAGTCACTTAACCTCTCTCCGAGCTGTAGTTTCCTGGTTTGTAAAATGGGGATCATAAGGCAGAGCGTATGAGAGCACTTTACAAATAGAAAGTATTTAATTGCTATTACAAGCATGGCTAGTTTTGTGTGGGTATGTGGAAGTGGAAGGCTGGGGAGAGGAAAACAGTTGCACAATATTTTTCTTTCGTGCCAAGGAACTCAAGCTAAGGAAGCTGAAATTAGGAGACTTTTGTCTCTAGTTGGAACCAATTATGGACTAATTTTGAAAGCTTCGAATCCAGAAGCAGAGAACTTAGGTTTGAATCTAGGTCTGTTGTGATCTTGGGCAAATCACTGTATCTTCTTTAGGCCTCAGTATCCTCATCTGTAAAATGAAGATTTGGACTAGAAAACTTTCTAAGGTGATTTCTACATCTTAAGGCTATGCTTTTTCCATCTTCAAAGAAAGTAACATTTTTGGGAATTGTTTACTTGGGCAATTCCAGGGGTGAACAAGGCTGAGGTGGAGGTTGAGGAGCGGGGCAGAGTATAGACTTGGCAAACTACTAGACTATACTATTTCTACCTTTCTGGGCTTTTACTTCTCAAAAAGACACTTGTGGTCCTTGTAGTCCTTGCTTCTGATGCAAGATATTTTGTAAGACGCAATGTCTTTTAGTAGGTTCCTCTACAAGAGAGCTCCTGAGGATTATTACATGCTGATAGCACCTGGTGGACTTATCACCACCCTCACTTAAGGCCTCAAATATGTCATAGGTCAGTAATTCCCCAGTCCTTGGGTCTAACCAATACCTTAGCCCATTAAACGTTTCTCTTTCTTTCTTGCCCTGTGCCTCTCCCCAGTCCCTATCTTGCGAATCACTCCTGTCTCTTTCTGGGGTTTGGGCAGTTTATTATTGCGTTCATCTGTTTTAGTCCCTTCTAAGTTTCCTTTAAGGTTTAAGCTAAGCATCTTGCTGCACACTCTAGGGAATCCTGAATGGAACAGCAAGCCACAGAAACAATCAGATAGGGTAGCCCAGAGCTTCGTGGAGCGTCTTAGACTGGACATGCTCTATTGTCTGTTTTAAGCAGCAGGGGTCACTGGTGAAGCTGGTGTTCTACTCTGGATGGGATATTTATTGCTATCAGATAAGACAGCAAAGTCAATACAATAAAGTCCACTGTCTTGAAAGCCACAGATGGAATTTGAGTTGCTGAACATGCCACACACACAAACATGTAGCCCTTTAGGTTAGAATCCTAGAGGCAAGCTTGGATTTAAGAAAGGACCCCACCATTCTGGCTAGAGGTATTTGGGGCAATATTTTAGCAGCTGGCTTAGTTTGCTTTATTCTGGGTTGGGAAAGCAGAAATGAGACTGATCAGACTCTCTCAACATAGGAACTGATCTACGTGTGCGCATTCGTTCATTGGGCTTGAGAGTATCAGTGGAGTCATTCAATCATTTACTTTCAGAGCTAAAAGGACTCCATTAAAATGGAAAGACACAGTCTCACATGCATTCAAGGTAATGATGACTTTCATTAATTGGATTTGAAAAAAGAACACTGGTTTGGGGACAATTTTGACTCCCATTTCATCATGTAATTACAAACCACATGTCCGGAAGAGGCAGCATTGAAGAGTAGGCAGAAAGCAGGCTTTGGAGCCAGGAAGACCTGGTTCCAGTCCTGCCTTTGACACATACTGGCTGTCAAACTCAAATAGGATGGATCCCTGCAGGCTACATACTGACTTAGAAAACTGCAAAGTAATCTTATCAATCTTGTATGTTTTTTCATTCTGTTAAATATTTCTTGTGCCACTGGTTGGTGGAATATTTGACACCTTAATTCTCTAATATCATAAACTGATAGTGTGCTGATAGGGGTAGAGAGGGTGCTGATCTGTAAAGGCAATTTCCTCAGTTGGGAGTTCCTTACACCACTGTGATCATAGGTTGAGTCCTTAGCCTTAAAAGATAAGGTTGGATCATTGGAGCTGAAATTACCAGCATTTTACTATGAACACTTTCAATGTTTGTTTTTTGTCTACTGTTTTTTAATGGTTTATGTATCTCTAATTGGACGTTGTTCTTCAGTTATTTTTCAGTCATGTCTGATTCTTTGTGACCCCATTTCAGGTTTTCTTGGGAAAGATACTGGAACAGTTTGTCATTTTCTTTTCCAGCTCATTTTGTAGATGAAGAAACTGAGGCAAGTAGGGTTAAGTGACTTGCCCAGGGTCACACAGCTACTAAGTGTCAGAGGACAGATCTAAACTCAGGAAGATGAGTCTTCCTGACTCCAGGCCTGGCACTCTATCCACTGGGCAACCTAGCTGCCCAACTGGACATTAGGAAGGCAGCTATTATACAGTAGTGTAATAATCTTCCCAAATGGGACATTGATTTATAGTTTGGATGAACAGTCCATATCAAAGTCCTGTTTTGGCACAGTCCTGTCCCCCCATTCTATTTTTTTGGTATTACTTAATGAGAAGGATCCGTGGTGGGAAGAAAATAAATAAAATAAGATGTTTGAAAATTATTTACATTTGTCCACTCTATTATGGGAGACAATGCGATAGTATGTGAAGAGTGTTGACTTTGGAGTGAAAGGAACATTCAAATCTGACTTTTGTCACTGTCTGTATGAGCTTGAGCAGGTTGCTTCAACTCAGCACCTTAGTTTCCCTTTTTGTAAAGTGAGAGAGTTGGATTGGATGGTCTCTGAGGTTCCCTCTAGCTCTAGACCTAGGCTGCCAATCACCTCCCAAAGCCCGGCTTGGTTTGAGCTTAGCAGCAGTAACGATAACAATAGCCATAGTACTTAGAGTTTGCAAAATTCTTTATATTACCTTATTTGATCTTCATAACAACTCTGGGAGGTGGGTGCTATTTTATCTCCTATTTTACAGGAAAATAAAACTAGAGAAAGTTTAGTGTGACTTTCCTGAGGTCACACAGCTAATAAGTGTCTGAGGCAGATTTTGAACTCGAGTCTTCCTGACTCCAGGTCCAGACTGCATTACCTCAGGCTCTCTATTATCCACACCTGCATATTTTCTACTTTACTGGTGTAGCTAATTGAGAATTATAGCATAGTTCTCTTTCTTGCTTGTCTTTCAGAGTTGAAGTTTTGTCATTTTCCCCATCCATGTGTCACAAACCATACTCTACTTTCCTTTCATTTTAGAACCCACATTATTGTCCTTTGACAAGTGGCCATGGATCTGCCTCAAACCAACCTATAGTTTGGGTCACTTTGTAAAGAGAGAGATGACACTTGGGAGGGCATTCCAAAAGTGTTTCTAGGCTGTGGGAATTCCCACTGAAAGTTGTGAGGAGGAGGGGTCCTTGACCATTATTTAGTCCTTGGATTTATTACCTTTCAACATGGCAGGGTTTTTTTTCCTTTGGCCTTTCCTTTTCTTGGTCAACCCCTTTTCCTTCATTATGGCTTCATCTTTGTTGAAACCAGGCCCAGTGCTTTCCTAGTCTGGCAGCTGTATCACATTAATGCCCCAATAACCTCAAATCCCAGTCTCCTTCTCTGGACTCGTGTATGCAGTCATTCTGAGAGAGTACGGTCTCAACCAGATGAGCTTCATGCAGTGCAGTGAGGTTTGCTTTTCATTGAATGAAGGAATGGTGTAATTACAGAGATGAAATCTTTGCTTGTCAAGCAGAGCCCTGGATAAGGGACCAAAATCTTTTCTGAACATATAAATATCTCCAACACTGAGGCATCCTTTTTACACCCTGTAGCAAATCCTCTTAACCTCCCTATGCCTTTTTTTGTTTGAACTGGACTTTTGATTTCATTGATGATGGTGGGGAGTTCCTGTGAGGAACTTTCTGTCCCAAGGCAGCTCAAAACCTTATATAGCCTGGAGCACTGAAATGTGGAATGATGTTCTCAGGGTAACACAGCTAATAGGTTTCAAAGTTGGTAGTTAAACTAGAGTCTTCTTGATTCTGACACCAGCACTCTGTCCGTTGTTCCATCCTGCTGCTCTTCAGTTTAAGAATCATATATCTGTAAAAAAGAATTCACAGGATCCTAGTTTTAAAAGAGAAGAGACCTTAGAAGCTACCCTGTCCAATTGCACCCCCCTCCCCACTGGATTTTACACATCAGCTTTTACAGGGAAGTTAATTGACTTGTTCAAGGTCATATTGGCAGTAACTGAAAGAGGCAAGATTTAACTCAGCACCTTTGCTTCCAAAGTCAGTGTTTATTATATTGTCCCATACCAACATCTTAGTTGAGATATAAGTATATAAAAGCTCTGGGAATCCTTATCCCAATTGCTACTCTCTTGGATGAGTCAAGACCCCAAGCAAGATCACATCTCCTTCCTCCACCTCCAGAGTTCTAGGGGGTCCCCCTGAGGGGCAGTGGAGTGATTTTTCTAATGCTGTCAGCTTGAGCCCTTTTTATGGTGTACTCTCCCCTATAGCAATCACTAGTATTTCCCTTTTATCACTGATAACTTCCAGTGATTATCACTCCAGTATCCCTTACCCAATAATGTCAATTAGCTTTCACAAAGGTTTTTTTTTTGAGAGGATAAAGAGGGGACCAAGATGGCAGAGTAGAAAAGCACTCAGCTGAGCTCTCCCAACTTTCCCCTCCAATCAACTTTAAAATAGCACCTCAAATAAAATTCTGTTGTGGTAGTACCAATAAAAGGTCAGGATGAGACATCCTTATAGCCCCAGACTCCTTAGGAGGTGGGAGAGAGAGATCTGTGATGAAGGGGAAGAGGCTGAGCCAGAGCCCATGTGGATGAAAGAGAAATGGTGGGACTTGATGGTGGTGACAGAAGCAGCAGCAGCTTTGAGAGCTGTCAAGTCAGAGATGTTAAAGGGACTTGGCAACTGGTAAGAAAGAGATTTCAGGGGACCACGAGCTAGTAGTGGATGCAGGCCCAGATGCTGTTTGGCATCTCCTTGTCTATACCCACTTTTGGATCATAGTTCAACGGCAAAGAAGAACACTTTCAGTTAAGAGGGAGTGGGAGCCCTGAGGGGCAGCATCAATTCTGACCCCAGGGGATTAGGGACTCTTAGAAACACTATCATTTCTCTTCCCAAGGGAAGAGAGGCCCTGAGGAGCAGTATTGATTGCAATCTCAATGAATCTGGGGCCTTTCCTAGTTAAAGACCAGAGTATAGACCAAGAGAACAGTGACCACACTTCTTCCCAGATCACATCACCTTAGAAGTACTGAAAATTTCCCAAACCCCAGAACTAGCTCTGAAAACAACTTGAGATAGGACCTCCCTTTGCCCCTCAGGAACAGAGCACAACTTTACTATAAAGTTCCGAATCAAGAAGCAAAGTGGAAAAATGAGCAGACAACAACAAAAGAACGTGACCCTTTATTGG
>CM053623.1:325521801-325546349 GCA_028646595.1 Phalanger gymnotis | reverse complement strand
TTATTTCCTTTTGACTACTGAGTAAAACATAGATACAGAGACAATTTACGAATCTGGGAGGATGAAGAAATACGGTGGCTGACTGAGCAAATAATTTAAGGTATCAGCACCAATAGGGACTGTATTTCTGCTTCAGTTTGTAGGGGCCGCCTCCCCGAACCTTGGTGATGACCTCTTCATAGGAGAGCCTTTAAAGAGCATTGTTATGTTGCTTTCTGTGCTTACTTTCTGGCCATCTAATTAAAGACTTCCTTTTCCTTGAAAGTAAGTCTTCCATGTCACCAGGTAACCCAGCTAGCATTGGTCAAGAACAGTCAGTACAAAATGGGGCCAGTAGTAATGGTAGGGTTCTAATGCAATGCTTGGAGTAGGTTATAGGATCTCATTATTGGACAGGATCTTGAAGAACAATTGGTCCAACCTCTTACACCGGGGCATGTGGGTAATGTTTAACAATTCACTATCCAGGAAAAAAGAATACTCAGGACACATTTTTAAGTTTGATCTGCTCTGTTAAAATTTACTCTATCTCTTTCTTAAGTCTAGACAATCAAGTAACAATAAATCAAGCCCTGATGTATAGTGCTTGCTGATTTCCAAGGGCAAATACTTACACTGAAAATTTAACAGTTCATGCTCTCAAGTTGGGTTCAACATGTTCCTGCTTCTGTCTAGGAAATAATGAAACTATTCCATATTATCTCTGACAGGTGATCACCCCAAACTTTTGGCAGTGGCAAGCTGGCTAACTTACAAGGCAAACATTTGATTTTTAAGTTGCTATAATTGTTTGCAAATTCTTAAGTCCAAGTTGCATTCTGTAACTTTTATCCTGAAGGTCCTAGTTCTACCTCCAGGAACCAAGCAGAAGATAAGTCTCTTTTTCCCATGAAAGTATTTCAATTATTTGCATGATTTTCTCATGTTCCTCACAAATCTTCTCTTTTTAATTTTCAATAATCCTCAGAAGATTTGGTTTTGAGTTCCTTCACCATCCTGGATGATCATATTGTCTCCTGAAAGAGGAAATTGTCAAAGAGATCTGTGGAGTGACCGATGGGTTCCAATAATGATGTTCATTATCTCTTTTACCTTGGGGAAGCCACTTAGACAAGATAAAGCATTTATTAAGCTCTTACTATGGGAAACATAGTAATGGGAAAACAAATTAAGCACTGGGAATACAACTACAAACAAAAAGAAAAGAAAGACCCTGACCTCAAGGTCCGGAGTCAAGAAGACCGGAATTCAAATCAAACCTCAGACACTTACTAACTGCGTGACTCTGGGCAAGTCACTTAACATCTACCTCAATTTCCTCAACTGCAAAATGGGGATAATATCATAGTGACTTGACCAAGATCACAGAGGCAGTAATCAGAAGTGTCAATTCTAATGGGGGAAGGTAATGCATTAAAAGGAGATGAAAGAGTTGGGGTGGTATACATGTAGAATCAAGGTGGAAAATCTGGAAAGTCAGTAGCTGAATGGGGTGGCTGCCCTGGGTACTTTCTCAAATGCAGGTCTTGGAAAGAAACTCTTCAGTTCGGGAGGGATGATGCTACATGAGTGGGACTCAGTATTCTCATCTCTCAGATTATGGGGTTGGACTAGACAACTTCTAAAGTCCCTTCCAGCTTTAGAGTTATGGTCCCATAATCCTAACCCCCCCAACCTAGACTTTTATTGATATCTTTTATTTTTACATTGCCAAAATTCTCCCTCTGCATCTTTGTAATTCCTTTGCTTTTCTAATAAAGAGTTTTTTAAAAGAAAAAGTGGAAGAGAAAAAAATCAGCAAAATTCATCGATACATTGAAAAAAATTGATTTATTTAATGTTTTGCACCTGTGCCCCACCTTCCCTCCACTATCCCAACACTCTTAACCTCTGCAAAAGAGTGGGTATTGGTTCTCTAATATCTCTTATTTGAGACCATTGTAACAATTTTCATGACATTCATTTTCAATTGTTTTGTGATTGTTGCTTTTTCTGTTTAGACAGTTCTGGTCATTTCGGTGTTGGTTTCTTTTCTTTGCCTATTTCATTTTGCATGACTCAGGTAAGTCAGGAAACATGGAAACATACTTCTCTATATTCATCATATTTATCTTTTCTTATAGCACAGTAATATTCCATTTAATTCTGGTACCACAATTTGTTTAGCTAACAGATGGACATCTACTTGATTCCAGTTATTTGCTACCGCAAAAGTGCTGCTATCAATATTTTGGTATATAGGGAGCTTTTCCTGTAGCCTTCCTCCTACCTCTTAAAAAATAAAAGAAGTAGTGTCTTTTACCAGGCCATGGCAATCTGTCTGCTAACCATGCAATCCTCTTGTCCCAGCTGCAGAAAAGGCATCTATGTGTTTTGAAAGAGCTGGCCTTTCTATAAGAATGTTTGGAGATCATACAAGCCATATACATCTCTGCTTGCCTTAGGAACCAACTCTTCTCATCATAGTGCATGATAGAAGAAGCTGATGTTTTCCATTACTTCTGCAAGTGACATTTCCTTTGTCCAACACATTCACTGCCTTTTCTTTACTTCCACATTCTTGTGAAAACATGAACATTTTGGCTTCTTGTAGCTTTCTTGCCCCTGCATAGAAGATGCCCAGGCTCTTCTAAGTTGAGATTGAGAACATACTCATTTCCATTTTGGAAAAATAACTGATGCAATCTTCCATT
Organism: Phalanger gymnotis; assembly: GCA_028646595.1. Taxonomy (NCBI): domain Eukaryota; kingdom Metazoa; phylum Chordata; class Mammalia; order Diprotodontia; family Phalangeridae; genus Phalanger; species Phalanger gymnotis. Next base: position 325,543,656 of record CM053623.1, on the reverse strand, counting down.
ACAGTGTGCGCCATACAGACCTGCTGTATCTTAGAAGAATAAGAGAACAGGGTGGGGAGGATAAAGCCAAGAATAGAGAGATGGTAACCTTTCCTATACATTGTCTTGTTCAATCTCATTCATTTATTTCTGTGTGACTTATTGGTGCATTCATCTCTTCATGGAGACGCTAACCTTTGATTAACTTGGGTTTCATTCTTCCAGGTGGCCCATGTCATGTTTAAACTTGAAAATGACAGTAAAAACAATGGGTGCTCCTATCTTAACCTGATGATTTCATGAAATGCCTGGGAAAATCTCTAGTGGATTGGGGATTGCAATCCTCAAATCTGTCCCTGAAAAGTAATGATATTGTAACATTTTGAAAGGGTGACAGGGAGCCAAGACCAGGCTTCCCAGTGTGCTATTTCACTCCTTTGATATTTCTGCAATTTACTGTTTCCTTCAAGGGAAATTTATGTCTTCTACTTCTGTGTTCCCTTTGCACATGGCATTTGATGATAGTACTTTTCCCTTAATATTTTGAGTGTTGCTTTGATGAGCACCCCATGACTCAGAAGCAGTCAGAGATGGGAACTTACATCTTATGTATTTCAGCTAAGTTGAGCATATATAACTATACAGCACACTTGACATTTGTCTTAAGGTAAGCAGTCAGTCAGTCAACAAACATTTATTAAGCGCTTACTATGTGCCGGGTTCTGTGCTTGCCACGAGTATACAAAAAAGGCAGGAACAGTCCTTGTGTTCAAGGAGGTTACATTCTCTAGGTGAAGGCAAACATCAAAACAACTAGGTACATATTATATGTATACAGATATATGTTTCATCTAGAGTAGATGAAAGGTAATCTGAGAGAGGAAGGTGCTAGTAGTTGAAAGGACTGGGAAAGGATTCTGGCAGAAGGCAGAATTTTGCTTGGATTTTGAAAGACATTAGAAAATCCTGGAGGCATGGGGTACAGCCAGTTCAAAGACATGGAGTTCATTAGACTGTGAGCTCTTTGAGGCAGTGTAGTTCCTGGAATGAAACACACACTTAATAAATACTTGTTGACTTGATGGAGAAGGCAGATGGAATGACACGTCCAAGTGACAGCAAGAAGACGAAAGGAGCTGGATTGTATAGTGTAAGGACACAGGAAAGGTAGGAAGGGGTTAAGTTGTAAAGAGTTTTAAATGCAAAACAAAAGATGCTATATTTGAACAGCCTGGAGATAATAGGACTTACTAGGATTTATTGAGTTGGGGGTAAGGAGGAGTTGCATTTGCATTTGATCAAAATCACTTCGACAGTTGGATGGAAGTTGGGTTAGAGGGGTGAGAGACTAGAGGTGGGGAGAGCAATAAGAAGGCTATTGCAGTAGTCCAAGTGACAGGCAAGGAGGGTGTTAGTGAAGGTAGAAACAAGACTTTGCCATGATTGGAAATTTGAAGTTAATGAACGTGACAAGTTGATGACATGGAGGCTGTGAACCTGGGTTACTGGGATGACGGAGATGTCCTCAACAGTAATAGGGAAATTTGGAAGGGGGCAGAGTCTTGAGGAAAAGATAATGAGCTCTGGTCTTCTCAATGCTATGTTTGAAATGCTTACAGGACATTCAGTGTGAGATATCTGAAGGGTGATTGCTGATTTAAGACTGGAGCTCAGGAGAGAGAGTAAGGCTGGATATATAGATCTGGGAATCATCTTCATGGATGGTCTTTGCAGCTATGGGAGTTGATAAGATTAGTAAGTGAAAGAGTATTTAAAGAAAAGATAAGAGAGACCAGGGCGGAGCCTTAGGGAACAGCCATGGTTAGTACATACAACGTAGATGAAGACAAAGCAAAGAAGACAGATGAACAGACAAATAGGTAGGAGGCAAACCAGTAGAGAGCAAGGTCATGAAAACCTGAAGAGTGTGCCAGAGCAGATGATGAACAGTCTCAAATACTGATGAGAGGTCAAGAAAGATGACTGAGAAAAGGCTCTTCGATTTGGCAATTAAGATATCACAACTTAGGAGTCATCTTCTGCTTTTCCTTCTCTCACTCTTCATAGCTACTCAGTTGCTAAGTCTACTTCCAAAATTTCTCTCACCTCTGTTCCCCTCTCTTACTTACATGTCACCACCCTAGTTCAGGCCCTCATTACCTCTCTCCTGCTATAGGAAGCAATCTCCTTAAAATTGTTATTATTAAAACACATACTATTCCTCTGATCAAGAAGCTTTGGTGGCTTCTGATTGCCCACGTTTAATTTACAAACCCCTCTGTTTGGCATCTAAAGGCCTTCGTGGTTTGTTTGGCTTCCCCTGATATTTCTAGACTGATTACACGTCATTTCCAATTATGTGCTCTCTGTTCTAGCCAAACCGGTCCACTTCACGCTCTCTTTAGACTCCATTCCATCCTTAGCCTTGTTGTCTTTGCACAGGATATGCCCATATCTAGAATATTTTATTTCTTTTTCTCTACCTCATGGACCTGCTACCTCTCTTCAAGACTGAACTAAAGTGTCATCCCCTGCAAGAAGTCTTTGCTCCCCCATTTTAAGTGCCCTCTGAAGTTTAATGAAAATACTTTATGTTTATTTATCTGTATACATTTTGTTTCTTCCCATAGAAAGTAGGCTTCTTGAGAACAGGGACTTTTGTTTTTGTCTTTGGGTCCCCTGCGCCTACTTGCCTAGTACAGAATCTGACACATAGCAGAGACTTAAACACTTGTTATGTTGAATTGAATTGTTCCCTTCCTGGGTGCTGGGGAATGGCAAAGTAGAGGAAATAGCTACATTCCTTTGAGCATTTATGTTTTTATTGGGCTATCGTTTATCTCAGTGCTCCTGTGAGGATTTAGCTTTTGATGTGATCTTAGAGAGAATAATGATTATGTCGAGGGCTTGGTTCATCACCCAGTAGAGACTTCTATTTCTTCATGTGCTCTTACAAATCTTTGGGCTAAATCAGAGCCTCCCATATAAAATCCAACATCCGGGTTCTGTAAAGCTCCCAGGGGACTGGGTTCTATAAACCAATGTCTGGTTTACAGTGACATTTTGTACTTTATGAAGCCTTCCACTATGATACATTATTTCAGTCTAAGGTCTTATATATCCTGTATAATGCATAGACCACAAAACAATGGAAACAGATCTATGTAATACCTTAATATATAAAGAACAAAATCTGTGCAAAAGATTTTTACACAACTTTAGCATAAAAACAAATATGTGATAAAATGAGAATATTAAGATGTATTATATCACGTCATTTCAATTAAACAAACATTTATTAAGACTCCAAGCAGCATGCTAAGTGTTGGGGTCACAATTTTATTCAATTCAATTCAGTTCAACAAATATTTGTTATTTTTTCCTACATTCAATGTACTTAGTATGCAAAGACAAAAATAAAACAATCATTGGCCTCAAGTTGCTTATAGTCTACAGGAATGCATGACTGAGTGAAAAATGAGTATGAGATAATGGTTTGTGGGTTATTAGAATTTGGATCCCAGGAGGGTTTAACCTTGATTTGGGGAGGGCAGGGAGAGGGAGGACGAGACCAGCTTTCATAGGGTGGCACTACCCTTTTCACTCTCTGTACACAGCCTATAAAGCTCATTGGGGAGACTGAGAACTGGCCCAGTCCTACTATTTTGGAGACAAGTATAAAAGACACCAGTTAGTGTGCTATCTCCCTGATGTGGTAACTCCCAGCATTCTCCACATGGGAAAAAAAGTCCACAGGTATAAGAGAATCCAGAGGCTGAATGAAATCATGGTATGTGCCTGATTCTAACAATGTATACCTGTGTTCTGCTGTTCTGACTGTCCTACAAAAAAGAGGGTTTAAAATTTTCTTTTCATCAAACCAAGAATACTGGCATAATTCAGAACTGGTTGATTTTTAATGCAAAAGTACAGGTTGGTTGACCCAAGGAAGATGCTGAAATTTATAGCAATGAATAACTAACTTGCCCTTTAGTATCAGGCTAGGACCTTGAAGATTTAAGTTCAGCATCATCAAATAATTTTTTTGTATTAAACATTAGACTTATTCTTTGAACTCCTGAATATACATGATTGGTGTACTTAATGAAAAGTGTCAGTGAAAATTGTGGTGCTCAAAAATGATTCCTGAGCCATTTGGATTTTTAAAATGAAAATGAAACTCTAGAAAAACAAGCATGTTATGGCAGAAAGAGCCCTAGAATCAGAGGCACTGGGTTAGAATCCACCTTCTGATATGTACTACGTCTGTGACCCGAGCAAGTCAACTTAACCTCCTTAGACTGAAGTTTCCTCGACTATAGAATGAAGGGGTTGAATTAGATGGCTTTCAAGGTCCAGCCTCCATATCTCTGATGCTATGAGTTTCTGGATAGCATATGATTTGCTAGGGAATCTGTTTTCTGGACTGAAGGTCGCCATTTTGAACAGCCCATCAACTTTCAGCCCAAGAAGTCATTCTACTTTACAGTCAAGGGAAGATCGTCACTTTTCTGTGCCTCAGTCCTTCTTCTCCTTTGTTCCCTCCAGGACCCCAAATGAAAACCCAAGAACAGTGTTCATGTAAGTAATATAAGATGAAAAAACCCAAGGTTCTTAATAAGAAAGTCACTATGTAATGTCTAGCTCTTGTGATTTTCACGTATCACTCGTTAGTCTCTTAATAATGACAAGGCTCACATTTTGGATTATGAGAGAAATGGCACGGTACTTTTCTTCTTCCATTCACTCAGTGCCATTGATGAAGTGCCTATTCTGTTCCAGGCACAATGCTGTTCATCCCTGGCCCTCTACTCACCTAGACCAGGAGGGAATCTGACCCTGAATACACCAGCTGGGAAATACACATACCAGAGGAGAACATCCACCCTTCCATTACAGACATCTTCTGCTTTCACATTGCCCTTGTCTCTGGCAAAAAGCTCCTGGGTTCAGATCTTCCATTAATGATGAGTTAAATGAACCCTGACAATGTTTGCAGAACAGAGGTGATGAGAGACATACAGGGAAAAGACAAACTAGCCCTTGCATAAGCGCTTTCCTCTCTAATGATCTTTCAAGTGGCATTTTTTCCATTTTATCTTTTTGCACTTCTCATATGTCAGACAAGTTTATATAAGTATCAGGGAGCAGAGGAATTACTTTGGAAAGCTGTACACTGACCATGTGAGCATAGCTGTATATACACACACTCACAGGAAGATGCCTAATCTCACTTTGGATTTCTCTAGTGACCAATTGAGTGCACTCCTCATATATAAACCTATGGAGTCCTTGTTTGGCAGTGGGTTGTGTAGATTGCTTGCTTTCTGAAGGGAAAAAAGAGAGTGGAATTTTCCAATATTCTTTGTCCCAGAGTACTCTGGAAGTTTTTTTGGGGGTGCAAGAGAGAGGAGTGGGATATGAAGGATCAGGGACCTTCTAAGCACTTCTGAAATTCTAGCACACACTTATCTACTTAGAAGGTCATTCTTTTTTTGTTGTATTTTTCTTTGGAGCGGAGAAGGCAGGGCAACTGGGGTTAAGTGACTTGCCCAAGGTCACACAGCTAGTAAGTGTGTCAAGTGTCTGAGGCCGTATTTGAACTCAGGTCCTCCTGATTCCAGGGCCGGTGCTCTACTCACTGCACCACCTAGCAGCCCCGGTCATTCTTAATAAGCAATAAAGGCTACAATTAATTTTTCTTATAAAAAGAGAAAGAAAGGAGATAAATGCTTATGAAGCATCTACTATATGCCAAACATTTTACAAATGTCTCATTTTGTGGGAGACAGGTGCTATTATCTCTTCTTTACAGTTGATGAAACTGAGGCAGATAGATGCTAAATGACTTACTCAGGATCACGCAGATTTGATCTCAGGACTGCATGTCCAGAAGACCAGCATCCACCGGAGAGCACACATCTGGCTGAACGGTATTCAGCAAAATAGCGTTTAGCCAATCAATGTCCTGTGGAAACTATAAAGCCAGTGAGGAGCAGGCCTGGCAAAAACAGAATGATGACATCTTTCAAAGACATCACATCATCATTATCTTTTCCCTAGAATTGACCCTTCTTCTAATCTTCCTTATTTCTCTTGAAGGTATCACCATTCTTCTAGTCAACTGGCTAGTAACATTAGTGTTGCCCTCGACTCTTCTCTCTCTAGGTCCAACTAGTTGCCAAATATTCCCATTTCTACCTGTATAACATCTACCTCCATCTCTTTCTCTCTACTCACACAGTCCCCTAATCACCTCTCACCTGAACTATTATAATGACCTTAATCTCTGCTCACTCCAGTCTTCATACAGATGCCAAACTTTTTTTAAGCACAGATCTGACTATATCACTCCTCTACTCAATAAAGTCCAGTGATTCTCTATCGCTTTTAGGATTAAATATAAATTCCTCTTGTTGGCTCTTAAAGCCTTTTATAACCTGACCCCAACCTACCTTCCCGGTCTCATTATATCTTTTTTTACTGCACCTTCTTGTACTCTCTAGTCCAGCCAAACTGGTGTTCTTGCTGTTCTTCACATATGGCACTTCCTATTTCATCACTGTGCCTTTGCACTGGCCATCTCTTGATCCTGGGTTGAACTTATTACTTCTGCCTTTTAAAATCTCCCTTTTAGTTCCAGATGTAGCTCCAGCCACACCTTCTATAAGAAACCTTTCCTGATCTCCCTAACTACTAAGATTCCTCCCTTTTGTTGTTCAGTTGTTTCAGTCATGTTTGACTTTTTGTGATCCTGTTTGGGGTTTTCTTGGCAAAAATACTGGAGCGGTTTGTCACTTCCTTCTCCAAGGATTTTTTCATAACTAACATCATTTAAGTACTACTGGTTTATTTTGTAATATGTATATACATATATATGCACATATATATGTATATATTCTGCCTGTATTTGTGTTTGTGCATGTTCATCTTTCCCAATAGAATGTGAGCTTCTTGAAGGTTGGAATTGCTTAATTTTTTACCCTTATATCCTCAGTGCTTTTACACCATGTATGGCATATGGTAGGCACTTACTAAAGGCTATGCTTTTTGACTATTTGAAAAAATTAGTGGCCCAGAAGAGGCAACACCATGTGTTGACCCTGGCATACATGCAAAGCCATGCGTATTCTCTATGTATGTATCTCAGCGCCATGTTTTCCTTCCACCTATACATCTCCATTTATATTTCCTATGTGTGTTCATTCTTTCTATTCATAATGGGTCGGATGTTTTGCCCCAGGTTGATGTGAGGAAGCCTTTTTGCTCCCTTTAAAAACTATGATATTTCATTATGTGCCTTTGCTTTAGACTCATCTGTCTTGGCATTATTAAAGACAAATCTATCAGTGGGGGCTTGTGAGTTATGGGTTGAGTGAAGGCCCATGAAATACCTTGAACCTAGGGTAACTTGTCTCTGGGAGAACCTGCCCAGAAACTTGGAAATGCCCCTAAATATTTCTCCCCTTATTAAAATACAAGCTGAGATTTAGCTAACATCTTTGAGTTGGCAAAGTCTCTTTCTTATAGTATCTCATTTGATTCTCACAAAACCCTCTGTGAGGTAGGTGCAATTTTTAAAAATATATTTCTGATTTTACAGATGAAAAAGGTAAGGCTAAGAGATATTAAATAATTTGGCCGAGGTAAAATTTGGCTGAGGATTCGAACCCAGGACTCCAAGACATTCTTTTCAGCGCAATATCCATGCTGCCTCTTTCTCCGCCATCCTGAATTTAAGCAAACCCCTGTAGGGTAGAGATTATGCTGCATTTTATATTTGCATCTCCAGCACTTATCATGGGGTCTTGCACATAGTAGGTACTCAACAAATATTTGTGGAATGGAATAAAATTCACGAAGAAATATTGTTGCCACGATATGATCAATAGCCTTTCAGGTAAGTTATTATTTTTTCATCTACAAAGCCATTTTCCCCCTTTCTATTTTTGGTCTCAGGTGATTTGATCTCTTCTTGATTAACCACATACAGTTTGCCCAGACCTAAATAGCAGAGCTGGGAAGGGAATGGTATGAAAAATCTACACTTGATGAGGTCTAGTATCTGTTAACATTAGTGTTGGCTCATGGCCTTGTGCAGTTGGCCTCCAAGCTGAAGTTTATCTTATTACCCTTGTTTTGACATGGGAAAATAACTTTAATGCAGAGTACCTCCAGGCTGCCTCTTTTTATTTCTAGATGTTGGAAGAAATATCATCTTGTTCTGAAAGATCACCCCTTCAGGCCGTATTACAATTCTCTCTCATCCTATAGCTCTGAGATGGAAACAAAAGACGCGACCCAGTTCATCCCCCTGTGTTCAAGCAAGTAAGGGGTTATCATCCCCATTTCATAGTTGAAGTAATGGAGGTAGAAGATTATTGGGTGACTCTCCAGAATTCAGGCACAGCTGTTGAGTAGTGGTGGTGGTGGGAACTAGTACTCACGTCTGTTGCCTTCTACAGAAAATATTCATTGACCTCCAGCGTTTCTTCCCGTATCATATGTAAGACATTTGATTGTCTCTGGCCTCTCTTGTTGGAGCTACATTCCTTCTGCAACCTTTAAGCAGGTCCAGAATCAGAAGAAGATCAGGTTTGGACAAAATTATAAAGTAGGCAATTCAGCTGGAAGTCTTTCAGCATCTCAATCAATATGCATTTATTAAGCACCTACTATCTCCCTTCCCTTTTTTGTTGATTATACTGAGCATTTCATTGCTCCCCCTAAACGGGTATCTTCCTGCTGACACCCATGGTTTATCATTGATGATAAACCCCCCCTCCCCATTATGGCCCATTCCTCCCAGCCCCCTGCCCAAGCACCCATCTTCCCTCCAATGCCAGTGAGATTGATCAGCTCTTCATTCTATTCTCTCAAGGCCTAGACTCTAATGAAAGGTATTTCAGGTAAGGTAAAATGATAAGATGGCATTATAGTAGGTTGGCGAACAGTTCTGGGGAGACAAGACCTTGTCACACTTCTTGAATCAGTTTCTCATTTCCCCTATAAATCAGGGCTGCTCCTGCCTCTGGTGGAGTGGCATCACACTGGTCTGAAATGTCTTGGGAAGTTCTATTTGGCCTGGCATCCTTTCCAGTTCAGAAGGTCCTGGTAGTCTTATTGGGGCTTATAAGGTATGTTGTATCGTAACCCATCAATACCTACTTTCAAAAGTTTGTGCTGGGATACTATTATTCCTCTACTGAGTATTGAACGTTCCTTGTTCTGGAGTTCAAATATCCTTTAGAACATGGCAGCATAGTATAATTTGAAAAAAGCACTTACAAAAATTCAAAAGATTTGGATCTAGGTCCTGGTTCTTCCCCTAGAGGCTATATGACTAATGTGGGCAAGTCAGCTCTGCTAAAATGTCTCTCTAGTGACCTCCTTATCACCGATACCTGCCCCTGCCTCCAATCTTTGTCCTGATCTTCCTTTTTCTCTCTGTATTATTTGACTCTAAGGATCACACCTTTCTTCTTTATACTTTATGCTCCCTTGGCATACAAGGGATAACATGGGATAGTAGAAAGGGTGCCATATTTGGTATCAGAAAGACTTGGATTCAAATCCTACCTCAGAAACTAGCTGTGTGATCCTGGGAAAGTCACATAACTTTTGTGCCTCACTGTCTTCATTTTAAACAATGCGGTTGAATGTGATGGTTCCTTCCAGCTCTAAATCTATTGTCTTTTTTATGGTCCTCTTTGTATCTCTCATAGTACTCCTTTTCTATCTCCCTTGCTGGATCTTTACTCTTTTCCTATCCCTTAAATATAACTAAGGTTTTTCATAGACTTTCTCCGTCTAATTATACTTTTTCCTTTGGCAATCTCATCTACTCCCTAAGCTTCAATGATCATATCCACATAAATGTTCCCTAAATGTGTAGCTCTAAACACAATCTTTCTTTAGAATTAGTCCTTTATTTCTGGCTGTCTGTTGGCTATTTCTGCCTGGATATCCTGCTGGAACCTTAACCTCAACCAATCTAAAACTGAGCCCAAAATATCCCCTCTTAACGCCACTCTGAACTTGCACTTCTGTCTGTTATGTCAGCACTGTCTTCCTCATCCCCCAGGCTTGTGAACTTGGAGTTGTCTTTGGTTCTCTTTGATGCTTCCCTGGCTCTCATTGGACAAATACAATCAGTTAGGAAAGTCCTGCTATTTTAATCTCCACTCCTGTATTTATTGGATATTCCCCTTTCTCTCTCTTCCCAATTTACAAACCCTAGTTCAAACTTGTCACTATTCAGGTAGATTATTGTAATATTATGCTAACTAGCTTTCCTCCCATAGGGTATACTTTCTCGGCCATACTCCACTTAGTACAGCCCAAGTAAACTTTCTATTGCAACACCACAATTACAGCTTTCTGTTACAGTTACTCAAAAAACAAACAAGCAAATAAACAAAAAACGACCCTCAAATCTTCACCTTCCCTAGTGCCTACTGAATAAAATGTAAGCTAGCATTCCAGGCCCTAAACAATGTGGCACCAAATTCCCTATCTAGCTTTATTTCTTATTACTCCCCTTTGTGTAGTCTATTGGCCAGACCAACTGTACTGTTCTCTGTCCCTTGTTCTTATCCCATCCGCTTCCTTTCCTGTGTTTGCTTTTGCTAGCTCATATGCTTAGAATATTCTAAGCCCTACTTGTGGAAGTATCCCTCCTCCCCCTTCTTTCAAAGTCCAACTCAAATGTACCCTCTTTCATTAGGTCTTCTCTTGGTCCTCCCCCTGCTTAAAATGATCTCTCCCTCTTTCGTGAACTTTTGCCTACTTTTTTGCCCCATCCTTTTCTACCTTGTATTGTAGTTACTTGTATACATTTTGTATACAAATGGGTAAACTGTCCACAACATCCATGCTCATTTGACTATAAGCTCCCTGAAGGCAGTGATTGAGCCATTTTTCAGTGGGGGAAAGAGTTTCTAGCTCAGTGTCTCGTACGCAGTATGCTCTCAATAAATGTTTGCTGAATATTTTCAATAAATATTCATTAGCCAGCTATGGTATAGCCTTAGAGCACTGTTCTAGGTGTTGGAGGAAATACAAAATTTAGATATCCCATCATCCTGCCCTCATGGATCTTGCAATGTAATAAAAGCCCCTTATTCTTTCTGAGCTTCAGTTTCCAATTCTGAAAATAATATCTCCAGTTTTCCTTAGCCCTCTAAGGTTACATAGCTTTCCTTCATACCAACACAGTGAAGAAGTTAGCTCAAAGATTATTAATCCTATTACATTATATTATTCCTACTGTTCCTCTTCAGGTCAAGAAATAGATTCAGAGAGATTAGGTGAGTTGCCCAAGGTCACACAACTAAGCAGTAGTAAGGTCCCCTTGACTGTGAAGCTATCGTTCTTTCCACAACACTCATTGCCTGGCTGGAATGATCAATCACGGAGATTCCTTCTAGCTCTAAATTTCTATGCACCAGCCTGTGTGACACATGGACAAGGTCATTGGAGATGACAAAGCTTTTCCTTTCCTTGAAGAGTACAGTGTAGTAGCACTAGTGTGTTTTTAAACATATGGACCAGCCCATTATTAGACAAGGAACTTTGTGGGCCCACCTGACCTAGGTATGTATCATTTTTGAGAAATGGGATTTTGCCATCAGTAAGAACACACATGGTACGGTTGGGAGGTTTTTTTTGGGGTATGTGTATCTATTTCTGCAATTTCATTAGTGTAGGGAAATGTGGCTATGAAAACTCTCCATTGGTATATAAAAGAACTCATCTGTAACATATTCTTAGAGAGTTATCTGAGACATTTAGAGGTTAAGTGACCTTTGTATGGTCACATAGCCGGGTCTTCCTAAATCTAAGGCCAGTCACCTATGGCTATGCCATGTTGTGTGTTTGAGCAGGTTAATGTCAACCTGTTGAAGATATTGTTCATACATTGCCAGTTTGAAGGCCATCTATTGGTTTAAAGACATATTCTCTGATATAGTGGAAACAGGACTAGATTTGGAGTCATAGAAGACTTGGGTTCAAATTCTGCCTCTGACACATGTTAGATGTATAACTGCTGACAAGTCCCCTAATCTGTTTAAACCTCTGGTCCTTCAGTTATAAAATGTATACATATAATGGTACCTCCATCATAGGGTTACCATTTTATTAAAGTGTACTCATGCTAGGTATTACCATCCTAACTGTTCTGTGGAGCATGGAAGAAAGAATAAAAAAACTTCTCCAAAATTAAGGTGAAGAACGACAGTATTTTTTGATGAGACAACAACCTTTCTAATAATCCTAGAAAATATGACAGCAGAAGCCACAATCTATCCTTCTAAAACTGCTTATCTGAGGGAGGAAAACCAATAAATTCTATTGGTTAGTCACTACTTACTGCCATATGCTCTTCTGCCCCAGAAGAGATATTCCCAGCGGGGAACAGCCAGTTGGGTCCCACACTGGTGCTTTCTGTAGGTAACAAGCAATATATTGCAGCATGCAGCAAGGTTGTGCCGATACCAAGAGAGAATCTGTATCTGTAGTCTTTCATTTTATACCAGATGAAGGTGGCAGACAAAAGAAAAAATTCTAGCAGGATCCACAGGTATCTGATATATCACAAGAACAGCCATAGTATTTATTAATAATATTGATATATTTCATATACTTAGAGCAGGAAGCAGTCCTAAGACCCTAGATATCATTTCCTCCAAACCCCTCATTTGACAGATGAAGAAAATGAGGCTCATTGACTCATCTGCATGCAATGATACTGAATGAAAGAACCAGAATTCAGATCCAAGTCTCCAGACTCCATGCCCTTTCTATTATATTATGATTTTTCTCTTTATAGTTTGTAAAACACTTTGATATCCTTGTCTAATTTGATCCTCAACTTTAAGTAGGGTGGGTATTTTAGCTCCCATTTTTCTGATGAAAAAAACTGAGGTTGACCAAAGTTAAATGGCTGGCTCAAATAAACACACATAATAGATAGCAAGCTGAACCTAGACTTTTTGGATACAATATTCAGTGTTCTTTTCCTAACATTATGTCACTACTATGTCATGGATATTTTTGATACTTCAATGGATAGATAATCTCATCGACATGGATTTTCTCTTCAAAAATACAGATCAGAAGTCATCCATTCTTGTGCATCTTATGGGACTCTTGTCCATATTCTCCATACGTGTTGGAGACTTTTTCCTAGATCTCTTGACATTGAGTGGAGGCTCACCATAACTTCATTGGTCACTTGGCGATGAATTCTTTGGACAGGGCTACTCAAGACCACGAGTGTACTAGAATAGATAATCTCATTTTAGGGTCCATATTGTGCCTTTTGAAAGGACACACGATGGAGTGTTTTTTTCGGCACAATTATTTATCAGGGTTGTTTTGAAGGAGAGGGAGAAGAAACACAACACAACAGATATTGGATGCATAAAATCCCAAAAGGGCTGTCCTAGTGAGACTGATAGAGCTTGGCTCATATGATAATAGCTGACTCTCCTTTGAACAGAGAGGACAGTCTTAAGACTAACATAAACAGTTCAAGTTACTACACCATAGATGCCTATGCTACTGATAAGAGATACTGCTACAAGCTAGCTCCTTGGGGAAGCCTGCACCTCATTGGATTCGTAATGGAAAATATATAGGTGCTAATGAGATGAAGGAACTTAATGTGAGTGCCTTTAATGAGTGTCTCAGTACTTAAAGTTGTTACCAATTCTTGGTTCAAGTATGTAACGGAAATGCATCAGCCTTCATTGTCAGCCAAGAAAGCAATTCAATTTACCCTTCTTACACTCTAGTTCCATTTCCCTAGCAAGTCAAAAGCAAGTTGAGGAAGAGCAGTGATGGTTGCCCTAGTCCAGAAAAGAACATGAATTGGTGCCTATTTAACTCGGGCAACCCTCTTATTAAGGGAATTAATGCTGAGGTGCTGGGAAGATTTCATTCCTGCAGAATTTGCAAGGTCTACTATGTATGAGCCTAATCACATGAATATATTTCTTAGGAGTAAAGCAAATTTGCTGCTTGCAAAATGGACCCCATGGTGAGAGCCAGCCATGTGAGAACCAGCCACATGAGAAGGGGCCTGGTTTCACTGTTCTCAGCATCACCGATAAAGCTGTTTATTCTCGGAGTCTGGAGGAGATCCAGCAGGATTTAGTTTTATGAGGTTTAATGTAAAGGTGTTGTATTTCATGAGATGAAATCATAACACAGTGGGTTTGCAAGAATTTTGAAAGATTATTTTTTCAGAGTGTTGGCAAGCACCCTGCCCAGGAGAATTATGTGTCTAAAGGAGAAATATAGATCCTCTTTCATTGGATTGAAATGATAACTAATCCTTAATCCCACCTAGATGGCCTGGGTACAGGCTTGTTGGACTGATTTAGAGGGTATAGAGCAGGTAATGAGCCTGATTTCTCTTGCGAGGTGCAATTTTCAACTGTTTGTGGGTCTGTGTCTTCAAATCCTCCCTGAAACTTATAGTTACCTGGGTGAGATATTATTTTTGGTCTGTGCTAGTGACTTTAATATATTTATAGGTCTTGCTATAGGACTCATCCACATGTGTATTTTCTAGATATTTTTTAATTGAAATGAATATTTAGATAAGAGTACAGAACCCTGTCCCATTCTTCCTTGAGTTTTGTACCCCTTTGACTCTTGTGATATTTTAAGCAGATAAATCTTTCTCTGCTTTGGTTCTTTATAAAGCTGAGCCAGTCTCTCTTCTAGATTTGACTTCCTTACTCCCCTTCCCCACCTCTTGTTCTGGGGGCTATATAATTGTCCTCAAGAGAAAACTTCTCTGAATATGAACCCAGATCTTCTTTTCTTTTCTTTTTTTTGAAAGGGGAAGGGCCAGGAAATTGAGCTTAAGTGACTTGCTCAAGGTCACACAGCTAGTACTTGTCAAGTGTCTGAGGCTGGATTTCAGCTCAGGTCCTCCTGACTCCAGGGCTGATGTTCTACTCACTGTGCCACCTTGCTGCCCCCCAGATCTTCTTTTACACCAAAGTAGTCATCTATGGTCAGGTTCTTTTTCCTTTACTCACTCATTTTTATTTGGTTTTATCTTATTTTTTAGCAGCTTATTATTATAATAACAATTATTATAATCAAACTTTAATCTTTAATTGTAGGTAATGTTGCCCTAGGTTATTTGTGTCTAATGGTGGCCATCTCTACGGTGGGGTAGGGGGAGCAGGGAAGAAAAAAAAGGAAAAAAAAAGAAATTTACACGATACCTTTATTATACATTTAAAAGGAAAAGCAAGTTGTACATAATAGATTTGCAGTTTCACGTGCAATCATCTTTTTTTTATTATGCTACATTATGGAAATGCTTGTTTCATTCCATAAATTAAAAAAAATCAAATAAATTTAAAAAACCTTTCTGCCTTGAGGATTGCTTACTTTACAATCTCCCAATAATGCGACATCTTGGGACCAGTTTCTCATGACCATTAGGCACAAGAAGTGGACATGACTCAGAGAATCAGATTTTATTCCATACCGTAAAATTGCTTCCCCCTGGATGGTACATTGCATGGGTTCTGGGTAGCCGAGGAGTGCTTTCTGAAGTGACCTGAAATTCTTTGACTGCTCTTTGATTCAGGATGGGAGAAAAGCAGCTGTAATGGATCACCATTTTTTTTTGATGGTTTACCTCTTAGGAGGCATCTTCTTTTTCTCTTTTCAGCAATAGTGGATTGAAAACTGATGTCCTAGCTAAAAGCTCTGGAGCGGCCAGGCACATTGGCTGTAACGATAAAAAGATGTGCTCATCAGCACAGATGTATTTGTATCAAATGGGGCAGTTCATTTACGGAGGCCCCAGTGGATTCCATGGTCACACTGATAAAAATGGTGTTGCAGAGGAAGGGAGGGGAAAGTCATGAGTCATTACCACACAATGACGAATGCTACATTTCTTATCTTTCTTGAATGTATTCCTGTAAAGGCATGTCAGAGAATGCTGTCCTTCAGTGGATGCTGTCCAGGCTTTAAGATTCTGGGAAGAGTTGAGCTGATGGAGAGTAAACAGCTAGGGTATAATTAGCAAGGAAAGTAGGCTCATTTGCAGCTGGACACGATCACCTAGCACAATCAAGATGGTCATGGCAAAGGAGAGGGTGGGGTGGGAAGAAATGAGAAATGGACTTTGAGGACGATTAGAATCCAGAAGGGAGACGCAGTCAATTTTTGGCTAACTCTTGCTAATAGAGGAGAGAGAAGGGAAGATACAGTACAATAAGCAGAGTATTGTTTGGCTTTGGAATATCTTATATATATATATATGGAGAGGGAGAAAGAGAGAGAGAGAGAGAGAGAGAGAGAGAATCATACACACACACACACACACACACACACACACACACACGACCACTTTGTTTCTATCTCAACCCTCTTTGTGAGCAAGAAGAAACAAGGAGGCCCAGGTCATAGGACCATAGGATCACAGATCGCGACCTAGAAGAGACCTCTGAGACTACCTAGTCTGACTCCTTAATTTTCTGGATGACTTGGAAGTGAGCAGATCATGCAGACTCAACCCTTGTGTCATGGAAGCTCTCTGATGACACAATGAGCCCAGGTAAACTTTGGAGGATTTTCTTACTCTCTTGCCTCACAGCCCTACCTAGGAAGCTAGGGAAAATGATATTCATGGTACCTCATGGCATATGAAGACTAACTTCCCACTTGCAAGCATGAAGTTCACAATATTATAGAGAAAACTTTAATTAATAGGTGATAAATGAATAGAAATCATGTAATGACCAACAATTATTTCAAAATATGTATGTAACTCCCCAGTCACTCACCAATGGGAATTACCAATTGACACTATTCGTCTCTTTCTTCTCTTACCCTTCCTTTCCTGAAGCCATCTATGTGTTTACGTTCACATTCCTTAGGGTACAGGTGGCTCCTTCTTCCTCAAGGAGCCAGTTTCCAGAGCTCCAAGTATTTGGTGGTCCTCCTCTTTCTCTAATACATCACATTCTTTTACTCTCCAGCCTTCTAATGTAGCCCTCCAAGTACTTTTTCATCTTTATTTTTTCATTGAAATTCCAAGTGTTCTAAAGGGTACATTTCATTCTCCTCAATCAACCTGGACAGTAGAGAGGCCTTCTTTGAGACCTTTTCCATTTTCTTCTAGAAGAGAGACCAACCTCCATATGGAGCATAAGTGACAATCACTTGACTGGGGCAGAAATACAAATATCACACATTTTATGCAGGTCATTAGGAAATTATTCCTTCTCTCTATTCTTGGCTAGAAGTTTCCAGCCCGATATATCCAATTATCTTTAGGGGATCCATTTGAATGTCTCACTGGCACTTCAAACTCAGCACGCCCAGAAATTTTTCCTTAAACTTGTTTCTCCTTTTTCACTATTTCCCTCTATGGTACCACCATATGTCTTCTTTGTTTGAAACCTTGTAGTTATCTTTGATTCTTCCCTTACCTTTAATATTTAATTATTTACCAAGTGCTGTGGATTCCTCCCCTGCAATACCCCGTCCTCTCTGGTCACATTCTTACTGCCCTCATGATCAATGCTTGGTCTATTGAAAGTTGTATAATAGGTTTTTCTGTCTCAATGCTTCCCTCTAAATCTGTCCTTCATATACTGCTTGGAGAATAAGGTATGGGTTTTTTTATTGTTGTTCTTGGGTCTGGTCATTTCACTCGTCTGATCAAAAATGTTCAGTGACTCCCTATTATCCACTGAATAAATTTCAGATATCTTTGCCTATTATTCAAGGTTTTCCACAATTTGATGCCACCCTGCCTTTTTAGCCATATATCTAATGGATTATAGAATAAATAACTTGAGATCCTAGAGATAAAGGAGAACACTTCATTCTCTAGATGAGAGAATTGAGATTTTGTGGCTCAAGAGAGCTTTTATTTCTACATAGAAATGTAGATTCGGAGCTGGAAAGCACCTGAGAAATTATTCTAATCCAAACTTGCTGTTTCAGAGATGAAAAAACTGAGTTTCAAAGCAAGTCAAGTGACATACCCAAGATAGAGATCCAAGGCTAGAGGAAGCCTCAGAAGCTGTCTAGCCTAACGCCTTCTTCTTGCACATGAGGAAACTGAGGCCAAGTGAGGTCAAGTGACTTGTCTAAGGTCACACAAATAGTATCAGAGCCAGTTATTGAACCCAGAGGTACTACTCTTCTAACTGTACCACTCAGAGCTGGCAGAGAATTACATGGTCTTCAGGATAAAGAGGTTTCAGGGGAATGATGGAGAAATCTATAGGAGAGAAGCCTGGGAAGAGAAATACTCTTTTCCCTGTACTGCACTATCTCCCTTAGCAAATTCGAGGTCTGCTAGATAGAGAGCGCTAGAATGTAAAGTGTTGGAAAAGGGCAAGGAGTCATCCAGGGATGAAGATGGAAGGGTAAATAATTCCAGTGCCTCAAGGAGAAGGGATTAGGAGGCTAAGTAGAAAAGGGAGACCTCAGGAACAGAGGGCCAACGGTGGCAATAGACCAGGGGGCAATTTTTGATGTAGGTAGGTTGGTCTGAGGAAAAAGATGGCTGCTCACAGGGTTATGGTGACTTGGCGTTGTTTCTAAGAAGACTGGCAGAGTGAGTTGCCTGGATTATGTCACTGAACAGTGGCATTTCAGCCTAACAGTTTATTGGTCTTGTAGTCATGTGGTTTTACAATATTGTCTTTTGGAGTTTGCAGCTTTGAGTACGGAAATAAAAATGGTTCTATCTTGGTTTCTGGTCCTTTATATTGTTCATGCTTGCCAGTCCTAGGAGGGGATTTGAAGATGAATGATTTGCTGAGAGTGGAAAGAGGGGAAATACATATACTTTTGAGTACTGACCTTTTCCTCCTGGGATCTCCCCTTGCATTTTACCTATAACTCTTTGACATACCTAGCCATATTCTTGATTTTTGCTTTCTTCGTCGAATGTTTGCTCTCAATACTTTTCTATACTGTTAGTTGAATTTTGTGTCTTCCCTGACACCTAGCACACAGCGGACATTTAACAAAAGGTTAGAGAACTAAATTAGCCTTTCTTTAGAAGAGAAAATAGAGGTAATGGTTCTTGCTTGTCCAAGGACATGGTGAGTCCATCAGACTTGGTTGTTGTCCTTCCTACATCCTAGGATTTCACAGTGTAATGGGACTGTTGAAGCTCTAATTGAAGTTTAAAACTATACTAAAACTTTGAAGACACATTATCTATCATCCCATCCCCTGTGGTAGGAATCCAAGACCCATGGCTATGAAGAATCCAGGAGATGCTTCTATTAGAGCTCTGTTGAGGGAATGAGTAGTGTGGTCATGGCCTTTGGCTACATGGGGTCATTCCTGTGGCTAGGAGCTTTAAAAATGGGTGAATTTGGAAAGAATGTGACCATGAAGTAATAAATTCCACAAACCCCACTCCCTCAAACCATTGTGCCTTATCTCACACCTTCTTACAGTTCTGCCAAAAGTTGAGGAGTTTTCAGGGCCCACTCTGGCTCATACAACTTTTCCCTTCTTCCCTTTTTCCCTTAGACAACAGCAATGGGATGGAGAGCTCCCTCCTTTAATCTCAGCTGCCATGTTTTCTGTGGGGTGGCTGTCCTGGAGGAGAATCTGATCCATTTGTAAAGGAATACCAGCTTCTTCTATTTCATTACCAGCTGAGCTGGAATTCAGCTCACTACTGCTGTGCGCACACAGTAGGTCAGCTGGTACTATGTGGCTGGCCAGGCTGTTGCCTTGAGTGGAGAGTATGCAAAAGTCCTTTTCAGGCACCCAAAGGATCATCACCAGTGGCCTAAAATTGTCTTATCTGGTATTTACTTTTGGCTTTGTAGTACATATAACAGACTGTTTTCTTTTGAAAAAAGAATAATTAATGGTGCCCTTGAAAATATTATAGTGCTTCTTGATTTGACTCAGCCTATCTACATGATCCATGGGCATTTTGAGCTCAACATGTCCCAAACAGAACTCATTATGTTTACCCCCAAACCCACCCCTCCCAAACTTCCCTATTATTGTTGAGAGGACTGCCATCCTTCCTGTCCTTTCGGTTCCCAAACTCTCATTCCCCACTCCCTATTCGCCCTCATCCCCATATCCAATCAGTTGCAAATCTTATAGTTTCAATCTGTACCATATGCCTTGAATCTATCTCTTTCTCTGCCCACATAACTACCACCTTAGTTAAAATCCTTGTTACTTTTTGCTTTTACTATTACAATAGCCTTCCATATCCAGTCTTGCCCTACTCTGCATAGATGCAGGGTGATTTTTCTGTAGAACAGGTCTGGCCATGTGATTGCCCTCACTCAATAAACTCTAGTGACATCCGGTACCTCTGAGATCAAATACAAATCCCACCATTTGGCATCCTTAACAATCAAGTTCCAACTCACCTTTCCAGACTTATTAAGCACTACTCCTCTCCATGAATTCTATGGGCCAGTTAGCGTGGCTTTCTTACAACCACCTTTCTTTCATTTCCCACTTCTGTGCCATTGCACTGTCATTCCCCATTACTAGAATCTTTTATTTCCTCTAGCTCTGCCTTCAAACTCTACCTTCTCCTGAAAGCCTTTCCTGATCCTCTAGCAGCTAGCACCCTTTCTGCCAATCACTGTATACTTATCTTTTGTATTTCTGTATTTTGTTTTTCTTTTGTACATATACATGCTGTTTTCCTTAGTACTGTATAGCCTGGGGACCATCTCTGGTCATCCTGATCTATATCTTGCCACTGGACCCAGAGGGCTCTGGAGGAGACAGTGAGGCTGGTGATTTTTCACAGCCCTCCCTCACTTAAATCCAGTTCATTTGCAAGTCATGGCATCACCTTCCTGATGTCATTGTCCTTTTTGAGGAATGAAGGAAAAGTAAGAATATATCTGCCTGAGAGGAGAGACTATTTCATTTTTGTCTTTGTACCTTCACCACCTAACATTGTACTTGGCACTTAATGGACAATTAGTCAAGTCTTACTGATTGACTGACATATGGAAAAAAATCCCGTTAAAAGGAAACTTTTTTGTTTGTATTTTCACTCTGATCAATGAGGCAAGACTCAGGAAAGAAAATTAAAAGGAATTTATTAAAAATAAATCAAGGTACCAACACATTGAGGGGCTGATCACTGTAGATCTGCAAAGGATTCAAGATGGAGCCAGCTTTTATTGATAACTTTCGTAATGAGATAAAGACAGTTTGAATAGGTCCTTGTCAGTAAAAGCGGATGGGCTGTTGAGTCTCAGATCTTTCCCAATTGCCTTGTGGGTGATGGCTCCCAGGTAGGCGTAGATTCTGGAGAGCAGGTAATACAGAAGCTGCGCACTGGGTGATGCCTCCCCCAGCACTGATTGACAAGCAGGATTGGCAACAAAGGGTCACTGAGTCAGTGTAACTTTCAATTCTCCTTTATCCTGGAGAAAAGAAGCTTAGGGATTTGAAGGACTGTCACTTGGAAGAGAGCTTGGATTTGTTTTGTTTGGTCCTAGAGGACAAATTTAGAGCTGATGATAGGAAAAACTTACTAACTTTCAGAGCTCTCCAAAAACAGACTGGCTATTTCAGGAGATAGTAGCAGGTTCTCTCTCCATAAAGATCTTAATGCAAAGACCTGCTTATGGCATTTATTGTAGGGGACTTCTTGTTTGGGTTTAGGTTGGATTTAACTTTCTCCAAAGTTCCTTCTGACTCTGAGATTCTTCAGTCACTGAATTCTATTTCCTCAAATTAAGTTTGAAGTGCTTTTAACAGTATGTGGTTGGGGTCAGGAAGGGTGAGTCTATCTTCCTTCCTTCCTTCCTTCCTTCCTTCCTTCCTTCCTTCCTTCCTTCCTTCCTTCCTTCCTTCCTTCCTTCC
>CM053623.1:325491262-325521701 GCA_028646595.1 Phalanger gymnotis | reverse complement strand
ACCTCAGTGGTCTCTGTCACTCTGCTATTTGACCATCAGCTAGTCTCCAATTCCTCAGGGCATTCCTTTCAGTATGCATCAGCTCCATGTCCCAAATCTTGACCTGTACACCAGGTCTGGGCTCCCCTTCCCTTCTCCTCTGAGAGGAGTTTCGTAGGATTCACTAGAGTGACAAAGGAGTCTCAAATGATAACAGCCTCTCTTCTAGACTAAAAGTACCTTTTTAAACTACTACGGCTGGAGGCTAGGATAGGGAAGGGAAGGGGGTGGGGCTAGCCTGAATTCTTTCTAATAGCAGGTTTGGTCACTTCCTCAGTGCAAGAAGGGAACCATTATGGTCCTTACTATGTAACCACGGTGGAGGAAGAACATGAACTCAGGAGTCAGGTGATGTGGGTTCTAATCCTGACCTTGCCACTAATTAACCCCTCTTTAAATGGTCCCCCTCTTTAACCGCTTTAAATGGAGATTCCGGGAGGAGCCATCCATTCAGAGGGTGGGGCAGGGTGGAGGGTAATTCCAAGGAGTGATTTCCACAACTTGGTTGCTGATAAAGTCTCCCATCATCCTATATCTTGGGCAAACCACTTCTTTTCTTGGGGCCAGGCTCACTTTCTGCATCTATAAAATGGACTAGTTGAGCTCTATATCTCTCCTAGCTGACCATTTTGTGGCTCCAATCTTATTAGTAATTTATTAAAATTAATAGTAGCTAGTGTTCGGTGGGTGGAGCTCTAGAAGCCCTGTGTTTGAATATTTCCTCTTAGGCACTTACTAGCTATGTGACCATGGGCAGGTCACTTAACCTCTTTATACCTTATCTGTAAAGGGGGAATAATAATACACTCTCCCTCATAGGGCTGTTATGAGGATGGAATGGGACAATAGACAGGATGGCTCCAAAATTTTAGCTCAGCTTTAAGCTTCAAGTGAAGCTTCAACTGTCCAATTACAGTGTGCAATCCTGGGATGTTTGGCTTTTCTCTGAAGTATTCAGGGTCTTTTGCCACATTTTCATTGAATGGGAATCAATTTTTCTATGCAGTTTAAGAAAGGCCTGCGTGTCAGGCACAGCTGTGCTGGGGCTATCCTGCCTCATGCACTAGACTGGCTCCAACATTTCACAGCCATTACAGAGATTAGCTACATGAGTCTACTTCTGGGACTGGACAGGGTCTGTGGGGACAGGAGTCACCTTGGCCACAGCTGTGCTTGGATTGTTCAAAGACAGAGTATCATCACCAAAAGCAGGAGTCCTTAATCTTTTTGGTGTCGTGGACCCCTTTGTCAATCTGGTGAAGACTGTGGACCCTTTCTCATAATGTGTTTTTTAAATTCATAGTTGGAGGAAATATTAAATTTCAGTTAGATGTTAGTGAAAATAAAGATGTATTTTTTTTCCCCAATTCAAGTTCATGGACTACCTGAAATATATCCATGGACTCAGGGTTAAGGACCTCCAACATAAAGGGAAGGAAAATAGGATGATGGGAGACTTTATTCATCAGCAATCAAGTTGTGGAAATGACTCCTTGGAATTACCCTCTGCCTTGCCCTACCCTTTGAGTGGATGGTTCCTCCCAGAATCTCCATTTAAAGAGGGAGACCAGGCTAGTCATGTCTTCATTCCTCATCAGGCCGTACTCCAGACTTCTTCGTGCCCTGTCAGTGCTGGGTACCTTCTTTCTCCACCCTTATCCCTCCTTCAGCTTGCTTTCACATGTTGTCTTTTCCATTAGAATATAAGCTCCATGAGGGCAAGGTCCATCTTTATTTTTGCTTGTATTGTATTCTTCTGGCTCATTGACTGACCAACCGACTAGGGCATTTTTAAATATCAGCACCCCTTCGATTTCAGTTTCTGGTCAAATTGATAAATATTCTCTTGTTACTTTTCATTGTTAACTTTGTGACTTCCTTTGGGCAGCTAGGTTAGAGCATGGACCTGGAGTTAGGAAAATCCATATTTACTTCTGGCCTCAGACACTTACTTAGCTGTGTGACTCTGGGCAAGTGACTTAACCTTTGTCTTCCTCAGTTTTCTCAACTGTGAAATTGGGATAATTATAGCACCTACCTTCCAGGGTTGTTGTAAGGATTAAATGAGATAATAATCGTGAAGTGATTAGCACACTACTTGGCACATAGGTGCTTATTCTCGTCTTCATTTATAAAGTGTAGTTATTCGGTATTCTGGATTTTGAGAGTCTTCTTTTGGCTTTTGGAAGATATGCTGAGAGTTTCTCTCTCTGTCTGTCTGTTTCTCTCTCTCTCTCTGTCTTTTTGTTTCTCTCTCTCCGTCTCTGTCTTTCTGTCTCTTTCTCTGTGTCTCTATCTCTCTGTCTCTGTCGCTCTAATGCCTTCTAATATGGTTGAGATGTAGGGAGGTTAAGTAGATACAGGATGCTGCTTGAGGCAAGAAAGACCATGGTTCAAAACCTGTCTCTGATATATACTAGCCATGTCACCAGGGACAAATCACTTAATAGTATAATAACCTTCATTCATATTGTTATCGCACTCGCAAAGCACTTTCCAAGCATTATTTTATTGGCTCCTCACAACAACCCTGTGAGGTAGGTTCTGTGATTAGCCTCCATTTTATGTCAGAAAGCTGAGGCTCAGAGATACTAAGTCAAATGAATGGCTTCAAGAGGTTTAAGTGGGGATATTCCCCTTCATTGTCAGTCTCCAAGCAGAGGCTAGTGATCATTTGTCAAATACGGTATAGCAGGGATTCCTTTTGGCTTTGGGTTGGATTAGGTGGCCATTGAGGTAAGTGACTTGGCCAAGGTCTCATGACTAGCACCTGAGGCAGATTTAAAATTCAGATCTTCTGGACTCCAAGTCTAACATTCAGTGACACCATACATGTTTCAAACCACTAGATCACTTCAGTGTTTGTTGACTAAGCGATTCTCTGTATTATAAGATGAAGTCAAGGTGTCAAATAGTGGGAGATTATGCCTGAGGAAGTCTCCACACCGTTGAAGTCCTAGATATTTACCAATATCTACCCCTTCCCAATATGACTAGATTAGGATTCAGAGTTCTGCTCCTAAACTTTGTCCACAGATTTCAAGTTAAGTCACAAGATGGGAGCCAATGTCTGACCACAGTGACTCATGCGTTGGGGGTTCAGGGTTAACCATACAGTGGGAGAAAGTACTGATGGTCATAAAATTCATTTCTGCAAGTTTACAAAATGGTCAGGGCTATTTTTATTTAAAAAATTAATCTAATTTCTATTTGTCGACCATGCTAGTGACTCACACCCGAAGAGTTTGCCTCCATTTTTGTTTTGGGTAATTTAAAAAAAAATAAATTTATATACAAGACAAGAAAAATAAACATTGCCACGTACACAACAGACCATAAGAGAGGATTCAATATAAAACAATAAATTTCCATTTCAAGAAAATCTATGTAACAAATACTGCCCATTGTTTTCAAAGCTGCCCAGCTTTTCTTTGCTTCCTTGTTGGTTGGTTTTCTTTTGTTCTTTGCTGTTCACTTTTTACTTTGTTTTTCTCTCCTTTTTCTCCCGCCCCCCCCCCCCGAAGGCTACAATTAAGCATGGATATACACAGAAATATACACATGTATACATATATATGTATATAAACATAGATATCTGTAAGTATACACATACGTACACATATAAATTCATACACATGTATGTTAGACTGTACTATGCTTATTTCCTTCTATCTGAAGGCTATCCTTCTCTGAAGGGGGATAGCATCTTCTTTCATAGGTCTAGGTCTTTTCATATTTTTCTAAATCAGCCAGCTCACCATCTCCTATACCACAGCAATGTTCCAAAGCAATCACATCCTATCTGAGAGATTATCTATGAAAGTTTTTTCCCCCATTTTTCTGCATTCCTTCTATTCTTGGCTATATAGATTTTATTTATACAAGAAAATTTTGATTTAAAATAATAGAACTTACCTTTTTTATACTTCAACAATGTTCTTACCTAATAATATAGTTTAAGGCCTGTTTTTTTTTTTACATTTTTTTCTCTTGCTTTCTTTGAAGTTCCTGACTTTTTTTTTCTTACGAATGAACTTTACTATTTTTTCTAACTTGGTAAAATAAGTTTTTGGTAATTTAATTGGGATGACATTGAATAAATAGATTAGTTAGGTAAAATGGTCATTTTAAGATTATACTGGCATTACCTGTCTGCCTCCCTTTTGTAAGACATGGACGTTTTTGCAGGCTTCCCTTTAATTTATTACCTTGTATACAGATTTGAATTAGTCTCTTATAAATCATAAGCAAGTCTTTCCCTACCCCCACCCTCTCTAGTTGCTGGTCTCACACAATGAGTCAAAGCTTGTCAAAGACAATTTTTGAAATCTTTAATAAATTTGGCATTTTGTTGGGACAGCTGTGAAATACATTTCTGTTTCTCTCTCTCCCCTCCTCTAACCCCCTCCCCCCAGCTGGTTTCCTTTCCTCTCCCTGGCTGTGAACAATGCAATTTGTGTAGTTCCATTTTTAGCCAGGCTTTATATTTGAATTATATTCTTCCTCCGTGCTCACTGAAATTAATTTCTTCTAACATGAATGGAGGAAGGGAGTGGGGGGAGTTGCTACCCCACACCAAAAAAGATTTTACAAGCCCAGCCTGAGCTAAGTTGTGGTGAGCAGAAACTCTTCGTCCAAGCCCACTTACAGGAGAGTGAAGTTCGATTTATAGATTTGAGAAGGAAGTCCAGTTTTTATGAGCCTTGTCCAAAAAACCCAACAAAATCTTTAAACAGGAGAGAAGAAATGAGCCCGAGCCAGTTTGAATGGACCTGTTCATAGGGACTGTACTTTTCAGGGCTAGTTTTAGCTCACCAGTTTCAGAGGCAGGGGACTGGTAGAATTAGACACTAATGGACATACCATAAGCACATCTGTGATGAGGCTTTTAGTCTCTAAATGGAATGTTTATTTAGTAGAGCACTAAACTGACAGCCTGCTCCTTGGGATTTTTTTTTTTAATTTTACAGGGGAAAATATGTCTTAATCCTTTCTCCCCCATTTTTTCAATCCTTAATCACCACCCAGCATTTCCCAATCCTGGTCAGCTCATTGGGGTTTTGTAATTGGTTTTCTTCCCCTAATTTCCCACACAGCAGAACTATGTGTTTCTCCACCGGACAACTGAACCTTGGGGTTTCTGATGCTATTGAGTTTTGGTTCCTAGCTCCCATATGAAGGTGCCAACTTACATTCCATTCTCTTCCCATAGTGTCTCCTTTTTCTCCTCTCTTGCCTTCCCCCGCCTACTTCAATGTGTCAAGAGGAGAAAAGAAATGTATTCTTTTGGACTGAAAAATTCCCTTGTTGAGTCTTAAGGTACATTAAAAAATACTTGGAGTAAATTGGCCATTCCTGACTTTTAGGCCTGAACAAACCAGACGATTTTTGATAAAAATTCATTTATGATAATTTTTGTTGGTCACAAAGCCATTGAACTGCTTTCTTTGGTCAAGAACCAGACTTATTCACACACTTGCTGCTGTGTTTCCAGGGTGGTGATAGGGTTCTGAACTAGAAAGGAACTTAAAGAGTAACTAATCCAAATTTTCTTCCCATTTTTTTTTCAAGTTGAGGAAACTGAGTTCCAGAGAGGGAAAGCAACTTGGCTGACATCGCATATGTATCAAATAGGAGGTCTGGCATTTGCATGCAGGTCTGCTGGTTCTGAATCCTAGATTCTTGCCTTTATCAAACGTTATCTCTGTTACTAGAGCCACTTCAAAAAAAATAATGCTACACCACGCCAGGATTTGTGATGATTCTAAATTTTTTCATTCTCTTCCTCTTTGGAGAAAAATGTGAATGCAGGAGCTAGAGGTGTGGGTTCCATTTGGAGACTTGGGAAACGATCGATTAAGCTCTAAAATGTTTAATAATACTAATAATAACTTGGATTTCTATCATAATTTAAAGTTTGCAAAGTGCTTTACATGTTAGCTTATTGTATACATACTTATTGGGTTAGTTTCTTGTCATAGAATCTCAGATTTTTAGAGGCAGAAGGGATTAATTGAGAATTAGCGATATTAAATAACAGATAAAAGTTAAAAAATATTACAAGAAGTAGAATTTTGAGAGACCTTAGAGGTCATCCAGTCCATCTCATGTACAATAAAATACTTTACCACCTATTTATTATGGCACCCAAACTCTATCCTTTTATGCTCCCCTTTATTTTTCTTCCTAAGAAGTAGACGGGTCAAAATTCAATAAAATAATATGCAAAGATATTTCTGTTAAATATATTTCCTGACACAAACAACTATCCAAGTTTAATAATGCAGGACAATGCTATTGATAACATGCATTTTGTAATGGGTTATTGCATTTTCTGTCAAGTTCTTGAAAAAAATTCAGTTGCTACTTCATGATTCTGTTTTTAGAGAAATGATGCCTACTAACATTTTGCTCCACATCTATGTTCATGAGGCTTCTCAGCTTTCATCTTCACCCTAGAGTCTTCTCCAAATCTCCAGTGATCATCAATCCCACTCTTTTGGACTTTTCCCAGGGGCCTTCTCTAATACTCAGGGACTACCCCCGGGGATAGACTTGGATTTCAGTCTCCTGGTTTCCATCCTGACTTCTTGGGGTTTTACTTCTAACTTTTATCCCCTGTAAGGTGGGCCTCCTGAAAGAAGGACTTTGAACAGTCTAATCACTAGTGTCCCTCAAGGCATCACTCTTCCACAACTGATACTCTACGTGGATCTATTCCTCATTGGTTAGCATGCTCCCTCCTCCCCCCAGTCTCCATTATACTCTCCCCATCTCACTGATGCTGAACCTCCAACTGCCATGTACCTCTAGACTCCTAACCTTTTTCTTCATCCTTGCTAAGACCTTTATGCCCTCCAACCCTAAGATTTTGTTTTTGTTTTTACCAGGCCATCAATTTTGCAACTGGCTATACTCTTTTTCCTTCCATGTCTTGACCTCACGGTGAGCCATTTCAACTCTACATGATCCTTTCCTCTCTACTTCCTTGTTACCTTGTGCTTTAGTTCATCATGTTTTGCCAACCAGCAACCTTGGATGACTTCTACCATTTTCCTCCATCATTCCTATTCATGTGCTGCTGAATGGAACTGGAGGAAATCATTAAACCTTGCTAATTGGTTCCAGTACAAATTTATGTTGCAAAACAATCTTTTTATAACTCCCTAATCAATTTGCTATCCCTTATGGCACGATGGCTATTCCAAATTTTTTGTTTCTCTTCAAGCTTCCCTTTACACCACATTCCCTCATTCTCTCAGCTGAGAACCTCATCTCACACTTTACCAAAAGAAAAATTGAGGCCATTCTCTAAGAGTTTCATCTTCTCCCCTTCTTTGCATATCTTATTTTGGTAATTTCAACAGTTCTACAGTTTCAGTGGATTCACTGGTAATCTTGAGGCAGATGATTTCCGGATTTGTATGTCCTGCCCTGGTTTCTCTCCTGATATCTAGTAACTCACTGGATTTCCCACAAGCATCTGAGATTGAGCCTGTCCAAAACAAAGCTGGTTATCTTTTCCCCCAGACTCTTCCCTCTTCGAATTTTGCTATTAGTTTGAGGGCACTACCAACATACCAATCATCCTGACTCAAAACTTCAGTATCTTCCTCAGTTTTTCATTTTTATTCATCCCATGTATCAAATCTGTTAACATATCTTGAAATTTCTACCTTCATACCATATTTCACAGATGGAATTATAACCTCTGGAGCTCTTCTCTCCACTCACACAGACACCACCCTGTCAGTCAACTCAAGTCAGAAAGCATTTATTAAAACCTACTATGTGCCAGGCACTGTGCTTGACACTGGGGATACAAAGAAAGGCAAAGATTATTTGTCTTAAAGTTCCATACAATCTAATGGGGTGGTGGTGGTGGGTCTTACCTAACCAAAGGGCCAATATTATTGTCACTAAACCAGACTTCTTGCCTACAAAATCAAGTAGAATTTACCTATAGTGTTTCCTAGAGAACCAAGAAGGCCAATGGCTCTCTTTACCCTAATGTTCCTCTTGCCCTTTGATTCATGCCAGAAATAGTTATAATACTGAAAGCCTTCATTTTAAGAAAGGCCTTCATTTTAAGAAAGGCTTCATATATATATAGATGCATTTGCTCCTAAACCCCATGGGGTTGGCAATACAAGTATTATTGTCTTCATTTTACAAACTGTGAAAAATGAGGCTCAGAGAAGGTTAATTCCTCTGCCCAAAGTAATCCAGAGAGTAAGTAGTAAGGGCCAAGATGGACCCCAATATACTGGAACCCCAATCTTCTGACTCTCGTTTTAGTGTTTATCATCTTCATTTGTTTTAGTTAAAATTTTGATTACCTTTGGATTATAAATAACTTTTGGTTATTAATCACTTACACATCCGGTGTGAATGATTGGGTCCTTTCTTGAGAGTTTCTGATTAGGGACAGATGGGAAGAAATGCAACACTAGAGGTGTGAGGAAAGTGGGGAGGAGGGGGAACCATGGAGCTACCAAAGAGAGCCTTTACCTGTGTCATAGTTTTGGGGAGGGTAACAAGCCTTTTTTACCTTACTGTTTCTTTTCCCAAAGTTTATTCTATATTCTGAAAATAATGCATATTCCTAAGGAAACAAAAATTGAATCTTGATTTCTGTGGGAAATGCACTAAAGGAACTGTAGACTTAAAAAACAGGATGAATTCTCAGAGGCCAAGATGGTTCATTGCTTTTTGAATCCTCTGTTCAGTTGTTAGTGTAACACTTTTAGGAAGAATGTTGACAAGTTGGAATGTGTCTAGAGGAGGGTATAACCAGGTTGTGGAAGGGACCAAGGATCATGCCATAAAATAATGGCATTGGTTAGAAGAACTGAAGAACAGAATATGGAAGGGCACGTGGGCTCTGTCTTATATTTGAAGACCTGGCATAAAGAAGAAAGATTAATTTGTCTTGATTGGCCCTACCCGGAGTAGAGAGCTAGGAGAAAAGAGTAAAGGTTGGAGAAAGGCAGATATCAATTGGATACAAGACAAAAACCAAAACAAAATCTCTTCCCAACATTTAGAGCTACCCCAAAGTGGAGCAGATGGCTTTGAGATATAGTAAATTCCTTACCCTTGGATATTTTCAAGGAGAGAGTGGATAAATACTTGTCAAGGGTATTGTAGAACGTATTCTTGGTCAAGTACAAGATAGAGACTCTATGACATTGTGCGTGTGTGCGTGCGTGTGTGTGTGTGTGTGTATGTGGGTGTATGAAAATGAGTGTGAAAAGCATGCCAGACAAATAGTGAGACCAATGGTATTAGTACT
Organism: Phalanger gymnotis; assembly: GCA_028646595.1. Classification (NCBI taxonomy): domain Eukaryota; kingdom Metazoa; phylum Chordata; class Mammalia; order Diprotodontia; family Phalangeridae; genus Phalanger; species Phalanger gymnotis. The sequence goes on along the minus strand of CM053623.1, from coordinate 325,512,367 downwards.
TCAAGTGTAAGAGTGAGAGAATTTGGTATGGTTTCTTCTCACCTATTTGTCCGACTCAGGGGGGTTTTATTTTTAGAGAAACATTTGACTTTGAAGCCTAAATAAATAGTTTTTGCTTTATTTTTCCCTTTATCATTTCTCCTTTATAGTCTAACATTACTGATGATCAATGGAGTTTGAGCCAACATTTGCCAGAGAAAAGAAATTACTTCCAGCTGTGCTTGTGACCCAAAACTGGGCAACTTGCCTAACAAATTAGTTTTTCGGAAATTATCACCACTGGGAATTTCTAACTTCAGAATGGAGATGGAGTATATGGGCATTGGAGAGCAGACTATCATTTTCCTCATCTTCTGCCAGCTCAAGAGCAAAAAGCCAGGCATCCTTCTTCTGTTCCTTAGGATTCTTTCTTCTCTTTTATGCAGCTTTGTCAGTGGGGGCCACTATCCCTGAAGCAGCCACTGCACAGAATATAACGGGAGGCCGTGGAACATTGTTATACCATGACTCTCACACTCTGAGATTGTTAGAGACTTCTCAGACAATTTGCGTTCCGTTTGGTCATGTTTGTCTTAAACCATGAGTCTCTGCTCCAAGTTCATCTGGGCAGTGAATGTACACTGGTTTACAAAGGGAAATACTACTCTGGAAATATCTAGATGCTATTTGTCACTGACATCACAAATGAAGCAAGGGAACTTGTTCTAGGGAGAAACAGTCTCAAAGTTAGAGAATTCTTATGTGGCCAATGTCTATTTGACAACTATTATTTTATGGTCTAAGGGCAGCTAGGTGGCTCTGGATCTGGAGTAAGGAGGACCTGAGTGCAAATTTGGACTCAGATGCTTACTGGCTGTGTGACCTTGAGCAAGTCACTTAATCCTATTTGCCTCAGTTTCCTCATCCGTAACATGATCTGGAGAAGGAAATGACAAACTACTGCAGAAAACCAGGAAAACCCCAAATGGGGTCAGGAAAAATTGGACAGAACTAACTGACTGAATAACAACAATTTTATGATCTGAGAACCTAAGCTGTCCACAAGGAGAAAATCAGATTCCTATGAGAGTGGTACTAACTCTTCAAGGCCATGAAGGTATTATTCAATATATTTCCACTCTATTTGATTGCCCTACATTAGGGATTATAACCTTGGCTCTTTGGACCTATGGATAGATTTCAGTGGGTCTGTGAACTTGGATGGGCAAAAAATTATATGTAATATATACACACATATATGTATATATTTTAATATAGTTGGCTTCATTTGTAATCTTGAATATTTTATTTTATACTTTTAAAATCATTTTTCTAAAGAGTGGTACATAGGCTTTACCAGATTGCCAAAAAGAGTTAAGAATCTGTACCTTAGGTGGCCGCAGGACCAAAGATGCTGATTGTCTTTCATTGTAGAGGCATTCAACTTTACTCCAGAAACACTCAATCATCCCAGAAAACATATGAAACATACATCTTTTTTCTAGGAACTTCAAGTCATTTGAACAAATGTATTAAACAATTACTATGCGTGAAGTATTGTGCTATATTCTGGGGATTCCTAGAAATGCAAAAACAGTCCCTACCCTCAAAAAGCTCACAGTCACAACATGCAAACACTATGTACAAATAAGACATGGGTAGAGAAACTTGGAGATAGGTTTATAATAAATAGAACATGTATTTTTCTAAAGCTGCTCTGTCTTTCTGTGGCTATTCCAGGGGCTTTCTTTTATTCTCCTCACATTTATTTTTGTTTGGAGGAAATTTTATCCCTGCCGCTGCTTTCTCTTTCACCATACCCACAATGAAAATAAAAGAAAACAAAACTCTTATAACACATATGTAAGCAAGCAAAACAAATCCACCATATTAGTCATATCTAAGAATATGCATCTCATATTAGATCTTGAGTCTATGACTTTTGTGTGATTTCTTAGTATGTTTCATCATTTGTCCTTTAGAATCATGTTTGGCCATTGTGTTGATCAGAGCCCTTAAATCTTTCAAAGTTTTTTTTATCTCTGCAATGTTGTTGTTATTGTATACATTATTATCCTGGTTCCTCTCACCTCATTCTGCATCAGTCCATACAAGTCTTCCCAGGTTTCTTTGAAACCATGCCTTTTATAATTTCTTATACCACAACATGATTTCATCACATTTGTATACACGATTAGTTCCATTGTTCCCCAATTAATGGGAACACCTGCTTAGTCTCCAGTTCTTTGCCCCTACTAAAAGAATTGCTATAAATTTTCCTACATAAAGAACCTTTCCCCTCATTCTTTGATCTTTTGGGGTATTGATCTAGTAGTGATATCACTGAGTCAAAAGTAATGTACAGTTCACTAACTTTTTGACCATAGTTCTAAATTACTTTCTAGAATGACTGAACCAATCCACAGCTCTACCAAAAGTACATTTTAAAACTGCCTGTTTATGTTTTTTGACAACTTATATTGGGAAATAGCTCTTATACTTAAAAATTTGAATCAGTTCCTTATATTTCTGGATATGAGACTTTTGTCAGAGAAATTAACAAAGATATTTTCTGTTTCCTTTCTAATTTTAACTACATTGATTTTGTATAAAAACTTTTAAATCTATGTCATCAAAATTGTCTATTTCACTTTGGTGACCTCTATTTCTTTTTTGGTCTTGAACTCTTCCCCTCCAAATGTCTCTAAAAGATGATTCCTTCCTGGCCCCTCTAATTTGTTTATGATATATCCTTCTATTTCTAAGTTATATATCTCATTTGGAGACTTTCTTGGTACATGGTATGAGGTATGGGTATATGTCTAATTTTTGCTGGAGCGTTTTCCAGTTTTCTCAGTGGTTTTTTGTCAATTGATAAAATTGATCGACTCTATCAAGCAATTGATAGAACCCCCAGAAGCTCCCATCTAAGCTTTTATAGCAGCAGGCTGAATACCATTTTTTCACAGTCTTTCCCTCACACCACTTCCCTTTATACACTCTCTGTTCCTGTTATAATGGCCTGCTGGCTGTATTCAGCATGCGGTATTCCATCTCCCACCTACATGCCTTTGAACAACTGGTTCACTCATGTCTGAAACACCCTTCTTCCTTAGTACTGCCACATGAATCCCTAGCTTCCTTTAAAGTACAGCTTAGGTGCTATTTGTTATAAGAAGCTTTACCTGATCCCTTCTTTCTCCTCAAGTTTTTTCATTGCTTTATATATATTTTGTATTTTAAAAAATAATATATGTATGGAAACACTCCCTTAGTTTCCAGTTCTCTGCCTCTATTAAATAAGCTGCTATAAATATTTTTGTACATAAAGAACTTTCTTATCTTTCTTTGATCTTTTTGGGTACTAGGAGTGATGACCCTGGGTCAAAGGTAATGTACAGTTCATTACTTTTTTGGCCATGGTTCTAAATTGCTTTTAGAATGGCTGGATCAATCCACAGCTCCACCAAAAGTGCATTAATATGCTTATTTTCCCATGGTGCCTTGAGCATTTGTCATTTTCCTCTTTTTTTGTTGTTAAGTTTGCCAACATGAGGGGTTTAAGGTATAACCTCAGAATTGCTTTCATTTTAATTTCTTCAATTATTAGTAATTTAGAGCATTATTTTCCATATGGTTGTTGCTAGACTAGACTGTTACATATTGTATCTCCTGTGGAAATGTCATCTCCTTGGGGGCAGGAATAGTTTTATTTTTGCCTTTGTATTCCAATGCCTGACTATAGTAGGAATTTGATAAATCTTTGTTGAATTGAATTGAATGAACGATTTCAGCCCTTTCAGAGGTGAGGTCATTTAGTCTAATCTTTTTGCCTTTATACTGCACTGTGTTTAACTCTCCAATACATATGTGGATGGAGCGCATCTACTCTAATTTTCCACATTCAGGAATTATTTTAACCTGTGATCTTCCCAATGACAGTATCAATATCATAGAAGAAAAAGACATGGAAGTATCCGGGCATTTTTGGATTTTATTTTGTTAAAGCTGATTTGGGGGTAGGATGTGGGGATGGACCAGGCCTGTCATTTCAATGTTGCAGAGACCTCCAAGTGAGGTGTTCTTTCTATCGATATAATTTGACTATTGCTCTGCAATATATGGTCTTAGAGGGTTTCCTTGGGCACTGAGATGGTAATGACGTGCCTCGGATCATAGAGCCAATATGAGTAAGAGCTGGGCCATGAGCCTAGGTCTTCTAAGTAGCTGAAGCTAGTTCTCCGTGTCATTAAAAAAGTTAATAATAGGATAAGTTAAAGCTATTTCAGGATGAAAGGTAGAGAGTTGGAATGGAACCCAGATGTGAGCTAGTCCAGTTGCCTTATTTTACAAGTAAGCTGAAAGGCAGGGACCTGTCCAAGGTCATACAAGGAGTAACTGTCAGAGATGGGCTTTGAATCCGCATCTTCTGATTCCAGAATTAGCATTCTTTCCCTTATACCTCACTGACTTCTTTGGAGTCTATAATTTTATGAATGATCGTTTTATATTTTGTTTATTTGAATGTTCATTTTTGTGGATTTACTAAGCTAAAAACAAAACAATTATGAAAATAAGAAAAAATGAGAAAAGAACATGACTCATCCATATTTTGAAAAAATATACCTTACATGTGGCTTTGAAAGCAAATTATATTTTAAAATAATTTTAACATTTCAATTTTCTAGGGATTCTAGAGACTTCTCAAGGAAGGGATCATAAAAAGGGAGGGGTAAAAGATGACAGAACATCTCTGGGGAAAATCAAATTCTCTTGGTTTTGCTTTTTTTCATGGAAGAGGACGGTGCTGTACTTCCTTCATAGTGAAGGAAGTGCGAAGTACCTCGGGCAACTTGGTGGTGCAGGGAGTAGTATACTGGGCCCAGAGTCAGGAAAACCTGAATTCAATAGAGCCTAAGACACTTAGTAGCTGCGTGACCCTGAGCAGGTGCCTCGACGTCTCTTTCTCTGACTCATTTTCTTCAACTGTAAAATAGGGATAATAATAGGGTTATTGTAATATAATAACAGGGCTGTTGTAAGGATCAAATGAGATCATCGTAAAGCTTTTAGCATAGTGCCTAGTGTATATTAGGTGCTTAGTAAATGTTTGTTTCTCTTCATTCTATCTGACTGTTTGGTATTTTGTTGATTTCTCTTGTACAATCAGCGCCTTTGGGGATCTCCAAAAGTTAATTTTCTATTTGGAGCATGACTCAAACATGTCATAGCAAATCCCTGATTATGTAGGAGACTAAAACAATGCTAGGATTTTGGTCTTGGTAAAGAACATGATCCATGTTTCATGCATTCTGACCTCCTTTCTACCCCAAATGTTCACATGACCTATTTGTGCCTCACCTGTGGTAGAGCATTCAGAGCTCATATTGGTCTGATCAGCCTGGACCTTGACCCAACATAGTGATGTCATTTTGGTCCTCTTTGAGAATGAAAGACAACACCCACCACCATGGAATAGAGTGTCTCAGCATCCCTAGTCCTCGAAGTCATGACAGTGTCATCCTCACAGGACACCGGCTGTGAACGCTATGAACTCTCTGTCCCTTTACTTGACCTTTCATTAGCACCAAAAGGAAGAAGGGAAGATTTCTTTCCACTGACAAACTTGTATTGAAAAGGCCCCCTGTACAGAGATTAGCAAAAGATCCACTGGCTGCTTTCTCCTCTTAATAAAAAAGAAGTGGCTGTTGGAATACAATTAATTACTGCTGTTGTTTGAAAAGTATCTGAGGGTTTTAGTGGAAACCAAGCTCCATATGAATCAAGCAGTGTTTTAGGGACATGGCAGCCAACCAGTTACTGTGCCCTTAGTTTGCACAGTGTCCTCCAGGACTTAGGGGCATGATAATTTCCCTACTCTCTCCATCTGTCAGACTGCATTGACATTTATATTCTATGTGTTAGGCCATGTATATCTGAGTGTCGTTTTCAGATTTGGGTGCCATATTTATAAAGATGCCTAGGACGGTGAGGGGCTTGACTTTAGGCCATAAGAGTACTGGTGAAGAAACTGAAAATGATTTTACTAGACAGGAAAAGATAGTCATGAGATGGATATGAGAATTGTCTCCAAATGCTTGAAAGGCTGTCATCTGGAAGAGAGATTAGTCAGTCAGTCAATAAATATTTATTATAAACTTACTATAAGTCAATCAGTTAAACAACATTCATTAAACACCTAATATGTGCCAGGCATTGTGTTAAGTACTGGACATGCAAAGAAAGGCAAAAACATTGTTCTTGACCTCAAAGAGCTCACATTCTAATGTAAAGATGTAAATAACATGCAAATAACTAGGTACATATTCATATACATATATATGTACCCATCTCTCTCTACATACATACATATATACATATTTACACACAGACACACACACACACACACACACACACAGAAATAGAGAGTAAACTAAAGGTAATCTGAGAGAGAAAGCACTGATAAGCAGAGAAGACCAAGAAAAGACTCTTTTTAAAAATCCTTTAAAAAAATTTCATTCCCACCCAATAACATACTAAAAGTTTTAAACTTTCATTTGTTTTTTAAGGTTTTGAGGTCCAAATTATCTCTCTCCTTCCTTCCCTCCCCTACCCCCTCCCTGAGACAGTAAGTAATCTGATATAGGTTGTCCATGTGCAATCATGTAATACATCCCCATATTGGTCATTTTGTACAAGAAGACTTGAAAAGGCAGAAAGGAAAGAAGGAAGGAAAGAAGGAAGAGAAAAATAGTATGATTCAGTCTGTATTCAGACAACATCAATTCTTTCACTAAAGGAAAATGGAGTTTTTCATCATGAATCCTTTGGAATTATCTTAGATCATTGTATTGCTAAGAAGAGCTCTAAGTCATTCACAATTCTTCATCGAACAATATTGATGTTATTGTGTATGACATTCTCCTAGTTCTGTTGATTCATTTTGCATCAGTTCATGTAAATCTTTCCAGGTTTTTCTGCAATCGTCCTGCTTATCATTTCTTAGAGCACAATAATATTCCATCACAATCATATACCACAACTTGTTCAGATATTCTGCAATTGATGGGCATCCTCTTGGTTTCTAATTCTTAGCTACCATAAAAAGAGGTGCTATAAATATTTTTGTATGAGTAAGTCTTCCCCAGTTTTAATATCTCTTTGGATAGCAGTGGCATCACTGGGTCAAAGGCTATGTACTATTTTATAGCCCTTTGGGAATAGTTCTAAATTGTTCTCCAGAATAGTTGGATCAGTTCACAACTCTACCAACAGTGCATTAGTGTCCCAGTTTTCCTACATCCTTTCCAATATTTATCATTTTTCTTTTTTTGTCATGTTAGTCGATCAGGTAGGTGTGAAATGGTACCCCATAGTTGTTTTAATTTATATTTCTCTAATCAATAGTGATTTAGAGCATGTTTTCTTATGACTATAGATAGCTTTCATTTCTTTCTATGAAAACTGCCTGTTGATATCCTTTGACCATTTATCAATTCGGGAATGACTTCTATCTTTATAAATTTGACTCAGTTCTCTATATGTTTGAGAAATGAAGCTTTTATCAGAAATACTTACTGCAAATCCCTCCCCCACCAGTTTTCTACTTTCCTTCTAATTTTTGTTGTATTGGTTTTGTTTGTGCAAAAGCTTTTCAATTTCATATAATCAAAATTATCCATTTTACATTTTGTAATACTCTGTCTTGTTTGATTCTAAATTCCTTCTCCATAGACATAACAGGTAAACTATTGCATGTTCTTCTAATTTGCTTATCAGTATCACCCTATATATGCAAATCATGTACCATTTTGACCTTGTCTTGGTATGTGGTATAAGATGTTGGTCTATACCTTGTTTCTTCCATACTGTTTTAGGAAAAGACTCTCGCAGAAGGCATGATTTCAGCTGAGTCTTGAAGGAAGCCAAGGATGCTAAGAGGAAGATAGAAGGACAGTCAGTGAAAAGTCATGGAGTAGAGAAACAGAGTGAGATGTTCAAGGACCAAGTGTCACAGGACCATAGAATATGTGAAGAGGAGTAAAGTGTAAGAAGCCTAGAAAGGAGCCCATGTTGTAAATACCAAAGGACTGTATATTTGATTCTGGAGGTAACAGGTAATCACTGGCACTTGTTGAGTACGGATGGTAATATGGTTGGACCTGAGCTGGAGAAAGATCACTTTGGCAGTTAAATGGAGGATGGATTGGAATGGGGGGGGGGAGATGTGAGGCAGAGACCAATCAGAAGGCTATTGTAATAAATAGTCTAGGCATAAGGTGATGAGAACCTGCCCCAGAATGGTAGAAGAGTGAATGGAGAGAAGAAGTCATACATAAAAGACAATACAAGGGCAGAAACTATAAGACTTGGCAATGGATTGGGAAAATGGATTGAAAGAAAGTAAAGAATCAAGGACCCTGACCGTGAGTGACTGGGAGGATGGTGGTGGACTTGGGAACAAGATATAACAAGTTAAATTTTAGACATGTTCACTTTGAAATATTTTGGGGTTTGAGAGTAGAACCAGGAGAACAGTGTACACATTAACAGCAACAGTGTATGATGGTCAACTATGAATGACTTAGCTATTCTTAGGAATACAATAATCCAAGACAATTCCAAAGGACTCATGATGGAAAACGCTATCTGCCTCCAGAGAAAGAATTGACAGAGGCTGAAGGCAGCTTGAAGCATATTATTTTCAGTCTCTGTATTTTTTCATGTTTTTTTTTGGTCTGTTTCTTTTCTCACAACCTGACTAATATGGAAATATATTTTACATGATTGCATATGTATGACCTATATCAAATTGCTTACCATCTTAGGGAGGAGAAGAGAGAGGGAGAAAAAATTGGAACTCATAATTTTTTAAAAAAAGAATGTTAAAAATTGTCTTTACATGTAATTGGAAAAGATATTATACTATTCTGAAAAATAAATATCTTGAGGTTTGAGATGTACAGTGGGGTGAGGTGAGGAACAGTTTGGCTGGTTAAAAATACCTAAGAATCTTTCTAGATTTTCAGAAATGATTGAACAAAAAGTTGTTTGTGAGATGATCAAATGCAACAATAAAAGGAGAAAAGCAGAGGACCCAAAACAGTTTTAAGGGACACCCATAGTTAGTGGTTGTGATCTGGAGGAAGGTCCAGGAAAGGAGAGTAGGGATAGGATAGAGAGGTAGGAAGAGAATCAGGGGAGGACAAAACCTAGAGCAAACCTAGAACAAAACCACAAAAACCTAGATATCTGAGTATTCAGAAGATGACCATCAATAGTGCCTGAGGCATCAGAACGGTAAATAAGTCCGAAGACTGAAAGAAGGCCCTTAGATCTGGCAATTAAGAGTCACTGGGAACTTTAGAAGGAGCAATTTCAGTCCATTGTAGATGTCAACCTTGACCCCTGATGGTGGAACTAAGTTTCAGAGGGGCAGATTGCTGCTCTTTTCAGCTTTGGGGGTGGCAGAAAGAACAGTTGGTCTCCCTAAATCTGTGCTACTCACAAGGGCAGTCTACCTAGAGAGGGTAGTGCAAAAGGGAGGAAACGAGGTTGAATTGGGAAGTGGAGGAGTGGAGGTGACGGGAATGTAACATGAGTTCCAGCAACAGTGGTCATTCCTTGGCCAGGAGCATCCTCCACATCAGAAGTGGGAATAGCATGAGTGGGTTTGAGGAGCTCTCCAGTCCTTTGATTTGGAGTCTCAGACAGCCCCAAATGTATCAATGTGAATTGAAAGTGGAACTGCTAACAGGGACATCTATAATTACATCTTACTTTATTAGTTGCAAGGGCTAATTGCAAGCAGAAACTCCTGATGCAAACGGCTGGTATTGAGATAATGTATATGTAGTTCAGAGATGACAATCTGGCAGCAAAGATTCTATAATTTGGGGGATTCTATAGCACTCATCACTAATTAAAGTCCATCTGGGCCCTCGGAAAACAGGGCAAAGGGAGCTGCCAAAAGCCAGGATGGCTGAGCACTCTTGGGGGTTCTCAAATCTTGTAATCTCTCAACTCTTGCCCCTGAAGTGTCTCGAGCAGAGGAAAATGGCTTTTGTATACCCCAGGCAGGCAGTCTTATTCTTCTGGCTTGATTCTCACACAGCTGGTTTTGGTCTAGCTGAGGCTTATGCCAGGCCCCTGCAAGTATTGTTGGCCAAACTGACAATAACAAAATGTCACAGCCCTCCTTAGAGAGAGCTCAGGAAGGCTGTGTAAATGCTATGTCCTTCTAGCTAAACAGAATGATCTATTCTTGTTCTCATAGTAGCTAAATGATTACATATATATGTGCATGTATATACATACATATGTGTAGAGATACATAATCAAAATATACTCTAGAAATGTGAGGTTTTTTTAAAAAAAATTAATACTGGAAGTAGTATAGATGTATACTTATATCTGAAAAAGGGTACCTAGGAGGTACAGTGGATAGAGTTCTGGGCCTGGAATCAGGTAGATTCATCTTTCTCAATTCAGACCTGGTCTCAGACACTTACTAGCTGTGTGACCCTGGGCAAGTCACTTAACTCTATTTGCTTCACTTTCCTCAGCTGCAAAATGAGCTGGAGCAGGAAATGGCAAAGCACTCCAGTATCTCTGTCAAACCCCAAAGTGGGTCACAAAGAGTCAGACATGCCTGAACAACAACAAAGGTCAGACAGTGGTTGACAGTTTAGATTCAAATCCTAGTGTTCTGACTCCAGTCTTCTAGGACCGCTTTGCTTTGGCCCAAAATACAGCTAGTGCATTATCCTAATGCCGTTCAGCCTAGTGACAGTCAACTCTGTTCAATCTGGAAATGGGGGTTGAAAACTCAGGACTACATTTTTTGCTCCTAATGAGAACAAGACTTTCTGGAGGAGGTCCCAGATGCTCTGTCACACTTTGTCAGAGGCCCTGTTTCCATTGATTCACAGATTGCCTTCACCTCCTTTGTAGGAGTCCCCAATGTTCTCTCATATATGAGAATCTCAGGCAGGAGAGCGCTGGGAAATGTTAAGCAACCAACTCTCTGGAAAAAAAAAAGATGTATTACACAACACACTTTTAAATTTGATTTACATTATTAGCATTTTCTCAATTATTTTCTTAAATCTAGACAATCAAGAAAACAATATATCAGGCCCTGATTTGTAGCAGTTACCAATTTCTGAAGTGCAAATGTTCAATTGAAAATGAACATGAGCTGGTTTGAGGATTCGGTTCAAACTGGCCTTAGCACCTCTGCCTCAGGGTAAATCTGCAAGTATAGTCAGTACTTCTTCCTAGTTTATATTGTATGATGACCTCAGAGCTGTTTACTGAAGCTGTCCATATCTGGCTAGTACTACCCAACTTTTTGGGGCAGCTAGATAGAGTGCTAGGTGGATAGAGTGCTAGGCCTGGAGTTAGGAAGACTCATCTTCCTGAGTTCAAATCTGGCCTCAGACACTTACTAGCTGTGATCCTGGGCAAATCACTTAACCCTGTTTGCCTCCATGTCCTCGTCTGTAAAATGAGCTGGTCACCAAGAGTTGGACGTGACTGAAACAACTCAACGACACTCATTTGGATCAAGGTAAATCTTTGGTTCCCTCCATATCTGAAATTACACACACAGTCTAAAACTTTACAGTGACCACCCATATCGGGGCCCCAAACTCTGACTCGAAAGAATAGGATAACGAGTCTTTTTGTAGGCAAGTCCCTGGCTGGCAAATAGGCTTCTGGTTATCATCACTTTGTAATTGCAAAACTGGTCCCAGGATATCCGGACTGATATTCATGTATAAAAACACCATAGGCTTATGTGGGATGGAAAAAGCCAACACTAACATGTACGAGGCAGTTAATAAAGTTCTTGAAGGCCTGGTCACATTTCTCATTCTGGCGATTTCTAAAAACGCCAAGTTTACGCTGTTGCTTTTATACAAGGTGCTGCTTCTGAATTTCTCCTGAAAGTCTTTTGCTTATAATTCCAGGGGCCTGTTTTTTCCCAGATCACTATCAAAAATCACCAAGTCCCAGAAATAATTTCAGCAGAGCTAGAACTAGGGATAGGTAATTGGGGCTTTCCCCCAGAGCAGAAAATGTGGCCTCATATTGTAGCATTCCTCTTTTCTGTCAATAACTTAGAAATCTAAGTTTCTAAGATTCCCAGGGTGTCTTTCCTCTTTCCTCAATATAATACATAAAACATAAAACATAACATCTTCATAAGCCTCACCCTATGTGATCCCATACCCTACTTGCCCCAGCCACACAAAAAATTGCTAGTTGTTGTTCTAGTATTCAGTTTAGAATAATTCTTTGGATGCATCTAGTTAGAAAGTGTTTCTATTTTCTCAAGATTAGATGCCAGTGTAGTTACTGTGTGGCTAGACAAATGCTTGGCAAAATGGCAGTTATTAGTGGACTGAAACCTCTTGAAAGAAGAGAGTATAAAATCTAGCTTGAAGCATAACATAAAAAAACACCAAAGAAACAAACTAGGATGTGTTTTCCTGTTCTCTGGTCCCATCACATCCTGGCAAATAGAGGGAGAAAAATGGAAGCAGTGTTATATTCCTGGGCTCAAAGATCACTGCAGACAGTGACTGGAGTTGTGGAATTTAAAGATCCTTGCTCCTTGGAAAGAAGGCTATGGCAAATCTGAACAGCATATTAAAAAGTAGAGATATCACCATGCTGGCAAAGGGTGGTATAGTCAAAGCTTTGGTTTTTCCAGTCACAACGTATGGCTGTGAGATTTTGGCTATAAGGAAACCCGAGTGCTATAGAATCAAGGCTTTTGAATTGTGGTGCTGGAGAAGACTTTTGAGAATCCTTTGGATGCCAAGGGGATCAAATCAGTCAGTACCTAAAGAAATTAATTCAGACTATTCCCTGGAATAAGCAAAAACTTAAATACTTTGGCCACACAAGAAGACAGGACTCATTGGAAAAGACTGATATTGGGAAAGATTGAAGGTAAAAGGAAAAGGGGGATGGCAGAGGATGAGATGGATAGATAGTGTCATGGAAACAATGAGCATGAACTTGGACAGACTTCGGGAGATGGTAGAGGATAGAAGGGCTTGGAGTGCTATAGTCTCTTGGGTCATGAACAATGAAACACAACTGAATGATTGAACAACAAGCTTAATAGTCAGTCTCCAGCATTTCTCAAAACTTAAGTAGTCTTTCCTAATATTTTTGAATCATCTTCCCAAATAAAATGAGGTTATCCAGGTAGATTGTGAGGTCCTTGAGGGCAGGGACTATATTTTGCCTCTTTTTCTTAGGACGGCCTTTGGCACTTAGCAGGCATTTAATAAATGTTGATTGATTGACAGATCAGTACCTCTAAGTTGTTCTTATTGCCTACCACTTTCCTCCCCTAAACTACTGAAAATCGATTGGTGCCTTGGACATTCCTTATGGCATGTGTTTGAATTTGGAGCAAATGAAAGCCATTTTCTCCGACGTTTCTTTACCTTGGAAGACTGTGAAAAAATAACTTTTAGTTTCAAAGATGCACAGCTTTGTAGCCATGGTAGAGGTGTTCATCAAAGCAGGGCTTGGGAGGCTGCAGGATGATGATTAAAAGAAAAAATCTTTCTCTTTACGGCTTATAGAGGTTTTATATGATTCTTCTAGCTCTATAATACTTAAAAGTTTCTTGGCTACGGTGAATTTCATCATTTTATACTATCTCCGCTTTGCACTATGGGGTCATACTCCTCAGTTTTCCCTTTTTACTGGTTGCCTCTCCAATCCTACTCAGGCCCCTTTTCCATTTTTACTTTTTTATTCTCTTTCAATAACCAGCTTCGCCAATCACCATGTGTACCTTTCAGCTCACATTTCATTTGCCCAAAGCACTAAAATGAATGAAGAGTAGGAAGATAGTGTGATGAGGGGTAAAACAAGGATGCCCCCTGTCATCACTGCTATCCCGTAGAGTGCTACAACCACCAGCTGTAACAATTGGATAAGAAAAAGAAATAAAGGGGATAAACAGGCAAAGAAGAAACAAAATTATTGCTTTTTCAGATGATATGATAGCTTACTCAAAGAACCCTAGAGAGTCAATTGAAATGAATTGGAATAATCAATTCAGCAAAGTTGCAGGATATAAAATTAATCCACATGAATCATTAATATTTCTATATATTACCAACAAAATAGAGTAGGTGAGGTAGAAAAGGAAATTCCATTTAGGATAACTACAGAATATAAAAAAAAACACTTGGTCGTCTCCCTACCATAATACACAGGCACTATATAAAAATAATTACAAAACGCTCTTAGAGCAATAAAGGCAGACTCAAATAAATAAAGATATATTAACTGCTCATGAGTAGGCTGAGCCAATATAATGAAATAACATTACTAACTAATTAACATATTCAATACCATGCCAAATTACCAAAGAATTACTTTATAAAGCTAGAAAAACTAATAGTGAACTTTAACTGGAGGGATGAAAGATCAAGAATCTCAAGGAAATGATGAAAAATATTTGTTAAGGAAGGGAGTTAAGCAGTAGCAGATATCAAACTGTACTACAAAGCAGCATTCGTCAACCAATTTGGTGCAGATCAAGAAATAGAGAAGTTAATCCATGGAGTGGATTGGGTATAGAACATTTAGAAGCAAATGAATATAGTAGCTTAGTTTTTGATAAAACTAAAGAGTTAGTGGAGTAAGAAATCTATTTAAAAAAAACTGCTTGGAAAAGTAGAAAGCAGTCTGGCAGAAACTAGATGTCCGCCATCACTTCACACCATATTCCCAAATAAGTTCTTAATAGGTATGTTACAGGCATAAAGGTTGACATTATAAATAAATTAGATCATCCAGGAAGAAATTAGCCTTGTGATCCATGGATAGGGGAAGAATTCATGACCAAACAATGGATAGAGGTTCACAGCAGATAAAAGACAATTTCGATAACATAAAATTAAGAAGTCTTTGTAGAAACAAAACCAATGCAGCTAAAATTAGAAGGGAAACAAGAAACAAGATATATAAGGAATTGAAAGGATACAAATTTACAAAAATAGGGGCCATTCCTCAATAGATAAATGGTCAAAGAATATAACAGCAAGTTTTCAAAAGAAGAGATCTAAGCTGCCAATACCCACATAAAAGTTCTCTAAATCTCTGTTAGAGAAATAAAAATTAAAGTAGCTCTGAGCTGCTACCTCCTCTCTATCAGAGTGTCAAAGCTGACAAAAAAGGAAAATGGCAATCCACAAGAACATTAATGCACAATTGGTGGAGATATGAATTGATAAATCCATGCTGGAAAGCAGTTTGGAACTCTGTCCAAAAAGTCATTAAACTGTGCATGATCTTTGACCCAGAAATACCACTTCCAGGACTATATCCCAAAGAGATTGAAGAGAGAGAAAAAGACCTTCCTTTTTCCCTCTCCCAGCCTTGCTTCTGACTAATACATGTTTTGGACATGGCTAAAAGGTATTCCTATTTGTTACAAGGATTTTTTTTTTCTCCAATGATGGTGCTAACTCCATCATGGTTTTTTTAAAAAGTTTTTTTTTTTTTAAAAACCAGTAGGCTGTTTGAGAGGCGTAGGGTGAGAAAGGAGAGAATGTCTCAGTATTCGCTTCATATTTAACATTTTTTTTGTTATAGTTAGTTATTATTATTTTGGGGGGTAAAATTTTTATTGTTTGTCTTGCCCAAATCACCTAACATGGAGGTTCCTTGTGTCTCCTGCTATATGAATTGGGTAGTTTACTTTGGTTGGCTGTGTCTTTGAAAATGGCCAAATTGAGACAGTCTCTCTCTTTACCTATGTTCTTTCTTCCCTGTGTGCTTTTTCTTGTTGCATCTAGAGGGTGGAGGTCACAGTTCACTCACAGCAAGGGCATCAAGAACTGAACCGGGACGGGGTGGATACCTTCATCCTCCTTGCTTTTACCCTAGCTCTGAAAAATGGGCCTGGGGTCTCTGCTCTGTGTTGTTTGTCCTTCTTAACTTCAGATGCCATGGAGATCTTCACCAGATCCAGAGTTTGAGCTATGGTGACCTTGGAGTCAGGATTTCACATGGGGTGCTGCAGCCAGCCAACTGGGGAAGGGAAGTTCTGAGAAGCCAGAGTACCTGGGATTTGAGCTTGAGGTGGATTTTGGGCTTGGAGCTAGGACTGTGTTCTATATGAACTGAGCTAAGCTGGGAACCTAATCCCTTTCTATGGTTTATGCTTTACATATTAGGGACTGCATCTGTGTATTTGTAATACTTTTGAAATAAATATTCCTTTGTAAAAGATAAAACAACTGTTGGTGGCTAAATGAAACATTGGTTCAGGGGAACCTTCTACAATTCAGGAAACACCATCTGTGGGAGCTGGAAACAGTGATATAGAGGCTATACACCCCCAATTCCCCATAAAGGTATTGCAGAACCCTGGGGAAGAATTAAAACCTGATCTACCTGGCATTCTGGGTGATGAAGTCCAGGGCAATTCCTGTTACATTTATGTATGTCACATTCCTTTATTAAACTGTACCCTTCATGAAAGAAGGGTCAGTGTCTTTTCTAAACCGTACATTGTATCCTAGGGATGTCACAACGCTCTGCACAATGTAGGAACGTATGATCATGCTAGCCGATATTGATATAACACTTTAAACCTGGCAAGTGCTTTACATACATGATTTTGTCTGAACCTAATAACAGCCTTTCAAGGAAGAGAAAGTTGACTGTAGGTTTCTGACAACATCATCCCTCTATTGGTGCTTCAAGGCTAATAGAGGGGTTGCCATGGCAGGGTCTTGAACTTCTAACCCGTTTGCCCTGAGTTAAGACTTGGATAGAAATGAAGGTGGCATTTTGGCTTGGGTAAGAACTATAAGACATAGTCCCATGTGTCTTCCTTCTTTCCCTTCCTTCCTTCCTTCCTTCCTTCCCTCCTTTCTTCCTTCCTTTCTTCCTTCCTTCTTACCTTCCTTCCTCCTTTTCTCTCTCCTCTCTCTTCTTCCCTCTTTTCCCTCTCCCCTCCCCCCATCACAATCCAAGAAATCTTCAAATTCAGCTTCTATTAGCTTCTGCTCTTTTTGAAGTCTGATTTACTGTAGGGAAAATTTTTTCTTGCAGAATTTCTCAAGGAAGCATGTTTGATTCCTGTTACTATGCTGTTAAATGTCTCATTATCTTCTTTCTTTTTTTGGGAGGAGGACATCTTCACTAACCTCTACCCATCTAAGAATAAACTTTACTTGCCACATGTAATAAAATTAGGGCAATAATAATTCTTTTTGATAGTATGACATTTTCTTCATGAATGTCATAGCTGGTAACTGCTAAATGCCAAGTTTTTCATAAGAAACAGATTTTCTGACAAATCCCAAAGGAATGCATCGCATAGTTCTTATACAGATAATAAAAGGATAACATAAACTATTATCTGCGGAAATACATGTATCCTGTAATAAATACAATTCCTTAACATCTTAAACCTAATGTCCAAGTTGCTTGATTTCACTAAGAATGCATTTTATAAGACTATTCAAACCATATTACAAATGTTCATGTTAATTAACCTGAAAGAGATGTTTCTTGCTTTATTTATTCATAAATAAAAATAACATTGGGAGATATTTATTTTCCTAAGTCTTTTTGCATGGTTATCACAGCATATAACTCACTCATTCTTTGTGGAGACAAAGCCTCAAAATTCATACTACTCTAGCTTTGAAATTTCTGTTTCTTAATCCTTTCTCAACATTTTATTTTACTCTATTGAATTTACGATCTGTTCATCTCCAAGCTATTGCTAGCATTTTGGGTCAATTTTTATTTTTGATGTATGGTAGTTTTTTTAAATTTATTTTTGAGAAGTGGTTAGTCTTTGTGTTCTGACGTGTATTCTTAAATACTTTTGTGTTCTCTTGGAAAGCCCAAGGGTCATGTTCAAATGGAAGATGTAAGGGCCACAGATATACTCATAGATGGATTTCTCTTATTATGCACTAAATTATGCAAAGTAGGCCAATTCTTAGACAATTTCCAAAGTTAAAGTTTTTATTGTAGAGACCACAGAGCTTTTAAATTTTTGATTTTTCCCCCTCTTCTTTACCATTTATTGAATCTTACTTATTCTTTCGGAATAAATAATAGTGGAGGAGAGAAACATAGAGCCATAGGAAGGCTGAACAGCATGGCGGTAGCCACTTGATACCTTTATGGGATACTGGACTAAATGATTTTTCCTTAATGTGATTGAAAATGTCTGGGGGACCAAACAGGGTCTTCAGCAGACTAGCAGCAAAATATTCTCAACAGTCCTTCTTGACTTATGCCAATGGATCTCTCGGTCTATCTCTATGTAATGAGGGACAGGAACAGCAAATGGATGTAGTGTCAGAAATACAGGAAAAAGGTTGTTAGCCTCACTCTGCCTCTTAAGTGGTGCCAAGTGAAGTTACATGGTAACCTGTGTAGTCTTGGTCTTCACTATTAGGAGCAAGGGGAGAGTTGAAATGAATTTATTGACCCCAACCTACATTTATTGACCCCTACCAGTTGTACCTGGGAGCGCTCAAAGTTGTTGAAAGGGAAGGTTTTGGTGTGAGGGACTCTTTGATGGGTTGTTTCTATATGGCTGTGGGCTTGACTAGTAAAAGAGATGAACCAGACCCAAGCTGTGGTCAGTACCACAAAAAAGAGACTAACAACTCCTTCGGGGAAGAAGCTCCACTTCTGAAGACAGCTCAGTAGATGGCAGCAGCTCAGCAGTAGATGACAAACACCAGCTCATCCAGTGGGAGCTTCCATGGTAGAATGGAATAGTGGTGAAGGACAGTGCGTTAATGAAAGTTGGAGCGAAAGATACCATGAGAAGTATCCTAGCTGGGACGCAAGCCGAGAATTATGAGTTGTCTGAGGAGACTTCTCTCTTTAACCGTCATCTTAAGAGTCTGTGGCAGATGGTTCCCCTTTGTGTATGTCTTGTTATTTCTGTGTTAATGAAATGCCTTTGAAGGCAGCATGGTGAGATGGAAAGCGTACCAATTTTGAAGTCAGAGGACCTGGGTTTGCATCCTGGCTGTGCCACTTAGACCTTGAGCAAGTCATTTAAACTCATTGGCCTTCAGTTTCCCTTTCAACAAAATGGATGAGACGAACCCTGAGCTTTTTTCTAACTCTAAATCTGGGCATGTGTGTATATATTGAGTTATTATGCCATCTAGTGTGAACTAGCACAATGAGATACCATAGCGGGAGATTGGGACTTTGGTTTTGAATGGACCATTCAAAAGTATAAGGAACCCAGTTGTAGTTGAGGAATTGAGGGGATAGGGCATGGAGTGGAGACACAATGTGATCTAAGGGTTTGGATCACCCCATTTGCTTTAAGCTCTCTTGCTTGAGGAGTTTAAGGCAAAGTTTAAGGAATGGGTTTGTTTTTGCCGCAGCTTTCATTCCAAGAAGCAGCGTGTAGAGAATACTGGACTTGGAGACAGAAAGACTATTTCAGATTCTCCTTCTGATGCTCACCAGCTCTTTGACCGTGGGGTGAGTCATACGGCCTTTCTGAGGCTCTATTTCTTCATCTGTAAAATATGGTTTAAATGTAAGAGACACCTACCTTATTGGGCTATGGTGAGGCTCAAATGAGATAATGTATATACGATGCTTTGTAGAGTCGATAACATTATATCGATGTCAGTTATTATCATTCAGTATTTTTCCTGACAGGAAGAGTGTCTTAAGGGGCTCATTCAGGGGATGCCTGGTCTTTTAGTACTTTGCCATTCTGATAAGATAGAACATTAGAGCTATGTATCCTGATACTCTGAGCTCTTTGGTGAGTATGAGCATTGTAAGGTTTCAAGGACTCTTTTCCTACCAACCCATATTTTCTGCAGCTCTCAGTGGATCCACTCTGGTCTTAAGTAGCTTCCAGGTAAGATGAATTTTTAGGGGGCAGGGGCCACTTGTAGGACTAAGACAGGACTAGGGTTTTTAGAATCTGGCCTATCCATATTTGCCTAATTTCTTCTCCCTTTATCTCCCAACACAGGTTCTTTTTGTCAGCCACACCAGCCTCTTCAGGTTCCCCCTTCAAATTCCACACTCGTCTTTATCTCTGCCCTTGGTGGAGGCTACCCACCTCTTGGAATGGCTGTTCTCCCCTCTCATTTCTCTCTTAGAAAAGTCTGAGCATCCTTCAAGATCAGTCTCAAGTCTCATTCTTTCCTCAGAAGGCGCTTTCTACAGAATCTGAAGATCCAGGGGAGGGGAAGCCTAGATATCACTTAGTCCAACCTCCCCAAGAAGACTCCCCTAACTAACCCATAGCCCTTGCCTGTATCATATGATTTAGAGCTAGAAGAGACCTCAGAGATTATCTCTTTTGACCTTAGCATCTTACAGATGAGTAAAATGAGAGCCAGAGAAGTGATGTGATTTACCAAGGGTCATAGAGATCCACTGGTCTCTCTCCACTACACCATGACATTGGATTATATTGTTGTTATCCTTCTAAGATTCCCACCTAAGCCTTCCAATAACTGTTAGCTCCTTGAAGGAAGGGACTGTGCTATACAAGCATTCCCTACTTTCCAAACTGGCTAAGTTCCAATAGCTAGTTTGAAATTCAAAGCACGTTTCCATTATAAGAATGGTCCAGACAAGCCATCCTTAATTCTCTGGACTTTGCCATCACATCCTGCCTCCTTTTCATCTCGCTTTTATGTCCTATCTTCCCCATTAGAATATAAGCTCCTTGAAGGCAGGAATTTTCTTTTTTGCTTTCTGTTTGTCTTTGTATCCCCAACACTTAGCACAATGCCTGCCATAAAGGAGGAACTTCATAAATGCTTATTGATGACTAATAATGTTACAAATGTTTGTACTCAAGCCTCCAAAGGTCATTTAATTCTCAATACACATTAACACATCACCTTTAGAGGTCCTCTGAAAGTTTATTGCCCCATAGAGGTGACTGAGTTCTCAAAGGCTCTTCTTCTGTTGTTGTTCAGTATTTCAGTCATAGCTGACTGTTTGTGACTCCACTTGGGGTTTTCTTTTTTCTTCCAATTTTTATTGTATATATTTTTAATAAAAATTTATTTAATATTTTATTTTCCCCAATTATATGTAAAAACAATTTTT
>CM053623.1:325441262-325486262 GCA_028646595.1 Phalanger gymnotis | reverse complement strand
TATTTTAGCTTCAACTTTGTCTGAGATCATGATTACTACCCCTGCTTTTTTCCCTAATAAATTCTACTCCTGATCTTTATTTTATATTTGTGTGTATCTCTTATTTTCTATCCCTCCTGACTCCTCTACTTTACTTTTACCTGCTACCTTTCTCTCCTATTACTTAACCTCACCCCCCTTCTAAGGATCCCTCCCTTATCCTCTCCCCCAACCCTTTCCCCTTGCCTTCTTGTTTCTATCTGAATTTAGAAGACTTTTATAGCTGTGTGTGTGTATGTATGTATGTATATGTGTGTGTGTTGCTCCCTCTTTATCCCATTCCCATTACTGTAGACACCCGTTTATACCCCCCCCATCCTATTTCCTCACTGTCTTATTTCTTTATAAATTTGGAAGACTTTTATTCCCTTTTAAAAATATGTATTGTTCCCTCTTTAACCTATTTCTGATGTGAGAGCAGGGTTCCAGAACTACCAGCTCTCCTCCCCCATCTAATTCCTCTGTGTCAGTTCTTCCTTTTGTACCTCATTTGTATAAGATAATTATTCTTTTTACCTTTTTCTCAATGGTACTAGTTTTTAGAATCACCTCACACTCATCGGTACTCTAATTTTTCTTTCTAAATACTCAATTGCTAATTACAATCTTAGACACACAGTTTATATTTCCCGTTATAAAAAGTAAACACTCTGTCCTTATTGAGTCCCTTGCAATTATTCTTTGCTGTTTATATTATATTTTTCTTGGATCTTGTATGTCAAATTTTCTATTAAGTTCAGGTCTTTCTGCAATAAAATCCTGAAAGTCTGGCAATTCATTGAATATCCATTTTTTCATGCAGGATTATGCTTAACTTTGCTGGATATGATATTTTCAGCTACAACCCCAGTTCTTTTGCTCTTCAATATATAGTGTTCCAAGAACTGCAGTCTTTTAGTGTAGCTGCTGCTGGGTCTTGTGTGATTCTAATTGAGGCTCTACCATATTTGAATTTTTCTTCTTTTATTTTTTATGTATTTTCTCCTTGAGCTGGGGGTTTGGGAATTTAGCTATGATATTCTTGTAGGTTTTCCTTTTAGGATCTCTTTCAGGTGGTGATCAGTGTGGTTTTTCTATTTCTATTTTGCCCTCTTGTTCTAACACATCTAACACTGTCTAACAATTTTCTTTAATTATTTCTTGTATTATTGCATCAAGATTCTTTTTTTATTGTAGCTTTCAGGTAGTCCAGTTATTCTTATATTTTCTCTTCTTCATGTGTTCTCCAGATCAGTTGTGTTTCTTATGAAATATTTCACATTCTCTTCTATTTTTTCATTCTTCATATTTTATTTTGTTATTTCTTGGTCTCATAACTTTGCTAGCTTCCCCTTGCCCAATTCTAATTTTCAAGAAGTCTTTTTCTTCTTTAAGATTCCGAATTTCCTTTGCTAGTTGGCTAATTTATTTTCATAATCTTCTTGTTTTTCTAGGATTGTTCTTATTTTTTAAGAAAAAATTTCCTCAATCTCTCTCATTTGATTTTTAAAGTCTTTTAAAGTTCTTCTTTTTGGGCAGGTGACTATTTAACATTACTCTTTGGGGTAGGAGAGGCTTTTTTTGCTTTAGTAGGCTCCTCTGAAGATATGGTCTTCTCTATTCCCATAGTAACCTTCTGTGGTTGGGTTCTTTCTCCTTTGCTTGCTCATTAAAAAAAAAATTTATTGCAACTTATAATCATGTCCATTCCTGGACTATGGTCCCCTGGCCTCAGATCCTCCTTCAATGCTCTCCTCTGGCCTAGAAACAAAACTAAAAACTCTGCCCTTCTGTAAGTGCCCACAGCCAGTGACATCCTGCCCCACTGCTTCTGCACTCATAGGAGTAAGGGGACATGTGTGTTTGCTGGTTACTTCTAGCCCAGGGCCATGCCTTGGGAGCACAGCTGGATTTGACGTCCCTTATCAGCAGAGGTCCCCTCGATTTTTCCCTGCTCAGACACCCAATTTCCCACACTGCCTGGGAAGTGAAAATTCCTGTGGCTGGGGCCAAGGCTACCTCCCAACTCAGCTAGCCCCAGGGTTCATCTCTTGCTGTTTCAGCAGAACTACCCTGGAGGTGTTTAGATTTCACAGGGACCAAACCTCAGTCCTGGGATCTTTCTTCCATTCTTCTCTGGTTGTCCTGGGAGGACCACTGTTTTCTCAACTCTTTTTTTTTTAAATTTTTACCACTCTACATTCTCCTTGAGGTGCTATTTTGTCTTGTTTGTGAGGAAATCTTGAGAGCTTGGAATTTTCTGACCTCCTTTGCCATCTTCCCACAATCCTTTCCCCTTGCCTACCATCTTCTGCAGAAGAATGTCCAATTTCTCTTTTCCCTACCCCACAATTTCTAGTATCCTCCCTCCCAAATGTCTGTATATATTTAACTAGTGTATTTATGTGTATTTATTAACTTTATGCTGGTTGTATTTATATATGTACTTGTCTTTTCAGATAAAATGTAAGCTTATTGCAAGTTGAGACTATTTTATTCTTCGCACCCATATCTCCAGTGCTTATCACATTGATTGGCACACAATAGGTGCTTTATAAATACATCATTGATTGACTGGACTCTTGGCTGCTTTTTCCATTTTTTGTGTGTTTCTTCATCTGATCCTAGGCAAGCAGGAATCTCAAGATGATTGCATCCAGGCTTGAAGATGACTTGTAAGCCTGAAGACTCTAGGGTTTTCGGGTCCTCAGTAGGTGAGGACTACCGTTTGGGAGGAGTCCTTGTCAGTCAGTCATTAGTCAATAAGCTTTTATGGAGTGCCTACTATGTGCCAAGCACTGTGCTAAGTGGTAGGGATACAAAGAAAGGCAAAAACAATCTCTTAAGCAGCTCACAGTACAATGGAGGAGAGAACAAAAAAATATAGTTAAGCAAGATAGATATACATACACATCTGTATCTATATATAAAATAAATTGGAGATAATCAGTGAAAAGGGAGGGAAGGCATTATGGATCAGGAAAGACTTCTTATAGAATATGAGATTTTAGCTGGGTATTGAAATTAGGGAAGCCAGGAGGTAGAGAAAAGGATGAAGAACATTCCAACAGTGGGGAACAGTTGGTCAAAAGGCCTGGCATCTGGAGATGAAGTGTCTTGTGTGAGGAAAAGCAAGGAGGTGAGTATCACTAGATTACAGATTATGAATTGGGGTGAGCAGTGAGGGGAGTAAAATGTAAGAAGACTGGAAAAGTAGTGAGGGACCAGGTGGTAAAGGGGTTTGGATGCCAAATAGAGTTTTATGGAATTCATTGAATAAGGAGGTAACATGGTTAGATTTGTGCTTTAAGATGATTAAGTTGACAGCTGAGTAGAGAAGGGACTGAAGTGGAGAGACTTGAGGTAGGCAGATTCACCAGGAGGCTATTGCAATAGTCCAGGCAGGAGATGATGGGGATTTACACCAGGGTGGAGGTAGTGTCAGGAAAGAGATGGGGGTATATACAAGAGATTCAACAAAGATAAAATTCCCAGGACTTGGGGCAGGTAGGTGTTGTACTGAATAGAGCACCAGCCCTGGAGTCAGGAGGACCTGAATTCAAATCTAGTCTCAGACAATTGACACTTACTAGCTGCGTGACCTTGGGCAAGTCACTTAACCCTGATTGCCTTGCCTCCCTGCTCCAAAAAAATTCACAGCACTTAGAGATGATGGCTGGTGGAGCCGTAAGTGCTGTCCTGAGCTTTCCATAGATCTAGGACAAATTTGGGCAGTGTAGAGTTGTGACAATGCTTCTTTCTCCCTATGTTTAAGTCTCAGCCTCCTAGTATAACAGGAGTTATTACTGCTGCTTTTTAACTTATCAAATTTTCCTGTTGTCTTTCTTCCTCCCTCCCTCCCTCCCTTCTTCTCTTTCTTTCTTTCTTTCAGCAGTTGGGGTTAAGTGACTTGCCCGGGGTCACATAGCTAGTAAGTGTCAAGAGTCTGAGGCCAGATTTGAACTCAAGTCCTCCTGACTCCAGGGCCAGCTCTCTATCCACTGCGCCATCCAGCTGCCCCCTAAATTTTTCTTGTTGAATGAATTAATGAAGCATGGCATACTCTCCTGTCCTCTCACTATTCTGCTTATCCTCTTAGGGACCTAGCTTATCAATGACCTTCCTAAATATGGCCCACTGAACTGAACACAATACAGCAGGTGTCATAGGATCACAGATCTGGAACTGGGAGAGATCTCAGAGGTCATGTACTTCATTCTTCCAGTATTACAGGGGAGGAGACTGAGGGCCAGCAAACTTATGTTGCTTGTTTCATGCAACTAAAGCAGTATCAAGAGAGCAGGATTTGAACCCATGTCTTTTAATTCTAAGAGCCAGTGCTCTTTCCACTACACTGAGCTGCTTTAATATCTTATACTTTGAGCTTCCTAAGAACAGGGACAATTTCTTTATCTTTTTTATGTCCTTCCCAGCATCTAGACAGAAAATGACTTGCCCAAGCCTTTTGGACCTGATTGAATTGAATTCAGTTGACCAGGGGTCAGTCCAAGGTAAATTGAATCAGAGTCAGTGTCTCTATCACTGACTTTGTAATCTTGGGCAAGTCATTTTCCTTCTGTGCCTCAGCTGCCTGATTTGCAAAATAACAGGGTTGGACTGAGTGATCTTTCAGGGGTCTCTCTTGCTCTGGGGTGTCTGAATGGAAAATAATTTTGTGGAGACAAAGTTTCTTAGCCGTTCCTGGCTTAATTAGCTGGTTGCCAGTGGGTTGGTTAGTAAAGAAGCTGCCTTATCCTGTTCTGATCATTTATATAGGCCAAGATATGCCATTCCCACCTACCCGCCCCATTTAAAGCAGTCACAAATGGTTGGTTGGTTTCCCATAGAAAAAAGTCTGGATACAGACATGCTTTTTGAATGCTTTAGTGTGTGTGTGTGTGTGTGTGTGTGTGTGTGAGTGTGTGTTTTAGTGCTTAGGGATAAACTAATTAAGTAATTAGATAAACAAGAAAGATCGGATTTTTAGTATAGTATGGTTGGTATGGCTCTTCCTTCCATGTGTGGTATGTTTAGGACTCCAGTTGAATATGCATATTGATTGTCGAATTGTAGTGGATCTGGAGCTGAAACTGGGTACATGTTGAAAGCTTGCGGAGTTCTCAGTTTTCCTTTGAATGTAAGTTTTCCTTTCCAGGAAAATGTGGCATATGTTATTATTCTTCTCTGTACAGTTTCATGCTCATTATAGTCATCTGTGCAATTTGGAGTAAGTTTCACAAATAGTTGTCCTGGAGCATTGTTTTCACAAACTAATGGAGCAAACGTTCTCAGGTGTGGTCTGTGCATCGTGTGTGGTTCTTTGTCCCAGATGGTCCCCAGGGATATTGTGGCCGAGATCATCACGTGCTGTCCATGGCATGTAGGTGTTTAAATCACCTTAAATAACTCATCTCATTTGATCCTGTGATGGTCTTTTGTCTTCCAGCATTCCTTGTTACCAGCTGTCTGTAAAGCCATATTCTTGATTGATCATCCATCCATGGTTTGTTAGCCATCTCCTATTGTCTTCATCATTGGATCTTGTTCCAGGCTAGTAAGTCATATATTATTCTGTCTGAGTTGTTGCTATCTAGGTCTGTACTGAGCATTAGTCCTGCTGGTCTTGATTGTATGCTTGGACCTCCTCTTCCTGTCTTACATGCGTATTTTCGGAAGCAGCAACCAACATTTATTTTATTGCTTCTTAATATTTTTGAACACTAGATTTTCCCACTTTTCATGAATTTTGTTGTATTAGTGTTGCTTTTTGGTTGTTTTCAAAGCCTGGGTTTATATGCTGTGTTCTTCCTAACTTTCTTTGGTCTTGCTATGACATAGTTATCCTGGTTGGCTTGGTTTTGAATGTATTCATTCCCCATGGGGAAGTGGTCTCCTCTTCTTAGCATTTTGATTGGAATTGTGTTTTCTATTATCAGGAAAAGGTATTTTGTTGTTATTAAAGATTGATGCTGATATGTTGACTGCAGTTGAGCCATCTGAACCTTCTCTCAAGTTGTTGGTATAGTTCGTGTAGTATCCCCATGGGTAAAGTTGGCTTGTTTCCCATGGTAGGTAGCCTAGAGTTGTTAAGGTTCCTCCATCACATGACCATGGCATGCTGTTGTTTGTGTCTTCAGCTACTTGCAGAGTTGATCTGAGGTCATTGTTGTAGAGTTTGACCTTTGCTCCTTCAGGCCATGCTCAGTTTTGGTGGCAATGTTGAAGAGGTCTTGTTCTAGTGAGTCAAGATTCAGGTCACTAACCATGTTAATCACATGCAGGAGGTCTGACCCCCCAAGCATTTGGGTCCATTAAGCTCCATGGAGTTCGTACCTGAATGTGCAAATTGTCATCTTGTTCTCCCCTTGTTGGTCTATCTCCTGTGAACAAGGTCTCTTCTTTTTGCAGTGTGTATCTTTCATTTTGTGGCATTGATAGATGTATATATCTAGATGCATGGTGTGTAATTGTTATGTACCTGTCATGTTGGTAAAGTCTCTGGTTGATAAGCCAACTCTTTTTCCTGTACTACCAACTGTGATCAGGCTTATTTGCTCTGTCCCTCGCTCAATCATTTCAGATGGTTCTTGTTGTTGGTTCAGTTGGTTAAATTGTCTGCTGTATCTCTTTCTTGCTTGATTAACAAATATGTGCCTTGGCATTTGTTTTCTTGGTTTGCCGAATGATGTGATTCCTGGCTGTGCCTTTGCTTTTTTTTTTTTTTTTGCTGGTGAAGTCACTTTTGGAGCTACAAGACTTTTTGCTTTAACTTTATTTCCTAAGCATTCACGCCAGTCCTTTGCTGAATCAATTCCTTTTATGAAATCTTCATCTGCTTGGTTAAATGATAGGTATAGGTTAATCCCTTGGCTTTGTAGTTCTGAGCACTTTTTGTCATGTGTTTTTGCTGCTTTGTCTGATGGATTGGTTGTTTCTTGATCATGGAGTTTGTTGCCTGGTCCCAGATAGTTGTAGCTAGGAAGTGTATGACCTGCAAGGGTAAGAGTAGTGATTAGTGTGCTGCATGGAACAAAGTTTTGTTGGTGATTTTTGGTGTGCGCCTTACCTGTTCTGGGCTGTTTAGCTGGAGGCATCACATGTTTTCTTTGAAGAAACTGCCTAGTGGAATGTTCCAAGGTTAACATCAGTGTTCAGGACAGCAGTGTTAGGAGAAGCCTCAGACTTCTCTTGCCTGGTGTCTGAGTCTGCTGTAGGTTTACCTCCTCTGTTGGTCTTCTGCTTCATGTGGCCTCCACAGATGATCTGAGTTCCCAGGCAAACACAACACAATTTTATATGCTATGTAGTCACGTGGCTCATTCTATTTCTCCACCCATATTGGAGCCACCCCCCTCCATTTGAAGCAGTTGCTCATTGTTGGCTTCATGCCTAGATTCTCCATACATCTGAATGTGTTAGGTATTTCTTTGTCATCAATCCAACCCAACAGCTTTGCTTAAGCTTTATGTTTAAGCACCTATGCTTTATGGGTTCAGTATATTCAGGTCTTAACCCCAACCAATGGAGGTAGATGTATGCATCTTTGTTGTTTTGTGTTCCATTCATTAAAGAAGAGAAACACAGCAGCCCTTCATTCATTCATGAGTCAGTGACGGAGGAGTGGTTTTTGGCTTCTCTAGGCTTGTATACATGATCAAATTCCTTTGATCTGGTCACTCTGTCATTTTAGAAAACTTTTCCTTTTTCCAAAACAGAGAAAAAATTCAATTTGCCTTTTTAATTTTTTTTAGTAGAGATAGTGGTAAGGCGGGTTGTTTATGAATGATTGCACAATGCCACATGGAACAGCAGCCTGGGAAGTGAATGGTAATGGAGACGGCTTGTTGACAACTCTTTGGATGAATCAGAAAGGCCCAATCCAGTGAGAGTCACAGTTGCCAATGAACAAACTGAAGACTTTTCCCCCCAAAAGAGGAGGGGTGGAGACAGTTGTCTTTTTTTTTTTTGGTAAACATCAGCATTTTAGAGCATGCAGCCATCAGTTTTCTGGAAGTTCACAATGCCGGTCAGTGTCTTACTTAGGCAATAAATTGCTGCAAAAGAGGTGGTGTTATGCATCTTAGCTAAAGATGATAAAAAAATTGCCACTTTTAAGATCCTCGTTGTGTGCTCATCCCGTATGTTATTTATTAACATGGAGGCATGTAATAGTGGACAGAGTGATGGACTTGCAGACAGAAAGACCTGGGTTCAAATTCACATTATACCCATAGGACCCTGGCCAAATAGCTTGAAGACTCTCAGCTTCATCTTCCTCATCTGTTAAATGAGCATAATAATAATTGCAGGGGGGCAGCTAGGTGACGCAGTGAGTAGAGCACCAGCCCCGGAGTCAGGAGGACCTGAGTTCAAATCCGGCCTCAGACACTTGACGCACGTACCAGCTATGTGACCTTGGGCAAGTCAGTTAACCCCAATTGCCTTCCCCCCTGCACCAAAAACAAACAAAAAATTAATAATAACAGGAGCCTGTGCAGCAAAAGGTTATTGTGAAGATCAAGCAAGACAATATTCATAATGATAATATGCTTCCCCACGGAGGTCGGTGTGTCTGCTTTAACTGTGCTGCATCCCGTGTTTTGATTAAGAGAAACACAACAACCATTCATTCACGACGCTGAGAGAGGAGCGGTTTCTGGCATTGCTGGGCTTGTATACATGATAAAAATGCTTCACAAACCTTCAGCCATTGGGTATGTGTCAGTTGCTATTATTATTTTATTTTTTTAAAAAATGTTCTGCAGAAAAAGTAGGAAATGATAGTCAGCTTTGGTTCTCTCTGCCATTTCAAGTCACTCGCAGGAATCTGTTTGCTATCTACCCACTTGCTTGTAGTCCTGACACCATCGTGCAACTGATTTTCTTTAATCAATCCATGAGGCTAAGGATCTGCTTAAGCTCAGGCTAGCTCCAGCAGTCTATTAGGTATTTGCCTAGGGCTTCCTGAGATTACTGGCACTTCTTGAAGGGGGAGAGGACCCTCCTGTCCCTGGAAACTTTTCCCAATTGGTCTAGACTCAGAAGAATTTGCCTGGCCTTCTTTGTGGAGATTGTCCAATTCTGTATCTGGTCTTGTCTATCATATAGAATTATGTAATTACTAGATTCAACTTAAATGAAAATTAAGTTAATCAATTAAAATCAATTAAAATCATGGCTTGTTCCTTGGTACACGTAGGAATGTTTGTAAATTTTTGTTTGTAAATTAGAAAACACAGAGTTTTTGTAAAGTAGACAACAATTCCATCTTTGCTGATTGTGATTGCTATTTTTTCACCTTTACCTACTTCTGGTAAGATTTCTTACTTAGTCTAGAAACTTGATGCCTGACTATTGCCATAACCTTCTAATTGGTCTCCCTGTCTCAAGTCTCTTCCCTCTCCAGTCCCTCCTCTTCTTTGCTGCCAAAGTGATATTGCATGTTGTCTTACTTAAAAAACTCCAGTGGCTCTGTTACTTTTGGCATCAAATATGAAGTCCTGTTTGGCAATGAACGCTCTTCACGATCTGGACGCCTTCTTCTTTTCTAATCTTCTTATACTTTCCTCCTTTCCACTCCAAATGTTCATATGGACTATTCACGCCTGACTCACTGTGGAGCCTTCCAAGCTCGTGTTGTTCTGAGCAGCCACAGTTGGAACACACTGTACCTTGATTTAGCCGTGCCATTTTGGTCTTCTTTAAGAATGAAGGACAACACTCAAACAACCAACCAACCAACCAACCAAATTTACTCCCTTCTACACGCTCTAAGATGTAATTGCACGGGCCGCCTTGCTTTTCCTTGCAAAAAAACCCTTCACCTTCCATCTCTTTACCCCTTTATTGGTTGTTATTGGTTGTTTCCCTTGCCTGGAATGCTCTTCCTCTTTACCTCTGCCTCTTGGCTTCCCGAGTTTCTTATAACACTGAACTCAAAGCCCACCTTCTTCTGCCTTTCCAGATCCATCTTCCCCCCACTTTTCATGACTTTTCCCCTGAGATTACCTATATTTATACTCTGAATATTTTGTATGTACATTTTTTTTTGCATGTAGTCTCTTCCATTAGAATGAAAACCTTTTGAGATCAGGGACTGTTTTTGCCTTTTGTTGATTGCCTTTCTTTGATCCCCAAAGCTGTAGTGTGCCTTGCATAGTGCTAGTACTTAATAAATGCTTATGGACTGACATTGAAAAGCATCTCTAAATTAGATAAAAATGAGCAACTTTGTCTATGGTTACTGTTTTTCTTGTTTCTCACCATCCCCCACTCTTTAGACTAGCTGGTATGGTATGATTTCTCACTTAGTCTATAAAGCTTGCCCCATGACTGACCCACACAGAGGAATTTATTGCTGAGGCTGACCACATTTCAAGAGACGTGGAAAGTGAGATTCAATGACTCATAGCATGTCTGTGGGACACCTTTATCGAAGGATCTTGATGGGCATTACTGAAGTTAACTCAATTCTCCCAGTGATCCTCTGAGTCAGGGTGTTCCTGTTCCTGTGTTTCCAGACAGAGACATGGAGACCCAGAGACTTACCTCATTGCCAGGTGGACTGTCAGCAGGAGGGTCAGGGCTCCTGGCCCCTGGACCACTCTTGCCACTGACCATTTGCCCTCCAAGATCACTTCCATTCCCCTCTACAAATACATTAGCCAACATTACAGGGAATTTGACATTGAAAATTTTCCAAAAAATCAGAACTAGTACTTTTTGGCACATCTTATTCTTAAAAAAATCTTTCCAACTTAGCATCTGGACATAAAAATAAACAGCTTAATTAGTACAAGGTTTCTTAAAAGTAGGAAAAGTATTTCTTGTTTACTTTAGAGCTCTGTAATTTCAAACTTGAGAGTTTTATATGAAATATTTGAAAAAGAAACAGGCATTATCAGAAATGTGCTAAAAGGTGAGCAGTATTGTAACTAAATAGTCCTTCAGCCTGGGGGGAGGAAAAGAAATAAATTGGAGTCTGTGTATGTGTGAGAGATAGAAAAGGAGAGAAGAAATCAGGGGAAGAAAGATGCCTTACATTCTGAAACCAACTTGACATGGAAGCTGAAGAAACTGAGTTGAACTGGACTTGGGGTATGCTTATATCTGGCAGAAGCAGCATAGGGAAAAGGGAGCTGGATCTGGAATGAAACGACTTGCACTGGAATTCAAGATCAGCCTCTTACTTACCTGTGGGATCACAAGCAAGTCATTTAAATGCTTTGCATCTCAGGTTCTTCATCTGTAAAATGGGGCTAAGTTGGACCAAGTGCCTTGGTAGAGTCCTTCCTTTCCTAAAGCGATGAAACTACGATTAATAAATCTTTAGTGTTTAAGTGAGAAGGCAAGATCATATTTAATTACTATCTGTCCTCACCTTCCTGCAGTGAAAAATGTTGCACTTTAGAATATAATAGAGGGGGTGTCCCCAATTTCTATGCATGTATTCAGGTGAATATCCTACCTTAGAAAATCTAGTCCCATGCACAGCCACTATGCACGGCTCACTTAGACATAAAGAATATGATACCATGAGTCAAGTCAATTGCATCAGAAAGTAAGGCAAAGGTTTTATATACACACACATACATGTATATATGATTATATATACACACATATACCTATATATATACATACACATGTGTATGTATATGTGTATATGTGTGTGTGCACCAAACATTTTGTGGATCTTTGGACTGAAGTCCCACTATGATTCTTAACTTTTATGTGAAGATGATGAGTTCTCAGAGGCTACCCCAGAAAAATCTAGGCTCTTGTGGTTTCTACCACCTGGGAAGGTTTTGAGGATGGACCTGGTAATGGGTGAATATCTGTTGCTGGAGGATGAGCTTAGCTAAGTCTAGAGGGGCTTACCACCAAGGTTCAGGCTTTAGGGTGTTGACATTTTTGGCTACAACTCTCAAACACCTTCAGTAGGGTACTGTGGAAAGACTGCTGGATGGGGACTCAGAGGCTTCAAATCATGGCTCTCACTAACTGTGTGACCTTGGTAAAGTAACCCCTTTGAAACTTAGTTTCCTCATCTGTAAAGTAAGGGGATGGAAGCATCAAAAAAACCTACAGACTCTCCAGAGGTAGCTCTAGAAACAGCAGCAAGAAAGGCCTAATGCTTAGGACAGTGCTCCTTCCATGCTGGGAAAAGACTGCAACTTTAACATAACTTTATTAAAAGTCAAGAAATAAGCTGAAAAAATGAACAATCAACGAAAAGAACCTGAGCATAGAAAGTTAGTATGATGATAGGGAATATCAAGACACAAACTCAGAAAACAATGTGGTCAAAACAGCTACATACAAAACTTCAAAGAAAAATGTGAATTGGTCACAGGTTTAAAAAAGAATTCCTGGAAGAGTTCAAAAAGGATTTTAAAACTCAAATAAGAGAGATAGAAGAAAAATTGGGAAAAGAAATGAGAGTGATGAAAGAAAATTATGAAAAGGGAGTCAACAGCTTGGTAATGGAGGCATAAAAGATAGTGAAGAAATAACACCTTAAAAAACAGAATTGATTGAATGGTAAAAGAGGTGCAAAAATCCACCAAAGAGAACTCCTTAAAAAGCAGAATTTTCCAAATGTAAAAAGAAGTACAAAAGTTCATTGAAGGAAAAAAAAACTCCTTAAAAAGTAGATTTGGCCAAATGGAAAGGAGGTACAAAAGGTCACTAAAGAAAATAAGTCCTTTAGAAATTAGAATTAGGAAAGTGAAAGCTAACGACTCTAAAATATTAAGAAACAATAAAAAGTCAAAAGACTGAAAAAATAGAAGAAAATGTGAACTATCTCATTGGAAAAACAGCTGACCTGGAAAATAGATCAAAGAGAGATGATTTAAGGATAATTAGACTATCTGGAAACCTTGCATCATATTTCAAGAAAATATTACAAATAGCCAGAAAGAAACAATTCAAACATCATAGAGCATTGTCTGGATAGCACAAGATTTAGCAGCTTCCACATTAAAGGACCAGATTTCTTGGAGTATTATATTCTGGAAGGCAAAGGAGCTAGGATTACAACCAAAAACCATGTACCTAGCAAAACTGAGCATAATTCTTCAGGAGAAAAATGAATATTTAATGAAATTGAGGTCTTTCAAGCATTCCTGATGAAATGACTGGAGCTTAATAGAAAACTTGACTTTGAAATACAAGACTCAAGAGAAATATAAAAAGGTAAACATGAAAGAGAAACCATAAGAGATTCAATAAAGTTAAACTGTTTACAATACTGTTTTTTACAAAGCTTGAAAAAAATAGTAATAAAATTCATTCGGAAGAACAAAAGGTCAAGAATATCAAGAGAATCATTGAAAAAAATATGAAGGAAGGTGGCCTAGCAGTACCAGATATCAAATGGTATTATGAAATGGTAATCATCAAAACAGACTGGTGCTGACCAGCAGCACAGAGTTGTAGAAGAGGTTGGATA
This sequence comes from Phalanger gymnotis, assembly GCA_028646595.1. Classification (NCBI taxonomy): domain Eukaryota; kingdom Metazoa; phylum Chordata; class Mammalia; order Diprotodontia; family Phalangeridae; genus Phalanger; species Phalanger gymnotis. The sequence continues at coordinate 325,472,791 of CM053623.1, read as the reverse complement.
CACAATACACAGTAGTAAATGACCATACTAATCTAGTGCTTGATAAATGTAAAGATCTTAGTGTTTCGGATAAGAACTCACTATTTGAGAAAAACTACTGGGAAAACTGGAAAGCAGTTTGGCAGAAAGTTAGGTATAGACCAACATCTCACACTGTATATCAATATAAGATTTAAATGTGTGCATGATTTAGGGTGATAGCATAAGCAAATTAAGGGAGCATGGAATATCTTACTTGTTGGATCTATGGATAAGGGAAAAATTTATGACAAAACAAGAGAAAGAGCATTATGAGATTATTATGGATAATTTTGATTACATTAGATTAAAAAGGTTTTTTTTTTCCCAAACAAAACCAATGCAGCCAAGATTAGAAAGAAAGCAGAAAACTGGGAAAAAAAAAATTTATAGCAAGTTTCTAGGATAAAGGCCTTATTTTTCAAATACATGGAGAACTGAGCCAAATCTATATGAATAAAGATTATTCCCCAAATGATAAATAGTCAAAAGATATGAACAGGTAGTTTTCAGAAGAAGAAATCAAAGCTATCTATAGTCATGTGAAAAAATTCTCTAAATCACTATTTATTAGAGAAATGCAAACTAAAAAAGTTAAACTAAATAATTGCCTCTCACCTATCAGATTGGCTAATATGACAGAAAATGGCAATTACAAATGTTAGAGGGGATGTTGAAAAATTGGGAAACTAATGTACTATTGGTGGAGTTGTGAACTGATCCAACCATTTTGGAGAGCAATTGGGAACCATGCTGAAGTTATTTTTTGTAATAAAACTGTGCATATCCTTTGCACCAGCAATACCAGTACTAAGTCTGTATTCCAAAGAGATCAAAGAAAAAGAAAAAGGACCCATATTTGCACAAAAATCTTTATAGCAGCTCTTTTTTTGTGGTGGCAAATAATTGGAAACTGAGGGGATGCCCATTAATTGGGGGATGCTGAACAAGTTGTGGTATATGATTGTGATGGAATATTATTGTGCTATAAAAAATGATGAGCAGGATTATTTCAGGAAAACCTGAAAAGACTTACATGAACTGATGCAAAATGAAGTGAACGGAACCACGAGAACATTATTCATAGTAACAGTTTTTTTGTATGATAAAGAACTGTGAATAATAGCTATCCTCAGCAATACAATGATCCAAGACAATTCTGAAGGACTTATGATGAAAAATGCTAACCACCTCCAGAGTAAGAACTGATAGCGTCTCAATTGGACATACTTAAGAAGCCCCTCAAAACTTTATTTTTCTTTCTTTGTTTCAGGGGGCGTTTGTGTTTTCTTTTGTGACATAGCTAATATGGAAATATATTTTGTTTGAATGCACATGTATATTGCTTGCCTTCTCAAGGAGAAGGAAGAGGAGGGAGGGAAACAATTTGGAACTCAAAAATGGATGTTTTTACATGTAATTAGAAAAAATACCAGTCTCATTTAAAACATTGACATGTATTGCCTGCTTCATAAACAAAATCAAATAAATGTTTTGGTGCTTTGATCAAATGATTCTGACCTGCTGGTCTAGGAATAAGTGGAAAATCTCCTCTAATGCCTTCATTCCCCATTACTACAATGTTCCTAACACGAGGAAACCATCACATTTTCTAATATTCAATTCAATTCACTCAAACTCTTATTAAGAGTTTGTAGCAGGTGATGTGGTAGGCAGGAAGAGTATAAAGAAAAAGATAGAATTGTCACCTGTGTCACCTGTGTAGCAGGTGATGTGGTAGGCAGGAAGAGTATAAAGAAAAAGATAGAATTGTCTTTGCTCTCAAGGAGCTTACATTTTCCTTGGAAATACAACATGTGCATAAGTGGTTCTCGAAAATGGTGCTTGGGAACACTGGTGTGTTAAAGTTTAACTAGGGGTTAAGTGGAATTCTAGATGTTAAGTGAATTGCAGATAAAATAAAATATATAAATGCTTTTGTTTAAGATAAATTTTACTTAGCATATGTAGGTTGAGAAAAATAGTATTTCCCAAATGAACAAAACTTGCCTGTCTATGTAGGTGCCAACCACCTAATACTTCTGACCTTGGAATCAGGACGAAATTGGCAAGAACCAATGCTCTTCTCTTGTTTATGGGACACCACACACACACACACACACACACACACACACACACACACACACACGTCTCCTGACTCTTCCATAGTGTTTCCAACTTGAGTGTTCAGTAGGCCTGGTATACTCATGTTATGACATGAGCCAAAACGTTTGAGACACACTGATTTTCATAAATGACTGAATACAAGGTAATTTGAAGAGGAAGAAAACTTTAATAACTGAAGGGGTGAAAAGCTGGAAATACTGGTTTCATCTATAGGGATTCGAAGTTTAGATGGGCCCTAGTCCTGATCGTCATGGAACTTGTAGTCTCTCAGAGGGATGTGACTGAGATCTTAGGCAAATCACTTAACTTCTTTGGATCTCAGTTTCCTCATCTGTAAAATGGGGAGGGCGGTGGGACTGGATGGTGAGGCACCTTCTGGTCCTAGATTTATGTTTTTTATGATCCTCTGACCTGCAGTCCAATCTGAGCTCTGCTTGTGTGGCCTTGGGGAAATCAAGGTAACCTGCTTTGATCTTAGTTTTTCTGCCTTGGTAAAATGAGGGGTTGAGACTAGGCAGTCTCTGCATTCCCTCCCAGTTCTAAATCTATGATTTTGTGGCAACCCTACCATATATGTGTCAGTTTCTTCTTTCTTTCCATGCTTCCTCTAAAATGCTACCACTGAAATATTATGCTTTAAAAATAATTTAGAGGTAAATGGGTGGTGGATAGAGTGCTGGAGATGGAGTCAGAAAGCCCTGAATTTGAAATCCTGACTCAGATGCTTGCCAGCCATGTGACCTAGGTCTCAGTTTCCTCATCTGGAAAATAGGAATAATAATAGCCCCTACCTCACAAGGTTGTTGTGAGGATAAAATGACATAATATATGTAAAGCATTTTGTAAACTTTAAGGTGCTACATAAATGTCAGCTATTATGTCAAACTATCATCATCATCAAAATACAAATGATAGAGGGGTAGTGAAAAGACATAGAGCATATTATGACTTGTAATCAAGAAAACCTAAGTTCTGATATCAACTCTGAAACTTCCCGTTGGAGTGACCTTGGGCAAGTCACTTAATCTACCTCAGCCTAAGTTTCCTCATCTGTGAAGTGGTGATGATAATACATGAAATGCTTATTTCACAGGGTTATCGTGGGTCTCAAAAGAGATATTGAGTGTGGCTTTTTTTTAAAAATAAACTTAATAGCCTTGGGAAAAAACCATTATTTAGATATTATTTTTAAAGAAATAGTTATAGTTGACAGTATACAGTGGGGATTATAGCAAAGTATAGGTTAAAAGGCAGTACTGTACAGTGCAAAGAATGCTAGGTTTTTAGTTAGAGGACTGGGTTTTGAACCTTGGCTTTGGCACGCGCTACTTGTGTGACCTTGGGTGAGTCAATGGATTTCTGAGGGCTTTTGATTCCACAGCTATAAAACAAAGGCATTGGACTAGAGGTTCCTTCTCATCCCAAATCTATGACTAGATGATTCCATATGCCAGATTCCAGTCAGGATGCTTTTTGGCATTTTAACTTTTGCCACATTATTTTCCTGCTAATTCAATTCAGTCTAATACAATCCAAATCCACCTGAATTACCACATCCACATCGCTTTGCTAGGTTCTGGACACATGAAGACAGAGCAATGCACAGTTTCTGTCCTTGAGGAGCTAACATTCTACTTGAAAGAGTTTATATTTTGCTGCTTACAAGATGAGGAAAATTGATGAGTTCCGTATTGTTCCATCTCTTTGGATTTTTCCAAGGGTCAAATGGGCTTTAATGAAAAGAGAGTTGGCGCACGATTGAGTCAAAGAAAATACGTGTCTTTTCAGATGAGGACATTAAATATTATGTGGAACTATTACAGGGAACTTTTCTCAGGAACAGCATGGAGAGCTAAGCTACCATTCCCTCCCCAAACCTGAACAAAGCTCTTTTGTAAAGGTTTTGTTTATATGCCCTCAACACTTTCACAGCATCATTCAGGGGAATATCTCATCAGAAATGATTTACGTTTTCTGTTCAGTGTCATTTCTTTTCCACGGACTGTGAGAAGAAGGCAAATGGAGAATTTTTTCCAGGTTTGCAGCTCCTTGAGCCTGTAGGAATAATCCGTGCACCCTAGAAGTATGCTGCTAAGGGAATGACAGCTTGCCCACTTGTCCCATCGTTTATCATCATTATATGGTGTCTGTCAACAGAAAAAACATTTCCCAGAATTCTGTGAGGAGTTTTCTACATAGAAAAGCATGGAGTTTTGTGACAAGAAAAAGGAATTACAGTGGAGAGTATGAGGAAAGGAAGAGGGTGGGGTGTGTATGGGGTGTTAAACAGAAGCTTTTAAAGCTAATTTGTGGCTGGCGTCATCTCCATTAGGATTGGGACTGTTTGACATTGAGTTCAGAGAACAGGACCAGGGCTGGTTTCCATCTGTCATTGTGATTAATGGGAGAATCGTTAGGTAATAATAGTTTAATAACATGACTGGAGCCAAAAAGTCACACCAAAAGTATATGTGTAATCCTAAAACCAAGGAGGCCGGTAGAGCCAGGAAACTTGGGTCCTGTTCTAAGTCTTGTCACTTGGCAAACAGCAGCCAGAGAGGAATCTCTCTCAGTTAGGGAGGACTGGGGCAGCTCACCAAGCAGAGGCAAAGAGCCATTTTGGCTCCAAGGACAAATGCTCTCTTGGTGGGGTTTTCTATTTCTCCCCTTTAATGTACATGAATCCAAAGAAGTGGTCTAAAAAACTAAACAAAAGCCAAACCCAAATGCTAAAATCTACCATTCCTTCTCCTGAGAAGTGAGAATAATTTCAAAATTATTGGGTAGAGCAGCAGTATTCAGTCCCTAAATATCATGTCTTTGGGTTACTTCAGTCAGATCTAATGCCTTCTTTTCCAGTCGGCACTATGGTCCTACCATCTTCTACCTCAGGAAATATCTTTGGTGCAGAACCTAAATGGTAAAATTTTCTTTATCCTATTTTGACAGATGCATGGAGGAGGTAAAGTCTGATTCTCTTGCAATAATATATTTCAATGGTGCTGTCCTTCCTCTTAAATGGCATTAGCTGTTGGTGGGCCCAAGACCCAACATGACCCCATAAATGAGAAAGTAGACCATATGGGTTTTTACTCTGCAGTGCTGGAATGGTCTAAGGGAGGAACATCTTTCTGTACAGAAAATTGGCAACCTGAGATGGTTTACACACTGGCTTTCCTTCCTGCAAAGCAAAGGGCCACCTGATGCAACAAAACGCTCTCCAGCTTTGCATCAGAAAATTTCCACCAACAAGATTCATGCATGAATGGAAAAAAATATGCAACATTGCAACATTGGAGTCTCAGAAACAGCCAAGGGCCATTAAGGATAGTCTAAATCTTCTCCCTTCTGCATCTGTCAGCTTCTGTAGGGAAAGAGTACTCAGTCCACTGCAGACAGTCTCAGTGAGTCACAGAGGCAATGGGGCCCTGACATTCAGAGAGGAGGACAGGAGGCAGGGGGTGCATTAGGAGATGCTTGTGCGAAATAGGTAACTCAACAGTATCAAGGGGTAAGATATTTGTTACAAAGCACTTTATGTGGGTTTTATTAGATCTTCATAACAAACCCTTGGGAGATAAATAGTGCAAGTTTCATTAACTCTATTGTACAGATGAGGAAACTGAGACTTGGAGTGGTGAAGGGATTTTGCCAAAGTTGTGTGTCCAAGATTCGAATCTAGACAGTGTGGTGTGTAGGAAAGATCACTAGGTTTGGGGAAATAATCATAATATCTAACATTTATATAGTGGTTGAAGGTTTACAAAGTGCTTTATATAGACTTATTATATATACTTTATATATTCTATTTCATTTGTGTCTCATATCTATTTTGTATGTGTCTTATCTATTTCTCCTGGCTAGACAGTAAGTTCACAGAGGGTAGGAACCATTTTTGAATGCATGAACAAAGAAGCATTTATTAAGTGCTTACTATCTGCCAAGTACTGTACCAAGTACTTCAGGCACAAATGCAAAAGAAAAGACAGTCCCTGACCTCAAAGAGCTTACCTTCTAGAAGGGAAGACACAGACAATAGATAGAAAGGAGTGATACCAGGTAAAGATATTTTGGTTTTGGGCTCTAATAGCCAATTGACATAAAAGAGCCAATTAGATTATGGTTGCCGACATGTAAGAGAGGGGGCACAGATACATGGGGCTTGGTGAAAGAGAAATTTGGGGAGGGAAATGCAACATGGCTGGAGTCCTTACCTAGATATTGTGGCTGACCGAAGGATCCCTAATCATCCCTCAGCGTAAAGATACTGGCCACGAAAGGATTTGGCTCCTGGACCAAATGCCATTTGCTTTTGCCCTTTTTGTGTCCCTAGGCCTTCCACAGTGCTGGCACAACCTAGGCACTCATTAACACTTGTTGCTTGCTTACCTGATCAGTCCTCACAACAGCCTTATAAGGGAACTGCTAGTGTCATATTCCCTTTTACAAATGAGGAAGCTGAGGGCTAGAGAGGATGAGTGATTTGACCAGCCCCATACAGTTCACAAGTGTGGTTGGAACAAACTTTGTATGAAGGAGAGAAATGCATGGAACAGGGGACAGGTGCATGCTTGGAGTGTTTCCGGGTATTCAGAGGACTTAATTCTACTTGTGGAGCAGAGTCTCTGTGTAGCAGAAGTGCCTTGGAGAAGCTTTGGAGTACGCATGGACAGTTGTGTAACTGATTCCCGCCTGTCGATTGTAAGTTGACCTAAAGAAACTAGAACTGAGGTGTGTGTGTGTGTGGAGGGGGTGCCGAGCAGGGAGGTTGCCTTCAAAAGGCCTAAATCAGCTGACTCTTGGTTGGACCTCTGCTCTTGGTTTGACTACTTCAATGATGGAGTCCAGTGAGAGAAGATGATATAACACTAACCGCAGTAGTAACAACATTTATAGAATTCTTTAAGGTTTGAAAAGTATTTTACAAATATTATATAATTTCCTCCTCACAATAACCCTGGGAGGAGGCAGGTGTTAAGATTACTCTCATTTTATAGGTGAGTAAACTGAGGGAGGCAGAGGTTAAGTGACTTTCCTAGAGTCACACAGCTAGTAAGTGTTTGAGGCTGGATTTGAATTAAGCTGTCCCTGATTCCAGGTCTAGGACTCCATACACCCACTCAGATGCCTCTAGGTATGAGGAAAGAGGCCTTGGATCTGCTTTTTCTGAGCAGACACATGGCTCCATGAAGTCCTTTGCTGACCTCAGTATTTCTTCTTTTCCAATTTAAAGAAAGAGTTGGCAGCTATGACCTTTTCAGTTTCAAGAGGTCAGGTATGCAATCCGTCCTGGATCCCAGGAGTCCTGGAGTTGATTCTATGCCAAGTTTTGCTGCCAGCCCAGAATGAAGTCCAGAATCAAGGAGTGACCTTTTTGATGTAGACAATAGGTAGTTGAGAGGAAGACTATATCAATAATGTTGCTTGCGGGTGCTGTGGGAGTGTAAGGCCAACAACACCAGCACATAGGAGGGCTGCTAACGCTGGTTCTTTGATCTGCTTCTCTAAAGGAAAGCAACTTTAAGGGGTTAACGATCTTACTTTAATTAAACACACATATATCAGCACCTTGAACTTCAGAGCAAATACAAACAGAAATTACAAACAGAGAAAATAACACAAATCAACAGACAGGGTTGTCTGACCATAGCAATACATACATAGTTACCAGAGAGAGAAGCCCCAACATCTAGGTTTTCAAAGCTGGGGAGCTCTTTAACAGAGACTCTTTAACCCAGAGTCTCATCTGGTTACATCACAGGAATACTCTTCCCATGAGTGAGCCTCAAAGCAAAATGCCAACCTTCAAGTATATATACATTTCTTCAGGGTCAGAGGGCATCACAACCATGTGACTCAAACTCATGTGACTTAAGTGACCTAAGCAGGTCATTAAAGACTCTTGATTCAATCAAATGCAAGACTCAGTCAAAGGCACTTGATTGTCTTAGTGCTGAGAAGAACTAGAACTCCAAAAGAAAAAAAAGAGCAAAAAGGTCCCACTTTGCTTGCCTTTGCAAAGACTAAAGGGAAATTTAGGCACAAACTTGGTAGAACCAATTCTTTGTATAAACTGTGCTTGGTTTGAGACACTGCCATTTAAGACTGAGGTGGTATAGAGGAGAGTGCATCCCCAAGGTTTAGGGGGAAACATTTGTACTTTTCTTATTACATCTTTGAAGTAAATATCCCTTACAAAAGCTAATGGACAGTAATCAGTTAAATGAAACTGGGGCTAAAGTCATTGGTGGCTGAAGTAGTAGAAGGGGTCACAACTGATGCTGGCTTGAGCCAATGGCATTAGAGAAAGATACACCAATCCCACATGGGTACCCCTAGATTCTCTGAGGTGGAGATACAGGAGCATGATTCTGGGATAGTAAACTCAGAGCACATATGGACATTCTTTAGTGAGTATGCTCACTACATATGCATAAGTCTGCAAAAGTAATCTGTACTTGGATAGTGTCTGAAGTGGAATTTGAGTCTAGGTCTTTTCCAAATTCAAGGCCAGGCCTCTGTCTAATGTGTCATGCTGCCTCTGGGGAGTCAGAAGACCTCAGTTTGAATGTTGGCCTACATCGCTGAACCTCTAAGAACCTTGATTTCCTCATCTGTAAAAGGAAGGGACTGGACTAGATTAAGTCTAAAGTTTTTTTATTCTAAGTCTGATCCTATGACTCTGAAGCTAGGGCTCTTCATAGTACATTAGAGTTGCCTTCCAGTAAAGTACAATCTTTCTTTCTTTTTTCTTTTGTTTTTTGTCTTCTCCCAAATTGAAACGAATCCGTTGAGACCCAGGAGACTTGGGCCACGATCCAACATCTAAAACAATTACAGATTTTGTAGTGTCTTTACACAGAAGAAGCTCTCATCTTCACTGGATAAACATGAATATAAGCAAATAACCAACCAAAGGAGAAGAGGAAGAGAGATTTTCCTCTGTATTAAGAAACATTGCGCAAGGAGCCTGCTACCAGGTTGTCCTTTAGGTTTTGGTGCCAGATGGGTTGTCTGATACCACACACAATGCAATGGACATTTGACAAATATTCTTCTGGAGATCTAAAGCGTTCATTTGCTCATTCATTCACTCCACAGATATCTATGAAACCTCAATATGACCATGGCGTGATGTTGGAATCATTGTCTGTTCTTTACTCTCCTCAATCTTCAATATCCGATCAGTTTCCAAGTCATGTCAGTTCTATTTTTATGTCTCTGATTTATCTCCTTCACTCACACAGCCACATCCCCATTCATACTCTTATCAACTATTTCCTAGGCTATTGCAATACCTTGGTAATCATTCTCCTTGCTTTAAGATAGTCCATCCTCCTCGAGGGTACCAAAGTTATTTGCCTAAGGTCTGACCTTGTTGTCGTGATTCTTGCTCAACGATCTTCAAGTTACCTCTTGCCTCTAGGATAAAATACAACATCTTTACTTGGCACTTGAAGTCCTTCAGAGTGTAAATCTAGCTTCCTTTCCCATATTTCTTATTGATTTCTCCCCTTCATATATACTTGGCTCCAGTTAAACTGTAATACTTGCTGTTCCTTATACCTGATGTTTCATCTGTCATTTCTTTGTCTTAACAAAGCACAAATGCCTGGAAAGCATTCCCTTCAGACCTCCAATCCTGTGAACCCCAAGCTTGCTTTAAAGCTTATTTTAAGGAACAACTTTCTACCAATTAGAGCTATCCCAAAGAAAAATGGGTTACCTGGGGAGGAGATGAGTCTCTCCCCCGACCCTGAAAGTATTTAATTAAAGGTTGGATCACTACTTCAGTTAGGTTACAATGTTCAGGTAGAGGTTGGCCTAAATGACCTCTGAGGTCCCTTCCAGAGCAGAGATTCTGGGATTCTCTTTGATTAGTCACTTTTATGCATGGGGGTTGGCTATGCTATGGACACATTGATTAAATAAACTAGGCTATTGAGAAGAGTCTGTTTTACTCTCTAAAATGCAGTCATAGATTTAGTCACAAATAGCAGGGTTTTTAGAAATGTTAAAGTCTAAGATGCTGGGAACATGAGAGTGATGGGAGTAAAGATGGAGGTTTTTTTTTTCTTTTCCAGATTCTTAGGTTTAAAAATCAAGAACTAATGAAAGGAAGAAAGATCTGAAGTTAGGATCCCCATGCCAGCTCTGCTGTTTACTAGATGTATAATCTTGGGCAGTTTTTGCCACTTTTCTGGGCCATCATTTCCTCATCAGTAAAATGAGAGAGTTGGACTAGGAGGTCTCGATAACACATACTAGCTTCAAGCCTCTGATCTTATTATCATTAAGGATTCTTTCAATTTCAACATTCTATAACTCTAAGTGGAGAATTGAGGCAGTTCACAATTTTAACCCAATTCAGAGGACAAAAAAATCCCCTGCCAATCAAAGATTTTCAATCTATCTTGTATCATGGACCCTTCTGGCAACCTGCTGAAAACTATGGGGCCTTCTCAGAATAATGTTTTTAAAAATGCATAAAACACACAGGATTACAAAGAAAATAATCTATGTTACAGTTATTAAAATAATGGTTAAAAGCCTCCACAAGTTCATGGACCCAAGGTTAAGAATCCTGTCCTGTCATTAAAATATCTAAATTTAGATGTGAAAATTAATTTTAATGAATTAGCTAAAAATTAAAAGCCAAAGTATTTAAATTCAATTTTTCATTTGTAAACTAATTCGTGAACTAAATGATTTCTGTATCAATTCACTGAAGCAAAGGTATTTGGGGCATTAATTTTTTTCCCATTTTCAATGATCCATGTAATTGTCTTAATTTTTTATTTATTTTGTAAATGTGCATGTGTGCATGTGTACATACACACATATGTAACACTATATATAGAACCCTAACAGATTTAAAACAATTTCTTGTTTTCTGTAAGCATATAATCAAGTAATCTCTGATTTTATGGTGTAGTGAACTAAAGATGGATGCTACAGATTACAGTCATCTATAACTTAAAAATACATGCTTGGGAGTTTCTTGGGGGCCAGAAAAGTTTAGGGATTTTTCTGGACTAATGCAACTAGTAGGTGTCAGAAGTGGGATTTGACTCTGGCCATACAAACTCCAAGCATAGCAGCTATTGATTACGCCATGCTGGATCCAACATTTTCAATGCTCTAGGATGTTGATTTGCACTGGTTTTGTTACTGCTTCATCTTTATAGCCATCCAACCTTTTTTTATGCTCTACTCAGATTCCCTCATTAGAATAGAGTGCCAAAACTGAGTGGGGTAATTCCACCAACGTAAGTAAACAATCATAGGGGAATGACTTTAGACCCAGAAGGGACCTTAGAAATCAACTACTCCGGCCTCCTCATTTTACATATGAGGAAACTGAAGTCCAGAGGGGGAAAGTGACTTGGCCAAGGTCACAGAGGTAGTAAGTGACAGAGGTGGGATTTCATCCCAGGCCCTCTCTGACTTCAGTACTCTTTTCATTGTATCCCAATATCTTTCACTGAAGTGCCAGCGGTTAAACCTAGATTTTGTCATTCCCACTAATAGAATAATAAAGAAAAGTATAATTGAATGACATAATAGAACAAACCATCCTCCTCAATTTAATTTCATAATTGATTGCATAGTTTTCCTGCTAAAGAAAGCACCTCATTATTTCTGTGTGTTTCTATAGGATGAAGAATTCTGAAGTTTTGAGCTGGACTCTTATTGGTCATCATGGCTAGGCATTTTTGGATGGAAATGATGAGGAGTCTGGGAAAGATGCTATGTGAGTGAAATAGATGAAGGGGCTCTTGTAATTCATCTGTCCAGAGAGGGAAAGCAATCTGGCCAAAAGAGAAGAAAAGTAGTTAAGTATTTTTATAGCTGTGAAACTTTAAATTCGTGCGATCAGGCATGCCCAGAATAACATTTTATTGAGTTTTTGCTTTTTCATGACCACTATCAAATTTGCCCTAGGTTAGACTGTCCTCTATTAAAGCCATCTCTGATGAGACAGACACCCAAAGTAATCATATTGTGTCTTAGACCAAGTGGATTTTTACTTGTTGTTTTGGTCTCCACCTTCCCCCAGAGGGGTAATTCAACCTCCCATTCAGAAATTCCATTAACTGAACCTGGAAGCTTAGGTCTTACATGGTAAAGGTTCAGGTGACCCAAAGCTCCAATTTTTCTTCTTTATTATTGAATAGCACTCAATGCTGCTGTTGGGAACAACTGAGATCCATACTAATCTGTCCATTTATTGGCTGATCAGAATGACTTTCTGAAGATTCACTAGGGATTAGGTTTTGCTATGTGCTAGCCTTTGCATGCTCTAAAAGAGATGTTCTTAATCTGGGGTCCGCGGATCCCAAAAGGGCTATTGATAGATTTGAGGGGGTCTGTGAACTTGGCTGGGGAAAAAATGACATCCTTATTTTCATTAATCTCTGGTTTCCTTTGTAATTCTTTTTTTTTAATGTAAAAACACTATTCTGAGAAAGGTCCATAGACTTTGTCATGCAGTCAAAAGGGTCCAGCCATCATTTCCCCAAGCTTGATTTGCTCAGATGCATTTAGGCAGCCTCCAAGTTTAGCTAGTCTCTGGGTGCCATTAAGAACTCATTTAAGTCTTTTTACCCTCACCTTGAGTGAGAATTGTAAATACCCCCATGTGGATTCTAATTAGGAGAGTTATACAATTAGGTGAGAATAGAGGTCAGATTAAGCTAGAAAAACAATGAATAAAGGGATGGCTTTAATTTAAAATTTGCACATCTTATTTCATTTTTATTATATCATTCAAATTCTTAATAACCTATTAAGATATTATTAACCTGATAAAATGTGTCACAAATGATGGCATTAGTGCATACTTTGGAAAACTCTAGTAACAATAAAAAAGCAACCATGTCTAGTTTTATGGCCAGGGAGCAAATTGCTGCACCACCTGCTCCGAGGATCAGTTAATATAATGCAACTAATTAGATAATGAGAAATGGAATCTAAGAATAAAAGGGAAGGTCTAGGTCAGGTGAAGAAATGCTGTTTACAGCCTGGGCTTTATGTTTATAGTGACAGTTTGACTTAAGTTTGATATGAAAGGAAATTGCAAATTAAAGCGTTTGCTAGGTATTCCCAAGGTCGATATAATCAGGCAGCACTGTGTTGAGTCCAAAATATCTGAATTTCCCGGTGCCATGTTGTTTGTGAGAAGCTGTTACTACATGAGAACCAATCTGCAAGATTTTGTCCAGAAAGTGTCTGTAGCCAGAGCTATGATGAAGGACTTTGGCATCTGAGGCAAGTGCCTTCAATAGACCCGAGGAGGCTGAATGAAGGGCACCCGTCCTAGGCATGAGGAGACCTTCTGGAGCCGGTGGAGGTGAGGTGGGGAGAGCCCACCATAGCCCCATTGTTCATTTGCTATTTTAGCTCATTAGTTTTTGCTAATCAACCAGCATTTATTAAGTGCTTATTGTAGACTGGGAACTGTTCAAGGGGTTCAGAACACAAAGAGCAAAATGAAAACAATAAGATTATAGACTGAGAACTGCAAGGGGCCTGGGCTGTGCAGAATTTAGCCTTTTGTTTTGCAGATGCGGAAACTGAGCCACAGAGAGGTTAAGTGACAGACCCAGAGTCCCACCACTAATAAGCGTCTGAGGCAAGATTTGAACCCAAATTTCCTTAACTCCAAATCCAATGCCCTAGCCACTGTGCTGTCTTTGAAAAGCTTACAGTCTAATTGAGAAAACAATATGTACATATACAGAGCATATAGCATATTTCTATCCATCCATCCATATATAATATAAACATATATGCATAAATATACACACATATGTGTAAACCTACTATATTAGATGTCTATATTACACACATGCATGCGTACACATATGAATATTGCAATAACAGGTATACATGTCATATGCATTCATGCATGTGTACACACACAGCATCATGAACATATACATGTATATATACAAATAGTGTTACATATGCATACATAGGCATATAATTTTGAAAAGGCATTAGTAGTTGGGAAAATCAGGAAAGGCTTTGTGAAAAAGTTTTTGCTTAAACTGAGCTTTGGAAAATTGTTTTGAAAAAGAGTCTTTCCTCTGTAGAATGGGGATAATATTACTTGTCTCACGTACAGAATCTCACAAGGTTATTTTTAGGCAAGCACTGCACAAACCTTAAAACACTATATAAATGAGTTATATCTAGGGCAGGGCCATGGGACTTTTTCCTAGGGCACGAACATCTGAAGGCTATGTTTCTTCCTGGGGGGAGGAAACTTCCCGCAGAAGTCTAGAGACTGACAACTTCTGCCTTGGGACCCTTCTCCCTGGGATGTACATTCTCTATGAACCCCTGCGGAGGTGAAGGCCAGTCTCTTGGAGTGGGAGTGGGGGGACTGATTGCCCCCGCATTCTAGCATGACTTTACCTCCTCCTCCTACCCAGCAAGCCTTTCATAGTAGCCATGAGTTAAAAGGAAAGGGATGGGGAATCAGTTCGATAAGATCAGCCAAAATGCTGACTAGGACTGAAGATATGTGTACTGTTTACCCCACCTTTTCAAAGAATGGATGAAGATTTATAGGATTATAGAATTATGGCTGGAAGGGACCTTAGAGGCCAGTTAGTTTAATCCCCACGTTTTGCTGACTAGGAAACTGATAGATAGAAAAAGCACTCATTAAGCCCTTATGATGTGCTACTCAGTTCTTCTCCAGACTAATATAGGTCATTTAATCACAAAGCATTTGGTTTCTTTTTATTATTATTTTTTTCCTTTACATTATTGAGGTTATCTTGTTAAAATCAGTGAACCAGGACTAAACCAACATCCCAGTCTCCTCCAAATGCTAACTCTTTCCTTTTTCTTTCAGAGTGTATCTTGTCTCCCACTCATAAAACTGCTGGAAGCATCCTCACTTTGCAGTACTTGCCTATCTCCCACCCCCCGCCTACTTTTAACACTATCTCCAGTGACTTTTTTTCCCCAAATCTAACCCACCCAGTCTGTTCCTACACACAATTCTGAGATGGTGGACTAGGCTTAACTCTCCCTGTCCCAGCTCCTTTCCCTACATGGATGACACAAGGCAGCCCTTGGAAAGGACTTGAAACCCATGCCCTAGTGGTGGTGACAGAATATCATCAATATTTATTTATGCCAGTAGCTCCTCAACTTCTTTTGCTCTCAGGGCAGTATTATTCTTTACCATGAGAAATCGGGGTGCACAATGAGAGAGCACATAGACTCTGCATAGCCATACATGATTGCAAGCATAAATAAGTTTCATGCAATTGGTGTTGCAACTAGTGAAACTCATGGGAAGGGCGTTTGTTGTGGCACATCCTTTGAGAATCCCTGGTATACACACTTCCCAGCACTCATTGATGGAAGCTTTCTTCATTGGCATTGATGAAATTGCAGATTTGGACCAAAGAAGAACAAACACTAATTCAGCACAAACTGTATTATAAATGCAGAGGAGTTGTGGGACAAATCTGTCCCCACCTTAAAATGAGTTGCCTTTGAGTTAGTGTTTCTAACGAAGAGAAAGGTTGATCTGGTCACAGTCATCCATTTGGAGGAGATCGAGATGTTGGTTTAGTCCTGGTTCACTGATTTTAAGACTAGAATAAGTGTGATTCTGATTTGAATGGATTCACCAGGTGACTTAAGAAAACTTTGTTTTGGTTAATGGTTCAATAAAAACGTATTCGTCCCCAGGCTGGGCTTCTTCATCCAGGTATTATCATTTTGACCTTGGGTTCATGGTTTTGTGTCCTGTCCTAGAAAGGAAAAGATGGGGGGAAAAGTGCTGTTGTAACGACAATAAACCAGTAGGGTGTGTTGGGCTGATGAACAGGCAGGGCGCAGCAATGCTACAGATGAATCTCTAACAGTTTGGCTTCAGTGTTGGAGAATTGACATGTTTCTTGGGCTAAAACCACTGCATCTGAAACAGATCCTTCCTCACCCTGAGAAGAGGGAAAGAGGCTGAAAAATGTGGAATGCCACAAATAGCTATTCCCTTTTGGGGCAAAGAAAACAGTTGACCTTTGTGGGCCCACAGCAGGGGTGGGATGAGTTGGGGGGGTATTTTAGGCAAGTCATCTGTGGAGCATATGCACCAGCTCACTGTGCTCAGGATTGATGTTTAGAGAGGAAGTGAATTGAACAAGTCCAGTGCTTGGAAGGAAAATGTTCACTCTTAGGGGTCATAGGTCACTGAATCTAGAACTGAAAAGGATCTTAGACAAAGGTCACCTAGTCCAATGCTCTCACTTTGCAGATGAAGATGCTGAGGCCTAGAAAGGAAGGTACCTCACCCAAGGTCTCATGGATAATATGTAGCAGAGTTTGCATCTGCCCAGTTTCTTGAAGTGAGGGATTAGTTCCTTCTGGTCTCCATTTGCAATGGCTTTATTTACAACTGAGTTGAAAAAAAATAGCACTACCTTAGCATAATCAAATTTTTTTCCCCTCTCCTTTTTTTGAAAATGACTGTACTGAGAATGTTCTGGATTGCTGTGGGGTGTACTGCTGTCTCAGATGTTCTACAAGTTGAGCTGTTCAAGGTGCAACCTATAACTCAGAGGGAAAAGAAGAGGTCTTGAATTGGTTTCCTTGCTGTACTCTTGGGATGAAGTGGATGTCTTCACTCACAGAGTGCGTCATTCTGTCTCTGTTTCATCTTTTGTTCAGCAAGCATCTGTCAAACATACATAGATGGATTAGAGGGAAGGATGAAAAGACAAAAAGAAAGAAATGGACAGAGGATAGAAGAAAGAAAGGAAGAAAGAAAAAAGGAAGGAAGGAAGGAAAGAAAAAGAAAGAAAGAAAAATAAGGAAAGAAAGAAAGGAAAAAGGAAGGAAGGAATGAAGAAAAAAGGATGAAAGGAAGAAAGGAAGGGAGGAAGGGAGGGAGAAAGGAAGGAAGTGAGGAAGGGAGGGAGAAAGGAAGGATAAAAAAGGAAGGAAAGAAGGAAGAAATGAATAAAAAGAAATAAATAAGATTAAGAGAGAAAGGTAGAGAGAGAATGAAAGATGGAATAAATGAGAGAGAGAAAGAAAGGGAGAGGAAAAGGAAAAGCAAAAAGGAGAGACAGAAGGAAAGAAAAAATGGAAAACAAGTAGAAAAAAGAAAAGAAGAGGAAAGAATGAAAGAAAGCAGCAAGCAAGAAACAAAAAGAAATAAAAAAGTTTCATGGGGCATTGGGTGGAAAGTACACAAAATATTCATTCGTAAAATATTCAAGGTACATAAACATTCATATTCACACATTGCATATTTACATATTTAATATTCATAGCTTCATATATCATGAGCCTCTCTTTAACATAGATACATTTCCGCTTTTCAATTCAATCAGGTAAATAAGAGGTCTGGAAAAAAAATCACAAGTATAATGTCAGCATTGGGAGAAATGATAAAGTTGGGCAAATTTTTCTCTAATCGTTCTCCGCCCCTCCCTACCAATCAATTTCCTCTGATCTGTCACTCAGTAGTTTATGTTATCCAAAGGCCATTGAAGAGACCTTTTTAGGGAGGCACCACGGGACCTGGATCATTTTGAAATACCTTTTCACTCCACCATCAAAATTACAGAGACAAAGAACTAAAGACCTGGAAGGGACGTCACACTACCCAACTTTTGAGCTGTTGCGAGAAAATGGCTTTCTAAGTACCTTGTTGGAAAGGAAGAGAGCTCTTCCCTCTGGTGGTTGGAGAGTTACCCCAAGAACCTTCAGATCGGTGGGCACTCAGGTCAGTTATTTCTTCATTTCTCACTAGCTTGTACTACTCTAGATTTCCCCACCTCATCCCTGTGCCCAGTTATTAGCATAGTATCTGACTCACGGTAAGCACTTAATAAATGCTTGTTGACATACTGATAGAAAGAATGAGAGACAGAGATACAGTTTATCAGTTAAATATTTAAAAACTATAGTCATATGCAGATGAAGTTATGAACCACAATGCCCTGTATTCATCATTAACTCAATAAGTACTCTGCTTTCTAACAGGACTTCTCAATCTGAAAGGCAGTTTTCTCTCAGGTCTTCAGAATGAATAGTCTACATCTTCCTTCAGCATTTTAATCTGAAGGTCTGTGTTTCTTCTCAAGCTAATTTTTATCAGTGTTCTGTACAGAAATATTCCTTTTTTTTGCCCCTTTGTGCAACCAAAATGTCCCTATAAGTCAGGACAGTATCTTCTGATGGCAACTGTGCCTGATGTTGACAGGCAGCTTAGCTAAACAGTGACAGAAAATGAAGAAATGCTAGATGACCTTAAATTTATCTTCCTCCTCTCTCTCTTTAGTACCAGTTCTACTCAAGAAGGTTCTGGGTGAGAGTGTCAGGTTGTAAAATGTGCATGGCTGATTCAGGAATGCTGGAACAACAGAGGACAGGGTGCAATCATCAGACTGCTAGGATCCCAAAGCACTTATATGGGTTAACACTACCAAATGCCCCGGTGGTTCTGGATAGCCACCCGTTCCATCTATCATTGGGGTGACCCTAGGTTCTTGCAACCAGAACAAGAGGCATACCTCATATTGGATACAGATAAAATTAGAGTCCTACTAAATGAAGAATCAGGCAAGGAAGAATGCAAAAAAAAATCAAGCATATGGAGAATTCCAATTTATTGTTGATTTGGGGAAGTTGGGTTAATATTCATGTCATATACTTGGTATGCTATAGTCTATGTCACTATACACATGGAGGGGACTTACTCTGAGCTTCAATATTTCCAAATCAATGATTTATCAAAACACTGCCCTCCAGCCCATATCTACCAAATGAAACCTCCAGACCACATATACACAGCCATTTATGGATGTTTTCCTTTACATTTTTTGCAGGTCACATGAAATCCTTTGTCTTGCCACAGATTATGCAGGCCTGCTCTAGATATTTGATCATAGATATAACTAGGGCAGGATGATCAGGACTTTGCTTCTGGGTACTGAAATTTAGAGGGTCCCAACAGCATTTCTTCATTAGGTGGAAATAACTAGTACCTAGTTTGAAAGAATAATTTATTAGAATAGAAAGTTCCAGGTAGGGCACTTCCTCCCCATTCCCCATCCCCCATGTGGTAGTTTCATGATGTGTTAAGATCTCAATCTGACTTGGAGCTCCTAGAGGACTGATTCTATGTTTCTTGCCCTAAGTGCCACTATATACCATCAGCATGACATTCATAAATGTGGGGAATACTGTCAATGAGATCATGGGACTGGAGGTTTTCAACAGTGAGGTTCTGTAGGAATCTGTCTACAATGCCTTGAAAATATGGAGGTTGTGTTAAGAATGTAAATCTAAGAGTCATTCACTAGAGGTTCTGCCAACATTTTGCAGATGGTTAGCATGCTAAAGAGTTGACTATATCTTTGAGACTTGGAAAGCTGATAAAATATTTATTTTCTCTTATGCCAAAGTGCACAAATTATATAGGTCCAGATGTAGGCTGCATTCAGATGGATGCTAAAGAAAATATAGGCTTGCAACTGTCACTTATACTCAATAATTTAGGAGTTATGTATATATTTTAAATGGCTCTTCAAATGTTTAGAGAGAAAGTCAATTGAAATCAATCATACCTATTAGCTTAGTTTCTCTGTATTATCTCTGAGGGTTCTGTACCTTCTGAAAGTATGATGATGGGCCAAGTGGACCTGTTGCTCCAGTGCCTGGAGGCCAGGTGTACCTTATTGGAAAGAAAGAATGAGAGATGAGAGATTGAGAGGGAGAGAGAGAGAGAGAGAGAGAGAGAGAGAGAGAGAGAGAGAGAGAGAGAGAGACAGAGAGAGACAGAGACAGAGAGAGAGAGAGAGACAGAGACAGACAGAGACAGAGAGAGACAGACAGAAAGACAGAAACAGAATAGAAAGCAAAAGAACAAGATAGAAACCAAAAGAAAAAAAGACAAAGATCTGTTTGATATTGCAAATTTATACAAATCATTACCTCATTGTCAAGAATACTTTATAGAGGAGAAAGGAGAAAGAGAGAAGCAGACAGATAAGACTAGACAGACACACACGGAGAGACAGTGAAAGATAAAAGGTCCCCAGCACCTTCCACGGAAACATGGGGAAGAGTCTCTGCAAGGAGAGCTCTTTTGTTCATTGGTCAGTGATCTTGATTTATATATATATAAATGTATATATACATGTTTGGAATTAACTGTTGCTCATCCCATGATTTCTTTTTATTTCTTCTCCTTTAAAAAAAAGTTTCCTTCTCAATATTACTTACCAGGATATTGTTAACAAAGATACAGGCAGAGGCAGAGGGAGTTAGAAAAAGCAAAGAGAGGGAAAAAGGAAGAGAAAGGAAAAAAGCAAGGAAAGGAGGGAAGGAAGGAGGAAGGAAGGAAGGGAAAGAAGAAAAGAAAAAAAGGAAAGAAAGAAGGAAGGAAGAAGAGAAAGAAAGAAGGAAAAAAAAAACAAAGACTTGATTGATAGTATGGGTTTCTATTCTCCCCAGTGGAGGGGCTTTTTGTGGATCTCTCTTTCTCTCTGTCTAAATCTTATCCATGGGTCCAGGACAATCTCAAGTCCTCACCTGTTCATGAAAGCTTCTTTGCCTCCTCTAGCACATTGTAAGGGCAAGCAAAGTGGGACTTTTTATGTTTTTTTCTTTTGGAGTGCTTCTCAGAACTGAGGCAATAAATTCTGAGTGAGTCTTACCTTTGTTTGTAGGAAGGCCCACACCCTTTTCCTAATTAAGTCATGAGAGGTGTGAAGCTCTCTGACCCTGAAGAAATGTATGTATACTCTGAGGTTAGCATTTTGTTTGGAGCTCACTCATTGGAAGAGTGCTGGTGTAGAGACTTTGGATAACCACTAAGGAGCCTCCTGGTTTTGAAAAACCCAGATGTTGGTGCTTCTCTCTCTGTTCAGGGTGCTGACTTTTTCTCCTGAACTAAGTGAATGATACATTATTTGATGATACATGTTTGATTAAAGTGACATTGTTAACCCCTTAAAGTTGGTTTCCTTAGAAAAGAAGATCAAAGAACCTGTGCTAGCAGCCCTCCTGTGTGCTGGTGTTATTGGCCTTACACAGACACAGCAGCAGCAAGTAGCATTGTTGTTACACACATGGGATCCCACAAAGGATCCCACCTTTGATGTCTGATAACACATTATCTGATTGATCGTTTGCAACCCAAGGTGCTTCCTTGGGTTTTGTTTTTTAACTGCTCTTCAAGGTCCTCCATAGCTCTAAAATTCTGATTCTCTGTGTTTGTCATCACCCTGACAAATCATCATGACCCCCTAAATTATGGCTTCGTGGTAAAATATGTGAAAGCAGATGAAGAAACCTCAGTTGTAAGATCTGTAAAATGAGGTCAGCCTAGCTGAACTATGAAAAAAATCCCTTCTGGCTTTCTTGCCTATGGAATTTATCAGTCATATTACCAACTAGTTATAATAGGCAAAGTCACTTAAACCCTCTGAACCTTGTTTTCCTTGTCAGTAAAAATGGGATTAACAATAAACACCTGCTCTATCTAGTTTAAAGTAAGATCATGTACATAATATGCATCAGAAACCTTACTGCCCTATATAAATTTATATTTGTGTAGTGGTCAGGGGAGGTGGCTTCCCTGCCCCCTCCAACCTCCTGCTCCCCTATCTCATTTGATGTAATCATAGAAAGTAAATAAGATAAGGATGTATTAATATATGTAGTGGTATGTGGAGAGTTAGTTTTATTAATAATTATAAATTCTTATTACGTGTGGAAAACCATCCCTGGAATAGTAGATAGAGAGCTAGCCTTGGTGTAAGGAAGGATTGGATTCAAATTTCACCTTTGACACATTGTAACAGCAATCAGGGCAGGATTTTTTGCTGTTCTTCTCTTAAGTGCCTTTAATGATTCTAACCTTTGTTTGAATGGGGCAGGTAAAGTGGGATCTTTTTTGTCTTGGAATGTTTCTCAGCACTAAGACAATTGAGAGTCATCGAATTGTATATGATATGGTGCTGGTGGTTGGAGCTTTCCCACACTTTGGTTTCTCACACTCTAAATGGTGAGCCTTGAGCCCTCAGGGTCCTGTATAGGGTATATGCACTGAAAAGTTAGAATTTCACTTTTGGGGGTATACTCATTAAATGGGTGACAAGACTCTGAGCAAGCTGTTGAAATAGCCCCCATGCCCCCAGCATTGTAACCCAGATGTTGGTGCTTCTCTGGTAACTATGAATTGTAATTTGAATTAGACATGGTCTGTCTGTTGATGTTTGTAGTTTCTGTTTGTATTTGCCCTGAAGTTCAGGGGGCTGATCTTTTCCCCCTGAACTAAGTGAATGATATATGTATGTTTAATTAAACTAAGATTATTAACCCCTTAAAGTTGTTTTCCTTAGAAAAGCAGATCAAAGAATCTGCATTGGCAGCCCTTCTGTGCCCTCTTGCTGGTGATCTTACACAGCCACAGTAGCTGCTAGCAACATTGTTGTTGCACACATACTGCATTTGTGACTCTGGGCAAGTCACTTAAGTCTTTCAGATTGTAAGCTAGTTGAAGGCAGGGACTTTCTTTTTATTAATTGTATCCCCAGCACCTTGCACAGTGCCTGACACCTTGTAGGTGCTTAATAAATGTTCATTGGATTTATTGTTTATTGGACTTAATCTTTCAGTGCTTGGGGCAACTCTTTAAGGTTTATAAGTTGTAGAGAATATGCTGATCTTCATTGGGAAAGGAACTTTATCCAACAATTCCCTATGCCAATGAAATCATGTGCCCAGTCTCTGACTCAATGAAGAATTGTTATTTATGTAATTTTAAATATAATTATATCACTATAATAATAAATTATAACAGAAATACTATGGTTTGTATAACCTCTTATATGAGGAAAGAAAGTAAATGCTTTCTAAATTTGAGATTGGTGCCTTTTTTTTGATCAAGACCTTATTATTGTCCAAATATAGATGTACATCTAGCTAAAATTTTTATTTTAATAAAATTCCCAAAGTATTTGAATTGCCAACTAAAATCAGTGAATGAAGAGATAACATTAAAAAAATGCAAGAAATCAACTGAGATTACATAAACTCAGAAGAATTAAAGGAAATGAATTTGGGTGGGTGTTTTTTCAAGCATCATTGTGATTTCTTTTTAAAACTGTGGATGACAAATTAAGCCTGCACATATTCTTAAGAGTCAGATGACATGTATTAGGGCCAATCTTCTGAAGAGGTATCTGTTTGACACATGTATATCCAGTTACTGGCTGAGTGCCTACTGAATACGCAATTACCCCTTATGTGTTTCATGTTTTCAAGAAGTTGTGCTCAGTAGCAAAGGAACTTTAATAAGACCTAAGTGGCAGAGTTGGTGGTCTTGGAAGCAAATGTACTGTTTCTTGTCATCTTTTCCCATGGGAGAGTCAGGAACGGGATGGGTTGAGACTGAATCCTTAAAAGCTGCAAAGAAGCATATTTGTACTTGATGTAAGGAGAAATTTCCTAAAATTTAGAATCATCCCAAAGCCATATAATGGGTTGCCTTGGGAGGTAATGGGTTCTCTATTACCAAAGGTATTCGTGAAAAGGCTGGATGAGGATTTGTTAATGATGAGGGTACAGTCTCTGGGAACCTTCTTGAATCTGGAGTACAGTCTTTGGTAACCCCCTTGAGCTCTCCTTGAATCTTCCCACTAGATCTGGCCTCACCTGAGGCCATAAGCCTTTCCTTATCACTGTGCCCAAATCTCTACCTGGCCTAGCCCAGCTACTTCCCACCTTTAATCCTATCAAAATCCCATTCTCTTGTTTCCTGGAGTCTTGACCTCTAGTCACCCCAGTCCCATCAAGATTCTTAGACTCCTCCTCCAGATCCTCCCTAAACACCTCCTTTAGTCACCCCAGACTACTTCACCACCCCCCAATCCCTCCCACAGTCTTTTTGTATGTAAGTTCCATCTTGCCTCCACGAAGGCACTCAGATTTAATCTAGCTCAGTAGATTGAATCTGGCCTGCTTGTGAAAACAAGCATCACCAAAGGTGGGATTTCTTAAGACAACTCAATATGGCAAATCTTTAATGAACTTTGTCTTTTTCCTTGGCTGAGAAGGCTTGAGTTGAATTCATTCAGCAGGACCTGGTATTTTGGGGTCTCGAGCACCCCTAAAAACATATGGTTCCACACCTCACCATTTTTCATTAGGGTGTTGTGGAAGAGATACTTGGTCAAGGGTAAATTGGACAAGGGTGAGGTCCCCTCTGACATAGAAGCTGTCTGCTGAAACCATTTACTGGGGTGTGTCCACTGCACATGCTACAGCTTCTTGGAGGCACAGGTGAGAATTGGTGACAGATGGACACCAAAGTGGATGAGCAGCCCTGAAAAGGACTTGGCAAGCTCCCACACCAATGGTGCTAGATCTCCTTGAACACCCCGTACACCTCAATTGTAGGTATATTGATTTAGAGGTAGAAGGAACCTTAGAGGTCATCAATTCAAACTTTCCTATTTTACAGATGAGGAAATAGAGGTCTAGATTTGAAATTGGTTCCCTGGACTCCAACTCAGCTCTGTTCTCACTGTACCTTGTTACTCTGAACTCCAGCCACCAGAACTATAATTTGCGTGGGAGCAAGGAAGATTTTGCCTCAGGGTCCTGAAATTCAGAAAGTACCTTCCCTCCTTCAGCAGAATAGAAAAATACTGAGCTTAGTACCTAGGCAGTCCAAATAATTAGACAAAATAAGAAGCTGCTAGATGGTGCCCTTACGACTACTTCCTACCTCTGCCCTGGCAATCTTTCCAGCTGTGTTTGAGAGTAGATTTTTTGCCCATGCACAAAAATGGCTAGTTACAGCTTAAGCAGTTATTTCCTCCAACTGTGGGATACCATAAAGGGGGGCTGATATGGTGGTACTGAACAGCTCTTAAAGAGACACCCAAACCACAGTTCTGAGCATGGATCCTTCTCAAACTTTGGGGCCTCACTTTCTTGGTAGTTGAGCCATTTCTGCGAATGCTGAAGAAATAGGGGTTTTGGTTCATACCAATGGTGTAGTTTTTGATATAATTTTATTTTCAATTAACAAGCATTTATTTTCTTTCCCTCCATCTTTCCCTCTCCACTCCTCACTGGAAAAAAAATCCTTATAACAAATACAATAGTCAAGCAAGACTAACTCCCATACTGCCTATGTCCAAAAATGTGTGCCATTCTTTATAGTTAGTCTATCCCTACATGTCAGATGTGGGGAGCATGCTTCATTGTCTGTCCTCTGTATTCAGGGTTGATTAATGTGTTGGTCAGAGTTCTTAGATTTTTCAAAACTGTTTGTTTTTACAACATTATTAGCATAGAATAAGTTGTTTTCCTGGTTCTACTCACTTCACTCTACATCAGTTCATGTATGTGTTCCTAGGTTTATCTGAAACTGTCTCTTTTGTCATATCTCACTGAACTATAGTATTCTATTACATTTATATTGCATAATTTGGGGAATTTAGCCATTCCCCAGTGGATAGAGTTCCTTTCCTCCTTATTTTCCAGATATTTGACACCACAAAAAGTTGCTATAAATATATTTGTACATATTGGTCTTTTTCCTCTTTCTTCAAACTCTTTGGAGTATAGGTCTAGTTGTACTACAGCTGGATGAAAAAGTATATGTAGTTTAGTACATCTTTGGGCATAGTTACAGATTGCTTTTAGAAAGATTGTACCAATTCACAGTTCCATCTATTATGTATCAATGTACCCATTTTCCTGATGTCTCTTTAATATTTATCATTTTTTTTAACTTTGTCAACTGATGAAGAACCTAAATTACTTAAATTTTCATTTCTCTAATTATGAGTGTTAAAATAATTAATTTAAATAGTATCAATTAAGAATTAATAATTTCCTAATTATTATTAAACAAATATGTTTTCTTATGTTTTAGTTTGTTTTAGTTTGTTCATGGTTTGGATTTCTTACTTTGAAAATTACCAGTTTCTATCCTTTGTGTATTTATCAATTGAGGAATGACTCCAATTAAAAAAATCAAACATGATAAGGTCTTGCTTACAGGGCTATATACTGTGTAAATACATATGTAAACTATGGAGTAAAGAAAGGCATGCTTGGAAAGAGAAGCAGATTATTCATGCAGTGAAGGTGAAGGATAGTAGACAGATTCAGTGCTGAACAGATATTCAAGGAGTGTGAAAATCCCTAAGAGAAGGCCACTAAGTGTATTGGGAGAGGCATTATGGTAAAGGAGAAAGAGGCTTGGAAATGGTTAGAAAAAATGAAACTTCAAATCTTATCTCTGAATGACCATGGGCCAGATCTTCAGCCCCCAACATCCCCATCCTCTGTTTTCTAGATTCCTTTTGCTACCTTGAGTGTACTCTAGTGGAAAGAACATTGGCTTTGGGGGCAAATGACCTGGGTTCAAATTCCCACTTTCATTACTACCAGTATGACCTTGGGTAGATAATTTCATGTTCTGGAACTCAGTTTCTTAACCATAAAATGGAAGGGTTGGACTAGATGCCCTCTCAATCTATGATCTTCATTGAATTGTTGGAAGGATCAAATGAAACATTTGTTGTTGTTGTTGTTGAGTTGTTCTTTAGTTGTTTCTACCTCTTCATGACCCCATTTGGGGTTTTCTTGGCAAAGATACTAGAAGAGTTTGCCATTTCCTTCTCCATCTCATTTTACAGATAAGGAAACTGAAGCAAGCAAGGGTAAATGACTTGCCCAGGGTCACACAGCTATTAAGTGTCTGGGGACAGATTTGAACTCAGGTCATTTTGACTCTAGACCTGGCTCTCTATCCACTGCACTACTTATCTGCCCTCAAATGAAATTTTATATATATGTATAAAATACTTTATAAATTTTACAGAAATATTAGTTATTATTATTGCCCTTATATTATAAGATTGGGTCTGGTGGTATTGAGGCCACAGTGATGGTCTCACTTTAAGGAAGGCTATAGTTTTTAGAATCTGTGCAGGGAAAAATATTGACACCATTTTTTGAAGGTTGGTACGGCTGTGTCCCCCAAATAACATTTTATCTACTACCAACTTGTTTTTCTCCTTCATATGCAAATTCCTAAAATAGTATTTTGTCTAACACCAGCAAATCGACCATGGGGTGGGGCACCCAAAATTGAAGCATAAAAACCCCACTCTTAGAGCCCTGGCAGCAGGAGCACACCTTCCCACTGGAGCATCCTCTTCCTGCTGAATGGACCTGTGTCTCTGTTCTCTTCAATGCACTGCTACCTAAAAATGAATTCTACTCTATGTGATTGTGTGTGTTTGGTTTGTAAACTGGGTGCCTTTTCCCCTCTCCCTATTGCTTGTAACAAAACTTTGCATTGAACTTATTTTTAATTTTTTTTTACATGCTATTCTCAGCATCTGGACTCATTAAAGGGTTATTTTCCCTGACATGTCTGGCTGACCTCTAGGCCTCTCCTTAGACATAAACTGGGTACTCTGGCAAGGATTTGAGCTATTGACAGCTGCTCCTAAAATGGAGGAATATGGCATTGTGAACCCACTTTTATAAAGCAAGGGGAATCCCATGTCCTCTCAGGAGGAATTCCCTCATGCCAGAGGACTGTCACAAAACAACTAGGTATGAGAGGATCATGGCTTCATAACCTTAGAATTGGCAGGACCTTAGAGACCATCTCATCCAGCTCCCTCATCTCTTTTTAACATTTTATACTTGAAAGTTAATTTAAATAAAAAATACTGTTACATATTGATAATGTTTCAGTAAGTTTGGCAGGACAAGATAAGTGAATACATATACCAGTAACAATCTCAATAGCCACCAATGGACATTTTAGTTAATATAGTTAAAATCTTCTTGAATCTCAGTGTTTCTACTTTCTTCCAAATCTTTTGGCCCAAGATTTTATTGTAAATATGTCATGTGTCCATCTGTTAGCAATATCTATGGCTACTTTATTTGCTTGGCTGTGTCTTGCTGGCTAATTTTGGCTTTTTCAATGCTTCATTGTAGGCTTTCTTTCTTTTGACTTTCCTCAGAAGACTGAGATAACAATGTCTCTAATTTCTATTTCCTTGCATGAAATGTTTTGTTTGGAAAAGTCCAGAAATAGACATTTCAGCCTTTTCACAGTCGACCATGCCATTATCAATTAAGTTTTGATTGACTTCCTTCACCAACATAGCAGGAATTCCTTTCCCTTTGGGAGTCATCTTCTTTCAACTAAACTATGTATTTTGTCTCATAAAAATCAGCATCATATGAGATCTCTTTTTAACTTCTTTTTTTTTTTCGTGGATGTGACTCAGTGGTGATGGTCCTGAGGTAGACACAGGCCCAACCTCCTCATTTTCCAGATAAAGGAAAAGAGAACCATAGGGCTAAATGATTTGCCACACAGGTAAGAAAAAGTAAAGCTAGGGGGGCAGAGCCAAGATGGCCATGTTAAAACAGCGTCTTACAGGAGCTCTCTCACAAGCTCTGTCAGATACATATAAAAAAGTGAATCTGAGCAGATTTGAGAGCATTAGAAACTGTGAGCAGTCTGAGTGGGGCAAATTTCTGAGCTAGGAAAGTCCGAAAGGCTAATGGGACAAATCTGTAGGCTGGGAGAGCAATCGCCGTGTGGAACTGCTCCAGACAGCACTAGAGCAGAAGCAGCTGCTGAAACCAACCAGTGAAACAGGCTGCGAGAAAGGTGGGTGCCCAAAACCAGTGGAGATCCCCAGGCAGCACAGCACCACAGGCCACGACACGTCAACTCCTGAGGCTTGCAGCCCAAAGGTATGAAACGCATCTTCTTGAACTTCGGAGAGACATAATGGCCAGGCAAAGGCTCTAATCCTTCCCCCACTGACCCAGAAAATTCCTTGGGGAAAAAACGCTGGAATAGAGGAGACAGAAGTGGGACTTCAGTGGCTGAGCAGTGGGAGTTCCTGAGTCACAGGGGGCAGAGCTAGCAGGGATCAACACCAGGAGCCCAGACATACCCTTGCACCCCCAGTGGAAGTGGCAGACGACAGCATAAACAACAAAGAGCTGACACCATTGCTGAAGAGCAACAGTGCTGGAGAGCAACCCCAGGGGAAGAAGAGACTTCAGGCAGCCAGACCCCTCCCCCACACCTCAGGAAACTGAAGGCTATAATACACAAAGCCAGTAACTAGACTCACAATCCCCAGAAGAAGAAACCTGGGACAGAGAGCCCTGAGCCCCAAAAGCAGAAATTCACTGTAAGGCCAGGAAAAAGCTAACCAACATGAAGAAAAACACACAAAAAAACCCCCAAGGACAGGCATGGAGACAGGCATGATCAAAATACCAATTTGGAAGAGGAGAGCAATGACACTATACCCACATCTGATACCACAAAAGGGAATGAGAACTGGTCTCAAGCCCAAAATCCATTACTGGAAGAGCTAAAAGAGTATTTTAAAAAACAAATTAGAGAGGTAAAAGAAAAAATGGAAAAAATGGAAAAAAACCACTGATGAAATCAAGTCCTTAAAGAATAAGATTGGCAAAATGGCTATAGAGATTCAGAATCTAAATAGAGAAAACGACACCCTGAGAGGTAAAATCAACCAATTGGAAAAGGAGACTCAAAAACAAAATGAAGACAGCAACTCACTAAAAATTAGAATTGAGCAAGTGGAAGCTAATGACTCTATGAGGCATCAAGAAGTAGTAAAACAAAATGTAAAGAATGAAAAAATAGAAAAAAAATGTGAAATATCTGATTGGAAAAACAACTGACCTGGAAAATAGAGACAATTTAAAAATTATTGGTCTACCAGAAATCCATGACGAAAAAAAGAATCTTGACAGCATCTTCAAAGAAATTATCAAAGATAACGGCCCAGAGGTCCTAGAACCAGAGGGTAAAATAGTTATTGAAAGAATCCACTGATCACCCCCTGAAAGAGATGCCAAATTGAAAACCCCAAGAAATATTATAGCCAAATTTCAGAATTACAGAGTCAAGGAGAAAATACTGCAAGCAGCCAAAAGAAACAATTCAAATATCGTGGAACTATAAGAAGGCTCATGCAGGATCTTTCAGCTTCTGCATTAAATGACAGGAGAAATTGGAATGTGATATTCCAAAGGGCAAAGGAGCTGAAACTACAACCAAGGATCAACTACCCAGCAAAATTAAGTATAATATTTCAGGCAAGGAGATGGACATTCAATGAAATAAGAGAATTCCATACCTTCCTGACGAAAAGGCCAGAACTCAATGGAAAATTTGATCTTCAAATACAAAATTCAAGAGAGACATAAAAAGGTAAACAGGGGGAAAAAACCCCAGAAACCTTATTAATCAATAAAGATGAATTATTTACATCTTTATATAGGATTACATCATCTTATGTGTGTTTTATATATTATGTATATACACATATATGTATATTATATATATTATATATGTCAATATTGAGAATAGTACAGCTATCATGACAATTGAAAGGAATACATATAGACTGTGGATGTCTGTATAAAATAACTGATATAAGGACAAAAAACATAATTAAGAGTTGTAAAGGGAGGGTTATGGGAGAAGAGGTAAGGAGGTAATAGAAAAGGGTAAATTGCATCAAATGAGGAGGCACAAAAACACATTATAGCAGAAGGAAAGAAGGGAGGGAGAAGAGCAGTATTTGAGCTTTACTATCATTGAATCTGCTCCAAGAAGGGAATAACATATCTTGATAAGTATAGAAATCTAACTTGTCCTACAGGCAGTAGGAGGGGAAAGGGGGAAAAAGGGAGGGGGGTGGTCAGAAGGGAGGGAAGAAGTAGAAAGTGGAAAACAGTAAGACAAAGGAGGGGGATCACGAGGGAGGGTAAACTGAGGAAAGCGGCAGTCTAAAGCAAAACTCTGTCGAGGAGTGAAAGGGAAAAGGGAGAAATAAAAGCATAAATGGAGGGAAATAGGATGGAGAAAAAGACACAGAAATCATAACTGTGAACATGAATGGAATGAACTCTCCCATAAAACAGAAGCAGATAGCAGGATGGATTAAAAACCACAATCCTACAAAATGCTGTTTACAAGAAACACATTTGAAACAGGGGGATACACACAGGGTAAAGGTAAAACACTGGAGTAAAATATATTGCGCTTTAGCGAAAGTAAAAAAAAAGCAGGTGTAGCAATCCTAATCTCAGACAAAGCAAAAGCAAAGATAGATTTAATTAAAAGAGATAAGGAAGGGCACTACATCCTGCTAAAATAAATAATGAAGCAATATCATTGTTTAACATATATGCACCAAGTGGTATGGCATGTAAATTCTTAGAGGAAAGGTTAAGGGAGTTACAGGAAGAAATAGACAGCAAAACCATAATAATGGGAGACCTCAACCTCT
>CM053623.1:325385964-325440762 GCA_028646595.1 Phalanger gymnotis | reverse complement strand
CATCCAGGCTGTCCTGGGCTGGAGCCCTGCTTCCCTCTGCTACTTTGTGGGTTCTGTAGCTCTAGAATTGGTTCAGAGCCATTTATTTACAGGTTTTTGGAGGAACTTGGTGGCGAGCTCACGCCAGTCACTGCTTCCCAGCTGCCATCTTGGCTCCTCCCCCCACCAAATGATTCTTAAATAGCACCTCTCCTGAATAAGTGGGTAAATCCTTAATTTGTTTATTTACCATGGTCCTGATGTCTAGCTCAAACTTCCCAGAAGATGGAAAGCATCCATTGCAAGTGGCTGAGGGAAGACTTTTAATTTGTCATGTGATAGTTGCCAAGTTACTCTGGCTTTAGACCTCTTTTTGATTTTTCTTTGTGCCAACAGAAATGATGTGTTAGATTTACCAGGTGTGTATTCCTTCCTCTTTCTCCTTCAGTTGTATCTCTCCAGCCACTCCTTGACAGTTGCTGGGGTGATTGTCTCACATGATTAAGCACAACGGGAGAAACAAATGAAGTATCCCAGGAAAGAGAGTCTTTGGAAATTGCCCTAATATGCTAGATACCCAGAAAAATGCCAGATCCGTGTCAATGATCTGGCTTTGTCTCCCCATACACCTGATGCTTTTGAAAGGGATCTCACCCTTACGTCCTTTTCTCTTTGTCAAAGCTTATTCCCTGATCTATATGTGATAGGAAAAGAGTACACTGTTAATTTATTTTAAAAAATGTGTTTGCATCCTTATGCATATGTATGATCAAATAGAACTTGGCATGACCTTTACAGTCTTGAGGGCCTCTATTTCTTTGTTTCTGTTTGATGATTTAGAATTACTTCATCCACTTCATAGAATTCTAGAATTGTAATCTTAGGAAGAGTATAGGCTCATTGACAGAAGTGAAAGAGATCTGAGAGGTCATGAAGTCATAGGATCCTAGATCAATAGAGGGAAGGCACCTCAAAGGTCATCTTGTCCAATCCTATCATTTTGCAGACAAGAATACTGAGGTCCAGGGGCAGCTAGATGGTGCAGTGAATAGAGCACTGGTCCTGGAGTGAGGAGGACCTGACTTTATATCTGGCCTCAGACATTTGACACACTAGCTGTGTGACCTTGGGCAAGTCACTTACCCCCAATTACCCTGCTTTGCCCCCTCAAATAAAAGAATACTGAGGTCCAGAGGGCTATTTTATTTAGGTAGTAAGCAGAGGTGGGACTGCAACCCAGATTTTCTGACTCCAAGACCAGTTTTCTTTGCATAGAACCATGAAATCATATAATCCAATGCCTTTATTTTTCTTGATGTGGCAACTGAGGCCCAGTTGATGAGTCCCAATGTCACATAACACATTTGTGGCAGAGAAAGGACTCAAACTCCAAAGTGTTCTGGCCTCTTTGATTGACTTCCTGGGATTTTTTTTTACTTTAGTCAAGACATTCATGAATGCCTCTGCAAAACAATGACAATGAAGAGTGGTTTGGGAGCCAATGTTCTCCAGGGGCCCCAATATCCTCATTGTTCCCCAGGGCCACTGGTTGCCTCGCTCACTGAAAAGGGCAGATCATCTGTTTAATGTCTTCATTCTCTCTGTGAAAGTCGAGTTGCAAAATGCTATTTCCTTAGAGGTTGTTCTGAAAATGTGAATGAATTCACTAATATACATCTTCAATCACTTGTCTCCTTGTCAGGAGAATGAACCAATATAAGGACAACGATCTGCTAGCTCTATTGAAATCTTGAACAAGGTAATGAGATTTGATATTGCACTAAGAAGAAACCTCACACTCCAGATTATGAATGTGAATGTCGTTTGGTCCATTTTTTGGTAATTTGGACAATGGAGCATGGAGGTGGAGGCACTAACCTATTCAACATTTCTGGGTTTTATCATGAAAGGTTGTAAATTTTTATGCATCCCTGATGATATCAGAAATGGAAAAGCTGCCAGTATCATTACGTCCATTTGGAGACAGAATGTAGGGAGTCTTTTTTCTAATAGGGCAACTATTGAGAAATTTGGGGTTTCATAGCTTATGAAACCTCTTTGAGGAAAAACTAATGTGGATTGCAAAATAACCTTTAAAAGTGCAGCTTTCCAGCGGTCATTTGTTTGAATTACTCCTAAACACTCTTTCTTATCTATTTTTAACAGGCTGCATATTTGGAATGGCTGTTCTATGCCTATCTATACAGATGGTTTACATAGTAACCTCCCTAAAATACAGCTCAAGCCATGCTTGGCTTTATAGTGCACAAAACAAACAGGATGATTTGACCATGAGCACTCTGGGAAGCTACATTTTATAGAGTAATAGAGAATGGGGCCAGTAACTAACCCTTCTCTCCTCGTTTTTTTCAAAATAGCTTCTTTTTTAAAAGTAGGAAACTGTATGGGGTTCAGCCTAGCCAGACATTGCTTAGATGATTCTGATTTTATTAACGATATTCAAAGCATCGTACTTAGGGGCTGATATGACACAGGTCTTCTCTCCATGGAGTTGGATCTGAAGGTTGACCTTAGCCAACTTTATGTCACACAGCTTGCTTGATCTGAAGCTTGCTGGCCTTGGTATCCAGAATGAATTTGAGAACATTATCATACTCAGTCTTCAGTAGAAAGGGAACTTGACAGTGATGCAAAGATCAATCTCATTCTTCCTTGGGGAACCTTTCTGAGTATACTGAAGTGATCTGTGAAGCTACAATGTCTTGAACTGCTAGAAAGTGGGAGATTTGGGGATTTTTTTTTCTAGCTGTGGATACTGATGGCCTTTGACTTCACTTTTATCTTGGGGTGGGGTGCGAGGAAAAATATTCTTTCTTTTTCTTTAGCACCATCCACTTTTCATCCACTTTGGGCTTTCTACTTGGGCAGAAAGTCCAAAGTATTATTTCTTTTTATGAGATGAGTGTCTCTACCACTTTTCCCCAAACACTGGGCATGGTAACAGAATGTATATGTATATCTATACATATATTTATATAGTGTATGTATGCATGTATGTATAGGGATATATGCATACACACATATATGTACATGTATACATATATATGTATATATATATAAACATATTGTATGAATTATTTTAAAGCAGAGGGAAAATGAGACAAAGGCTGACCCATTGGCCCTCTCCTCTCACAAATAGAATAGGAGGCCTGTGGGTAGCCACTAGCCTCATGGTCATTAAAAGCGATTAAAGAAGAAAGAAACAGAATCCATCTCCCTCCTAGTCTTAAGCCTGTAAAACTAGGGTATATTTGGGATAAAGTACTTTGCATTTTATGACCACTTTGCTTTACTATGGAAGAGAAACAGCAAACATCTTTATCTAATTTATTAAGTTGCATGTTGCCTAGGTCTGGTTGATGGTCAAAGTGCACTTACCCTTTACCACATGCCCTAGTAGGAAAGAAACAGAAATATTTACCTTTGCATGGTGAAGAAATTCTTCTATGCCATGTTTTATTGGGACTATCTCAGTAGGTCAGACCTCTTGGCAAGCATTTCCATGGAAACCATGGGGGACTCAGGTTTTCTTCATAGGCCTTCCAATTAATCTCTCTTATAAGTCAGGTTTTTCTTGCTTTGGTAAGCTGAGTCTTTCTGAACTTGGACAATGAAGACAAGCTGGGGTTCCTGGTGTGCTTTGATAATGGTTTGCCACACATGTTGGGTGATTTGGGTTTGTGTAAGAAAATGAAAGTGTTTGCGTTGTCAGGTGAACAATTCATATGATACATAAGACAATACCTCCAATCCCTTTGTCACATGGTGAGGTCCTTAGGATTAGGCCCTGTCAACTTCTACAGGGCTCCTGAGCTAATAAGAGAACAGAAGAGACTTCTGAGGTCAATGAGGATTGGCTTCATAGAATTACAGGCTTTGAGCTGGAGGGGATCTTAGAGATGATGCACTCCAAATTTCTCATTTTATAGGTGAGGTAACTGAAGTCTATAGAGGTGAATTGACTTGCCCAGGGTCACACAGATAATGAGGAGTTGAGCTGGCATTTGCACTTGTGCCCTTTTCCTTCAAAATGGTCCGTTTCCCCCTTTATACTACACTAGGATTTGCTGAAACCACATTAGACGCAACTTAGTCAGCTTTGCATCTCGCCTCAGCTTGGCACAATGCCATCCTTGGATACTCAAAGTGTCTGTGATTTCATGTGTTTGGGGGAAATTATGGCATAAGAAACCCTGTTCCCTAGGATCCAGCTATGTCTAAGCAGATTAGTCTAAGACAGTTGCCTGAGAGTACAAAATGAATTTTTTTTGAGTCTCAGAACTCATAAACATCAGAGGAAGAATTTGAGACCAAGTCTTTGTC
Organism: Phalanger gymnotis; assembly: GCA_028646595.1. Classification (NCBI taxonomy): domain Eukaryota; kingdom Metazoa; phylum Chordata; class Mammalia; order Diprotodontia; family Phalangeridae; genus Phalanger; species Phalanger gymnotis. The sequence continues at coordinate 325,436,439 of CM053623.1, read as the reverse complement.
ATTCCATGCCTATCATTCTATCGACTACACCAAGGACCGTTCCTGACATGTGGTAGGTGCTTTGTAAATTAAATGAGAGCTCAATAAGTGTTCGTTAACATTTATTTAGCTCTAGAGTTAAAAGAACCTTAGCAACTACCTAGTTTAACTCCCTCATTTTATAGATGAAGAAATTGAGGTCAAGAGACATGGCTTGTCTAGGGGTCATGAAGCTGCTAAATGTCAGAATCAGGATTTGAACTCAGTTCTTCTTAACTCCAAAATTAGCATTCTCTGCACTATACCCTGCTGCCTCTCAATTGCTTTTGAATTGGATTCAGATTAGGTGAATGTGGCTAGAATGTGAAAGTTGTTCTCATTGTGTACTTCCAACCATAAAATCAATGAATCAACCAAGTTTTATAGCATTGGGTTTGATTGCCTTCCCACACACAGTATGACCAAAAAACAAACAAACAAACCCAAACCAAAACCAAAACCACCTACTGGGGAAGATTGAGTTCTGAGGGCTTAACCACTCTGCAAACACTTAATACTAATCTGGATTTGTCCCGCCCAGGCTCATAAATTCCCTGAAACTGTTGTATAATTTCGGCAGAGTCTTCAGGTCTGCCATTCATCAGAGAAGTCATTCTTTCCAATGAAGCTAGTTTTCTTCCACCCTTTTCCCAGTGAAATGTCCTCAGTACTGTGGTGGCTATCCATTTTTATAAGAATAATCTTTCAGGAGTGAGTATTAATCATAAGAGATCTAGAGTTATTATTTTCCTCTTACAGGTGGTGATGGAGTTACAAATTCAATCTCACTTGGAAGAGATTTTTGGAATAGCTATATTGTTGAATAATTGTTCGGAGAATCTTGTGATGTATTATTTGAAATGATCACACCAGTTCTATTGTGTCTCGTTTTTTGTATGCCATACAACATAGAGTTCTAGACTTGGAATCAGGAAGACCTGGGTTTGAATCCTGCTTCTGACAGTCACTATAGTCCCATAGGCAAATTCCCTAATTTTAGACCTGATAGCATTCTTAGAAGGCAGGAAGAGACATGAGTCTGAGTCTCTTTGTAAAATGGGGACAATAATACTTACCATCCCGGTTGTTGTGAGACTCAAATAGGTTGTAAAGGCATTATTTATAAAACACTTTGAAAAATTTCAAACGTTGTGTACATGTCAGTTATCATTTTTCTCACCTCTGGAATTTTGGATCAAATATGAGGCCAAACATTGCTATTTGACTCATTCTCATTTGACACCCTGCTTCTATGTGACTAATAAACCACAAAAAAGCTTTTCTTGGTGTTGAATTTGTGTCAGCCTCAAAATATGAAACAGAAGCTTTAGATAAAGCAAGTTTCCCTAGCTTCTTGAGGCCTTTTCCTGGGGCTATTAGATCCTGTTACAAGTACAGTGGTGTCAGAGGCCAAAGGAATGAAAGCAGTGATCCAGAACTGGAAAAAAAGAAATAAAGGCCCATTGAGCAAGGGAGGGAAGGCCAGAGGTTAGGGGTCAGGCTGTCAAAAGAAAGAAGAATTCTGAGCCCCCTGATTTATTCATTTCTTGGAAGGGCAGAATCTCTTCTGAGGTGACAGCGGTTTCTTAACAAGAACAAGAGAGAGACTAGTCAGACCAAAGAACGACTTTCATAAGATTTGTCTCTTCCCTAAGTTTCTTCATACTTTTTTTGGAAGTCTCACAAAGCAGAAGTCCTGTTGGCTGGGAAGAAACCTTCTCTGGACTGTGCAAGGCCCAAGTGACAGGAAATTAGCCATTTTTCCATCATAGCAACAGAATTCACTACCAACATACAGAAATATATGTCAAAATTGACTGTAAGTTCCCTAAATGAATTCCTTCTGACCCTACTCTTAATTCTTTTCAGAGTTATTGGACAAATTCCTTTTTTTTTTAAAAAAGTGTGTACGTGTGCATGGGCCTATCTGTGCCATGTTATTTTTTTTCAGTTACACTTTCATCTCATACTGTGGAAAAAAAAAGATTTGGCTGGTAAAATGCCTATGAGGTGAGGCTAAATGATAAAAAATTATCCCAAGAGAATGAAAGCTCTTGATGTCCCTTTTAAGGGCCTGATTTTCTGGTTGGTCAAAGAGAAATTCTGCCCAGTAACCAGCTTCATATTTTGATTCCTCTTTTGAAGCTGGATTTCAGTTTTATTTTACTTGGTCCCTGAGGGAGAAACTAGGAGTAGTGCAAAGATGTGAATTTTGGCCCATTGCCAGGAAAACCTTCTAAGATGTAGAGTGACTAAGAGTGGAATGGGAAGCCATGTCAGGCAGTGGGTTCTGTCCTCACTGGAGGTTTTTAATTAGAGGCTGGATGATCTCTGACAAGGGGTATGGGTTGGACTTGGTGACCACTAAGGTCCTTTCCAAATCTAGAATTCTGTGATTTTCTGGGCTTCTGCCTGGAGGATGGCCATTTGAAGCTTGGAGCAATGGATGGATTGTTGAATTTGGGGACGGGAAGATCTGAGTCTGAATCCTACCTCAGACATTACTAGCTATGTGCTCCTTGTACTCTGCAATTCAAGGACACTGTCCTTCTTGCTGTGGCTTGTCCATGATGCTCCATCTTCTTACTCCAGGACTACAATACTCTACCTTCTCATCTTCTAGTATTTCTAGCTTACTTCAGGTCCCACCTTCTACAAGAGGCCTTTCCTAGTCTTTCTTAATCTTAGCACCTTCTGTGTGATGTCATCCCCAATTTATCCTGTCTCTATCTTGTTTGTACATTGTTTGCATGTTGTCTTTCCCATTAGACTGTGAGCATAATGAGAACTGGGACTGTTCTGGCCTTTTTTGTATTCTCACTATTTAGCATAGTGCCCAGCTCATAGTAGGCACTTATGTAAATGATAATTGACTAATTGATCGATTGACTGTGTGACTGTGGGCAAGTCACCGGACATCTTTCAGCCTTAGCTTCCTCGTCTGCAAAATGAGGATAATGATAGTATCTGCCTCCCAGGGGGTTGTGAAGATCCAATAAGATAATAAATATAAAGTGTTTTGTGAACCTTGAAGAACTATATACACATGTTAGCCATCATTGACACCGAAGAAGAAGTGATCACAGGCAAAACTATGTGGAACTAGCATGTCTGACATAGTTTTTGCTTGTAAATTCATTAAATAAGAAGATAGGTGTAAGTAGCGGTATGTGGGGATCAAGGTTTCCTATAGAGATGACAATAAATTAATGTCAGTCCAAATGATGACACTTCTGTGCATATTAATAGAAAAAAAGAATCATAAATGTTGAGATAAAGGTAAAGCAAATGTTCAATGTTCATTCTGGATTCTGGGTAGTACCTCTTCCTTAATGCTATGATGGCTCTCTGATATCACTGACATGGATGCTATTTTCTTTTTTAAAACTTTATTTTATTTTTAATTTATGGAATAAAATAGTATTTCCATAACATAGCACAATAAAAAACTTGATTGTACATGAAATTGCAAGTCTGCCATGCACGACTTGCTATTCTTTTTGAATATATAACAAAATTATCATTTAAATTTCTTTTTTTCCTTCTTCTCTACCATTTCCCCACCCTAGAGATGGCTACCTTTAGACACACACATATACATATATCTATATGTAAAATTATTCTGTATGTACTTCTATTTATCAGTTCTTTCTCTGGATGCAGACAGCATCTTTCTCCATATGTTCCTTGTAGTTAATTTGGATATTTATAATAGCCAAAGTAACTTATTTGCTCAGTCATTCTTTTAAAAAAATTGATTTTACTATATACAATATTCTCTTGGTTCTGCTCATTTCACTCTTCATTATTTTATGCAAATTGTTACATATGTTTCTAAAGTCATTGAATTCATCATTTCTTATAACACATTAGTATCGCATAACAATCATATACCACAACTTGTTCAGCCATTCCCCAACTGATGGGCATCCCTGCAATTTCCAGTTATTTGTCACCACAAAGAGAGCTGCTATTAACATTTTAGAACATATAAGTTCTCTTCCTTTTTCCTTAATCATCATTGGAAATAGACCATGCAGTGGTATCGCTGGGTTAAAGAGTATAGGTAGTTTAATAACTCTTTGGGCATAATTCCAGACTGCTCTCCAAAATGGTTGAATCAGTTCATAATTCCACAAACAATGAATTAGTGTCTCAATTTTTCCTTATCCCCTCCAACATTTGTCACTATCCCTTTCTATCATTTTAGCCAATCTGGTAGGTGTAAAATGATACCTCAGGGTTGTTTAATTTGCATTTTCTTCCTTGGAAAACTTCCTGTTCATATCCTTGGACCATTTATCAATTGGACTCATATTCTTGTAGATTTGGGTAATAATAATCAGGGCAGAATTTTTTTGCCCTTCTCTTTTAGGATGCTAAGGCTATCAAGTTCCTTTAATGAGTCTGGCCTTTGTTTGAATGGGGCAGGTAAAGTGGGATCTTTTTGTCTTGGAGTGTTTCTCAACACTAAGGTAATGGGGAGTCATTGATTGGAAACAATATATATGATGTGGTATTAGTGATTGACTAACTTTCCCACATCCTGCTGTTAGTGATTGAAAAACTAACTTTGGATTGAAGAACTAGCTTTCCCACACCCTGACTGCTAAGTTGGTCCCAGCCCTCAGGGCCTTAAACAAATGTATGTACTGGAAGGTTAGCATTTGACTTTTGGGGGTGTATTCATTGAAAGAGTGATGAGACTCTGGGCAAGCCATTGAAACAGCCAACCTCCCCCTCCACCCCGGCTTTGATAACCTAGATGTTGGTGCTTCTCTGGTAATTATGTATTGCTATGGATAGACTGTTTGTGTTATTTGTTCTGTTTATAATGTATGCTTGTAATTTCTGTTTGTGTTTGCACTGAAGTTCAGAGGGCTGATCTTTTCCCCCTGAACTAAGTGAATGATATATGTATGTTTAATTAAAGTGAGATTGTTAACCCCTTAAAGTTGCTTTCCTTAGAAAAGCAGATCAAAGAACCTGTGCTGGCAGCCCTTCTGCGTGCTCTTGTTGTTGGTCTGTCACCCCCAAAACAGCTGCTAGAAACATCATTGTTACAATTTGACAAAGTTCTTTATATATTTTAGATATGAGATGTTTATCTGATAAACCATCTATAAAATCCCCCCCCCCATTTTCTGCTTTCCTTCTGATCTTGGCTACATTTGTTTTATTTGTACAAATCCTTTTTAATTGAATGTGATCAAAATTATTCATCTTACACCATTTGCCAAGATGAGGTCAAAATGGATACAACACCTAGATATAAAAGATTTTACAAGAAAATTAGAAGAACATAGAGCATATTACATATTCGACTTATGGATAGGTGAACAATTTATAAACAAGCAAGAGACAGAGAGAACAAAGTTAGGTGTAAAACGGATGCTACTTCCAGTGTCACAACTTGTGACCGATTGTGTCTTATCTTCCTGTAAGACTCTTTTCCATATCTTTATAAAAATCTTTCACAAAGGGGCCACTTCCAATATTCTGGCACCATCCTCTATGTCTTTTGACATTGTGGGGGAGCCAATTCAGCGGAAGGACTTTCCATTGGGCCTGTCTAACCATTCTTTGTTCTAAGGTAGTATTTCTATTAACTCTTACTATGAATTTTCCCTTTAGTTGCTTAAATTGATTGCTTTTCAGATAAAAAATACAAATGATGAGAGTTTTTTGGAGGGCAGGTAGGGGAAATATGAACTAAATATCCTGCCATTACTACTGTCACCTATCAATGAAGGCCAGAAATACCCCAGTGACACAAAAGTTGTATCAGAAAACAATATTTTTCTAAAGCCAAAGGTAGCCACATTTCTCAAGAGAGGACACAGAGCAAACAAATGTGAGCAAGCTGCAACATTATCCCAAACACAGAAAGACAAGGAAGAAGCAGCATAAAGGATGCCATCAAAGATATGTGTGAGTGATGAAGAAGATGAGTTTGTCTTATGATCAGAGCAAAGGACATCTGGCATGCCAACTGGTAGAGCTGAGATGTCAAGAGAAAACCAGGATGTGTCCTGGGTGAACTTTTGGAAGGAGACGGACAAGAAATACACACGATGGCTGGCGTAGATGGTTTGGAGGGAGAACCTTCATTGATGAGATCTTAGATCCCTTGAAGTAACTGAGAGTTGTTGATTTCTTGGCTCACTTTTGTTCAAATGTTCGTAAAACACAGGGCTGGTGATGTCGACCCTCCCCCCACTCCATAAATTCCATGGGTTCCCTATTGCCTTTAGGATCAAATACAGTTTGTCTCAAAAATCTTAGTGTAATTTAAAGCTATTAAAGACTTAAAATTTCGTTAAGGCTCTTTCAGACACCCCGTATAAAGTCCTCTTTTTGTCTTTTAAAGCCCTTCAAACACAGTTCCTTTTCAATCTTCTTATGCTTTACTCTCTTTCACATACTGTACCATCCAGGGATACCACCCTTCTTGCTATTGTTCTTAAAGGGGTTGTTACCTCTTATGCCTTCTGACCGTCACCCATGCCTGGAATGCTCTCCCTCCTCCCCTTTGCATCTTCTGGATTACCTGACTTCCTTCAAGCTCGAATCTCACTTTCAGCCAGGGGCTTTTCCTAATCCCTCCCTAGACCTCTCTCCCCCTCCACCACTAGTGCCTTCCCTCTGAAGATATCTTCTGTTTATACTGTATATATCTTGTATGTATGATTTTTTTTGCATGCTGTCTCTTCCATTAGAATGTGAACTCTTTGAGGGAAGAGAATATGTTTTTGCCTTTATTTGTATCCTTAATGCTTAACATAGTGTCTGACACCTAGTAAGCACTTAATAAATGTTTGACGACTGTTCGGCATAATATGTTAAGGTGTTTATGCATGATTTTATTACTTTTCATATTGATTTAATTGTTTAGTTCTATTGTAATAGCATTAAAAAAAGAAATCCATGTACCTTTCTTCATTTAGTTTTACTATAATAATTTACTAAGTTTACTCAGTAATAATATAATATAATAATATAACTCAGTAATAATATAATGGTTTATAATAGATAGTCATTCTATTTATAACACCACTGAGAAATGGGATGCTAGGCCAGACCTAACTTGGCATGGTAGTTCTGATCTGAGACTAGGATGAAGTGAGAGAGTAGTTAGACATCTAACAGTTAACAAAAGGAGGTTTGATTAGCCATAGCAGGGAAAGGGATTTTTAGCAAAGGACACAGCCCTCATTCAGTTGGCTATGGGCCTACATTGGCTTCTCCTCAGAAGCCTGAGGGAGGAGCTCCTGGATCCTTATGCTCTGGCTTTTTGTACTTTGGGCACCAGGAAACTATGTCAATGGCCTGTGCCTTAGTACCCTGAGCCAATCAAGTCTTGAGATGTTTTCCATACCTTTTAAATGAAAAAAAAAACCCTTTTAAGACATTTTTAAATGAAAAAAAACCCTTTTAAGACATTTTTTTTCTGATTGGGAGATATTGAGTAATTTGCACTATTAATGTATAAACAAAGCCACAGGATTTACCAAAGAAGTATGTGTCGAGAACACTCCAGTACAGATTGTTAGACATTGATGGTGTTAAAACAGTGGGAGGTGTGAAATCTCATTCTCTGGAGCTCTTCCACTGTGGGATCCTTCCCACTTCAGCTTGGTTTAAGTGTGGTCTTGGCTAGAGAGAAGATGTACATTCTAGACAGAATCTTGGAGCTTCTCCTCAACAAGAGTGTCAAGATGTCATAGCTATTGTTTCTCAGTTAGTTTTTCATTTCTATTTTTCCTCTTCTTCACTAGAGAATTCCTTTTGGATAGGATCACACCATTGTTTTTTTTTCCATTTGTTTTGAATATGTCATTCAAACCAGTTTGCTCTGCCAAAAATAAATTGCTAGCAAACAAAGCTAACCTCACTCATTTTATTTCCAGGTCCTCAGTTGTAAAGGCTGTATTTCTTTAATCCTAGGAATTCCTTCATTCTCCTGCATAGAGGAGTTGCAGCAAAGAAAGAGCCTAACTCTGTATAGGTTATTTTTCCTAATAACTAGTATTTTGAATACATGGGTCTTTGTCATCATCATCATCATCATCACCACCACTACCACCACCACCACCATCATCATCATTTTGATCTAGACCTGTGAGTTCTTGGGTTTATAGAACTTCCATTGTAGAAACTCCAACTACTGATGCGTACTAACAATTTCTGTATGACTCTTAAACTTAGAAAGTTACCTGGGATACCCACTAGTTTAATAATTATGCCCATGATCACAAAGCCAGTATAAATTAGAGACAGGATTTGAACCCTGGACCTTCTTACTCCCTCTGTATATAGCCCTCTATTGTATACCATGTTATATTTCCTAGTTTTTTTTTGATGGTTAAAAAATTTACTTTTTTTTTACTTCTTTTTAAGTTATGGAATAAAACAAGCATTTCCATAACACAGTATAATAAAAAAGATGCTTGCACATGAAAATGTAAATCTATTATATATAACTTGCTATTCCTTTTAAATATATAATAAAGTTATCATGTAAATTTCTTTTTAAACAAAGAATAAATCCGCATAAATCATCAGCATTCCTATATTACACAAACAAAACTCTGCAAGAAGAGACAGTAAGAGATACCCCACTTAAAAGAGTTCTAGACAGTCTGAAATACCTGGAAGTCCATCCACTGAAACAGACCCAGGAACTGTGGAGAAACAGTTTTTAACTATATTTGTTTATCAACTAGTCCATCAAAAGCATCTATTAAGCACTTACTATGTGATGACCACTGTACTAAGGTGATAAAATAAAAGGCAAAACCACACACACACACACACACACAGTCCCTGGCCTCAAGAAGTTTACATACTAATGAGGGAGGCAACGTGTCAAAAAATAAGTACATACACAATAGATGTGGAATAGAGAGAGTAACCTTAGAGGGAAAGGCTGAAGTGGGCAAAGGAGGTGGGGCACCAGGAAAGTCTCCTATAGAAGGTGGCATTTGAGCTGAATCTTGAAGGAAGCCATGAATGCCAAGGCGCAGAGGTGGGGAGGGAGAGCCTTCCAGCAGCGGGGGAGTCAGTATGAAGACATGGCAGATGGAGGGTGGAGTGGAATGTGTGAGGAAGAAGTAGGCTGATATAGACGAACCATAGAATGTGTGAAGGAAAGTGACGTATAAGAAGCCTGGACTAGTAAGATAGAAACAGGTTGAGGAGAACCTTAATTGTCAAATGGAGGACATTATAGTTGATTCTGGAGGTAATGTAGGGAGCCACTGGGGTTTATGAAGCAATGGAGTGATATGATCAGACCTATAATTTAGGAAAGCTGAGTGGAGGAGAGATTGGAGTTAGGAGAGACTTAAGAAAGGAAACCCAACTGGAAAGCTATTCCAACGATCCATGTGAGAGATGTTGAGGGTCTGAATTAGAGTGATGGTTCTGTGGATGGAGAGAAAGCACTACCTGGTGAGTAATGGTTAGGGGTCATTATTTCATTCTTTGTATTGGGATGGATTGTAGCAGGGAGACATTAAAAGCAGGGGCACTGATCAGAGGCTATTGTAGTGTCTAGGTGAAAGGTAATGAGGATCTAGACTAGGCTGGTTGTGGTGTGAGTAGAGAAAAGAAGATTTTTTTCTTTCTAATATTTGACTTTATTTTATTTGTTTTATTCTAAACTTAATGCTTGTTTTATTTCAAAAGGAGGTATTTGTAAGAGGTATTGAGGAAATAGAATTAAAACAATTTAGCAACAGATTGGATATGGGGTGTGGTGTGAAGTGAGTGATTCTTGAAGAGTTTAGGATGACTCTGAAATTGCAAACCTAGATGACCGGTATCCTCAATAGAAAGAGGGAAGTTAGGAGAAGATGTGGGTTTAGGGGGAAATATGATGAATTCTCTTTTGGATATATTGAATTTCTGATCCTATAAGACTTTCATGTGGAGATGTCCAACCTGGGAGTTGGATGTGTGTGGTTGGAACTCGGGAAAGAAATGAAGGCTGAATACATGTGTTTGGGAGTTATCTGAATAGAGATAATTGGAGAGAGTAAGTACAGAGACATAAGAGGAGAGGGCCCTGGATAGAGCCCTACACCCATGCATGGAGGTAGGGCATGCATAACGATCTTGCAAAACTACAGAATAGGACTGATCAGCTAGGTAGGAAGAGAGTGACAGAGCGCTATCACGAAAAACCAGGGAAAAGAGAGTATTCATAAGGAGGAGGTGCGCAATGGCATTAAATGCTATGAATCAAATTAATCAATTAATTAATTTAATTTAAATTAAATTAAATGCTACAAATCAAGAAAGATGAAGACTGAGAAAATGTTCTGTTTTAGCAATAAGTAAATGATTGGTGAGAACAGTTTTAATTGAGCAGTGGGGATGGCAACCAGATTGCAGAGAGTTAAGGAATGGGAGATGGGAAAATGAAGACAAATTTATTTTATATTGGAATTTGGTTGTAAAAGGTAGGCGAGAGCTATGATGATAGCTTGAGGGGATGGTAAGCATTAGAGAAAGTTTTTAAGGATGAGGGAGGTCTGAACATGTTTGAGGGCAGTGAAAAAAGGAGCAACCAAAGAGATTAAAAATTAGGGAGAGAGAAGGGATATGATACCTAGAATTTACATAGCGTTTTAAGGTGTATAAAAAGCTTTACATATCTTATTTGATTCTATCTGTACAATAATCTTGTAATGTAGGTTTTATTATAAACCTCATTTTATAGATGTATAACCTGAGGCAGGTCAATTGACTTGTCCACAGTTTACATAGCTACTAAGTGGCAGGATTTGAACTCAGGTCTTTTGACTCCTACTCTGACACTCTATTCATTACACGATGTGACTGATATGGCAAGCTGCCAGAAGAGAAAGGATGGATGGGATCTAGGTTAAAAGTAGAGGGGTTGTATTGTCAGGCAGAAGAATGATTTGATCTTTAAAACATGGAGCAAAGGAGAAGAGAATGTGATGGCATGTCAGAGAGGATTTTAATTGACACACTGGGATCATAAGGGAGGAAAAAAAGCTTGCCTTGATTTCTTTGGAGAAGCTTTGCAACAGTTGCTGATGGTGATAATAAATCAGGCAAAAGTAAAATGACTGTCCTGCAACAGTGAGAGACCAGCAGGGAAGGGAAAATGTACATTTATAGTGGATCCAGTAAGGTACCAGTAGTTGTCCAACTTCCTCCAAAAGCCACTGGAACAACAATGGAACCAATGAGATGAGACCCAGGAATCAAGGAGATGGTCAAGTTGAATCACTTAATTAATGTGTCAATATGAAAAGCGAGGAGGTCTGGGGAAGCAGGGAGGGTCGGAATGAGAAGTTTTTATGAGGACTGAGTATAGGAGGAAGCAAGGGACAAATGAAAGAAAGAGAAAGCTGTGGTCAGATAGAGGGGTTTCAGTTATGATTTGGGGAGGTGGGACAATTCTGGGTGATGATGACATCCAGGGTCTATGTGTATTGAAATGGACTGAAGGTGCAGGTCAGAGAAGAGAAAAATGTTGGTAATGGAAGCAAGATCATTCAAGGAAGACATCATCATGTAAATTGAAATCCATAGGTATAATAGGAAGGTTCTAGGTAGAGAAGACTGAGCCACATTCTGAGCTATTTGAGAATGTCAGACTATTCACACCAGAGAGAAGCCTTATAATTGTAATGAATATTCTGAGCTATTGGAGAATATCAGACTATTCATATCAAAGAGAAACCTTATAAATGTAATGAATATGGAACATCTTCCACTCCAGATTAGTGGACAATTCATAGTAACGCAGAATTTAGTAATCTCTTACTTTTTTCAGGCTTTAGCTCCTTTCCATATCCTCCAGGAAGACTTCCTGGTTCTCCTAGTTGTTACATTTTATATCTTCTTCTGTTATATATCATATTATATATGTTATATTTTATTACTCTCTTTTATTACTCACGGGAGTACTCTCTTCTTTACAAATGGGGTCCTCAGAATAACTACATTAGGTTCTAGTTGTTATGTGTTTGTCCTTTGTTCTTGAAGAGGACTATGACATCAAGGAAATGATGACATGGCTTGCAGTTGATTTCGATTTCAGTGAGGGAGGGCTGAACAAGGTCATCAGCCTCACTTTCTTCTCCAGAGCCATCTGGGTCCAGTGGCCTGATATTCATCAGGATGACTGGAAATGGGCCAGGGTGCATTAGGAGAACATGGCCCTTTCAGGCTGCCTCCTTAACTTTGGGTTTTCTGACTGGATTTCTTCCTCAAAAATAGGCCTTAAACCCAACTCACTCTAGTGAGTCTAGCTAGTAGGTTGGACAATAGGTCCCTGCCCTCCTAACACAGAGTGAATGTGAATACTAAATATTAACTGTTTCTCTTTGGGGCAGGAACCCTGAGGGTCTTCCCCTCCCAGTTTGATTTTTTTTAGTTTCTGATTAAAGGGGCCATCCCTTGATTAACTTCTTAAAGACTATTGACTGAATGGGCATTACCTCACTCAAAGTGAAGTTCTAGTTACTCTGAGAGTCTATATCCACTAAAAATTATAGTTCAAGAGTGATGTGTTTGCTTTTTTCCATCAGCCAGAGGGCACAATTAGTTCAAAGTCAAGGCACTTACTACGTTACCACATCATAAGAATGTTTGCAGAACCAGCCCCCTCCCCTTAAATCTACATTCCCACAAATGTACACACATAAGTGGGAGAAGGCAACACTGTAGAGATTACAAATCAGGGGCTCAGAATTGGGGAATACTATGGAGGAACAACTCAGTCCTCTGACCTGTGATGTCTCCTGGTGCTCTGGTGAAGGATACATGTGTTTCCTTGTTGTTGTAGCATCCCAACAGAATGTAAGCTCTTTGGGGGCAAAGGCCATTTTAAAATTTTGCTTATTTATCCCTACTGCTACTCTCATTGTCAATGCTTTCGGATGGGATTAGATTCAGCTTTCATCTGTGAGGTAGCAGTAATGTCATTCCCATCTTAATGGTGAAGAAATTGAAGCTAAAGAAAAGGGAATGTTTATCTAAATTCCAATGGAAATAATCATTCACTGAAATGGAATTTGGTATCTTCTCCTTCCCTGTCCTTTATCAGTGAGCCGTACTGCTGAGCTGTCAGATTGCTAATATGGAGTTTCAACTACTTAAAGAAAATACCCCAAAGCAGTCCATCTTACTTCCCAGGAAGACAGCGGGACTCATATCCCATGAACACATGCCCTGGGCAGAGACGCATGAGAGAGAAGCTATTCAGTGTTCTGGCTAGTTTCTTTTTATTACTCACTTGGAAGTAAAGCCTTGATAAAGTCCCAGCCCAGAATGTGTCATGTGGTTTTTTTTCTTCCCTTCTGGTAGTTAAACCCCAGGAAAGCACATAAATGCAGTGAATGCCACAGGATGGAGTTGGGCTTGGGACATGGAAGCTGCTCCAATATTCTGAGCCAAGCTCTGAGCCCCAGGAAGTAGTCTCTGTGTGAGATATTAGAGAATCTCTTTATATCCATGATTGCTTCTTTTCCTATTATAGGACTTGTCAGCCATCTTACACTCAGGCTACCAAACACAGCTATCCACCTCTCAGACAGGACAATATGGTGCACTATTCATGTGTTCCTTGAATGTTATTTGTTTTATTTATAGGCAGTTTTTTCTACTTGTTCAGAACTTTTCCAAATTAGCTACTTGCTTCACCCTGACAGCAGCCCTGTACCTCAGACTGAGGGCTCTGCTTTATTCTTGATACTAGAAAGTACCCTCGGAAGTATCTTCTTGCCTTTTTTTCCTCAAGGTCACATAACCAGGGAATTTTAAAGCTGGAAGTGACCTCACTGGCTAACTAGTCAACCCATACTTGAAAGGAATCCCCATTAAAATATACTCAAGTGGCGACTCAGAATCTTCCTGTATTATGTCCTCTTTCCCCTCTGTCTCACCGAAAGAGGTAGCCTTATTCCTTCTCAAGGCAAACCCCTCTAAACTCACTATTGAGCCTATCCCATCTCTTCTTCTTCTTCAGCATGTTGCTCCAATTGTAATCTCCACTCTCAATCTTTAATCTTTTCCCATCTACTTTGCTGCTGCCTAAAATTATGCTCATATCTCCCCCATTCTCTAATATTTGGAAATATGTTTTGAATGACTGTAGAAACACATTCCAAATATTGAAGAATACGTCTTTTTAAGAAAATTTAATTAGTAAGTGTCTCTTTTTGCTCTCCTTACCACTTCACCCTCTTCCCGGTTGGAAGAAAGAAAAGCAAAACCATTGTAACAAATATGCATGGTCAAACAAAACGAATTCCCACACTAACAATGTCCAAAAATGTCTCATTCTGGACTTTGAGGCCCTTATTACTCTATTAGGAAGTAGGAAGCATGCCTCATCGGTCCTCTGTAATACTGCATTGCATTGCGTTGAAATTGCAAATTGCATTGAATAGAGTTCTTATGTCTTTGTCATTGTATAAATTGTTTTCCTGATTCTGTTTACTTCATTCACATCAGTTTATACAAGTTTTTCCAGGTTTCTCTAGAACCATCACCTTCCTTTTTTCTTACAGTACAATGACATTTCATTATACTCAGATGTAATAGGTGCCTCAAAAGCTATTTTTCTAAGACTCTCCTCATTGGTGGAAATTAATTACTCAATATTGAATAAGTAAATACTAAATTGATCTAAGTGCTGGTTTCTTGCCTGAGTCTTTCTTTCACTTCAGGGACCTGAAGAAGAGTCTGGAACTACATGCCTTCTCTCTTAAAGTGGGAAGCCAAAAGACTAGGATTTCTCTTCTTTCTAGTTCTCATCAGCTCTGTCCCTCACTGAGGTGCAGAACAGTGAGGAATCAATTTCCACCAATGAGAAGAATCTTACGTAAGTGACCTTTGAGACACCCATATGTCATAATTTGTTGACTCATCCTCCAGTTGATGGGACACTCTTATTTCCTATTAGTTCCTATTACAAAATATATGCTATAAATATTTTTTACATATGTATCTTCTGAGGTTATATGCTTAGGAGAGAATTTGTGGGGTCAAAGGGTATATACAATTGAATATGTTTTGGGTCATTGTTCCAAACTGCTTTCCAGAATGGCTCTCCCAGTTCACAGCCGGGAATTCACAGCTAGCTCAACCAACAATGTATTATTGTGTCTAGTTTCTTACAGACTCTTCAGCATTTGTCATTTTCCTTCTTCTGTCAACTTTGCCCATTTGATAGATGTGAGGTAGAACCTGAGTTGCTTCAATTTGCATTTTTCAAGTAATTAGTGATTTGTAGCATTTTTAATATATTTATTGAACTTTGGATTTCTTTCTTTGAAACTTCTTGTTTGTATCCTTTGACCATTTATCACTTAGGGAATGGCTCTTGAATGTGTCCTATCATCTTTAAAACAGGGAAGGAATAAAATTTATGACTAATATTGTACTATCTCTTGGTTTACTTTTTTTTAAAAAAAAATCCTGCTATGAGAACTCCATGTGGACCTGTTAATAAGTTCCCTATGTTTTAAATGCAGAGGGAGAGAGACAGCATGGTTATTATACTGGGGGTGGTGGGGACTGGGAGACCTGGTTCAAGTCCTAACTCTGGGACTTCTTAGCTGTGTGACTTTGGCAAATCATCTGAATTATCTGAGTTTCAGTGTCCTCATCAGGCAAATAAGGATATTAATACTTCTGCTACTGAATATGATGAAAGCTCCCAAACAACCCCCCAAATGTCATATATACAAGAGCCACTACTAAACTAACAAACCATGTCAATGTTGATATGTTTGCTTGGGTGTCCAGAGACAAATCTATGCCTTTGCTTATGGTCAAAGAAAAGAAAGAGGAAGTGCCAGTATCTCTCTTTCCATCTTCTAATTAGAGATAAGAAAAGAGAATATCATATAATTTAAATGGTTATTTTAGGGATATTGATCCCCCAGCTGCAAAAACTTGTAAATTTATCATTGTTCCCAATAGTTTAATATTTCTCTGCTAATATGCAAGTAACGGTACAAGAAAGTTCACAGTTTATGACTCATTCTTTCAGCCGATTCCTGTCATCACCATTGATTTTTTAGCCTTTACATGAAGCCATACTTCTGGTATGGGGCACATTTTGGGTCTTGTTTTCTTTTTAAATTCTGTGCTTCGAGGTAAAATCATATTTGAGGCTTAACTACCATTAAAATGTAAATTACAGCAAAAGTCTTTCAAATACCCTCTGTTAAAATGTTATCTAGTCATAAACTGTGATTAAAATAAGCAAGCATGACCACTTATTAAATGCCTAGTATACACAAGGAATTGTATTAGGTGTCGGAGATAGAGGGAAAAAACCCAAATAATCTTTTGTCTGAGCTTATACCATACCAAGAGAATTTGCCTGATCTTCACCTGTAAGACTAGTAGGTTTTGTCTCTGTGGGATCACAGACCATATTTTACTGAAGCTTGCTATTTATTCCAGACCAAGCAAAGTGCCATGCACAAGGCACCCCACTAGGTGCTTAATGTGTGTTTCCTGAGTTGAACTGGCATCTTTTACTCAGACAACAGAAGACTTTCATTTTTGAAGGTACAGTTGCTTTTAAATAGTCAAAAAAAATTCAAATAGATGCATGATGTCCTCTATG
The DNA here is from genome assembly GCA_028646595.1 of Phalanger gymnotis. Lineage (NCBI taxonomy): Eukaryota > Metazoa > Chordata > Mammalia > Diprotodontia > Phalangeridae > Phalanger > Phalanger gymnotis. The sequence continues at coordinate 325,419,794 of CM053623.1, read as the reverse complement.
TGGACGTTCCTTTCAACAACGCAGATCACAACCAATTCAAGTCTGCCTAACCTGTGCAACTCCTGTCAATATCATCCTTAAGTTCACCCCAAGGAGTTCCACCTCTCCTGACAAGGTCTTTCCTCATTTCCTATAAGTGTTACTAGGAAACAAGTGGAACACATAGGTCTGTTTATCAATGATCCCTTGCCCTTGACACGTGACCGGCCTATCGTTTTTTGTTCATACATGTCTTTGTTCTCATTATTTATTTCTTTTCATTCCCTTAAGTCCCAACTAAAATCCTGTCTTTTATAGGAAACCTGTTCCAACTCCTCTTAATTTTAATGCCTTCCCTCTGTTAATTATTTCCTATTTATCCTGTATATAGCTTGCTTTGTATATACATATATGATATATATTTCTCACTTGTTATTTCTGCCATTAGATTGTAAGCTCCTTGAGGACAGAAGCTGTCTCTCATCTCTTTTTGTTTAGCACAGTGCCTGGCACCTAGTAGCCACTTAATACAAATTTATTGATAGATTATTATGTATTATATTTCTGCTCACTCTCGTTATGTCAGTCAACAAGCATATAGTAAGCACCTGCTGAGTGCCAGGAACTGTGTTAAGTTTGGGGGATGCAAGGAAAGAAAACAAACAAACAAACCAAGGTCTCTACCTTCAAGGATCTCGCATTCTAATGGGAAGGGCAACATACAAACCACTAGACACATACAAAATGTATATACACACATACACACGTCATTATTTTTTCTCTACTCCTCCTCTTCCCCCTCCTCCACCTCCAAGTCTGTTTTTTCTTATCCAAAAGTATTTATGAGCTAGAGGGAACACTCCTTAGAGATTCAGGCAGTTATCTTTGGCCCAGTCCTCTGAGGTTTAGAGATTCGGATTTGGATTAAACCTTCTCTGCATTCTCTGAACCTTGGGGAAATCTTTAGATTCACCTCTCACCTTTCCTGTCCTCCCTTCTCCAATCTTTACTTCCTTCTAAGCAATCTCAATGGAGAGTTTCACCTTTTAGCCCCTTCACAGCTCACTCATCTTCAGCACCAACCTTGTGATCTCATGAGCTAAGACTAAACCTTGAAAAGCAGGAGGTGGAAGACATGGGATTTCAAGCAAAACCAAAACACCCTGCAAGTCAGTTTTAACTGCTTCCTAGCTTGGGCTCTCAATTCATTAAGCATCTCACAACAGAGCTTTCTTTGTTACGGCAATGAAAGACCTTGTCTGCCTGTGGCCTAAAATCCTAATTTGAACATTCTTGCCTCAACTTTCTAGACCTATGTACACATAGTAACTCAGAAGAAATACTTCAGTGCTTTTAACCTTCTTCAACTACATTTCTGGCAGGCTTATAAAAGGCCTAATTTTAATTGCAAGTTATCCTGGGAGGACGAGAATGTTTTTATTCTTAATTGAAGTGTTCTGTTTAAAAGGAAGTATGGTATCCCAGATAACCTCTTACCTCCTGACAATCCCATTAACAGGGCTCAGTGAGTGTCATTTAGGTTAACTGAAGAAGCCATCGGAAGAAGAAGAGCCACAGATTTCTCTCAGAAGTAGCTCTCTTTGCTTTCAATTGCTTTCTTTCTCTTGATCTGTTAACACCTGATACATTTTTGAGATGGTGAATCTCATAATGAAATATTTCAAAAGGAGAATACTCTTACATTGCAACTCTCTGTCTCTGTATCTCTCTCCCTCTCTGTCTCTGTCTGTCTCTGTCTCTGTCTCCCTCCGCACCCTCTCTGTCTCTGTCTTTCTCTTTATTCCTTTCCTCCTTCCCTCTTCTTCTTCTTCTTCTTCTTCTTCTTCTTCTTCTTCTTCTTCTTCTTCTTCTTCTTCTCTCTCTCTCTCTCTCTCTCTCTCCCTCAATAATTTCACTGGTGGGCATACTACCTCTAGCAGTGCAGACTTCACCCTCTTTCATAGCTAAATAAATGGTCTTTGTGAATGACAGGGGCCCTCTAACAATCTCCTAATGGGCATCCCTCTAGGGATGAGTGTCTCTAAACTGAAGTAAGCTGGTGCTCACATAGCAGACTCCATTACCAAGCTGGTACTTAAATCTTTCTCAATTGGTAAGACCTGCTAGAGTTTAACTTGTTAGCCAGGGGGTGAGGTGGATCAGAGAGGAAGAGTCTTCAAATCTCACCTGAGACCCTATCTATGAGACTCTGGGTAAGTCACTTAACCTCCGTTTGGCTCAGTTTTCTCCACTGTGAAATGAGGATGAGCATAATGCTTACCTCCCAGAACTGCTGTGAGGGTCAAATGAGATAATATTTGTGAAGTGCTTAACACAATGCCTGACACTTAAAAGATGCTGTAGAAATAAACACTCACTTCTTTTCCCTTCCTTTTCCCGTCATGAAGTAAGATCAAGCAGATGACGCTGGAATCAACCCTAAAATGAACATATATATGTGTTACATGTAATACACATGAGGTATGTGTGATTGTATATGTGTACATCCATATGTGTGCTTGTATGTATGCATATGTGTGTGTGTGCAAAGGAGTGCTGGAGTCAGTTCAAACTGGATCACCAGAGCTGACTGTTAAATTTTCAGTCTGTGAATTTTCACCTGAGATATCAGCAAATGCTGATATGCAATCAAAGCTTGATTTTTTTTGTTGATTGCCTAGATTTAAGAAACGAGAAAAACTCTGCTAATGATGCAGATTAAACTGGTTGTTAAAGATTTATCAGCACCCAGTGGCTATAGATGTGCAATAATACATAGAAGCACATACATACTTATGCATAGATGTGTGTATGTATATGTATGTGGAATCTAAATCATGAAGGAATTCAAACCTGCCAAGGCCAAGTAATTTGAAGCACTGCGTTGGTTTTAGGTAGAATGAGGCTGACACAAAAAATGAGGAAACCCAGAGATATCGCCACTGGCTGGATTGGGGAGGTTGGATTGATGAAATACAGGTTGGTTTGTATTTCTTGGAGTTGATAAATGGAGGTTTTGATGGACCATCTGGTAGAGTTTGGCTCTTCCCATCCCTGTGTTTTCATGTTAAATGATTATCTGCATTACACAGGAAGAAACAATGAGATGATAAAAGTCTTGTTGCGCCAGCTCGGAACCTTCCATATGGAAAGTGGGGCTGGCTGTCAGGATGGTTAAGTGGAGCCCTCCCTGGACAATGTTGGAACTTGACAGCTCTGGCTTCTAAGAGGTCTGTGTGTGGGTTTTGCCCATAGGTCATAGCCTGTGTTGCTAATGTTCTAAGGCCTCCATCAAGATGGTGGGTGGGGGAGGGGGGGAAATCTTGGTTTTTCTTGATAAGAAGAAACTGTTACATTTGGAGCATGACTGTGGAGGTAATTCCTTACATGGTTATGTTTCGCTGAATACTTTTATGTATGGAATACAGTCAAGAATCACTCATACTCATGAATCCCCCAGATATGGATAGTTTCAAAGCAGAAATTCTTTTTTAGGCTTAAAGCAATTCTCTATGTCAAAGGTATTTTTTATCCCCATTCCCTCCTCTTTTATCTTATTTAATCTCTCTGTCTTTCTCTGCCTCTGTCTCTCTGTCTTTGTCTTTATCTCTGTCTCTCTCTGTGCCTTTCTCTGTCTCTGTCTCTCTGTTTCTCTCTCTGTATCTCTCTCTCAGTCTCTGTCTGTCTCTATCTGCCTGCCTGTCTGTCTGTCTGTCTGTCTGTCTCTGTCTCTGTCTGTCTGTCTGTCTGTCTGTCTGTCTCTCTCTCTCTCTCTCTCTCTCTCTCACACACACACACACACACACACACACACACACACGCACACACACACTGCACCAATCAGTGGCTTCATTTTCATCTTGAAATTAGTAAATAGGTAGAGAAAAAAAACATACTACTGTAATAATCAGTCTAAGATTATATTTAAGACTTCATGTTATATGATGGATGAATATCAGTCAAAAGGACAGAACAGGATAACTGTAGAGACGCAGACATGAATGACTATGGAAGACTATGAAATCCAAGCCTCCAGATACTACCCTCCCTGGTTTGCCAGCTGGGGGTCACTGACCTTGGCCCAGAACACCAGATTTGTAGTCAGAAAGCCTGGATTTTAATCCTGGGCTCCGCCATTGATTCTAGTGTGACCTTGGTCAGCTTGAAGACTCTCCAAGACTCAGTTCCATACTTACAAAAGGAAAGGTTGGATTAGACCAGGGATTCTTAACCTTTTTTATGTCCTGTACCCCAATGGCAGTCTGGCAAAGTCTATGGTCCCTGTATTAAAATAATGCATAAAATACAGAATTAGGATTACAAAGGAAGCCAATTATATTGAAACATAGTCATCAAAATATTTTTTAAAATGTATTCATGAACTTTAGTTAAGAATCCCTGGACTAGAGGATTCTGAGGCCCTTCTAGCTCTAAATATCTGATTTTATGAAAGCTGTCCTACCTGGGTCTGCCTCAATACTGGCTTGAGATCAAATGCCTTTATCTGGTTCTGGGGTAATCTGCATTTTTGGGAGTCCAGGAGAGCAACATGGACTGTCTTGAAGGGAGAAAAAGGGCCAAAATATAGGCAAAGAGTGCATAAAGAGACATGTGAGAACCCCTAAATTATAACTGATCTATTTCCCAAATACATCTGGATCTTCCCTGTCTTCTCCCAGAGACCATGTGAAAAGGTTCCCCTCCATCTTCCTCTTCCCTCACCGCTCAGTTTAGAGAGTCATCTCCTAACTTTTATCATGTCTCTGAATATCTCCCCTTCTGAGTATCATCCTACTTGCCTCCCCACCCAAGTATGCACATGGGTTTGTTCTCCTTGGTGTTACAGAGGACAGGAGAAAATCAGGTTCTCTTGTCTTTTGACCATGTGTCTCTGCCTCTTATCCTTTCTTCTCAACATAGGGAGCTGATCTCTCCCTCTTCACCTTTCAGATTACATTGCTTGAGCATTCTTTAGCAATCTACCCTCCTTCCTTCTTGTTGTTGTCCTTTGTTTTCGAAGAGGACCAATGACATCCAGGAGTGATGACTTGTGTGTGAATTGGACTTAAAGAGGCAGAGTTGCCAGAGTAGTTGTCAGAGTGAATTCTCAGTCTCACTCTCTCTTCCAGAGTCATCAAAAGCCACGATGCCTGGTGATGGCTCGAGATGCAGTGGATGACCTTGACATCTTCATTGTCTGACCAAGTTCTAAGTGCTCCCCAGTGCCTGCTTCTGCCACCTTCATGGCCCTTGGAACAGATTGTTCTTATCCATCTGTTCTGCTAGGGGAAGTCTTCACGCTTGGCCTAAACATCCCCCAACTTACCCAAAGGTGAGTTGTCTCTGTCGGTTACCCTCAACCTGGTTTAGTCCATCTGCTGAGACGGCTGCTGCTCATGCTGAAGCCTCTTGGAGCCACAGGTGAGAGTTGGACACCAAAGGTGGACACTAAAGGTGGCAGGCAGCCCCAAAAAAGGCTCAGCAAGCCCTCACAGCAGAGGTGCTAGTCCTCCCTGAACACCCCATACACCCTCCTTTCTTGTACATCTCTGATTTATGCTACAGCTTAGCTGTAAAAATAGGAAGGCTGCATAAGAGCAGGAGCCTTCCTTCTACTCTGAGGATGCTAGGAATTAGTATGGGGGAGCTGGACCAGAGAACTAGTGTGTCGGTGAATCCATTATGGTGAATGGGTGTATGTATAACTCAGCTTCCCCACTTGTGGTAATACAAATGGGGGATGGAAAAGCAAGGAGGCTAAGCTGCTGTGTGTCCACAAGACAGGGAATAAGAGAGCCAGATGAGACTTCTTGGCCAAACTGTAATTCCGGGGAGTAGGGTATATCTGGATAGTTTTTTCCCTTTCTGTGACTGCTTCCCTCTATGTTGTTTATATTCTTGGGAAAGTCTTGTGCACTAGGTTGTGCTATGACCTTTATGAAGTCTTGAGTGAAGAAAATATCTAGGGGCTGAGAAAGGATGACTCTGTGTCTCATAGGATCAGTGTGGAGCCAGAAGGGATCTCAGAGGGTATTTAGTCTGCCTGCTTCCTTTTGCATATTAGGCAGCTAAAGCCCAGATGAACTACCTGGGAAATATTCAGAAAGATATCAAAACTGTTATCAAATAATAGCTAGCCTTTGTATGTTACTTTAAGGTTTGCAAAGTACTTTAGAAATATTTCATTTTCTCCTCATAACAACCCTGGGAGGTAGGTGCTATTATTATACCATTTTACAGATGAGGAAATGGAGGAAGACAGAGGTTAAATGACTTGCCCAGTGTCACATAGCTAGTAAATGCCTGAGGCTGGATTTGAACTGGAGTCTTCCTGACTCCAGGACTGGAGCTCTAGCCCCTGTACCACCTAACTGCCTCTAGTGTGGCCCGTAGGGCTTGTGTGATACACAACAGTTGTTTATACATAATTTTCTAATTGCTGATTAAAAACAAATGTCATATAGTATTATTTAATGGTTATTTTCTCCATTGTTAATTTTTAAAATAACCTCAGAAAAGATTAGAGATAATTTTGTTTTTTTCTCCTAATGTTTCAAGATACTGCTTTGTTGCTATGGGTCTATTGTGTGTTAGATTTAGGGCAAAGATATTTTAGAATATTTTAATAACTTGCTAAAAATAGTTACACAACAAGATGTACCTCTGCCTTGTTTGCCCTATGTACTCATGTTCACAGGATTGATATCTTAAGAAAACTGTCTTCAAAGATGTCTTTCTTAAAGGAAGAAAAGTTCATATATGGAAGTTTTATTTTCTTTTTACCATGAAAAATGTCCATTTTCATTTTAATAAGATATATTGAGAAGGAACATGGTAAAATGGATAATAGAAATGACAAAATGGCTCTGAGTCAGGAAGGTCTGACCTCTGATTCCCACAACTGACCTCTGACACATAATGGTTGTGTGACCCTAAGTATATCATTTAACTTCCCTGAAGGTACTTCAGGAGGTACACCAGTGTCCCCTTAGGTAACTCTCTAAGACTATACATTGCAGAAAAGTTACAGGAATGGGGGGGGGTGGATTTTCCTCCCTAGGAGTTCTCTAATGAAACTGTAGGTCTAAGAAGAAAAAAAAGGTATATTGGTTATAATGTATAAACACTAATCCTGCTTCCTACTCATTCATGCATGATTAAAGATGAGAATTTAAAGATAAACTAATCAGAACATGCTCAAGAAGAGTTTTTCTCAAATCAAGCCAACCATCAAACTCTTCTGACAAGTACGTTTTCTCTTCTGATTCGGGAATAATCAGATTTTCTTCCAAAAAATGTGATATTGATGCTTAAAAACCCCAAAACAACAAATTAGTACTATTCCCCAAAGTCCAGCACCCAACTTGGGAAGAATAAAGGAACACGTTAAGCCAAACACAGATGCATAGATCATCTTGGACAATCTGATAACATCAGCCTCATTCCATACCATTAGTCCACGACCTTTTTACCAGGAATATATATCCTCGACAATCCTCTAAAGTCAAGACTGGTCATTGCATTTATCTGAGTTCTGGTGTCTTTTAAACTGCTATTTTCTTTTACATCGTGGAGGTCATTTTCTAACTTGATCTATTCTCTTGGTTCTGCTAACTCATCTCTGCATCCATCCACATCTTTCCAAGTCTCTCTTACTTTCTTATATTTATCATTTTTATGATGTAATAACACTTCGTTGCATTCACCTACCACAATTTATTTAGCCCTTTATTTATTTAGCCCTTAATTTATTTAATCCAAAGTGGGTGATGAGTACCCACTTTGCTTCTAGGGTTTTATTACCAAAAGAGTGTTTCTATGAGTATTTTGTTAGATGAGATCAATTTTTCTTTATGTCATTGCCCTCCTTGGGGTGCATGCATGCCTAGTAATGGGGTTGCAGAGTATGAATAATTTAGTGACTATTCTACATAATTCCAAAATATCTTTCTAGAGTGTGTGGACCAATTCCATTTACATTTATGCCAAGTGTGTTAATATGTCTGTCTTCTTATAACCCCTTCCAACACTGTGGGCTTTTTACCATCTTGTCAGTTCAATGGGTGTGAGAGTAGTTTTCATTTGATTAATTACTAATATTAATGATTTGGAGTGTGTTTTTATTTGCTTATTCCTAGTTTTCTTTATAGCTTTTATATACTCATGTATAGGGGAAATGTCTCTTGGTTTTATACATTTCTGTAATAATCATTGATATTCAAGCCAAACCAATGAAATCATAGGTCTACCTGACTATTTGAGTTTTCCTTATGAACAAATGAGAACCAGTGAAGGATTGGAAAGCCAATGAAGCTTGGTCACCACATCTGCCATAAACCTACTGGAGAAATATGTCCACTCAAATTGAGTAGAGATGTAACATTCTGTTTCTGCTTTTCCCCCTAACCAGAAAACTCTAGGAGACATAGCTCCTAGTGGAAACAGGAAGAAACAAGAGTTGGAGGTGGTCACAATAATGTCTGGAGTTTATTTTGGCTTTCCTTGTAGGGCTTTCTGCTGGATCTGTGTAGTGGTAATCAGGGTGAGGCTTTTTGCTCTTCTTCTCAAGTGCCTTTAATGATTCTGGCGTTTGTTTGAGTGGGGCTGGTAAAGTGGGATCTTGTCTTGGAATATTTCTTAGCACTAAGACAATTGGGAGTCATTGACTGGAAACCCTGTATATGGTGGTACTAGGGATTAACTAACTTTCCCACACCCTAAATGGGACTTTTCACTGTTTTTTGTTTGAGTGCTTCTATCACTGAGGTAATCAAGTGCCCCAGGGCCCAGAGACAGGTATATAAGATCCAAGGTTGGTGTTTGACTTTTGGGGCTCAGTCATGGAAGGAGTGTTGAGACTCTGGGCAAGCCGTTGTAACTGCCCCCAGGCTTTGCTAACACAGACCCATTGGTTCTTCTCTGGTAACTATGTATTGTGATTTGATCAGCCAAGGTCTGACTGTTGATGTTTGTAATTTCTGTTGATATCACCAAGGAAGAGAATACTGAGAAATCTGACCTCCTCATTTCAAAGATGAGGAAACTGAGGTCCAAAGTTACTTAATGAGCTAATGAGTCTGTATAGTAGGAAAAAAAAAGTACTGGAGCTCTTGGCCCAACCTCTGATTATTATGTCTCTGACCCTGTACAAGTAGCTTCATCTCTGTGAGCTCAGTTTTTTCATTTATAAAACAAGGATAGTAATACCTTGCACCACCAAAGTTTTGGTGTCTTGTAAACCAATAAAACTTTGTAGAAATGGGAAGTATTAATGTTATTCACCTATAAAATGAGGATAAAATCTTGTTGTTTTCAGTCATTTCTGACTCTTTGTGACCCCGTTTGGAGTTTCTTGGCAAATATACTGGAGTAGTTTGCCATTTCCTTCCCTGGTTCATTGAGGCGAACAGGGTTAAATCATTTGCTCAGGGTCACACAGCTAGTAAGTGTCTGAGGCTAGATTTGAACTCAGCAAAATGAGTCTTCCTGATTCCAAAAATAGCTGTAAAGTAAATTTTCTCCTTGTGTACTTGGTTGTGCTACAAACAGCCTGAGGTTTTGGGCACAAAAAATGTTCAAGGGCTGGGTAAGGGTGACTCTGTATCTCAAGGACAGTGACGGCAACATTCTTGACCATACCTCCTGAGTCTTATTAGATTCTTTTGGGCGTATATGTGGTCAAAGATCTCTGGACCCTCTCAGTCAAGAGAGGAGGACCTAATCTCATGGTCTACCTCATAGGGCTATTTCTAGGGAAGTGATTTATAAACTTAAACACAATGGGAAAAATTAGTATTATCATTATTGGCAGAAGTGGGATTAAAACTTTCTCCCAATTCTTATTTCTTACCTCTTTTCACCAGACTATACTATTCCATCATTATCTTTTCATTTAGCACCTCCCCATTCTGAGCTAAATTCCAGACAAACTGTCTTTATCTTATCTCTCGCCTTAACCTTTTGCGTGATTGTCTCTCATATCTGGAACACTCTCTTGTTTTACCTAGCTCTTTTAATACAATGCATTACCTTCTACCCTTGGTTTTTCCTCATCTCTGTTATTTCCTTTTTAAATTTATTTTTAACATTCATTAAATTTTTTTTTGAGTTCCAAATTCTCTCTCTGTTTTCCACCCCTCTCTTGTCCCTTGAGAAGACAAGCAATATGATATTGATTATACATGTGGAGTCATGCAAAACATATTTCCACGTTAGCTATATTGCAAAAAATAAAAATAAAAAGTAAGAAACATAAATGAAGTGGAAAAGTAGACTTCAATCTGGACTCAGAATTCATCAGCTCTCTCTGAATTTTTGGTTTTTTTAGTGCTTACCCTCACTGAAATAACTTTTCATTGACTTTTACTTTTTTAAAAATTATTTACCTATTTATTTATGGTTTTCCCTAATAAAAAGCAAGCTCCTTGAAGGCAGGAACTGTTTTCCTTTTTTTCCTTTGTATCTCTAGAACCTCTGTGTGTGTGTGCGTGTGTGTGTGTGTGTGTCTGTGTGTCTGTGTGTATTGTATTGTAGGTGCTTAAAAATACTCGTTGAATTAAATTGTTTGGAGACAGAAGAGAAGATGCCTCACCTCCCATTGGGACCTATACAGCCCATGTGACTCCTGTGTGTGTGTGTGTGTGTGCGTGTGTGTGTGTGTGTGTGTGTGTGTGTGTGTATTGTGGGTGTTTAAAAATACTTTTTGAATTAAATTGATTGGAGACAGAAGATAAGATACCCCATCTTCCACTGGGATTTATATAATTCATGTGACTTACAGCAAAAGAGAAAAGATAGATCTGGGCTGCTTTTCTTCCTCAAAGTTCCCTTTTCTAATCCTTCTTCCCTTTCTGGATCATGTATATGAGGTGATTTGTGGGCCTGGTTCCAGGTCTGAGTCAGGCTGAGTATTCCCATCTCTGTCCTACCCTTTCTTATCCAGACTCCATCTTTCTTTCATTGCTCCATCTGGCATAGCTCCTTCTTTCCTTTTGGGAGGGAGCAAGCTCTGTGGCTGTGCAGGCCTCACCGGAACACGTCTCTGTCTCTGATTTCCTGATGGTCGATGCCTCAGCATCACTCTATATGTCTGACACCAATAGACACCAACATTCTAGAATCTGGAATTCCCTGAGTAAAACAGAGATCTTAGGGAATTCATCCAGACCAAAACAAGACAACGCGAATGATTTAGACTTACTAGAAGGATTTAACTATAGTTTCTCTGATTGTGATGAATAGTTGACATGGGTATAGTAGGGGGAGTATCCACCTGGCACAAATGTTTTATCTTGCACAGCTGAATGGACAACAGGACACATTGACAATACCTCTGAAAAGGCTCTGATGCACAAGATCAGGGAAATAAGCTTATCTCGCAGACTGGACTTAAAATTTATTTCCTTTAATGCTCTCCCAAAATCTTCTTCATCTTCTCTTTGGAACCAGGGATTCAATAATTAGAGGTAAGTCTTAAAATTCAAGTGAGGGTTGGGAGAAATAACACTTTGACATGAAATATTGTTGTTGACATTGAGGGTGAGGGGAGAACACCCATAACTAGCATTTTTTTAAGAAGATGCATTTGAGAGAAGCTTAGCAAATACCTGAAGCAAGCAGCATGGAAAGAATGTTCAAATCAATTTTTAAAGACAAAATCTATTGAGAAAGGAAGAGAGGCAGGGAAATTGGCCCATATGGATAGAAACTCCAGAACGCGTGAAATCCATTGGTTGCAACTGTTTCAGGGGTCAGGGAGGAAGAAGTATGTGCTTTCTGGTAACTTCCACTTTGACTAATTTTAACTGACAAACAAATTTAATTGATTTTAACTAAATTCTAAGCTCAGGTGTTTCTATACTGTTAAAAAAGTTTAAGTGACCTTTGTGTCCTCTGACTTTCTTGGTCCTGGAACAAAACTCTGCTAGCCTCATCCTAGTTACACCTCTAGAGAAGAGCAAGAAATAGGGCATTAGGAGCCTGAACCAATGAGGAATCTCCTTTGCAGTGGGTGGAAAAAGACAAACTTTTCCTGTTTCACAGTTTGCCTAAGGCCAGCTCTGTTTATAGGAATCACTATGACCTCTGTTAATAAGGCTAAAGGAACATTAAAAAAGGGTAGACTTAACATCTCCAGAGAATTCCCTATTAGACTGTGTGCTAATGTTTATACTTAACATTAGGGGAATGATTAAGAAAGCATAAACATCCTGCTTCTAAAATATGTGGTGTGAGATTGACAGTTGACGCTTTTTCACTGTCTGGGGGAAGATCATTGCTTTGTAACCTCTTTGAGGATGAGTTATAAATGCACTAGTCTTTCTAGTCCTTAAATCACTTAAATGCAGACTTTGCTCTCCTCATGTGTCCAGTTCCCTGGAACTCCTCCTCCATAAAAGTCAAACCCCAAACCCCAAATTGGAAGAGATTAAGGAGTAATCATCTGTGATTCCTGAACATCTTAATCTAGGCATTTTCCATTCCAAACAATAAAAAAGTATTGCAAGTGTCTTCTGTAATGAAAGAGAAAGAAAACACCCCCAAAGGATGAGGCATCTGCTGGAAATATCATCTAAATGGAAAATTTGTGCTGAAAAGTGGAGGGGGGCGTGGAGAGTGGGCAAGGAGAGAGAAAATATAGTGACAATAAGTCAAAGGAAAATTTGTTTTAAATTCTTGCAGTTATAAAGTACACAGATGAGATTTAACTTTTTTATTTTCTTGGGATTATCTGCAGATTGACAGATAGGTTTCAAATGTTTGCTCTGGGCATAAGTAAATCTCATGATATATTCCCACTGAGTTTTTATTTTTTAAAAGTTGGAAAGGCCATATTTCCTGACCACAGGAATACTCTTTCTTCAGAAATTAATCATTTAAAGGAGATCCTTTAAGGGATCTCAACGGCCATCAAAGTTAACCTCCTCATTTTATAGTTATAGAAGCTGAGGTTCAGAGAGGAAGGAAGAAACAAGCATTTATTAAGCACCTACTATGTGCTAGGCACTGTGCTAACAATACTTTACAAATATGATTTCATTTCATACAACAACCTGGGTACCTCATATTTTAATTCCCATTTTACAGATGAGGAAACTGAGGCAAATAGAGATGTGACTTGCCCAGGATTACACAGCTAGTAAGCATCTGAGGATGAATTTGAACTTAGGTCTTCCTAACTCTAGGCTAGCTGCCTGGTGTCAGGTGAAACAACTTAACCAGGAAATAAGTGGCAAAGCTGAGATTTAATCCTAAGTGCCATCTTTAATTCCTGAAGTATAGGGGTATTCCATTTTATGTTCTTAATGAGCGCCAGGAAAATGAGACATTAGGTGAAATAAAATTACAAGCGGCAATGACTTCATTCCATTGGAAAATTTTTATAAATGGAGAATCCATCCAAGAATATTAAACTAGTGTCTTACAACTTTATGAAGGTATTTGCTTATCATATTGCTGACAGGATCACAGACTTACACCTGAAAGGACTATAGAGGTCATCTAGTCCAAATGACTCATTTTAAACATAGGAAATGCTTGGAGAATTGACCTGTCCAAGGTCACAGATATAGGAAGAAGTCAAGGCAGGAGTTGAGCTTATGTTACTCAGACTCCAGGTGCTTTCCACCACTTTTCTCATAAAAACCCATCACTGATCTTATTTTTCCAGTCCACTCTATCGGAATCTTTGTGTCTTAAAGCTATGGCCTGGTATGACACGTCGTTGTTTAATCGCTTTAGTTGTATCTGACTCTCTTACCTCATTTTGAGGTTTTCTTGGCAAAAACACTGGAGTAGTTTGTCATTTCCTTCTCCACCTCCTTTTATGGATGAGGAAACTGAGGTAAACAGGGTTAAGTGACTTTCCCAGGATCACACAGCTAGTAAGTGTCTGAGTCCCAATTTGAACTCATGAAGATGAGTCTTCCTGATTTCCAGCCAGTGCTCTATCCACTGCACCCCCCAGCTGTCCCTGTATGACATAGAGAGCAGCAAATAGTCAACCTTGACAGTATCTGCTTTTGTAAAGGTTTCTAGGTTATCTGAGAGTTGGACCACTAAGGTGGTTCTGTAGAATCATCCTCATTCCAGGAATAGAAACTCTGAAGCAACTAGGAGCATAATGGACAAAGTGCTGGACTTAAGGTCAACTGAGTTCAAAACTTCCCACTAGCTGTGTGACTTTGGGCAAGTCACTTAAACTATATCTGTAACACAGGAATAATAATACCTCCCTTGCAAGTTTGTTGTGAGGAGCGAAGGAGATAACTTATATCAAGTGCTTTGTAAATTGTAAAGGGCTACATATACATATATACATACATATATATATGTATATATATATATGTATATCTATATGTACTAGGTAATATTATTGATCGCACTGTGACTTTGGGGAGATTATCTCATTCGGAGAAACCTGGACCTGGGTTCGTTCTACAAGTCTCATCTCTATCCCTCATACAGTTCATCTTTTTATCTATTGAACATGTAATTAGGACCCAATGAGTACACCATTCCTTTTTATAGCCCTGGAAATACTTTTGCTTCCTCATTTTGGGAGTATCGTAAGGATCAGACAGGAAGGAACTTTGAAAAGTTACATAGCTGAATAGATAATGAATCTGAGCTCTCATTGATATAAAGTATTATATAATAATATGAGGACATGAAAATCATGTTACCAATAACATGTTATCGTTACATAATGATACATAATACTATATTATAATGTATATGTGATATATAATATAATGTCACACATAAGATATTACGTATAGATAATAATGTATTATATAATATATTAGCTATTATTAACTCTAAGTAAGTAATTCTGTGTGCTGCTCTGAAGATTTACAACATGTCAGACCTGTACTGTGCCTTAATCCTTCAAAATCTGCCTTCTTTATAGGGAGAGTAGGCTGGTAACGACATAATAGAATTTGAGGACCCTGCAAGGTTCAGCTTACCCCTGCCCTGCATTCCATAACACATTCCCCCTCCCGCCCCCCATGGACCTGAAAGCATCTGGAATTCCCAGCATGAGTTTTGCTCCTTATGATTAAAGCATCATCTCTGTCCACAGCAGACTCCTGCTAAAATGCATGTCTTTCTCAGAAAGGATGACTCATTAATGTCAGAGAAATAAGGGAAATCATTGAGCAGCTGTTTGGATTTGTCGGCTAGCACCTATGAGGGAGCAGGACCTTTAGGAAAGGTATACACATAGGGCAGGCTAGTTTTGAAGGGGAGAGGAGAAATGGCAATCAGAAGTCTCTGAGCAAGCTGCATTCAAATCTCAGATCTTAAATGTACTTATTAGCTATATGCCTTTACAAGAAGGCAGCTCGGTGTAAAAAACAAGCACCGGGTTCAAACCCACACTCTGCCCCTTTACTTAGGTGCCCTTAGGAGTGTCACTTATATTCTGGGTCTTATTTTTCACCTATGTAAATAGGTAGAGTAAAACTTTTTTTTCCCTCCCTAACAGAATTGTCGTTGAGGGAGGTAGCCTGGAGTAGTGCATTGACCGATGAACTTGGAATCATGATGTACTAGGTTTGAATCCTGCCCTCAGACACCAGTTTTATGACCATGGGCTCCTCATTTAATATCTCTGAGCTTGAGACTTCATGATCTATAAAACAAGGATGTTGGATTCAATGCTCTCTAAGTTTTCTTCCAGCTCGAAATGTATGATCCTATCATCTATGATCCTGGATAAGTAAAGTATTTCTAAGTTTTAAAAGTCCTATAAAAATGTGGAAAACAAAAAAAATAATGATCTCCTGGCAGCACCAGAACAATCAAGGAGGAGCAGGAGGAGACACTGTAACAGAATGGGGCCAGGACACAAGAAGAGAAGAGAGATTGTCATTGTTTCATCATTCAGCCTGGGCCCAGCTCAGTAGGACCTTTCCTCAGTTCATTCATCCCTAACACTTCCATTACTCTCAAAAATACAGCTTTGTCTTCTTCCCAGTATATAAACATCATGGCCCATGTCTGAGAATGTTGGGAATTTTATTAGGTCCGTAAAGTTTGTGCTGTGGTCTAGTCCACAGAATCCAAAATAAACAAACAGGGGAGAGAAAGCAAGTAGCACATTTTACATACCTTGAAAAAAAGAAAAAGGGAAGCCCCCAAACAGCTTTGTCCCAGCGTTTTCCAGAAGCGATCCCTGCCTACTGTCTTCTAAGTATCCTGTGCTGGAGAGGATGGGGCAAGGTAGCCCAACCCCATTGAGCACCTGGCTCACTTTTTTCACTTCTTGCAGAACCGTCAGGTTCTCCAAGAGCAAGAGCTCAATGGGGGTGGAATCCAAACATCTGAATGAGGGCTTTCGATAGTGGCTTTTCGGGGAGGACAATGGCAATGCAGCATGTCTTCTGTGTTTCCTAACATAAGAACAATTTTCCTTTTTCCTTAGCTTTAGACTTCTTCACTATTTAAACCTCTCCTGGCTAGGGTACCCGGAACAGGGACTTAGAAATGCATTTAAGTCAAATCTCCTCTTTGAATCTAGGAAACTTTCTCCAGCTCAGGGAATGTATAGCCTCCCAGTCTTCTGACTTTTCTTCTCATCCTGATACATTCATTGAATAGGGCTCTCTATTACCTCCAAAATCCAAAATTATGCTTATAAAACCCTCTTTTTTAGTTTTAAAAGCCCTTCATAACCTGGCCCCTTTTTACTTTTCCAGTTTTTTTACATCTTATCTCCCTCCACATATGATGAAAACCAGTGACACTGGCGCCCTTCCTCCCACTCACGGCACTTTATCGCCTGACTCTGTTTTGTCACTGGCCTGGAATAATGATGTCCCTTATCATCTCTATCTCCCTGTTTCTGTGGCCTCCATCAAGTCTTACTTAAAATCCTATTTTCTGTTAAAAGCCTGTCTTCATTCTTCTTAATGCTAGTGTCTTCCCTCTGAGATTATCTCTAATTTCTCCTGTCCATATCTTATATGTACATAGTTATTTGCATGTTATCTTCTCCACTAGGCCATGAGAGTTCACTCCTGGAGAGCAGAGAATGTTTTTGCCTTTCTTCTTATTTCCAGCACTTAGCCTAGCACCTGGTACCTGCTCTTACTAATGCTTGTTAGCTTGACTAGGACCTACTAGGAAAAGATAGAAAGCAACAATTCCTGTCCTCTGGGAGCTCACAATCTAATTGGACAGTCATACAACCCTAGTTTTAGAGTTGGAAAAGGATCGAAGAGGCCATATCATTCAAACAGCTCAGTTTTCTGATAAATCTCAAGGATGTGAAGTGAGTTGCCCAAATTTCCATGGCTACTGGGTGTCAAAGGCAGGATTTGAAAGCAGCTGCTCTAATCCTAGGGCCAGGACTTATTTCATTGTATAAGGTCAAGCCAACAAGTATTTATTTAATTGCCTGCTCTGCGGCAGACACTGGGCTAAGCACCAAAGGTACAAAGAAAGACAGAAAAAAGTCCTTGATCTTAAGCAGTTCACAATCTAACAGGGGAGTCAACATATAAGCAACTATATGCAAGTAATATATCAACAGAATATGTTGAAGATAAATGGAGATGATCTTGGAAGGATGGTGCTAACATTGAAGAGGAATGGAAAGCTTCTCACAGAAGGTATATTTTTGTTGTTGTTATCTCTCTCTCTCTCTCTCTCTCTCTCTCTCTCTCTCTCTCTCTCTCTCTCTCTCTCTCTCTCCCTCTTTTGGAGAGGAGAAGGGAAGGCAATTGGGGTTAATTGACTTGCCAAGTAAGTGTGTCAAGTGTCTGAGGCTGGATTTGAACTCAGTTCCTCCTGAATCCAGGGCCAGTACTCTATTCACTGGGTCACCTAGCTGCCCCTATTTGTCCTTCATTCTCAGAGAGGACCAATGACATCATCAAGGTGATATCTTGACTTGCCTGTGAAATGGATTTAAGTGAGACAGAGCTGTGCAAAGCCATCAGCCTCGCTCTCTCCTCCAGAGTCACCGATAGAATATTAGCTGTGCTCTGAAGGAAACCATGGAAGCCAGGAGATGGAAATAAGGAGGGAGAGAATCCCAGGCATAGGGAAACGCACACTGGAGAGATGGAGTATCATGTTTGAGGAACAGTAAGGAAGCCAGTGTAACTGACTCTGAGTATGTGGAGGATGGTTAGGCATAAGAAGACTGGGAGGGTAAGAAGCGACCAGGTTATGAAGAGCTTTAAAAATCAAAGATTTTATATTAGATCATGGAAATAATAGGGAGTCACTGAAGTCTATTGAATGGAGAGTGGAGGGCAGGGGAGTGGATATGGTCAGACCTGAACTTTAGGAAGATTGATTTGACAGCTGAATAAAGGATGAGACAGGGAGACAGTGAGAACAAGCGAAAGGCTTTTGCAATAGTCCAGAAACAAGGTGATGAGGGCCTGAGCCAGAGTGGTAGCAGTGTCAGAGAAGAGAAGAGGGGTATATATGAGAGATATTACAAGAGTAGAATCAGCAGAACTTGGCAACAGGTCAGATATGAGGGATGAGAGAGAGTGAGAAGTCAGGGATGACACATAGCTTGTGAGCTTGGATGACTGAGAAGATTGGTTCTCTTGATAGGAGTAAGAAAATTAGGAAGAAAAGGGGAATTATGTGCAATTTTGATTGTGTTGAGTTTATGGTGTCTAGCGGACATCCAACTTGAGACACCCAATAGGCAGTTGGAGATATGAGTCTGGACGTCAGGAGGACAGTTTAGGGCTGGTTGAATAAATCTACGAATTATTTACACAGAAATGATAATCGAATCCACGGGAGCTGCTTAGATTGCCAATATATATGTAGTATATATAGAGCAGATAATATAGCATATAGAGAGTATGTATATATATAGTATGTATAGAGTATGTATATATATATAGAGAGAAAGAATATATATATATATACAGAGAGAGAGAGAGAGAGAGAGAGAGAGAGAGAAACTCTATAGTATATATAGAGAAGAGGGCCCAAGACAGTCTTCAAGTACCCCCCATAGTTAGCGGGAGTTACTGGGATGAAGATCTTGAGGAGGAAACTGAGAAATGGTCAAAGAGGAGGAGAATCAGAAAAGAGCCATGCGACGAAAACCTGGAAGGAAGAGAGGATCAAGGAGAAATAGGTGACCAACAGCGTCAAAGGCTGCAGAGAGATCAAAAAAGATAAGGAATGAGAAAAGGTCATATTTATCAATTAAGAGATCATTGGCAACTTTGGAAAGAGCAGTTTTAGTTGAAAGAAGAGGTCAAAAGCCAGACTTCAGAGAGTTAAGGAGAGCATGAGAGGATGAGAAATGGAGGCACTGATCACAGACAGCCTTGTCAAAGAGTTTAGGATAGATCGAGAGAGCATTTTTTGAGATTGAGCAAGATGTGGATGTGTTTGTGGGTAGTAGGGAAGCAGCCAAGAGACAGGGAGAGATTGAGGGAGATTATGAAGAGTGAAGTCTGCTGGAGGGGATAGGATAGGATGGGATCACTCGTGCATGTTGAAATGTTTGCCTTGTCAAGGAGGACAGCACCTTTTTGTGTGAGACAGAAGCAAATGAGGACTTAACGGTGGGAGTCACCTTAATGATACAAAATGCTTCAAATACAAGGCGGTAAGAGGGAGCTCCCTCAGTGAATGGCCTCGATTTTTTTTTTTTGTGAAATATCAGGCAAGGTTCTGGGCTGAGTTCATGTGCATAGAGACAATTCAAGATAGCATATGCCAAGTGCTGAATGATTGCTACAGACAAAATCCTATGGAAATTCAGAGGAAGGAAAAAAAATCACTGAGAACTGAACTCAGGGAATAATGATGGAGGCATCTAGGTGGTATTGTTCGTTGACCATCGGACTTAGAGTCATAAATACCTAATTAGGTATCATGCCTCATTCATTACTATCTGTGTGAGCCTGGGCTTGTCATCATCAGTGTCGTCATCATCACCGTCATTGTCATCATCACCACCGTCATCATCACCATCATCGTCATCATCATCACCATCGTCATCATCACCACCATTGTCATTGTTGTCATCATCATCACCATCATCATCATCGTCATCATCACCATCATCGTCATCCTCATCATCATCAACATCAAGCATTATCAAGCACCTACTCTAAAGAAAGGCAAAAACAGTCTCAGCCCTCAGAGGGCTCACATTCTAATGATGTTGGATAGAAGTCCTTCTTGCAATCTTACTTTCCCGATCTGAAAAATGGGAATAATAATAGCCTCTACCTCATGAGGTTGTTGTGATGATCAAATTAGATAATACACATAAAATGTTTTACAAACCTTAAACGGCTGTATAAATGCTAGTTATTACTATTACTACCATGTTGCTATTATGCATTTCTTTCAATAATTCTATGAGGCATTTAGTGTGCTATCATAATTTTCCAAATAAAGAAACTAAGGTTTGGAGATGTCATGAGACATATATAGGGCACATTGTAACTCTCAGAACTAGGACTTGTATCCAGGTTTATTGACTCTTTCTGTGATAGAACACTGTCTCTCATGCCTTCAAGGAAATCTCCCCTCAGAGAACACTTCCTCTTAGAAGCGATAGAATTGAAGGAAGAATTTAGGCAAACAGAGTGAAGGGCATTTGGCCAAGGGGAACATTGGGAAGGGGAACATTCCCCCTAGAAGTGGGAATTCACATGAAACTTGTGTTCACGACATGAATGTTCTGGGTAAAACATGTGGACAAAGTTGGACAGAACAAAGGACTACCATGGTGAGTGATAATTGGGGAGTAATAGGTAGGGGCTACAGTAGGGAGGAAAAAGTCCATGTGTATGTCTCATTATATATCTATTTATGTATCCGAGATAGAGATTCCCAAGAGAAAACACAGGTGTTCTAAAATCTTTGTGTAGTTTTAAACTAATACACACATATGCACACGCTCATGTATATCCATAAACCATATATGCATGTATGTAGATATCTGTGTATAATCTATATCAAGACTGGAGGAGAAAGTGAAACTGGTGACCTTGCACAGCCCTCCCTCACTCAAATCAAAGTCAACTGCAAGTCATGTCCTCATTTCCCTGATGTCATGGTGCTCTTCAAGAAGGAAGGACAAACACAACCTGTGAGGAGCCTCTGCCTGTGCCTCTGCCTCTGCCTGCCCCTCTACCTCTGCCTGTGCCTCTGTCTCTGCCCCTGCTCTTGCCCCTACCACTGCCCCTGCCTCTGCCTCCTCTCCATGCTCCATTTCAATGGCTGAAGGCTGACTCCTTAACCTTGGTTTACTGGCTAGATTTCTTTCTCAAAAACCAAGTCTTAAGCCCAATTCACTCTGGAGCTCATAGATTGGACAATAGGTCCCTGCCCTCCTAGCACAGAATGAATGTGAATACCGAATAGTAACTGTTTCTCTTTCCTCCAGGAGCCCTGAGAGTCTTCACCTCCCAGCTTGATTTTTTTTTTGGAGTTTTGATTAAAGGGGCCATCCCCAGGCTAATTTCTTAAAGAGGCCTATAAACTGAATGGGCGTTACCTCACTCAAAGTGAGAATCTGAAAAGAGGTTAGCCTGAAAGGGCCACAGTCTCCCACTGTATCCTGGGCCATCTTCAGTCCTGATGAATATCAGGCCACTGGACCCAGATGGCTCTGGATGAGAAAGTGAGGCTGGTGACCTTGCACAGCCCTCCTTCACACAAATCAAGTAATGCCATTATTCCCTGATGCCATGGTCCTCTTCAAGAACAAAGGAGAAACCACAACAACAGCACTGCTTCAAGAGATGCCAGCCTTGTGCTTAACGTTCCCCCAAGGGATCTGTGCACAGACCGCAAGAGGTCTGTGAATGTAGATGTGAAAATAATTACATCTTTATTTTTACAAGTGTTTCGTTTCCTTTGTAATTGCATTATTTCATTTTATGCATTTAAAAATATTCTGAGAGAGTGTCCATAGGCTTCCCCAAGGTTAAGAAGCCCTGAGCTAGACATAAAGCCCTGATGTTAGGATTTCTGGCATCACCCAAAGGATATGGGAAGGATTTTTTTCTTTTGGTGCTGGAAGTTGGGTCTGAGGACATTTCTGGTAACTCTGAAATTGTTACACATAGGTCACTGTTGTCCAAGAAGACAAAAATGTTAGTTCCTTTTGGTCACTTCCTGCCTTTCCCTCCTGCACCACTGTCAATTTTGTCTGTGTAATCCATCTGGTCCACTGGAAGGATCTTAAAGATTGGCTTTTAGAACAGAGTCATTAAACTTTTACTAGAGATACCTCAGGGACAAGATGAATTTTGAAATGTGTTTGAAAATAGGGGATCAGAGGAAAGCACATGCCTCGTTACTTAACCTGTTGAGGTGAGCAAGGAAGGTGTTATAGAATATAGCCAAGAGGTGGTGAAGAGGTGAGGCATTGAGTCTTGGGACTATGTATGATTAAATTGACTCTGTATCACTTTTTTATTGATCCTACTTACTTACTGTTAATTGATTTTGCTTCGTAACTGCTTAAGTCATGGTTCTTTGTCTTCAAACTTAGTCTGGAAATTTAGCTGGTCTGTAATGAATTAAGTTTAGAAACCCAGCTCTCCTGCTAACCACTGTTCTGTTCTTGCCTCACAGAAATCTGTTATCCCTGAGGGATATATATGGACACCAGGGAGTCTGGTCCAGTATCTATATATCACCAAGCTACCCTTCAAGCGTATCTGGTCCACTATCTCTCACCTTGCAGGGACTTAAACAATGAACATTTCTTAGTCACAGGGGAGGAGGTGGTTGATGTTGGCCCCTCACTCCCAGTTTCCGAACACTCATATTATCCCCCACACCTCAACTTTATAACCAATCATATTGTCCTCATCCCCATAATGCTGCCAACCCTATAACCAATTGCATTCTTGCTCCACCTATGAAGTCCTGTTCTTTGTTCTGTACTCCCCCCACCCCGGGAAAAAACAAAGACTATAAAAGGGGAGCTGTCCTTCTGCTTAGGGTCTTTGGCTAAACTAAGACAGCCACTGACCCATTCTATTGGCAGGCAGTCACCTGTTAATAAAATGGTATTTTGCTCAGAGGAACTGTGCCTTAGTCTACTTTTGTTGAATTTCACTCATGACAGTAATAAAGTGATGATGAGAGGAATAGTGATGGGGGGAAAGATAGGTAGGTAGATATAGTGCTATAAACTTGGAGTATAGAGGGTCTGCATTCAAGTCCTGCCTCAGATACTCACTAGCCATATGATCCAGGACAAGTTACTTAATCTCTGTCTATCTCTGTTTCCTAGTCTGTAAAATGAAGGGGACGGACTTGACGGTCTTCTCCAGTTCTAAATCTGTGATCCTATGATGAAACCAAGAAATTCTTGAGGAGGAAGTCAGCCCAGAGGAACCAAATGAATATGTGGATATAGGAAGGCATATTAGAAGGGAAGGAACACAGAAGAGAGAAGAGAGTCACTGAAGTTAATTCTAAGGTTATTAACTTGGGAGTACCGCTGTCTTCCCTTTCACCTATACAAAGAAATGAGGAAGTTGGAAAAGGGCATATTTGGGAAGGAGAAGAGAAACAGCTTTGGAGAAACTAATGGGAACTGATTTTGTCAATATCTTGTCAAAATTACACTAAGAATTTTGCTTTTATATGTCATTGCAGGAAAGGCACAGCAGTGGTTGAGTCACTGCTACTTAGTATCTAGGAATAATAACTATGTTGAGACTCCTAGCTCAATCCTTTACATAGAGTAGGTATTTAATAAATTGATACTTGTATCTGGTTTTTTTTTTGTTTCATCTTTTTTTTGGAGGGGAGAAGACAGGGCAATTGGGGTTAAGTGACTTGCCCAAGGTCACACAGCTAGTAAGAGTGTCAAGTGTGTGGGGTCACATTTGAACTCAGGTCCTCTTGACTCCAGGGCTGGTGCTTTACTCATTGTGCTACCTAGCTGCCCTTTGATACTTGTATCTGAAGGAAAAAGTAGGCTCTGTGAAAGGGGAACGAAACATAAAATGTTAAGTGACTCTTTTGTAATATTAAAAAACTTTCCAACTCCAAATGCTTTCCAAACTCTAATGATGGAAGCACACCATTTAGCCATCTCCCTTGAACATCTTGCCAGCTGCCCTAAAGCTGCACCCACCCTCTTCACATGAATAGTATCCTCTGGAACAGACTCCCAGAGACCACACACCCCTTCGTTGGGGATGTTAATAGACTCAGTCTTGGACCTCTATCCTGAGGCTGAACTGTCCCAATTGGTGAGTGAGCGTAAATTCACTTTGCCACTATATTTAGTTGTCCCTAGACCATGTTTTGTGTCTCATTCAGGCGTCTCCCAAGGCCATCTTGCCATCGTTCTGCCACCACATCAGTACTTCACTCCTCTCTCTCCCCTACCCCCTCTGCCTCCTACAGCTTCCACCTCTTGTTCTAGAAACGACAATCAAATCAATACTCCTATTGCTTCTGGAAAAGATATGGCAATTGTCTTGTGACTCCATTCACAGCCCCTCAGGGAGTGTCCATTTGAATGGGTGAGACAAAACGCAATGGGGAGTGGTGCCAAGAGGTGAGTTTTGTTCTAAGGAGCCCCAGGGATTGTGAAGAATGTTGATATTCAGGTTTTAAAACACTCAAGGGAAGTGTACACACACACACACGCACACACACACATGCATGTACACGCACACACACGTACACAAATACACACGCATGCACACACACGTACACACATACACACACATACACACACACACGTACACTTGCACACACACACACACACACACACGTCACTAGAATAAAACCTGGATTCAAGTTCCAAAGCCCTCTTTACTGGCCCAGAGACTTATTGTCCACCTTTCTACAAAAGTCACTTAAATTCACTGAGTTTAAATTTGCCCACGTCCAAAGTGGAAATTTTATTTTTACATCAAGAATTAAACAACATTCGTTAAGTACCAGTCGTGTGTCAAGCTCTGTGCTGGAGATGCGAACACTGAGTTTATTAACATCCCCAAGGGTGTGTGGTCTCTGGAAGTCTGTTCCAGCGGATGCTGCTGATGTGAGTGGAATGGGTACTGCTACAGGGCAGCTGGCAAGAAGTTCAAGGAAGATGATTAAGTGGTGTGCCTCCATCATTAGAGTTTGGAAAGTGTTTAGAGTTGTTTTTTTTAACAGTATAAAAAGTCAGTTAATATTTTATGCTTCTTTCCCCTTTCACAGATCCTGCTTTTCCTTCAGATACAAGTATCAATTTATTAAATACTCATTCTATATAAGGCAACATACTGGGAGCTGAAGATATAAAGATTCAAAAGGACCAACCATTATTCTTAAGGTGCTTACAATTTATTTGGGGGACGAGTGGGATGTATAGATAAGTATAATGTCAGGTAGTAGAGTAAGGTTTGAAGCAATTCCACAAGCACTTACCCTGTGATGGGGACGTTGCTTGACATTAGGGACACAAAAGCAAAAACGCAAACAATCCCCACACTCAAGAAGCTGATCTTCTATTTGGCTACTTTAATACACGCACAACTGTAAAATACAAGCAAAACAAATCTGAGGAGGGGAAGACAACTTCTTCATCTGGGGTGTGTGGAACGGCTTCACACAGTAGGTAGCACGTATGGAGAAGAGACGGACTCTACATTTCCTTTAAAGGTAGAGAAACAGAAAAATAAGAAGTTCTTGGCTTGTTAAAACCATTCTAGGCTGATGGTGCCAACCATATATCATGAATGCCAAAGTCAGAACCGTGAGCTCTCCTCTGTTTAACTTCGGTTGTGTCTGTGGACCTAGTAATTGTCACGTTTCCATGTGGTGTCCTATAACCACAGATCTCCTGCAGACCATAAGAAAACCCTTAAAAATTGGCATTCTCGAAGTTACAAATGAAAAGGAGTGTTCCTGTTCTTTCTAGGTAATGTTCAAGGACCCATTTTTCCAATATCTTTGAAATTTTTTCCCCAAATACACACTGAATACATAAAATATCAAATAATCATTGACTGAGTGCCATATCCATGAGGTTTTATTCCTGGCAGTAAGATAGGCAAATTAAATCAGCATGAGCCAGCCCGGCAATCTTCTCTGGAGAAACCTGTATGTTCCATTTCTGTCACAACATATAGAAGAGGCACTTTATATATGGCATCCGAGATACAACTTTGGGCTCGAAATGTTCACATTTTCAACTGCCTAAATGAGAGTGGACTCCAAGGGGAGGGGAGGGGGTATTACTTTACATTTCAACCATTCAAATGGGTCAGCTTTCAAGAGTTCTTTTTATTCCTATAATAAACCTTACCAGACCTACTTATTCACTCAAGAGTGGAGAAGAGCCAAGAATCTGTCAGTCTCATAATAGAGGTTGACCAAGCTCTGGCGATGAACTCAGTGTGGATTTCTGCTGGGTGAGAGGGTCCTAGGAGCCAAGGCAGGGCTAGGAAGGAGGCTGAGTCTGGGAAGCAAATGTTTGAAGATGAATTCATCCCTCCACTTACTGTGCGGCCATAGAGGGGCCTTTTTTAAACCTCAGACTTCTTTTATATGGGGAAAGTCATTCAACATAGATGAGTCATCCTTCACATTGGGACGAGGCATTAATTCTGAGACCCCGAGATTAGGTATACTTTACTTTTTTGCATTGAAAAGTTGGGTAGAAGTTAGAATTTTTGCAAATCTAATCATGTTTAATACATGCCAGGGGATTGCTACTTGAAGGGATTCTTTGTTGAAGTCTTTTATTACAGTAATTGATCTATTGTGCTCTTTATACACTACTTTAAAAGGTAGTGTGTCCAGGAACAAAGAGATAATTAGGTCTACTGTACTGAACCACATTTTGAGTATCCAGTTCAGTTTCAGACCCCACATTTTAGGTAGGACACTGATGAGCAGGAGAATATATCTAGAAGGGAAACCAGAATGGTGAAAAGCATCAATTTCTGCCCTGAGGACCAGCTGAAGGAAGTAGGGAGGCAATTTAGCAAGGGAAAGAAGAAGCTCGAGGGCTAAGGGTGGGATATTATAGCTGTTTTCAAGTACTATGCTTGTCCTGGGGAAGAGGGATCAGTTTTGTTCTCCTGGATTAGGAACAACAGGTTAAAGTCACAAAGAGGCAAACCTAGTGTCTGAATTTCCTAAAAATTAGAACCATCCAAAAATAGAATCTGCTGTTTCTGAAGGTCACAGCATTAGAAAGGCTGGGAGGGATTTTAAAGGTCATCTCATCCAACCTTCTCATTTTACAAGTGAGGAAACTGAGACCCAGAGAGGTTTTGACTTGTCCAGGGTCACACAGGCAGCAGCAAAGCTGGGATTCAAATATAGTCAATCTGACTCCTAATTGTGCTTATTTAAGATGGTTCTTTGGTTTCCTTTAAGGTCCAAGTCAGGTGCTGCTGCATGTAAGCATATGTTTGAGATTGTAAACCATGACCTCAGCTGACAGCTTTATCTTCTTCTCCAACTTTTCCTAGAGTACTTTGGTTGCATTTCTTCTTCTTTATGATGGGCATATATGTCCCAATCATATTTCATCTTGAAACCCATCTACTTCTGTGTGTGTGTGTATGTTTGTAACTAATCTCCCAGTCCCCTTCCAGTGAACTGGGATGTCCTTGAAGACAGGGATCATGTAAATTTTCTGTGTCCCTAATGCCAAGCATGGGGAACTGCACATTTTTGTTGTTGTTCAGTTGTTTCAGTTGTGTTTGATGCTTTGTGACCCCATTTGAGGTTTTCTTGTGGTAGTTTGCCATTTCCTTCTCTAGCTCATTTTATGGATGAGGAAACTGAGGAAGACAGGGTTAAGTGACTTGCCCAGGGTCACACAGCTAGTAAGTGTCTGAGGCTCAGGTCTTTTTGTCTCCAGAACCTGTGCTCTATCCACTGTGCCATATAGCTGCCACCGTAGTGAACACTTAATTGCATAAATAGAACAAATACAGTCAAGATTAGAGGGGAAATTAGTAACGGGCAGGAAAATTTATGCATAAATTTCTCTGATAAAAGTCTTATTTCCAAGATACACAGACTGATTCAAATTTAAAAGAATAGAGGCATCCCACAATTGATAAATTATCAAAGGACTGAGACAGGCAGTTTTTTAAGGGAGAAAGCCAAACTATCGATAATCGTATGAAAACATACTTCAAATAACTAATAAGAAAATGCAGATTAAAGCAATTTTGAGGTTCCATGTCACAACCATTAGATTGGCAAAGTTGAGAGAAAAGGAAAATGATAAATATTAGAGAGGGTGCTAGAATATAGGCCCATTACTGCGTTTTTAGGGGAGCTGTGATTTGGCCCACCTGTTCTGGAGAACAAATGGAAATTATGCCACCAAAGTCAATAACCTGTAAAATGTTCCTGATGACCTAGCAACACCACTATGAGGCAAGAGCCCAGGAGAAGAGAAAAAGAGGAACACATACCATATGTGCAAAAATATTTGCTCTTTTTTTGTGGTGACAAAGAATTGGAAACTAAAGGAGTGCCCATCAATTGAAAAATGGCTGAATAGATTACTGTATATGAATGTAATGGAGTTTAAAGAAATGATGAAAGAGAACTGATGAATCCTGAACGAAGATCGAAGCATACATTTTTACTTTATTTTTTTTTTCTTGAGCTTTTTTTGGTTTCTTTTCTTTTGCATCATGGCTAAATGGAATTTTTTTTTTTACTTTGCAGGTATAATTGATAGCATATTGCTTGTTTCTCATTGGACAGGAGAGGTGTGCTTATAGGACAAAGATAATTTGGAACTCAAAATTTTAAATAATTAATGTTAAAAATAGACTAATTAAAAGAAAAAATGATACCAAAAATATTCAACCGCACTTTATTAGGTGAATAACCTAATTAACAAAATCAATTGAACAGCTCTGACAGCAATGATGGGTCTTGCAATACAATTATTTAGATTTTTATATAAAGATGAATTCCTGCCAACTGTTCTAAGTAAAAGTGTTAATTAAAATAATTATACTGTTATTTCTTTCATAAAGTCAATAATAGGGCTTGAACCTATGATTTCTTTGGCCCAGTGAACATGAAGGTGAGGGAATTCTCTCTACCAAAGGAGGCGATATCTTTTTTGCAATTTATACTCTTAGACTAGACTAGGGAACTAAGAGTTGACTTGTCCAGGGTGACAGAGTTAGCATATATCAAAGATGGGATTTGAACCCAGATCTCCAAGCAGGTTCACCTCTACTTAGAACCCAAGCAAAATTTATTTTATCTTCATTGGTATTTAATACTATAGGGAGATAAAAGTAATTGACATAAAAGTTGGAACTGCCCTTTCCACTCTAAAACATTATGGTAGTTTCTTCTGAAACAGGATGATTCTGTGACTTCAACAATGACATCCTTAAGACACAAACATGAGTGCTTCTGATGAAACAGAGATACTTCCTAGCATAATTAATGTCTATGGATAGGGAACTCTTCACACTTTTTAAAAAAATAAAGATGTGTCTAAATTAATATATGTGGAATGGCAGGTAGATAAGGACGAATATGAAAGTAGAGTATGCTCCTCTAAGAAGAGCCTTAAAGGTACCAAAGCTCAAAGCTAGCTGAATCTGACGATGAATGTGTACAGCAATGAAAAGGGAGTTTAAAGCAATTTTTGGGGTAAGAGTTCTGCTGGTGGGATGGCTTCTCAGAGTATATGAGGTGATGATAATGGAGAGCAGAGAGAAGCCAGAGCTATTCTACACTACTTTTAGCTTTCTTCAATTTGGCTCCATTTCCCTACCGAGGGGAATGTTCTAGGGATAGGGAAGGATAGAACAGAAGTGATCAAAAGGGAGTTAAAGCCAAAGATAGTTTGGGAGATGATGGAAGCATGTAGCTGTACTTGAGTTCACATCACCAGGTCCAGATGAATTTTACCTTGAGCAAAAGAAAATTTGGTAAATAATGTTGCTTAGACAAAATCATAAAGACTGAGAGAGGTACCATAAGACGGGAGGTCAGTAAATGTCTTGGTTTTCCAATAAAGCAAAGAAGGTGAATCAACAAATTTTAAGCTAGTAAACTGGACTTTCATTCCTGGAAAATTATAACATATATTATTAAAGTGACAATTTGTACATATCTAGAAAAGAAAGTAAAGAGGTCACAATGACCCAGAGTGGCCTCCTTAAGAGCTGGTCATCAGTCATCTAATGTACTTTGTTTTTGATGATGCTACTAGATTTGTGTAGCCAGGAAACACTATAGAGTTGACATATCTGAATATTAGAAAAGCATTTGACAAAGTCCTCTATGCCACCCTTGAGGACAAGATGTATAGGTGTGAGTTAGATGAAAGCAGAGCTAGCTGCATTTGGAACTGGTCGAGTGTCTGAAATCAAGAAATAGTCACCAACAGATTGATATATTCTTGGAAGCAGGTATCTAGTGGGGTGCTTTGGGAAACCCGACATGGTTCTGTGCTGTAATTTTCACCTATGACTTCGGTGAACATATATAGGGTAAACACCACATTTGGGGGTGACACAATTCTGGGAGAGATAACAAGTGATAGGAAGTATGTGTGTATAGGGGTAGTGGCACAGTGATTGGTAATAACTGCGTTCAAGTTCTATTAGAACCTAGAATGTAGAAATGGAAAAAAGAAGTGAAAGTCAGAGAGAGGCTTTCTTTATTTTGGCTCAATGCTAAGAAAAAAAAACTTCCTAATAATTTAAATTGTCTAAGAGAGAATAGTCTCCTTTGGGAGGTAATTTTTCAAAATGGAGCCTGGAGGACCACATGTTAGGATTGTTTTAGAGGGCGTGGATTGTCTTTGAGGTTCCTTCTGACATTGAGATTCTGTGATTCTATTTTGTTTTGAAGATCAAGAAATGTTAAGCAACAATTTCAATCCTTTCCAAGACTTTTATTGAAACACTCATCCTGATTTTGTTTTTGAGTCCATTAAGTCCCCTACTTTTCATTCAAACTTAAAATTCTGTGTCCTGAAATATCTACAAACTCCTTGGTTTTTTTTTTTTTGGTTTTTTTTTTTTGGTTTGTTCCTTTGAAAGGAGTGATACCAAAGGAAAGAGAATGGCATGGGATAAAATTACCCGAATATTTCCCTTATTCCATTTTTGCTATTTTGCTATTAGGTATTAAAATGCCGTTCAGATGGAATTGACCAAAACAAGCCAACATTAGTCCAAGTTTTCTGTCACTAACTTCATTCTAAGCTTTCAATATCCCATTGCCCTTGGGCCCATAAAGCCTTTATCAACCAGCTTTCTTGATACCCTTTCCCCCTAGTGCATGACAGGATTGGTTTGCCCAGCCTTTCCAAAGACCTTCTCAAAATATGCATGGTAATGACTAGTTCAAACTCCTGAGAGTTTTATGTTGGTAGCTTTGGGGTCAAAGCCAACACCCGCAGGTCTGTTCTGTGGTTATGGTGTTGAACGACGTCCCGACGGCCTCAAATTTCTGGTTGAGCCGCTCTTTGGACTTTTTGAGTCAGAGGAATTTGCATAGCCTGCTGAAAGGCCACATATAAATCCATTTCCAACCTTTTCCACTAGGGAAAAAGTAAACCACCCCTTAAACTAACTGAGGTGATTGACAAACCAACTTTCTGGAGACAGATACGGGTTCTTGTGGCTCTGCCACTAGCTAGCAAGCCTCTTCGGCTCATTGTGCTTCCTTTTTCTCATCTATTTGACAGAGGAGATGACCTCTGAGGGTCCACCTAACTAACATTCTATGATCTGACTTTGGTTGGAGGCTCAACACCAATGGAGGAGTTATAAAAATGAAGGTCTTCTTCACAGTTGAAAATAATTGACTTTGGGAACCTTGCAAGTGTCTCTTTCTCTAGGGGCAAGGGTGATCTTTTCTTTGAGGTATAGGTGAACTAATGTTTTAGGTTGAGGGATGGAGGAAGAAATGTTCTGCTGACACCTCATGTGACACTTGAGATGAGAAAAAGTGAAGATTGAGAACCAGTTGGAAGGAAGGATGGAGCTGGACTTCATAGTTCAGGTATTACGTTTAGTAGCATTAGTGATTATGCTGGTGTGTGTTTACACGCATTTTCCCTCTGAGGACAGGGCCACTTCACACACTCTTAATGATGAGTGGGTGTTAATCCTTTAGACAGAGTCCTGTTTCGTTTAAACCAAGTGCTCATTGTAGAAGACCAATGCCCTCCATGGGTAATTGGCATATATAAGTTGGGTTCATAAGTGGTTTCTGTTTATTCAAATAGATTCAGCACTATCCAGATTGTATCAGTTAGGACTAGACTGATTCATTGCCCTCTACAACACAAATATTCCCCCCGCTCCCAACTGGTGACTCCAATCCATTATAATTGAAGAACATATTAATCACCAAATTCCTTAGTCTTAAGTAATTATAAAGTAACTACTACTAAGCTCATGAGACCACCAAGTGGTTCAGTGGATAGAATGATGGTCCTGGAGTCAGGAAAATCTGAGCTCAAATGTGGCCTTAGACATTTACTAGTTATCTGACCCTGGGCAAATCACTTACCCTCTGATTGCCTTAATTCACTGGAGAAGGAAATGGCAAAACATTCCAGTATCTTTGCCAAGAAAACCCCAAGGACACCGTTGGCATGCTGTGGTCCATGGGGTCACAAAGAATCTAACATGACTGAATGACTCAACAACAACCACTAGGCTTATAATTATTAATCAGTTTATATGCAAGGTATTTTTGTATGTTACTTCATTTGCTACTCTGTAAGGTAGGTGTTATTGTTATCCCCATTTTATGGATGAGGAAACTGAGACTTAAATCATCATACCAACAGTATGTGTCAATCATAGGACTTGACCCAAGGTCTCCCACAAGCATAAGACACTATGATGCTTTTCATTCCTTAAATATTCTTAGAGGTGATGTCCTTTAACATGGAATCACAATGTTTATAGTATTAAATAGCTATTTTTCGAAGATAAGGAGGAAGATCGAAGGCTCAATTCGATTTGTTCAAAATATTTGTTGATAAATGGGACTCTCTAATTGTTATAACACTGACAATACCAGGTGGTGTTAGAGAACAGGCAAAAATCCATCCATCCATCTATCTATCCATCCATCCATCTATCTCTCTAGCAATCAATCAACAAACATTTCTTAAATGTCTATTCTTTGCCAGTTGATGTATTAAGTGCTAGGGACAGATACAAAGAAAAAACTGAAATCACCTCTGACGATATAGCCTCTGCCAAACTCAAACCTAGGTGGGGAAAGTCTGTGTGTGTGTGTGTGTGTGTGTGTGTGTGTGTGTGTGTGTGTGTGTGTGTGTCTGTGTACATACAATAATATTGTTCGTCCTTCATTCCTGAAGAGCACCAATGACATCAGGAATTGTATACCATATACACAAAACAGACAAAGGGAAGGGAGTTACTAGTAGCTGGGGAAATCAGAAAAGGCTTTGTGTAGAAGGTAGGTTTTGAGCTGAACCTTGAAGAACACTATGGGTTTCAAAAGGTAAGGTAAGTAAAGACAAAAAAAAAATAAAGTGGCCTGGATTGAAAACTGAGAGATTGGGATTCTATTTCTGTCTTGACTCTTCACTAGTTGTGTGGTCTTGGGGAAGTCATCTCCCTTCTCTGAGCCTCAGTTTCTTCATCTGTAAAATGAAGATATTGGTATTTACATGAGCTACCTAAATAGGATTATACTGAGGGCCATGTGGAGTAAGGTACATAAAGCACTTTGTAAATGGTAAAGCACTAAATAAATGTCAATTGTTTTTATTGTCATCTCCATATAGTCCTTGGTAAGTTGGTTAACTTTTCTGAATTTAGTTTTCCAATCTTTAAAATGGGTTGGAATTCCATTTGGACTTTGCTGGACATCTTCTG